>LR989929.1:12015000-13215000 GCA_905146935.1 Scaeva pyrastri | reverse complement strand
CTCATTGGGTAGCATATATTAAAAACGATGAAAAACATAATACTGTTAAATATTTTGATAGTTTTGGAAATTTAAGACCACCTACTGAAGTAGTAAGCTACCTTGGTAATAAAATATATTATAATTATATTCAAGAACAAGATTTTGATACATTTATTTGTGGACATTTATGCTTAAGGTTTTTATTAGAGCAATGTTATGTTGTTTTCAAAAATTAAAATAAAGAAATGAATATAATGATGGTGAAAAATAAAAAGTGTTTCATTTATCTTTTAATCGAGATGTCGTTAACACTTACTTTAAGTGGAAATGAATCAACTCTTAATGCTGAGTATTTTCCACCAATTGTACTGAAATCTAATTATGTATGTGGCCTTATAGATTTCCAAACATATAACTCTATACCAAATATAGATGAGTTTAATAACTTATTGTATGCAGGTGATAGTGTTATATCTTTTCCTATTGGTTCATATGAGATAGAAGATATAAATAATTTAATACAGAAGAAACTTAACGAAATCAATAAAAACAAAAAAAGTGGAGCAAAAAAGAGTGAAATTAAAATCAAAGCAAATAATAATACTTTGAAATGTGAATTAATTAGCTCAGAAGACATTGACTTCTCTAAACCAAATTCTATTGGAGCTATTCTAGGGTTTAGTAAAAAACTTCTTAAATCAAATTTGCTACATGAATCAGATCTTTATGTTGATATAAATAGAGTAAATGCTGTCCGCATCGAATGTAATATCATAGAAGGAACGTACATTAATAATCAATCAGCACATATCTTGCATGAATTTGCTGTGAAAGTAAGTCCAGGCTATAAAATCATAGAAGCTCCAACGAATGTCATTTATTTACCTGTGAACGTCAAGAGGATAACATCACTGTGTTTAAAGATTGTTGATCAGGACGGAAAAGATATCAATTTCAGAGGGGAAAAAATAACAGCTCGATTGCATTTAAAATCGGAAACATGATTGTATATGAACATAATAAAATAAATTCAAATTTATATAAAAATAATACACAAAACAATTTGATACTTAATTCAACTTCGAACTCAACTGCGGTAACATCTCCTCTTACAAAAGATAATCAGGACTTTGTATTATCATTAGGATACACATTAAAGCATCGAAAACAAAACAAAATAGAAAAGAAAATATGTTGAACATTTTTCAAGAACCTGAGATTAATGAAAGTATTTCTAAATATGAATATCATACTTACTCACCATATCAAAACAATTTTGAACGAAATGACATCATTCAGATTTCCATACAACATCAAAATCTTAATGTTCTTCCTTCGGAAAGTTTTTTGTATGTTGAAGGAACAATTTCTAAAGCAGATGGAAAAGAAATCCTTACTACAAAACTTGTAAATAATGCAATGGCTTTTCTCTTTGATGAAATACGATATGAACTAAATGGCAAGGAAATCGACTGTAATCGAAATGTTGGGATTACATCAACGATCAAAAACTATTTATCTTTAACTAAAAATGAAAGTGACATGCTACTAAATGCATCTTGGTCTCCTGACTCTGCTATTAAATTGAAACCATCTCATTTTAATTACTGCATTCCACTGAACAAACTTTTGGGATTCGCCGAAGATTACACAAAAATTATTCCTAATGCTCGACATGATCTTATTATTACGCGAGCTAGAATGGATGAAAATGCTCTTATCTCTCCAACTGATGAAAATGTGCAAATAAAACTTCATAAGGTGCAGTGGAAAATGCCTCATGTGACTTTATCAGATTCTATGAAATTATCTTTATACAAATCTATAAACAAAAATAGTTTTATGAAAATTGCTTTCCGAAACTGGGATCTTTATGAATACCCCACGCTGTTGAACTCTACACACCACATCTGGAATGTTAAGACAACAACCCAAATAGAGAAACCTCGCTATATTGTCGTTGCTCTACAAACTGAAAAAAATAAAAAAATATCAGCTGATTCTACAACGTTTGATCATTGTGATCTTACTGACTTAAAAGTTTATCTAAACTCTGATGTTTATCCTCATGAAGACCTTAATGTTTCTTTTGAAAAGAATAGATACAGTCTGTTTTATAGAATGTACGCAGACTTTCAGAAAACTTACTATAATAAGACTTCTACTGAGCCTCTTTTATCCTGGGATCTATTTAAATCACGTGCGCCAATTTTTGTAATAGACTGTAGACATCAAAATGAGACATTGAAAACAGGAGCAGTTGACATACGCTTGGAGATGAGAACATCAAGAAATATCCCTGCAAACACTTCAGCTTACTGCCTTATGCTCCATGATCGTATTATTGAATATAATCCACTTGATCAAGTTGTCAATAGAATTGTTTGAATTCAGAAATAAAAATGTAAACATACTGAAATAAAATAAATAATATTATTCTATCATCTTAAAACAGTATTATTTCTTTTATCTTACTTTCCATCCAACTGCAAGGAATTTAATGACATCAACATTTAAATAGGGTTATATGAACTCGATATTAGGTTCTTAACGTAGTTTTTTCATGTAATAAAAACAAATACTATTTTTTTTTATTTTTTTTATTTATTTTTTTTTTTTTTATAAACAATTTTTTAAATTTTTTCTTAAAAAATAAACATAATTTTCTTAGAACTAGAATCTTTTTTATATAAACTAGAAAATGTGAACATGATTTTTTACTGAACAGAAATATTATGCACCTCAAAGAAAAGCCAAATCAGAAGAAGAAAAACCGAAATCAGATAGAGAGTGTAGATACCTTTAGCGAAAATAAAAACAAAATTTTATTTTATTTTTTGTAATTAAAATATTTTATTGTCTTAAATTTATAATAATTTTAACAAATTCCGGTAATTCGGGTGGGTCGAAATCTACGGCCAAGTCATGCAGACCTGCAAAGATGTAGCAGACTTTCTTGAGTTCCACCAGGGTCCTAGGTTTTTTGTTTGCTAGCTCCTTCAGTGCTGAAACTAGTGCTGGGTACTCCCAGCAGGTCCTCTCGAATTCTTCGATATACTTTTGGAATGAGTCCATAATGTTGAGAGTATATTTTGGGAATGATAGCGTTGTGAGGATATCAACTCGGTTTTTATACATTTTCACTAAAGGACTATGGAGGCAATTCAAACAAGTTCAAACACGTCTGCAAGAAAACCTCATGTCTTTTAGAAAAAAACATAAAATTTTAAGATAAGAAAAGTAGTAGTACCTATTAGGAAAACAGAAAATTTTAGGATACACACGAAAAAGGACAGATGAATTTTTAAAGATAAGACTTTAATTATCTAGACACTTAGAAAACCTTTCTCTTTAATAGTTTATATCCTATAGTTTATAGCCTTACTGATTTAAATGTATCTATATGTAGATGCATTCGCACAACCATATTTTTTCTTTTTTACTATCGCACTTATATTGTACTCATATTGGAACATGTTTTTTTCTTAATTCCATCTAGGCCTTATTACACTCTTTTAAAAAAAATCATTTGTTCTTTATACAAACGAAGCAATTTACACGTTAAATGAGTTGCCTCCCTATCCACCCACAATTCATGGATTCATAAATAACAACCTCCTAAAAAAGAAGACAAATTACAACTCATACAAAGGAATATACTTTTTTGCTCCTCAAATATTTTTCCAATAGCATTTCATCCATCTCAAAGTCAATGATCTTTCATTTTCAACACACATATTAACCTGCTTAAATTCCATCAACCAACCCCTGAATTTTCTTTCCTATGAAATTATACAACTCACAGTCACAAAAGTTTGATTCGAACCGAAAATTAAAATTTTACACCAGAAAAATCATTCAAAAACTGCTCTATTGCTCAAGTCCGATATTTATACTACTCTATATACAACAACAAATACACGCGATGAGATTTTCAAATTTGTATTTCTGGCATAAAAAGGGATCATTTACAGTCTCGCCAGTAATTATTGTTCCAACAATATATTCTATCCAATATATCCCATATACCTACCTGTTTTCCCTCTCAAACAAATATAGCATTCCCCTACCAATTTAGTATTCAGAATCCTCTGTTGATTTATCCGTAGATATCAATATTTGATTATTTTGCTCATCTATACAATACCTATCAAATAGGAGGCAACGAAGGTGTACGATCCTTTGTAGTCATAAATTAGTTCGAAAATTAGGTTTTATGACTCGCATCGTCAACAATAAAATTTACTAGAAACCACTTTCAATCGTCATCAAAATTTGCCCTTTTTTTTTTACAAACAATCAAACATTCCTTTACCTGTATCTTGACCCTTTCCGCTTTTCTTTTACATCAACCGTGTATCGCATCGATCCCTTACAAACAACCATAAACAACATCGTACATCGGGTTTTGTTTATACAAGACACGATCCCATCTCTTACATTAACCTTTTTTCACATTTCAATTAATTCACACCTTTTTACATCAAAGGGCACACCCGCGTAAAACTCAGACTCATTTGCATAATTTGGTTCCCAGTCTGAACCGCCCCATATCCTACTTTGAACTAATCAAAATTGGTGAGTTTGAATATTGCTTAACCCACTGATCAAATATAGAAACATGATTGTGATTCAATAGTGGCCTTTTGGACTCCTCTCTTAGCTGAAATGGAAAATAATTTTTGTTCTCTATGGCAGTGGCGGCTGCTGGGTCATCGAATAGGGAGTGCACTCACTAAGTATTAAATTTGGAAATATAATAAATAAAGAAGACAATTTCTGTTCATATATAAATAATAACACTTTTTGCAATCTTAAGTTAAATTTAAAAAACACCAAACAGATACAGAGAAATTAAATCCATACTACGAATTCAAATTCATCAATCATAGTCGCCGGCGGCGGCGGCGGCAGCAGCGGCTGCATAGCGTTCCGACTTCCGAAGCTATCGCCTCCTGCGTCACTCTCACTCACATTGACCGGCGAACTTCGTCACACATCGGGATCGGTTGCTGCCTTCGGTAAACTTCGGTTCTCTCGTGCGGCGCACGGAAGTACATTAATTTCTCGATACATTTCAATAAGATATCTTTTGTTTCACGCGTCAGGCATGTAAGGCTGTAACCCATACAAGTTATATTAGCAGCCCTTGTGCGCTCGCCAAAGCGCACGAGAATTGAATTTACAGGGAAAATACATACAATGTTGTCTTTGTCTTGACTTTGTAGTATAGCAAAGTGCTATTAGAAATTGTATGTGTTGCTATTGTATGATTGAAAAATAAACTAATATGTACTTAATTTAACAAATTAAGATAAAGTAATATTTAGTAATTTTTAAATCTTTTGGGTTGGTGGTTCAGCGCACGAGCGCACTTAAGGTACAGCCGCCACTGCTCTATGGTAATTTATGACACATGCCACCAACATAAAAACACGGCTGTCAGAGATTTTCCTTTCATAATCAAATTTTAATAAATAAATTTTTATCTCACCCATGAGGTGCCTCCATCAAAATATTGAAATGGCGGGAAACATTTAATAAATTGTATCAATTCATATCCTTTTCAAAAAACCTGACATAAACTTCAACTTATGTATATGGGTAGTCCGCCATTAGGTGCGGATTTTTATTAACACACACCAGGCAACTTAGAACACGTTGCAGCAATAAGACCCAATTTCATTTTTTTGATTATTTCGGGCTCAGATATTTAATTTATTAATAAAAACAATCCAATCTTTTACACAAATTCAATTTTCTACAGGGGACGTACTTATACCTTTCAAAAATGAAATGAAATACAAAAAAAAATGAATTTGGATTTAATATAACGGCATTTAAGAGGGACAATCTCTTGATCAATGTTTAATCAGTGGCCATTTTCAATTTCAATTTTATTTAGAAAATGTCACATTCATGCTGTGCTTCACACATATGCGACCCTATTCAATAATCGGGTCATATCTAATGAAATTTCACCCCATTTTATCTGGACGTACTACACATACGGTACTCGGTATAGAGAACCTATCCTGACCGTCATCGTTGTCGCTATGATTTCATTTTTTGTTGTCAGATATTATTATTAAAAAAAAAAAAGGTTCAAGCACACAACTTCACCAACACAAGCAACAACTCATCGTCATCACCCTCTTGGCATTTTAAAATTTCAATAAGGTCCAACGACGGAGAGCGATGGACGTTATGACGTAATATAACCATCTCCATTCCATATATAATATGGTCCTCTAGGACGACATGAGATTTTTGTATAGCCTCCCTTATTTTGAAATTGCGTATCTAAAATATTCATTCCAGGACAAAATTACGTACTCCAAACGGGTATCAGAGTTGGGGTTGAATGTTCAAATCAGGACGATTCACCGCGCAGCACAATCCTCCCCTTCCCCCTCTACACCGCTCAACCTCTGCCACCAGTGATGTTAAAGAAGATTGAGGGAGTGGTCACCACAAAACCAAAACCAAAACCAAAAACCAAAAAACTAAACTTCAGGGCTGTTTATGAGATGCATGGAATTGGATCCTGGCTGGGAATCCAATACACATATCGACATCAATAATCAAACCCATTTTTATCCGAGGTAATCATCATCGTTGGTGTTTTCGAAGAGGGATTTGTAGAGCGGTTTTTTTTTCCTGCTGCCGATTAAGATGGGGCATGTCCTGGATGGTCGATTAGGGCGAGAGGTGGGATATGGATGTGAATGTGGATGGGACGTGCATCCTGTGAATGTTTATATGTGATTCTCATTAAATTTTATGGTTACTTTATTTTTATGATGACAGGCTTTGGTCTATCTTGTTCTTATAGTTGTTGTTGTTGTTGCTGTTTGTTGTATAGGGGTGGTGGTGAATCGCTGACCCACATGTACATCTTCCACCAATGACGACGACGACAACGCAACGACTCCAACAACGACGGACAGCCATTCATATAAACTGGGCTATTACGAAATGCTTAAATCTAGGAACAGGACATGGCTATTAAGGCGTAGATCCTTCGCATAATCAAAAAGAAGCAAAATGCTATTTCCTTAAGTATCAAGCATACACACTCGTAGGCTAAGGCAAACAAAATTGAGGATTTTTTCGTGGGCCCGTTTTTTTTTTTTGTGATTCGAGAACAGGAAACACATTTTCTTTCAATATTTTTTTTTTGTTGCTTTCTTCGTGTTGATCCTTTAAGTGGGTTTCTGTGTGTGCGATTTTTATAAGGATTCGTTATTTTTTTTTTGTATATAACGTTATATCGACTTGGAAAAGAAAATTCTTACAAAAATATTAAAACACCAAATCAACTTTGAATTGTGTGTGTGTAAGTTTTTTTTTTTTTTCTAAGGATTACTTTTCCTAACTTCGACCCAAAATCTGGTTCAGCCTTTGGACGCAAATGCAATATACTTCGAGAAGGATAAACAATTCTGTCCCAGGATTATTTATTTATGCTATTTAGATTTATTGGAAATTCGTGTTATTTGTCGTGGAATTGAAGATTATCTAAATGTGCAAGAGCACAAAAAAAAATTATTATTAGATGCCAATAGGTGGCAGCAGGGTGCTAAGTCTAAGTTTTGTCGACATCGGCATAATCATAATAAATTTTACGCGAGGGTATGAGGACAAGTTTTGTATGTTGATAAAAAACGAACTTACTTAAGATTTGGCATTTTAATTAAATTTGATCCGTCAATGACATGAAACAGAAGTTGGCCTGTGAACTTTGAGTGTATTGTTATAAATAAAGTTGAAATCTTTCAATTTTTCACTTGATTGGCAAAGATTTTCGAAAATGAGTATTTTTTTTTAATTACGTACTTTAAAGAACCTTGATTAAAGTTAAAAGTCGTCAACTTGTCAACGAAAATTTGACCTTCACTTGATTTGAACCTGTTTTGAAACTCACCTAATTAGTCCTCTTTTCAGTCCAATTCACTTATGGAAGTTTTTAATTTTCTTAAAACTTTCTTTTCATACTTAATTGATTGGACCCTAAAAAAAAATCAGTGCAAATCATTTTAGTTTTGCATGAATTATGATATAATTAAATTCGTCTATGCACTCGGATTTCCGTCCTTTTACCACACAGACACACCTAAAAATCACAAAAACCGCCCATCCACCCAACTATGGTTGCACATGCTAGACGAATCCAAAATTTTGTCCAGTAAATTGCATTACATCCCTTGTGGCGTGTGGGGTTGTTTTTCATCACTACTTTAATTTTATTAATTAAAATTGGTCCTGACTACAGTTTCATATGTAGATATATTCACGACAGCACATACAGAGACAGACACTCGATAACCCCTGGGGTCCTTTTTTGACGTTTCTTATTAGGTCCTTTTTTATGAATGAATCCCTTTTTAAAATATTTTATTTATATGAATATTCATTAGAGCACTTTGCGTTTTTGTCAAAAGTTTTCAATTTTCAAAATTAAAGGAGACAAAAACAAAAATAGAGTTTAAATAATTTGAGAGTTTAAAATTGAATTGAGTTAAAACATTTAAACATCATGTTTAATTATTTGTATTTTTAAAAAATATTGATTGTGCATTTTTAATTAAATTCACTTTATTTTTTAAAGTTTCTGAGAGTTTTTCATTACAAAAATGCGTTTGTCTTAGGTTTTATCATTTTTTTTTGTTTTAAATAGTCGAGCATAAAATTTAGAAGAACTTTCGACACAATATTTTTTTTTAAAGTGATTTTTTTGGCGGAGTCCTCTTTGTTATGTTTCAATTTTTTTGACACTTTGAACAAAGTTTAATCAAAATCTTTAAAGTTGTTTTTAAGAACATATACAAAAATCACTATAATGAGAGCTAACATAGTTCTGGCTCAGAGACTCAAAAACTTTTCTTAAGCCAAAATAAAAACATGGTTTAAAAATAGTGCTTACATCAGTGGCTTTCTTAAATACGTTGGCTTATCCAAATTTGTTTTATAAATTTATTCTTTACTCATTTATTTAAAAAAGACATGTTTAAAAAAAAACAGCAAAACATAAAAACTTTATCAAACAAGAGATCGGTAATTAAGTTAAGATTGTTTGTTTTTTTTTTTTTAATTTGCAAAAAGTAAAACGTTTGTATCACTTATCCCGCATACACTGAAAAAAAAGTTATCAAATCAAAAAGTTAATATTGTAACAGCTAAGCCCTAAAATAAATTTTAAAATTCCCCTTAAAGTTGTAAAGTAAAAAGTCAATTTTTTAAACATAATTACAAATGTAGTTTTTGATTGGCGATAGCTATTTGACACTTAACAACTGTCAATTGATAGAATTTTGATAATATCAATATTTTTGACTTAACGTTTTGGTTTTGATTCAATTTTTACACATTTCTTTCGCTAACTGTAGAGTTAAATCCATTTAGCCATTGTCAGGACTTTCCCGACCAGCTGTATATGTATTTTGATGTAGTTTCATAATTACTTTATGTTAATTACATTCTTTCCCACTAACCTTCGACCCATTTTTCAACGAACAAAAACAAAAAACGCCAGAGGAAAAAAAAAAGAAAATTATAAGCACAGACCACAACCACCCGAACTAAATTTCTATGCAAAGTGTTCTGATGTCCTTAGCGCGCTAACAGTATAAACTTTTTCTTCTTTGCTATGGTATGGACGGGACGTCGTCGTTGTTCCGTTACTTTGTGTGTTGTGTGTTATGTTGGACAATGTAAATATTTCCCTGTAAACACTTTACAAATTCATTTTTGTATTTAAACTTCAAGACAAGAGCTTTAGGTTAACAAAACAAAATAAACACAAAAAAAAAAATTGTGGTCACGTCTTTGGCTCGTATGATAATTAGTTATGAAAAAAAAAGGAAGCATCCTAAGTCCTGTTGGTTACTGCGTTGCTTCTTTAAGTTTTCATTTAAACTTTGTCCTTAGATTACTTACTGTATACATATATAATTTGAAGAATTGTCCTTTTACCCAGAGGAGGTAGAACATTATATCCTTAAGAAAGAGAGAGAGAAGATGAAAAGGCAAGAGAATAGGTATATCAGTTTCATTATGGAGAATGGAAATGTAAGGAGTGTGGATGATGATGTTGATGATAAAATAAAATGGCAGAAGAAATAGAACGATGTTTTCCATCCTGACCTGGATACGTGGTTAACATTATTTTTCTTTTCCTTGTTGGTTGTTGTGTAAGTTTCTAACAGAAGTATCTTAATGAGAAATTCCTTAAAAAATAAAAACTACGATAACTAAGTAGGTGAACAACAGTCCTAAGGTAGAACAAACTTTTTTTTTTTTGCTTCTCTTATTTAGAAACTATAACCAAACTTTAGATATACGACTTGGGTAGTATGTGAGTTTATGTTGCGTAAGGATAACTGTGTTCTTATAGTAATTTTAGTTCTCAACTATCGTAGGAGTGGCTTGTTCGTGCGTTTTTTTTTACTGCTGCAAGGAACACAATTACAAGTTGTCCCATTGAATTTTGAGAAAGACGTTTGTTTTTTTTATTTTTTAAGTTTATTATATGAATCTTATTTTAATGAAATAACTAGAGCAAGTATTTTATCATTTCCTTGAAATAAGTTGTCTTGTTTTGTTTTAATAAATTGCAATTTTTTACATAGAATGGTTTTATTATTTGTTCAAATAAAATTAACATTACAGCTTTTGTGTCATTTGTAAAAATTCTTAATAAATTCCAAGAATAAACTAGAGATTTAAAAAAATTCAATGATATAAAAAAATGCTTATACGTACCGTGTACCCAACAAAAGGACATTTTTAAAAACTTAAGTAAATTTTTGAGAATTATTTATCTTATACAAAAAACTGAAAATACCTTGTGACTATATGAAATATTTTTATTTGATTTTGAAATAAAATGTTGAAGTGAGCACATTCGCTCAGTAAAAATTGACAAGACATCTGTTAAATTGTGCACAACGTTAGTCAGCTTATAATGCCATCTACATGTCATGGCATTGATCGTAGCACAGTGCAGCGGCATCTATTTATCTATCTTATTAACTTATCCACTCAAATTGTATGAAAAACGTCTTTTATCATAATGAATTTTAAAGTTATCCGAAATTTTTAAAGCCTCACAACATAAACTCGAAATTTCGTTAGAAAATGGTTTCTGTTTAGCTCAAAATTTTTCCAATTTTTCAACTTTTCTCGAAGGTTTTTCCAAAATTTACTTTCATAAAAGCCACAGATGAAAGGAAGTTGAACTAAATCGGACCAGTTGTTCTCAGCTGATAACACTTACTTTATATCTACATATATGACCTCTATTCTTCTCTTTGATTTTTTTCCAATGTTTTCTTTTAGGTTATACTGCTATGCACAACGGGGACAAATGAAACAAATCAAAAACCGTGAAAAATCGGTTCAGTCGTTCTCGAACCATTCATCAAAAACGATTCCGATTAAATGTCAAATCATAAACATTCCATGAACATTCAATTTAAATTTTAATCAAATCATCCTCAATTTGGGATTAATTTAAAATTTCCTACTTTGCAATAGATCTTTAATTTGATTTCATAAATAAGATAAAGGTTAAAACCACCACTCTTATTAACAAAAAAAAATCCTTAAGAAGACATGACGAGACGTAGAAACTGACATTTAAAAATATTTCAATACATTATGGTTGGAATATTCATAAATATTTTCTCCTAAACTTTATGTCACGGCACATAAATGTTTATAATGATAAACAACAGAGGGTTCGTCCTTTCAGAACATCCTTGTTCATAAACTTTCAACTTTCATAAATTCAACGAAATCTTCGTGTCGTTTGCCTTTAGAAATTTTCCTTTTTCTATTTCATAGAAAGCCTCTTATTTCTATCTATGTATGAGTATCTTGGAATGGAGGACGGCAGGAGGGCTAACAGGAGGAACATCTTCGGGGAAATGAAAAGATGATTTTTTTTTCTCTAAAATGTGAAATATACCGCCAGGATGACTGGCGTCACATAATTTCTTAGCATTACCCCCATTGCTTTTCAATTTTTCCATATTCACGGAATAGGAGACCGAGACAACCGACTGTTCGTCGTCGTCGTCGTCGTGGTTGTCGTCTTCGAGGGTATTTGACCCCCTCACCATGCTTGGAGGGTTGAATACAGACCAAAGATGAATAGTTTTGCGAAGAAAAGACAGACGTCTTTGCTTATCCATATAATAAACGATTTATGGTTAACGGTTGTTGGTTGTTAGTTGTTGCTGTTGCTGTTGGTATTGGTGTGGGTTAAATAACCCTAACCGACCCGACCAAGCTCCTTAAAATTTAAAGTGCAATTTCTTAATGAGTTGAATGAATGAGGGACGAAATAGAGCAATAATAAAATCACAAGGGTACTTGTCGCGTGTTCCCTAGGTCCTTGCTGTAATATCACTTGGTTATAATATAGACTTTGTGGAGTATATTTTCAAATGCAGGGTTTTTCGTTTCCGTTAGAATTTTTACATACATACATATATTGTTATATTTATATTTCTGCATCAGATGATATTAAAGTAATGAGAATTTAAATTTTGCTGCAAGACTTTAAAAAAAAGGACGAACAAAAAACTAACTAACCCAGTTTAAAACAACCTAGAGAGAGGGTGAGAGCACTTTGAAAAAGATGGTTGGGTAAGGGGGATGGCCGGATGGGTATGGGTAACTAGAATGAATAAAAACAATGGACTTGTTTTTCTTATTGCTGCAGCTTTGCGTATATTATTTAGATGTGCAGCATCGTAGTAGTAAATGACTTGTAAGGACAACGCAAAGTTTAACAGAGTGTGAAAACTGGAATTTAGGGTAAAGCATTTTCAGAAAACAAGAAGGGGGGATTTCACTTCGTGGAACTATATAAGAACGGACCTTGACACTAATTTCACTCTCCTTTCGACTTTATACTCTCTACAACAATATAGTCTAGATAACATACAGATATACATATAGATACATTTCTATACCTACGAAAAATTGTTAGCAATTGTTGAAAGTGCTACGTTTCTGCTTCTATGCTATGTTTTAAGTATAAATGAGTCTCTTTGAGAAAAAAAAAGTTTGTCATTTTTGTTTTTGTAGTTTAATGTTATGAGGTGACCCAAATTTAACTGTTGTTTTCTATAAAATATAAGTTATATACTCAGTTGACAGTGTGCATGAAATGGAGGTCTCTGCAACTAAGAGTATTATATGAAACCTGGATGTCAAATGTGCTATGAGATTTAAATTGCCTATTGTGATGTTTTTTTTTTTTTTTCTTTTTTTAAGAAGTTTAATTTGAAACGCATTGACCTTTTTGTTTTGTTGGGTTTTTGAAAGCATTTGAAGGATTTTCTTATCATTTCAACAAAAATAAAAAACATTGTTTATAGGAGCTGTAAGTTAATAGATTGAGATCCCAATCGTCAGATGATTTCTGAGTGCATACATTTTAAAGTCTTTCTTTTTTTATTTTATAAAATTTTGCTTTTCTGATTGCATAATGCATATGCTATGGAAAAAAGTGCTACTAATTTATCATGCACTTTTATTTGAATCCCAAGTTGGCCACGCCACCAAAAATGACGTTTGCCTTTATTCCTCTGGGTAAGCATTGAATATCTTAAGTTCCAGTACTTCGATATACATTCGTTCTATATGACCTAACCATCTTAACAGTTGAACATGAAGTTTTTTGACCAGTGGCAAGACGTTGTATAGTTTCTAGAGTTCTTTGGTTAAATTAGGTAAGGTTAGGTAACGCTGGCTGATGGAAAGAAGATCAGCCCACTTAGACCATCAATGGTCCATTGTGATACCACATTAGATCATAGGATCCTCCTACTCGTTGAACCATTTGGAGCTAACAATAAAGCGGTTGAGACTGTGAAGGTCTGTGTTAATTAGATCACTGGGATCATTGTAATAAGAGTCTCTGAGGTGTATTTTACGTTTTTGTGCAAGTGCAGGACAATGGCAAAGAAGATGAGGAACTAACTTTTCTTCTTCCTCGTCCATACAGCTTTTACAGAAATCGTTTGCTGGAGCTCCAAATCGCCGTAACGACCAGTAACGACACCTATAACGGAGCTAATGTGTGCCGTCTATCGAGATAAGTTGCTTTGAGCGTTTAGCATCAAGCTTTGGCCAAATTGATTTTGTTGCCAGTCAGGTGAGTGAATCAGACCACCTGTGATTCACCTTCTCAATGGTGTCTTGCTTTAGCATGAGTTTACAAGTAGCTAGTGGTATACCGATATTAGATTTGTTGTTTAATAGAAGTAGAGTTGTTCCATTTTTTGCAAGTTCGTCTGCTTTGCAATTACCAGATTTGGTGAGTATTGAATTGATCAGCCATCTCCACCAGAGATGATCCACAATTTGGGGCTACTTTTGAATAAGTAGAGACTGATTCTAAGGATTTTATGGTAGCTAGACTATCCGAGAAGATGCGTATATCAGTTAACGATATCACGTTTTCCTTCAGCCAAGATAGGTCTTCTTTGATGGCAAGAAGTTCTGCCTGGAACACACTACAGTGTTTGGGTAAACGAAAGGAGAGACAAAAGTTCAGTCTGTCAGAGTATACGCCGCCA
The DNA here is from genome assembly GCA_905146935.1 of Scaeva pyrastri. Taxonomy (NCBI): domain Eukaryota; kingdom Metazoa; phylum Arthropoda; class Insecta; order Diptera; family Syrphidae; genus Scaeva; species Scaeva pyrastri. The sequence continues at coordinate 13,200,424 of LR989929.1, read as the reverse complement.
CCAACTCCCTCATCTGTTTTGGATCCATCCGTGTAGAAGTCAATGGAAAACGACTTTTTTCAATGACAAAATATCACCATTAATAACAAGACCCATTTTTCTGGTCCTTGACTCGACTCTGGAAACTGCTCTCATGATGTCAAAGACATCTCCATATCCAAGGTCTTAGGTGAATTTTTGAAAGAAGTTGGTAAGAAGTTGCGTACTAATCCCTCTGGCACATGACATTTTCTTGTTGCAGTCCCCTGGTGGTTTCGTATGGCTTTGGTTTAGTGTCTTCCAGATTTGACCGAGCAATGAGCATTCCCCAACATTATCCTGATAAGGCATATCAACTTATCAAAGATATCAAACCTCGACATGGCTCCAGTATACTAGATCAATCGTGTTAACACTATCATAAGTTGCTTTGAAATCGATTAAAAGATGATGAGTATTGATATTTAATTCTAGGGGTCTACTCCAGTATTTGGCTTAATGTGAAAATTTAATCGATGCTATTTAGAATTTTCAGGTCTGAAAACACACCGATAACATCCAATCAGTTTGTCTGTAAATGGTTTCCAATATCACAAGTTCTATAAAGTTGTTGTCAACTGTCAAATCATTCTCCATTTTTCCTTTTTAAGTGATGATGATACAACCACTTTAAATTACCCAAAACTACGATTTATTTTAATATATGAGCTTTCGAAAACTCCAAGACAAGATTCTTTAAATAGAGTTTCCATGGTGCTTGTGTATATATAAACAATTCTGTCAAATTTATTTTTTTAACAATTTTTTTGAATTACTTGGCATCATTCATATTTTCAAAAGTAAACTTCTTAGAAGGTAAAGGTACAATACCTAACCGTATCCCTTCTTACTTCTTGCAGTCTTAATCCTTGTCTATTTCCTGTCTATGACGTCTACCAAACTTTGTTTTGTCTTATTTTGTTTTTTTTTTGCCTGTCCATTCTATTCTTAGCCAATGTCTTTCAAATAAATTTATCTTAACTCAAATCCTTTAAGATACATTTCTTAAAATAATTTGTTTCCTCAAAACTACGTTATAACTCTGTGTACACTTTTTTTTCTAAAGGACTTTTTTCGTACTTGTATTATATGTAAGTATATAAAATAAAGTTATGATCTAAGACACTTCATGACGTATTTAGCTCAATGCACAAAATAGTTTTTTTTTCATTTCTTGTTGTTTTTTGAAACACACAAATATAATATGGAAGGAGTTGTACTTGGATATCGTCCTTATTCTCTAGTTACGAGGAAGACTATAAAAAAAAAAGAAAAACTTCAAAACTTTTCCACAGAATGGAGTTGTTCTTTAAGTATTTTCTTCTCGAGAAAAGTTTGTCTGAAGTTATTTTACTTTCGCTTCACTTCTAGGCGAAACGCGTCTTTTTGTTTTTTTTTGTGTTCATTTTTGGAAAGTATACTTTTTTCAAAAATTAAACTCAGACAAATTGCAACGTGCCAGGACGACGACGACGATGGAAGAATATGGAGTTATTCTGTTCATTTCGCTGCATTTTGTTTCCTGGGATAACATTTTATTGTTTAGTGGATCTTTTTTCTGCAACTTTTTTGTATTTGTATCTGTATCTAAAGCCTCTCTAGAGTTATGTTAGTATCTCTTTTGTTAACAAAGTTTAGATGATACCTATCTTTATTTAGTTTTGTTTATTTTTCTCTTTTGATGAACAAAACAAAAAAATTATACTTGACTAGTCTCTCAAGGGGCCTTTAGTCTTCGACCAACTCAAGTGGATTGCATCTTTCGATTTGAAAGAGAGTATCCAAGTATAAATACTCTTGTGCACTTAAGTTGAGAATGATAATTTTTTTATTTTATTTTTGGATGCACCTTAAGGATCAAGGAGAGAAAAAGTTTAAACGATTTCCTTGAACTCAAGTCTGAGTTTTGCAGTTTTGTGAAATGAAATCTGACACATAAGAATTTTATATAATTAATTTGAAAGCATTTAAAAGTTTACTCAGATACTTTTGATGCGGTCCAAAAAAAAGGTAAACTTTTAAAATTCTTATATCTAGTCAAAAAGACTCCTATATTTATCTTTTAGAAATCAATATCGGTGTCTTCCTTATGGACATCGAAATTTAAGGATACAATTAAGAACCTTAATATCTAAGAGATTTTAAAGTATCAATTTTATTCAACAAAAGTAAAAAAAAATGGTTTCTTTTTCGCAAGTTAAGACATAAAAAAGTTTACTCTCTCTCTCTCGAATCCTTAGAGCCTTTTTTTGTGTGTTTTCTTAATTTAACCTTTTTTTCGATAAAACTATAAAATTGTCGACACAAATCTTACCCATTCGAGATTGGATAAAATGTCACACCTAACTGATGAACAACCCATTAAATGTTTTCCAAAAAAACACAAACAAAAAGAAAAACATTAAAAATAAAATAAAAGTACCTAAGGACCGTTAAACTTTCCATTGAATAATTTTTCGAAATAGAAATAGAAATTGAATTAAATTGTTTTTCTTTCGTCTCTTATGGAAAATCTTATATCCTTCGCACTCAGTTATAATTATAGTCATTCCAAAGGATACAAACACACACATTCATACACACACATATACACGTAAATGTTGTTTGCTTAAACAAGAGAAAAGCATATAATAAAAACAAAAATAATTGTGGTTTTTTATGGTTTTTGCTTTTTTATTTTATTATGATGGTTATAGCGACTCATGAAGTTGGAAGTGTTGTCTTGGTCCTGGGTAATATTTTTTATTATGCAAAAATGTAAAATTTAAAACATCTAGTTTAATTACGTAACCGCACACCAGCCTAACTTAATTTTGTTTTCTTTTGTTTTTGAGTAATTGTTTTGTTTTGTTTTTGATGTCCTTAAACAGGATTGTCTAGACTTGGAAAGTTTTTTCATTCAACTTTTTGTTTATATGTCAGAGTTTAAATTTTTAAATTTAATTTAATTATACTTGGAATAAATATTATATTTTCATAAATAGCTAATCTAGAAATTAAGTTACAAAATGTGCATTCGTAATTTGGTTTTTTCTTTTGGAACTTGTGTTACTGCGCTACCAATAAAACACATCATTTACTATGTTGTAATGAGATAATTTTGAGATTTTCGAATTCACTGCAAAAAAGAACTGCATTTTAACATCTCGAATAGCTTCAAAAAATGTCTATACTAAGATTTTTACAGTAAATGGAGGAATTAGTACAAAAGTCAGATTTTGTCAAAAGGTTACTTACCTATAATAATAATTTGTAGATTTTTAATAAATAACTAAAAATTTAAGATATTTTAACTAAATATGAACCTGACAGAAAAAAACTTTTGCGAAACAATATTTGTCTGAATGTAGATCATGAACAAAAGGATGGAAACTAACAACTACTAATTTGACAGATAATAAACTGTTCAAGTTCGATAGTGTATAACAATGGCCGTATTAGTCAATGTAGAATTTGTATCACCCTGAGGCTGTAGGCTTTATGAAATCTCTTCTAATTCACTTCAAAGAAAACAATTAAACAATTTCCAACATGTAAAACTTTAAACAATATTTCCATGAACAAATCCTTTTCACTTTATATTAATATCAACTATTTTGCCTTAAGCCTTTTTAACTGTGGTTTCCTTTGAATTTTAATTGATTCACTTTATTATGAAAGAAAACCATTGTAACCAAAATTCTTGATAATATGTTATATATCAAAAATAAAATTAATTTGTTTCAGGAAAATTAATTAAATTTATATATTTATTGTAATATTCTATATGTAACTTAATGAATATTGAAATACATACTAAATAATTTATTTTTCATCTTCTTCTAATTTCAGCTGGTTGGTGGTGAATTTGATATGGAATTAAATTTTGTGATACAAGACGCACAAAATATCAAACACATGTTAGAACTATTGGACCATTGTCCGCCCAATCTTCAGGTAAGTTTTCTAATTAAGTCTCGTAATAAATACATATATGTACATACATATTTCTTTATAATTGATTCGAATATAAGAGTATCTTTGATTCTTTGATAATCATGATGGTAAAATTTTATTCTCTAGGCGTTTTATTATACATAAAAATATGTACATACAAAAGTCCCAAACACACACCTTAGTCAACTATTTGTAAGTTTATATTTATTGCTGCAAGGAACAAAAGGATACAATTTTGTAATAGAAAACTATAAATTCCATTTACACTTCGAACACACATTTTAGAAAATATTTTTGAATACTTCCAATTAAATCAACTCAAGGCTTTGAGCCAATTTTAACCAAGAATTGTTCTTTTATTGAATCTTTCGTAATAGCTATAGGTATCTATAATCCTGATTTCACCTATTCCGTCAGGCATCAGGAGGAGGTTAGATCCTTTTTCCGTAATGCAACTGGAGGACGGTATTCGAATATCCATTTTGCAGAATTTGGAGTCTTTTAGAGTAATTGTCAGCCGAAGCTTCACTAAGGTTTCATTTTCATGCTTGGAATAAAAATGTTTATTCTGAGTTAGATGAACTCCTTAATTACTTCGAAATTCTTGTGATCAACTTAACAGAGGCTCGTTAGGATTGACTGATAGTGTCTATGTCAGTTGAAGATAGTGCGGATTCGATGTTTATGCTTGCCCCTTGTACTTTCTTAATCTCAAAACAGTAAACAGTTTGACAATCTCAACTATTGAACCATAAAAAAAAACCATCAAAACTTTTCATCATGTTTCCTTAAAATGTTGTTCCTTCTTTAATGGCTCCAAAGAACAAAGTCAAAACAGAGTCACGAAATTCTTGAACCTCATCTCGATTGTTCTGAAAGATTTGATTAAATACAAAAATTCCCCCATCACCAAAAACCAGGAACCTACTTACCATGTAAAGCACCAAGAGCAAGGCAAGGCAAAAAAAAAATGTCTCACTTAAATGTGATTTTTCATTTAAATCCCACCAAAATGTTGGTGTGTGTGTGTGTGGGGGGGGGGTATATATAATCAAGAATACAAAGGCCACCATTTGCATTTATTTTTATCTTTTCTTTAGGTTTGTATTTTCGACAGAAAATCACCCAAGTCTACAACAACAACAACAACAACACATTATGAACATCATGACATCTTATTTGAAAATAGCTTCACCCAGCCAGATCAACTTTCTCCATTAACCTTTCTTATAAGGAAAATTTATCATACAAAGTACACCTATTTGTAGTAATGACACTTCTTAGCAAAAGCAATACAAACTTTTTAGCAAAAGCCATGCCCCAAAATTACATATTAAGCCATATCAATTTATCTAAAATAACTTCACAAAATATTCTAATGGGTGTGTGCCTATAACCTATGCCTCTACTGTTGGCAGACTCAATCTAAACTTATTCTTTATTTTCGGTGTTTGTATTTGTGTGTGTGTGTGGGGGAGGATGTGTGTTTATATTTGTGAACTCTCATTCGGAAAATGACATCCGGTCAAGATACTCGTAGATACATGGATGTAGATACATATACAGAGAAAATTTTGCCAGAGATGTCTTATTCTGATTCTTATGCTGTTTTGCTGAATTATTTATACAAACATAGTTCTGGGTCCATTATCATTAAATTAAACCAAGAGTATCTAAAATGTGTATCTTGTTATCTTCGTCTTATCTCAATTCCAATTCCAAAGCCCCCAAAAACACAACAACTCCCAACATCAAGGATATAGAAACTTATAAAATACAAATCTCTTGTATACAAAGTTAATAAAGGCCACGACGACCGACGATGACGACGACTACGAACGTCGGAGACGATGATGATGATGATGGTTAGTTGAACTTTGGGCTCAGATAAATTTTGTAAATGTTGTTTGGAAAAGTTTTACTCTCTTTTAGTTTTTTTGAATTTTTATTTTTCTTTGGTAATATTCTTATTTTGAATATGAGATGTCCTTATATTATTCGTCTGTAATTGCAAGTGTATTCGAAATTATTAGAAATCGGTTTGTTGGGATATTGAAGAAGTTTTGACCTTTGTATTGCAAAACCACAATTTAAGACCGATTGAATATTGTAGAAGTTAATTTTGAATTTGGTTTTTGAATAAAATTTGAAGATGAAACACAATCCAAACAAAGTTGCAGTCAAAAAGATCATTCTGAAACCACAACTTATAGATGAAAAGGACATTAGAAGAAGTCTTCTTTGTGTAGTTTGTATTGATGGGAAATAATCATATGGGATGTAAATGGAAATGCTTCATTTTGAAAATAATATTCAAATCGTATTTGCATGAGCTGATGAAGCATGAACTTTTTAGTCAACACAAAATTCAGGGCATGATAAGATTTTGTGGTGGTATAAGAGATCTGACAATAAGATCGAAAAAAATGAGGTCCTGTTGAGATTTTGATTGCATTACTTACATTCAATACTAAGTATAATTTTATTTTAAGTTTTTTTATTTTATTTCATTTTGTTTTATTTAATTGTATTACCTTTCATTCATTCTTACAGTAAAGTGTGTTTTTTTTGTTTAACTTGTAATTTTCAATCTGGCAATACTTCTTTTCGGAGCTGTTTTTTGAAAGCTGTTTTACTTGATTTATGCTTTCTTTTTGGATTGCCATTTCATAATGAATAGACTTATAACTGAACAACGTTTGAGTCCATCCGCCATCGCGTGCAACAATTGGAGCTATCCACTTTGAGAAATATTTTGCAGAAGGATCTTGGTTGTTGGTTTTCGGCTTATAAAATTCAATTCGTGCAAGAATTAAAGCCGAAAGACCATAAAGCGCGTCGGAAGTTGGGCGAGATGGCCACTGATCCTGACTCCATTTATTGAAGGAAACTCTTGAGATCGTGCGATTTAACACCGCTGCGCTGGACTTATTTTTGTTGGGGTATATGAAGTCTCTTGTCTACGCCGATAAGCCCGAGTCGATTGACGCGTTGAAAGAGAATATTCGGCGCGTTATTGCTGCAAAAAGTGTTAAAAAATTCTGCTTCTGGGTTGGAAGTTATTTTAACCAGCCGCTATGGTCACTTGCCCGGAATGATTCTTAAAACATAATGGCAAACCTTTATTTTTATCAAAAAGCTAAATTCATGGCCATAACATTCAATTACATGCATTGTATTTCTTCTTGAAAACCACACGTCGAAAAAAACATAATCTTTATGAAAAAGAAATATGTTCAAATGGGACCTATAGTTAATCATTTCATTTACAGTCACAAAACAAATTCACAAATTCCAAGTCTGAATACACCTTTTACTCAAGTCAGTCAGAAAAACAAAAATCCTATGTCCTTGTCCATAAACAAAGGATATGACTAAAAAGAATGAAAATAAAAAAGATGAAAATATTTGCATAACCATAACATATTGCTCTGTAATTTCCATTCAAATTGAAACGATTCCCATTTGTCGTATTCATCATCATTTCTACACATCTATAAAAACATATGTTTGTATAATATTCTATTAACCCATACCCCTTGTCTATCAACCTAATTTAGTACTTATTTTCAGCATTAACATTCAACGACTCAATTTATTTGTGAAAAATCAAAACAACACAACAACAACAACAACAAAACAACCACTCACACACGCCAAATACAAATGTAGTTGTTGTTGTTTGGTGTGTTTTTTCTTTTCGTTTTGTTTTGTTGATGTTGTCGTTGTCGCGCACTTGTCCCTGCCACAAAGCCTGAGTGTCACTCTTGTTGTCACTGCGGGTCCCAGACTTGGATGAATTCATGTCATCATCGCAAAACATCTACCCACTCATCATCATCAAACTCATCATCATCACACACACACACACAATCACATATTCCCTCTTGAATTATCATTTATAGTGGAAATACCAATTTTCCATTTCAATCTTTTTTTCCATGTTTTTTTTTTTTTGTTCTGTTTTTTTGAATTACTCACCAAAGGACATAGATAACGAAAAATACAAATCCCATGTCATGACATACCGCACCACAACAAAACCATAGACATCCAGGGTCCTTGTTAAGGATACGAGTACATGGTGTTTTTCCATTCACACACACACACACACACACGCATACAAACATTCATCTCTATCCCGATGGTGCTCCAGGAGAATTATTGAGTGGCACCGAAATAACAAGCTTCATGTCTCATTTCTAATCTGAATGAGATTGGTATGCTGCTATTATATATCAAATTTGTGTTTTGTACATTGCATCATACATACCCACATACAGTCATACACAAAAACACATGCATATTTAGTTTAGTTTTAAGGTATTGTTTGGTGTGACTATATTATGTAGAGGTGGTAATTCTTGTTTTTGTGAATCTTTCGTCCTTGTTGTCTATATCTTGTTGAAAGGACTCGAATGACCATAGGAATAGAAATTCATTTTCGAAGAGAATATTGAAGTGAGTCATAGTAAATTTCAATGTGTTTTTGGATGATTTAAATATTTTCCAAATTAATTGGGAAATATTTCGATTTAATTTAGATTCGAAGTAATGAATTGATAAATTTTATTCATTGTCTTTTGATGACAACAATCTGCATTCAGGACTTGCAATGAGGTAGAATTTCTATGTGTAGTATAAATTCTGTTCTACTCTGATTAAGATTGTATAATTGTGAAATATTCTTGTGCCTAAAGAAATTGTTCGAAAATATCGTTCTTGGGAATCTTGTGCGAATGCAATCTTCTGTGTTATTCGTTTCATATTTCAGTACTCACTTGATTGAAAAAGTATCTTTTTCCATTATTTTGCAAACAACGGAACTTTTTCCCACAAACTTAGTCTATTAAATTATAAATTCTGTAAGGATGTCAACTAATAGGAAATCAACATCAAGGCTTACTTTTATAAGTCAATCTTTGGTCTCATCAAAATTTAAAAATGTCGGTCTCATCTTGGTATCATGATTCTTCGCTGTTTTATATGTTAAAAATCCTGTTTTTGAAAACAATTATTTCAATTTAAATTTGACGTTTTGACTATCAATTATCTGTAGGCACAAACTTAAATTGAATTATTTAAAACAATGTCAAATTTTGTGTGCTGAAACTAGGAAACTAAAAAACGCTGGGAAGAGCTTCAAAAATTTCAGTCAAAGATCGCAAGACTCAAAAGACTGCTATTAACCCAAAATATTTCAGTAATCTGAAGAGCATAATAATTGTACTCGTAGATTAATATTACACCCCCAAAACTAAAACAAAAACATGTTTTCGATGAATTTTTCAAACAATCTCAAATGAAGTGCAAACTTTTTTTTGTGTACATACCACATGTATGCAGTGCCATCTATTAAAGGACCATAGAAAGTAAATACTTTTCCTCTTCCTTCATTCTTTTATTTATTTTTTTCTTAAAACAAACTGTCAACACAAGACTCTAGAAAAATACCTCTAAATTTTAAAGGAAACTTCTTGTTCTTAGTTTTTTTTTGTAAGTCTTATTTTTTTTTTCTTAAATTAATTAAACTGAGCAAAATAAGTTTTCGTAGAATTTTATTGAATCCTTCCAACCATGATTATTTTTTTCAACGGTAACGGTGGTGGTTTAAAGTTTATTTTACTCTTTTATGTGTTGGTGAATTTGTAGGGAAAAGTTTATTTTTGTTTTTTGTAAGTAGAAGAATATGGTATGAGAAAATTTAAGAAGTCTGTCTAATTGAAATTATAATTGAAGAATTTATGATTGATGGCTTACTATAATTGCTAGCTATGTATATGAATAAAAATCTTCGAACAATATGATTCACTGAATTGATTCTAATTCATAACGATTCTTTACCATACTACTATACTATGGACTGTAGGTTCAATTAAACTTTATTAAAGTTAAACTTTCTTCTCGTTTTTAGTTTTTCAAAGTCCAGAACTTTGATTAACTTTTTTTATTGTTCATCAAATCGAAAAACTTTAATAATTGTCTTGATAGCAGTCTGTGAACTTGGTTTAAATTTTTAATTGAAAAAAATCTTAATCTTTTGTCACTGTGGCATAATTATTTGATGTTTTTCGTTTTTACAGACAACCGAAATGAAATTGAATTGAAAATTCTGATTTTCTTACTTGAAAATTTTAACAAATTAAAAATAATATAAGAGCTACAGAAAAGTAGACGTGGATTTTAGTTCAATTTAATTCTTATTGAATTTCTGGCAGGATTATGGTACATTTTCTAAAACATTTCTTACAAAACCTTATTCAAGTTAAACAAAATTTTTTTCTGGTTAAATTCATATGTAAAAATTAAACGATAAATTTTTATTATTTTTATTAAAAAAAAACTCTCGTAGTCACTTTGTCTGTATAAAACATTAAAACTCTAACAGATTCCTTAAGTTTTCAATTTTATTACACCCATGTTCATTTTTTTTTTTTATAAATTGTGTTTTAGATGTTTTGTGTCCTTGAATGATGACATAATGAAATAGACACTCATGATGGAAATAAAATTCGTAAAGGAATTTCCAACAAGTTCAGTATCAATAAAAACATAGATATAATTTATTTATAGCTTCTCTCCCTTATGGGCATATTTATTTTATATAAAAATACTAAAGAATTACTGATTTGTTAAGGTCATTTTTCATATACTTGGTATTTTTTTAAGAATGATAAGTGATATTAGAAGTATTTATGTCATGACTGATGGTGAACTCAATTTTTTGAATTTATGATTTTTTATTTTTTTTTGACTGTCTTATCTTAGAAAATAAACTCATTTCGAATTTAAGGGAATAAAAAACAATCAATAAATTTACTTATTATGTATTTTAATAGGAAATTGAATTAGATTAGAATTAAAAAATGATAAAAGAAAATGTTCTCATGAATTTCAGAGTATTTCGTAGTAAAACAATCCTTTTTAATTAAAACACTTGTTTGAAGTTTTGACATAAAATTGAGTATTGACTTTAAATTTTCGAATAAAGAATTCAAAATTAAATATTTTATATATTTTTTTATTTATTCCTCGCACAAATGCTCCTATCAATAAATTAAATGTTGCGTTATGTTTTTCTATTTCCTTTATCCGAATTTTTAAAACACATTGAAAAATTACAGACTTATTATTTATTATGTATGTAATATGTTTTTTTAAGTATACATAGATTGTAAAAAGTATCGTTTTTTGTTTCTTGAGAAGAATGTAATTTTTATCCTAAAACTTAAATATTAAGGGTTAAAAGACAATTTTTGAAGGTTATGAGAACCTATCACCTTTTTTTACTTTTTCTGAAGTTCTAAATCTATATGTACATGTCTACATATCTCAATAACTTGTTAAAATATAATTTCGGATATATATTTCATCTAATTCACTCTTGAAAGCAAAATTTGAATGCTGTACACCAAGGCGTATACGTATTTTTTTTTATTATTATTTGTTTATTTTATTTAAGGATCTAGTTTTTATGTCTAAAACGATAAATTGCATAAACATTTGTTCAAAGATGAAATTAAATAATTACTTAAAAAGGAAAATAATTCAAAAATGATAGTTTCAAAAAAGGAAGCGAAGTGATTTTATTTACTTGACTTGCTTTTACTTTCTTTACTTTAACCTTATCTTAAAACAAATTAAATTAAATAAAAAACAGTAGATAAAATAAAACAAAATTAAAATTAATTAAAATTTACAATTCAAATTTAAAAATAAAACTGAAGCAAATAATAAATCATTTTTACTATAACATTTTTTACAAGAATTCTTCTATTGTCAAAAACTTAAAAATACATAGAACTTATAGATCGTGGCACTAAGTCCTACAGCTTGCAAATCTTAGATATCTTAAATCTTAAAATTGTTAAAATGCCTCAGTAATTTGTCTTTACTTCTGTTTTATTTATTTTCAAACCATATCTAACAAAATTACATTAAAATGTTAATAAAACCGAACTTCCTCTCAATTTTTCAAATTGCAAATTTAAAATTCTTCCTTTATTCGGTGCAAATTGAAACATTTCATTAAAGTATCTATGTAAACTGCACCATAGCTATTCACATACCTACATCCGTTACTATGGCATACCTTAGGTACCTATATCCTTAAAATTTATTGTTTTAATTTGGAAATAAGAAACCATTCTCCTCTGCCTATGATATGGTATAGTATACCTTCCATCCTATGTCTTCATCTTTTATGCATCTTAATTATATTTCCTCATCATGTTACACCCATAAAGCCGCCTGTTTTTCAGGCAATAAAGCGATTTTCCCACACTTTTCAATCTTATTTCACATGAGCTTTGAAGATAAACATTTTACAGATCCCCCACCATCTCCTCCTCTCATTTATGTTCCTTTTTTTTTCTTATTCAACAAATAAAAAAAAAAAACAGAAACCTTACGTCACGTAAAGGTAGATACTAAATGCTTTATGGGCTCTCAACAGCTAAGAAAACAAAAATAAAAACACCAAAATACGATAAGAAAGACGCTACGCTACTGGCTGTTAGGATTCACTTCATTAAACATTCTGAACAGCAGCCTAAGAGTAAAGTATAAGGTTCAAAAAAAAAAGTAGGCCCTCCTTTTTCTAAGACGACAAAAACGAACACACACCCCCTGAACCATGAAACATGCGAAACATCAAACTTTTATTTCTTTATTTCTTCACTTTTTTTTCATTTTAAGGACCAACAAGGATCACTTATTTCCTCGTATTTTTTTTTTCTGTTTTTTCGTTTTTTTTTTTTCATTTGAAATGAATTCATGCACTTACCGCTATAAATCGCCATAAGATGAGTTAGGGTCAAAGCGCATAAAATATTTAAATGTTTCCACATAGCTATTTCCATAAAATTCATCACTATAGGAAAAGCATTTTTAAACCCGATTCGACCTCAATAACTCGAGAGTTACGACAAAACAGGAAAAGGCCTTTACCTTTTAACTATAGGCGGCTATATAGGACTATCATCATTTTTGAATTCCGCACTATTATCCCCTTTCAACACGAAATTTATTTGGAATAACCCAAACTTCTTTATTATTTAAGATATATGTGTAGTCGAAGTTAAATTTACTTATTTTGGTTTTCACCTTTTATCCACATATTGTATGTATAAATATTATATAGCCAAACCTTTTTGGGAACGGAATATCAGGCACTAGCTTTCGGTTGTAAAAATCAAAGGATACGCACTACAAATTGACTTTAACCACAAAATTGTGTCACTCTAGCTGAGAAGAGTAAACTAATTTTTAGGAAAGGAGTGGGTGTGAGAGGGGAATTATTTAATTTGTGATTAAGGAACAAGAACAAGGTGGCACAGAATTAATCATCCTTTTTATCAAAATCTTTATTCGGAATTTTTTTTTTTTTTTGAAAAATTTTCTCCTTCCTCTCCAATGATGCCCTTAAGGACTACGGTTGTCGAAAACTTGTTAGCACAAGCCTCGACTTCAAAAATCCCTACAATGAAGTCTGAAATGGTTGAATCGGGAAATCTTAGTTAGCTATAGTTGTTGCAGTGTGAAGTTCGCGTGTGCATCACACGCTTCACACGCCTACTGACGTAAACACTTAAGTGTAAATGTCCCTTGTCCTTCAAGATAATGTTCGAATGTCCCCTTCGTTGTTAAAATTGATGACGACTTGACGGTAATTCGCACGCGCTCAATTGTTTCCTTGTCAAAAATTATGACATAAAATAGTCTGATTAATTTTGCACCACCTCGTACTGCCATGCCAAAAGAGATCCTTCGTCACATATCCTTGATGGGATTATGATGTTAGGATAGTTTTTTTTTTTTTTTGTTGGAAAGAACGAAGACGGTACTTTCATGGAGTTGTCACTATATACCATCAGGATGACACACTTTGGAGTCCTTTTGATTATGAGATGTCAGGTGGCAGGCGGCATGGCGGTGGCGGCTTAAGCATTATATCCTGCCTATATCAGTGCCGTCCTCATCCAAAACTCCTCTCAACGAAGGTTAATGGAATAAATTTGTATAATCATTGAGAAGGGTAGACTTAACTTATTCTAGATTTGAATACATCACCACATCAAGCTTCTGTACTGGAAAATGAATCTGTGTGCGAATATTTTGTGAAAGTATTTAATGATTTTTTTTCTTTGTTGTTGTGTGTCTGATGAGGCTTTTTTGGGGGGTATCCTTGTGGTTTAATTTTTGTATATAGCTTTTTTGGTTTTCGGGGAATTTTGTCTAGAACAGTCCTTGAGACACAAATACATTTATAAACTCCATAACGACCGTATGATGTGAATCTGAATACCAAAGCGAAAACAAGTCTTATCTTTTCTTGGTTTGATGTTCATAGAAATAAGGCAGGTTGGAACAAAAAGAACACCCCAAATATAATGATATTTGAGGTAATTTGTAAATGTTTGCTTCTCTACTAATAGGGGTTAACATCAAGGTAGTGGCTTAAACGTTTTCATACACAAACAAACCAAAAACGCCTTCGAAGAGTAGAAATATAAATCTGTGTTTTTTTTTTTTTTTGTCTATACGGAAATCGAGCATCAGAAGTCATTTTGAGTGGAAAAGTCAAGGTTGAGATGTTTTGTGTCAGTTTGATGTGTTTTAATGGATTCTGAATGAACAGATTAGCATAGAACTTGAGAGCAGGAACAAATTTTATCAAGATTCCTTATGAACAGTAAAGGCCAAAATAACATTTGATCTGTTTATCAATTTTCTCCTAAGTGACTTAATTTATTTTTTTATCGATTTTAAATGTATCGGGTGATTCATCGTTAAGTTTGATTTCAATAGGCTTTTTTGACAGGTCACGAGTGACTTCTATCAAACAGTTTTGTTATGTACATATGGTCAGTATCGTTTGAAAAGTCTCCAAATTGTGTGTGTTTTTTGTTTTCAAAATTTAAAATTATAGGCCCAACATTCCTTTGTTTTTTAATTTTGAATTTATAGGATCCTGTGTGGTGCATTTTAAAACAAATTTCCACGTGAAATTACTTTTTTCAAGTGCCGAGTTAATAATATTGAAGTACCTCCTATATCAATGTTTTTTTTTTCCGAAATGTCATTCAAAATAATGACAATCCAATTTATATTGAAGATGAAAATCACATTTTCTTCCAGTAATTAATCCCAATGTCATTAAAAGCTATCGGGTTAACACACATCAATATCACATATTCATTTAAAAAAGGACACACATACCAATACAATATACAATACACACACACATTGTTGAATAACGAAATATGTCATTCACAGAATTGTTTTTCTTTTGATTTATGTACGAGTATATATACATTTATAATCAAAAAAAAAATATATCTGATCCTGACCAAAGGGAGATAAAAAGCCTGTCATGCAAGGATATGGCTTTTGAAGCTTCATATACAGTGATTGACAGCTTTATTTCTTGTTTATTTTCATTAAAATATAAAGAACGTCGAGTCGTCGATAAGAGAATAAAACTTTGCAGAGCATTATTTTGATTGGTTTGTGAATTATTATATGTATAGAATGCCAAAGGGCGTTGAAAATTGATTGAAAAAAAATCCCGAAATTCACCGTGAATTACTGCTACAATACGTAAAAGATGCCTTGGAGGACTTAAATGAATATCTCCATTCGTTAACCGTCAGTCGTCAATTTATTTTGTTTAAATTTTCCCTTAAATTAGGTAAAGAGAGTTTGTGGATGTGTGGACAGAAATTTAAGCACTGCTTAACTCATCTGGATCATCGCAGCCATTCAAAAGCTATTGCAAAAGTTTTTTCAATTACTCGCAAATGACTGCAATGATTTTGATTAAATTCCGTACTTGTGTGGTGATGTCATCTTTTGGAGAATTTTGACGGTCCAAATAAAATTTTGTATCGTTCAGTTTTCTCTGTCATTTCTTGAGAAGTATATGGTTAAAAATTTGACATATTCCAATTTATTTAAAAAACATATAAATGGTTACTTTGACCCACGAAAACAAGGATATTCTAGAACTGTAAACAAAAATTAATTTAAAAAATAAAATCATTATTTGAATAGAAGTTAAAAGGACCTAAATAAAATTAATCCCATTCAAGTGCTGATTATGTCGATTTATTAATCTGCCACTGGAGCTGAATTTAGGAGGAATTCCTGATGAAAAAAAAAGAAAAAAAACATCAAAGAGGCAGGCTGTATATGAGGGTAAATGACAAATTGACACAACACAACAAAGAACTTCGTTTATAGTCCACATCCACACACATCAACCAATACACGTTGACCATTCCAAGGATTTTGGGTCCTTTTTTTGTTTCGGCTTAAGTGTATGCGTACACTTATACATAATATAATGGAGGTAAATACAGGTTGGTAGGTATATTTAATTTTGTATGTTTTTTTTTCTTCTTTGAATAGGGGATTAAGCTTTTTAGGGGGTGATATCCTTTTTGGTCAATACAAGCAAATTGTTGATGGTCTTGTAGATCTGACCAAGACAGTTCATATGTATTGACCAACGATTAGGACCCATCAGAGAGAAGTCAAAGTATTACACAGAAAATGGTCAGTTTGTATGTGTGTGTATGTGTAAATATTTACCCATGTTTTGTTTCTTTGTCGTGCTGAAATTTTCCATTAAAGTGACTGTCATTCTTAATAAAGGTCGAAATAATTTTCGAGTAGGTATTTACTTACATACGAGTATGTCAGTTTGACATAGTACTTACATATATTCAGAGGACACGTGTAGTACAGGAAATACATACAACATACATTATGTTTGTAGGTAAAAGTACTTAAACAGGATTAATCTGAGAGATTTTTTCTGCAAATGAAATAAATTGAAATTTTGAGGACATTGGAAAAAATTTTTGATATTATATCATAAAAAAAATTACGTGCAAAAAATCACAAAAATTGTCATTCCATAAACAGTTATACCATTTTCATTTGGTCTTGATTAAACTTACCATGACTTTTATTCTCGGTACGAACTGTCTCGCATACAAATTAAGTCCAGTCAAGACAAATTCAAACGAGACTTTGGTCAAATGGATCTCCTCCCAGAAAATTTCAAGTTCAGTCAACAGTATCAAGAATTTAGTCACAAACCTTCATACTTTGCTTTGTAAATATGTCAAAAAAATGACAGGTAAATCCTTGATGATAATGGGCTTCTTCTTAATTCACAAGGACTAGATCCTTGTCCTTCTGTCTGTGTTGTAATCATGTCTGTTACATTACGAGCTCTTTCAAGAAACTTATATCTTTTTTTTTTTTTTTTTTTTGTGTCGTCTGCTTTTAGAAAATCCAGACATTTTTAATTAAATCAGCGAAGGATAAAATTACTATACATTTACAAATACTTTACGTTTAAATATTCTTCTCTAACTTTAATGTTTCTTTTTTTCAGAATTTGTTTTGTCAGACAAAAAACAGAATTAATATTTATGAATTAACCAAAATCATTTCAGTAGAATAAGAGAGTCCTTTAAAACAAAATAGATTTTAATCGGATTTATAATAAAAAGTATAAAAGTCTCCTTCACAAAATGTGGCAATAAAATATTCTCTTAACAAAATCCCAACTTAATCCCTACAAATTCTAAGTACATGTTAAAATAAAAAAAAAGACTTCTACAAAACATTGAATGAATATATTTTGTCTTCTCTTTTGAGTCTGCATAATCTAATACTTTCATGTTGCAGTTTTGCTTTAGTCTCCTTCTTTATCTCAATCATTATACAAAGTTTAACCACATTTCAAAGGACGAAGAAAAAATAAAGGATTATTTCAATAGTGTATTTCCTTATTATCAATACTTCCGCATCATACCTCTCTTTTCATATTTTCCCTTATTGAATTTGCATCTCCTTTGAAAAGAAAAATGAAAAGTACTAATAAACAGGATTGGCATTTTGAATACTTTTGAATTGAAAACATATACAAAAGTAGTAGATAGTATTGAATTATTTCAATTCAGCTAAAAAGCAAATATATTTTTTTAAAGAAATCATGGAAGATTTTAAATTTTATTTTACAATTTTTCTTTTTATTTACATTTTTATAATTTTTTTAAATTTTATTTAACTTTATATATGTATATTTTTATACATTTTTTTTCAGTTAATTTATTTTATTATATTGTATTTTTAAATAATATAAATTGTAAAAAACATACAATCAACGAAATTGCAGTACTACCAACAATGCTCCTTTAGTTTGAGTTCCTAATTCGCCAGCTCTGAAATTGAGTATAGTGGCATGCAATGCAATAATAAAGATCATAATTGAAGTTCGAATCGAGTTTATATGCAAAGTGTGGTTATGTTGAATAAATCATAAATTAAAATACAGATAAGAATAAAATTAACAAAAACAAAAAAATAACATCTCTTTTCTATTCCACTTTCATCGTTTCCTTATGCATACATTTACATATGTATATGTTTGCATAAATTTATAGAAAAGGATAATTTATTCGATTTTTAATCAAAAGGAAATTTCTTTACTTTGCTTTGTTGTCGCGTCCGTCGGTCGTCGTCGTGTGATGTTGGCAAATATCGATATTATTCCTATTCAATATTATAAAAGAGTGAGATAGTGACAAAGAGACAGACAGAGAGAGAGTGAGCGAGAGTGTTGAGAATATTAAAATTCTTTTAAAAGAAAATTGAATTGTTCAGAATGCACTGTGGCTCCTCTCTCTACTCCTATATTTTTATAGAAATAAGGAGTTAAAAAGCACATACAAACAAAAACAAGGACATAAAGGATTCATTTTTTTTTGTTCACATCTCAATACTTCAGAGTTATTCAAATTATGGAAGTTGGTATACAAAAGGATAGGAAAAATGAAGTAGAGTCTTTTATAATTTTTCAATTTTTCAATTTTTTATTTTTATTATTATTATCGATTGTTGACGTATAATAAATACTTGCTGTGCTTTTGAGAATAGGAAAATCGGATTAAACTTTGAAGTTAGGACATAGTCATAGATATAAGTCATACACATATTAATATAGCTATCCTGAATATAACTAGAAAGTGGATAAGAGAGTTCGGGATGGAAAAATGTTAAGGACATTGAAAGGATGCAGGTCTTATTGTTATAATATTAAGTTATTATATTTATGTATGTAGGTATTTAGAAATTTTTAATAATCTCTGTTCACACGAGATTTTAATCTGAAGATAAGTTTTAGCGCTTAAAAAGTTTTAGTTTATTATGAAAAAGGATTAGTATCTACTAAAAATAAAAATAAATATATAATTTATTAAATAAATAATATGAAAATCTTTGATTAAGAATACACAACTAACAAATAAATAGAAGTATATTGTTGTAAGGACATTAAAATTCTTTGGATTCTTGAAATAAATTTTAAATTTTGTACATCTTATAAAATAATGATCTTCTCACTTAAAAAGTCCTGCCAAACTCATAATATTTAAATGAACAACGTTAAACCACACTACCATCTTCGTCCTTAACACACCATTCATTGTCTGTTGTTCTTAATCTTTTAGGGTTAATTTTTACTTCTTGTCCCTTAAGACCTTCCTTGACATATCTCAAGCGGCTTATTTTCCTACACTGCTTAAGATTAACACAAACCCTTTGTTCATGATTTTTATGAGAGTTATTTAAGAACTTTTGGATGATGACCATAATGACGAGCAATTAGCAGCATTCAACTTTTTAAGCTTTTTTTCTACTTTAAGTTTGTTTTCTTAAATTAAATCCCTGGGAATTCAAAAATAGTAAGATTCTAGTGGTTTTTGTGTAAATTGATAAGTGTTTAAAAGATTCAAAATTTATTAATTTAAAAATATGATTCGAGCCATGGGAAGATAATGTCCGTAATATTCATTTTTTAAACTTAACCTCGACATGATTTAATTCTCCTCCAAATTTTGTTTAAATCAACTTAGGACTTAATTTATTTTGTATCTATTAATTTCAAAGTATTTTAAGTCAAATCTAAGCTAAGATTTATTCAATTTTTAATTCACTCTCAATTTAACTGCTTATATTATATCCCTAAAAAAAATTGTAATATATTTCTTTGGTTAAGTTGAAAAATGCATGAAAATGTAGATAGAGTTGAAATATTCATGGAAATGCAGACCGAGTCGGTTTGGAGTTTTCCTCACTATTGAATCTACACTATCTACAGATTAACTTTGAAAAAGAACTGTTTTAGCGATGAACACTTCAAAGGAGGACCAACTATGAAAATAAGTTGTCTGCAACTTTAAGACCCAGTTGCATCATCGTGCTTCAATATCTACTACCAATTGTTTGGGGAGTAAAAATTCCATTTTATCAATGAACAAAAATTATAAATAGTAAACAAAAGACAATTTTAAATTAGAAGAAAACACTAAGCAAATATTTCGGGAAGTTGCGCTAAGTTGCGTATAGTTGGCAATGATTAGCAACTTACCTTGCACGATGCCATTAACCCATTTTGTTTTTTGATGATAATTTGTAAGTCAAAAGATTTGAAAGAACATTTATTAAAAAAGTTACACTTATAACTTTTTCACTAGATTTTTATTTTTTCATTATTGAGACTATTTTCAAAAAAATCGAAAGTTTTTTCTTGGTCCATAAAACCTGAAATCAGTTTTAGCTTAAATATATCGAAAGCTCTGAGAGCTTGATTTGCTGCAAATGGAATTTCTCTTTTTTATATAATACTGAAAAGAGTCGATTTTTGAATGAAATGTATTTGAATCTACTGCCGCGTCCATATTCGACAAATAATCATGTTTTTCAGTCAGTCTCTAATTAATTTTAACAATATCGTTTTATGAAATTCTCTTAAAAAAACAAATTTAATTTAATAAACAATAACTGAGATTCGTTGCCCAATCCCACAAAAAAAATTCCAATATCAAAATTAAATCAAATTTCAACTTCAATCATATTCGTATAAATTTTTTTTTATTTTTCTATCCAAGAAAATTCAAATTCGAAAACCGTTCCAATTTGATTATTATTTTTGTCATCGTAAATTACATATTTCTTTTTGAAATTTTTCTACCTATTTTGAAATGCATATTTCTTACCCCCAAGTCATATACCTTCCATAAGTTGTTCCATGTGCAACTGATGTAAAGTTGCAATATACGTTTTCAAATTGCGCGTTTCATCAAATTCATTTTCCAAATACCATATCTCTCCCAAAGCGGGGCAAAATGGTTCCCTGAACGACAAATTGTATAAAAAAATTAATAAGAGACGTAAAATATGAAAACTAAGCAGGGTATAGGTATTCCAGGAAAAATAAACGAAACGAATAAATCTGCCCGTCAATTTTACCGTCTTCGTTGCTATACGGTTAAAGTCGCATCGCTTCGCTTCGCATATGTATACTCGAACGTTGCGCTTGAGGCTTGTCTTTTATTTTTCCAACAAATTGAAGTTTTGGCATTGCATTCGGTTTGCTCCTGCTCCCTGTTACTGTCCCCGTCCCTATCCCTGCTCCTACTTTTCTACTTCTCTGGCATAGATGAATATTATAATGGAGGACGTTCCCGGGCACCTATTCCTTATGTGATGGCTGCACAATTTTATTTCGTTTTCCGGTTAGCATTGCATACCTAGACAGAGACAGAGACACCTACTCAGAGAAACGACCCGCTCTCTCGGTATACACCAGGTGAAATATATGCAAATTATGACACGAGGTGTTGTACAGTGTACACCATCTGGCATAACTAATGTCAGATTGTCAGCTAGAATTTGCCAGGACTTTTTGTTTGGCCCTCTTTATAGGGTTTTGTAGGGCTTGACGGTTTGACAGGATGTCTATGTCAGAGTTTTTGTTCGCAGATATTTTGTGTGAGTTTTTTTTTATTTGTTACTTTGTTGTTGTTTTGTCTTCTATATGACAAAATGGGGGGTGTCGACGACGACACGGCGAGGTATTGCCATATATGAAAAATCTAAAATTCAATGCATTGCATAGCATTATTCGTGTATTTTGTTGTTGTTTTTGTTATTGTTGTTGTCTTCTCTCACGACTATACAACAGACAAACTTACACTGCAACCAACAGGAATTCATTCCTTTTTTTTCCCTTTTTTTAGACACAGAGGTATAGGGAACACTTGGGTAAAAGTTAGAGGCACTATGACATTCAATGAATTCGTTTGGTGCATGGAAGTGACACATGTCACAGCCACTATTATAACACGTGGGTTATAAAGCAGACGATGTCGGACGTTTTGTATCCTCTCATCCGCTGCCGCTCGCTCTGCGCAGTTATATAGAGTTCCCAATTGTAATTTGAAATTGTGTCACCAGATGTAATCAAAAAGTTTTTTGCTTTGTGGAATAGCAGTGGCGGTGCGGTGGCGGAATTTACGGGAAAAATGTTGTATTGTGTTGTGAGTGTTTTGTCTCTGTTTAGATTTCGATGCTGACGGAGGTGGAGGAAAAGGAAGAGTGTAAATTGAGTGGATTTTGGAATTTTTTGTAAGTTTTAAATTAGTGTTTTTTATTTGATCAGATAGAGATTTAATATACTTTGGCATTTGTGACAGGAAGTTAAGGAAATAAAGGTGATGTCCGTTGGTAGTAATTTAATTAATTAACTGAAGTTCTGAAGAGTCCTAATTATTTGACATTGTATATTTATTTTATTTTTTAAACTTTAGCTGTACTTTAAAAAAATGGATAAACAGAACAAAAATGTTACTTTAACTTATGAAATTAATCATATGACAATTCCGCAAAAACTTAATTCTATTTGTTAAGGTCTCTTTTCATTTACAAACAACCCTTAATCTCAATTCCACCCTTGACAGAATTATATTATATTATTACGTAATACCATTAATAATTTCTTTGAAAACATAATCGGTCTTCTTTCAAATTAATCTCTTTGATTATAATCATCACCCATACTCAATAATTCAAACTTCTTTTATATGCATTCTACACCTGTATGTGTATGTGTGTGTGTGTTTTTCTATTGAATGTCATTATAATTATGTAATCATTAGTGACGAAAAGTTACACCTACATAACTACCTTACCTATATAGGTAAGTCATTATAACTTTTGTATACCAATTAGACTGTGTCTACTTTATAAGAACAATTAATAAAGTTTTGTCTAATGAAAAAAACATTATAATTAAAAAAATAACATAACAACTTTGGTTATGTTTGCTGTTTGTTGCACACTCTCAGACAACAACCTCCCCCCATACTAATTTATAGTACATAATTATTTAACTGCGATCTAAGAAACATGTGTGTTCTGTTCGAGAAGGATACACAAACTTGTATGTATATGTATGTTTTGTGTGTGTTTAATAAATTATTACTAATTTAAGCAAAAGTTTTGATTAAGATGTGAGAAAATTAGAAAACACGAGTGGAATTAAGACACATGTTAGCCATGGATCCTTTAGAAGTGAGTGTTTTCAGATGAAACTTAAGAAATTAGAAAATGTTAAGTTGGGAGTGTGATATTAAAGAATGAGTTTTATAGTATCGACATTAAAGTTCCTACAATCTTTTGTCAGCTTTCTATTAGGGGATGATTCAGTGCACCTTAATTTAAACTGTAGTATCAACTTTTTTATGGCTAAAAACTATGTCTTTCATATAGAATTTGACCAAGGAAAAAGGAAATGAATGAAGTAGGTCTTGACTAGGACTTCAGAAAACCTCCCTGGAGAAGACCAAACGGGTCAAATCACACGATCTAAGTTCTTATTTAGTTCACGCCACCTTCACTTCAGATGATCATGTCCTTAATCACTCGTACGTGAGATTTATCCAATTCAGGCCAAAGTTGGTTATCATCGACTTATAGCGCTCAAAGTTGATAAGGACCAATGACGTCAACAGGCAAAATTTTATCCTATCGTTAACTTTTGTAAAATTAGCTAAGTTTAGAATTGCGAACAGCGGATAATTTTTGAGTGACAGATCTGGCGTTTTGCTGACGTACGAGTGACAGCTAAATAATTACTGAATTATAACGATGGTTGAGACAATTATCGAAAGAGTTTTCCGAGGAGTAAGCCCGCATTTTGATCAAAATATTTCATCATTTGAATATGTTTCGCCATACATAATGGAAAAATGACAGCCAATTTGACTTTGGGCTACTATCAAATGTCAACATTTGTATATCCCCTTTGAGCTTCCTATGAAACTAAAACTTAAGTAACAATCTTGTCCCTCATTGAACGATTCATCATAATCTATTCTGACATTTTTATAAACGTCAAAGTGCCAAATGCTGCTACTATGCATAATAATATTAAAAATTTAATTTTTTGTAGCCTTGTTTCCTTTTTAAAATAATTGACTTTGGTACCATCGACTAAAATTCATCATTCAGATTTCCTATCAGTCTAAATTTTTGACAAACATTATTTTTTTCATCACTCCATCGCTCATTTTTTTTTAATTAGAATTAATTCTTACCAAATTTGAAAAAAGAAGAAAAAAAAAATTAAAATACCTTCCATTCCACATCAACAGCTAGTAATTGAATCCAATTTCAATTTACTTTACTTTCAAAGCTAAAGATAAATCAATTTTCATTCCTTCAAATTGAATCAATATCCTTTACGAAAATTCATCTTCCATTTCACACCTGGAATGTCATATCATACCGCCGCCGCCGACGTATACCATCACTTAAGTCGCCATACCTGCCATAAATTCTATTATAACTCACCTTCAAATATTTCTAATAGAATTTTGTGCATTGACAAGAAATTTTGTGAAGCCAACCAAATGAAAAACGACGACGAAGACGACGTCTAAGATGACGAAGCGACTCTTTCTCTCCCGTCCTTGATGATGGTCTAATAAAATAATTCCAATTCATATTCCGTCAACCATATAAGCATTACAAAATCTCTCAAGGAGGAACAACAGCGAAAAAAAGAAAAAAAAAGTCTTCAGTCTTGGAAATCTCCTTTCAATGGTTTTTGAATTGAAGTATAAAATAAAAAAAATAAAAATATCAACAGGATGTAACTTCAATTTACCCCTGAGAAGCATTCAGTCAGTAAAGCACCTGATGACTAAAAATACCATGGCTTGGCCTTCCAAAAGATAAACAACCACAAAAGCTGACCGAGACCCACTGAAATCTCGCTTCAAAATATATTTTTATTTAAATCCCACGTATTTTCAAAAATAGAAACAAAATACAAAAATAAAGCATGTCCCCCCAAACAGTGCTTGCCAACTGGGCCAGAACAACAACCTCTGCTTCCCCTTTAAGGTCACATTTCAGGACACGGCTAATGTACTCCCGGTGGGGTGGTGGTGCCATGTGGACGACTGTCGAGATTCAAAACATTCCAAAAAGGGTTGATGCTTAAAGTTCCTTGTTTCCTTGTAATAATTTTCCATACGTAGTGGAGGTAAAAAAAATAATGCGTAAATGTGTAGGGTTTTGACAGGAAGCAGGAAGCCATGTTGGCATAGGGGATGAATGCCATAAGGAGTACATTAACCAGAAGAGAACTCTATAAGTACGAACGAATAGGTACTCAACGAAACAAAGCGAGTTTTGTGTAAAGTGTTATACTGGAAGTACACTGTCATACTCCTTTTTTTTTGCATTTTGAGTAGAAATTAATTCAGGTGAATTACACAAGGAGGATAGGTTAAATACTTGAAGTTGAAGTCGAGGAGAGTTCGGGACTGAAAATGGGATGACGCACCTGGAAGGAGCAAAAACTACTACTACAAATAAAGTGCATCTTGTTGTGTACATTATGCGTGTGTGTGTGTATTTGGAATGTGGGTTAAGTTGAAATTGTGGTTTTATGGTTCTTTCATGCGTAGATTTGTGTGACATCGAGGACAATATTGTGAATCTAAGGGTGTTTAAAGGAACAGGGAAATTATTTGCATCTTCTTCCTGAAATGTAAACCAGTAGGTAGGTTCCTATTTGGTGTGAGTGTGTTCTCAGTTATGTACTATAAAATGGAAAGTTACATCCTAGAAATGCAAAGGGCGATAAATAATATTTAGTTCTTATATGAGTGTTAAGCAGTTTATGGAGCGCGTATCCTACATGACATTTAATTGGAAATTAAAGGCGTACACAATCATATGTTACTTAAGTGGTAGAATTAAAATTGTCAAACTATAATGCAAAATACATGTTCACAGAATTGAGTTAGTAAAATCGAAGGGAAAGGGAAGGGGGGGAATACTTGTGGTTGAACATTCCGTAAGTAAAATTGGTAAAAAAGGCAAAAATTGTTCACTTCTTAAATGTTGCTTGAATTTTTTTCTAAAACTTTGTTCTCTTCCTGATCTTAAAACCTCTTAGTTTTTTTAAGATTTGAATAAAATAGCTGAAGTATAGAAAAGATTCCGTAAACCAAGGTATTCAAAGGTAAACAGACTGAGTTACATAAACCACGATACTTAGGTTTAAGAAAATGTCTTTTATTAACTTTAAAAAAAAATAGTGCGCATACGCCCCAGTGAACCAATTGGGTTTTTGATCATTTTCACTGCGAAAAATCAGCAGAATTTTAAATAAAACATCAAAATTGTATATTTTAGAATGTTAAAAATTGTGTTGACTAAAAATTACTTAAATAAAATAACTAATTTTTGTGAGGATCCTATATTCTCTTTTGATAAAAAAAAAATCCTTGTGTTTTTATTTGAACTTATTATTTCATCTCTCCCTCGAAAAGACAGAAATGTTTTCCTACCCGCGTATTGATCCACGATGATTTTTCATTTTTATAAAACATAACATTTTTTTTTTTTTGAAAATTTTTGACTTATTATAATATATGTAGATTTACTGTATTCCCAAAGGATTCTATCGATCGAAGTTATATTTATTCAACATTTTGTTTTTTATTCTTTACAGGCTGAAATCTGGAGTGTATTCATTGCAATCCTGCGAAAGAGTGTGCGAAATCTTCAAGCATGCACGGATGTTGGCTTAATCGAGCACGTTCTCGTCAGGCTCCAGCGTTCGGAAACCGTTGTCGCAGGTATGTTTTTTTTGTTGTATTATTACATATAGTAGTTGTTCCTGTACATGTGTGTATTTTTGTTTGTTACTTAGGTTCTTCTTCTTCTTGTATATCATATCCTGCTCTGAAGGCAAGTACCTAGTGAGTGTATGTATGTGGTGTATAGTAGACACATATACTTGTACAAAATATTTTGATGATATAAAGGTGGAGTTGAATCGCTTCCGATTCTCAACATCCTCTTCATTTTCATCCGGGCGCATGCAATAAAATTGATTTATTCCGGCGCGGCGCGGTGTTGTTAAAATTCATGGGGATCCTTCTGGCTGTGGGTAATGTGTAAGACGTAAAATACACTAACGGTACTATACTGTATGACTTATATTATCACATATATGGTATGGAGTATGGAAGCAGGTAGAAAACGCATTGAAGATTCATTTCGAATTCTGCAACTACTGTTTCCAATCTCCTCGGATTAATGAATAAAATATTACCCCACACAGATGTAATATCAGCTGTGGTTGTGTATGAATTCAAGAGTATACTATATGTATGTATATTTTGAACGTCGATCTGAAGAGTGCAAAGGTAAAGGAAATTATCAAAGTTTCTTTGGTGGAAAATATGGTGATGAAAATAAAAAAAAAAAAACACTTTCATCCCCACACCATTTTGTTGAAAACTCCTGTTCAGTGTTCGTGTCTATAATTAACTGTTTCCCCGGTAAAGCATCATGATGGTTGAATGATTCGATCTTCTTCATCATCAGCACTTGATTAAGGACTCTCTATATCTCCCTGTCTCTCTTTATTTCGGAAGCAACAGGAATTAAACAAATAAACATAGTAATTTATTGTGGGGTTGGTTTTTGAGGTGTAATTACAGGATATTCCAATTTATAATCTTTTGCAGCAATCAACGAAATAAATACATAAATACAAAGATACATCTACATAGTATAATTTATTGTATATATGTAGTATAAGTAAATGTAGATGTTGATGTTGAGTTGGTATATATGAGAAAAGTTAAATTGACTCAAATTAGCCTTTGTCAAGTGAATATAATTTTTTATTTTTTTTTTAATGGATTAAAATTATGCAAGACGTTAATTAGGATTTAATGTTTCATCTTTTTTTGGGGGGAAAGAGGAAGAGTTTTTTTTTGTATTGATGTTGAAGGTTTAAGGATATTGTAGCGCTACTTGTACGAGGATAAAATTAGCATAAAATAATGATCGAGATGAACAATAGGAAGCAATTTCTCAAGCTAATTTTATGGATATTATTCAAATTGATAGAAAATTTAAATCATAAAATTTGAGCAAGATATGAATTTGCATAGAAATTGTGTTGGCAACTTTAAAATTTTACACATTTATTCATGTCGTCTTTTGTGATAATTTTCATTTTTGTTCACTTATTACTGACAGAATTTAAATTCTTGGAACTGGGATGGGGTTAGAATTGAGGACAATGGCCTTGTTGAGAATTTGTTTGACTTATTTTAAACAAGATTTTATCAAAAATTAAGAAATAATGTTTGACAAAAACACCAGTAAAAGTTGAACTGAAGATCTCATTTAAAACGTTCAAAACTTTGGAATAGTTAAAGAGCTCGTCTTTTCTAGAGAAGATATCATGTCATCAAAAACTATAAAATAGAGTTTAAAATTTGAATTTCAGTAAAAATATAAAAGAACAACTATTTTCTGAAACAGGAGAGATGTTCTTTAAAAAACACTTACTAAAATCCTTTTTCTGAAAACATTTAGCATTTTAAAAATGTTAGTTCTATAAATAGTACTAGTAGCTGCTAGACATAAAGATTTATACTGTCAACATCAAAAAAGTAAAAGATAGATTTTTACAATTCGTTGATAATTTTTTGTCAGTGTCAGAATAGTTGAAGAGTGTCTTTTTTAACAATTAAGCACTTTTTTTCGTTTTTTTTTTTTGACACTTGCTAGTCTTTGATTTTGATATCAAAGCAACATTCTTAAACTTTTGACATTCTTCAAACACCAAAATTCGAAGTCTAAAGTTTATTTGCGTTAATTTTGTATTCAAGGCATTAAACATTATGTTCTTATAGTGAAATTAAGTTTCTTGGGATTCAAAAATTCATAAAATACTCCAAAGTATACAATTTTCAAGATTTGACTTAAAAGTTTTTTACTTAAAAATTCAACACTGTTCCTGAAAACCACTGGGACTAATTAAAGTGCGTTTAAAGATTGAATGTGTTTCTTCTTTAAACCTGTTGTCAAAGTTTCACAAGTATTTCTTCGAGTATATCTAAGAAACAGATGTATATTCATATTAAGCGCCATGGCTTTTAACAACACCCCCCCCCACCTTTGCCTTTCGGTCTCGTAACATTAACTTGATTAAATTATTCACACAGAAAAATATACAACTTTGACTTTATAATATAGTCGTACAAATACATGTTGGCTTTAATCCAACTTCAACTTAATTTTCAGTTGAGCTTGAGAATAGAGAATAAAGTTTTCACTAAAGTTTTCCAACTTGTCACACGAACGACTATGACTGAATTACAATTAACCTACAACCTACAAAAATCCCTTACGAATTAAATGTGATCCATATTCTCTTTTGCGAAAAATGTCACTTTTTGCTGAGTTCAACAATTCGACAACCTAACCAACATCCGTCTACAGTGGTAACCATACCTTCTGATACCTATAAATGTACAAAGGTATAGAAAACTCTTCCTATACTCCATTTTGTTTTTCCTATAAATCTTTCTATGTCAACTAAAAACTATTTTAAAGGTTCATTGGAAATTTCTGTTGCTCGAACTTCATCGTCTACCTGACAATAATATGAAAAAGGACCAAAAACAAAAAACAAAAAAAAGGAAGAACTAACTAGTTTTCTGGCTGAAAGTTTTCTCGATGTAACTAAATCCACAAAAACATCACCCTCGCACGAACAATGTCCTTTCTTCGTATATTCCATTCCTTGGCGCTCATATTAAAGTTTTATTTCATTTTCACCCCCCCTCCTTAAAAAAAATATTCCCACATACCAATACCTGTCTTAAGTCCTTTGGAAATGGTAGATGGAGAAGGCTAAGGAATTGCAGGAAGCAGGACCATTGGTGAAGGAAGACCTTGCAAAATAAAATTTTATCCGCTCTTGCTTATTCCGAGTGTGCCTTCATTACACAAGTTTCATCCTGACTGTCAGAGTATGGGACGGTTAAAGTTCCAGAGCATCGGGATTTCCAGTCACGTCTGCAAAATTGTTGAGGTTAAAATAAGAATGAGGATCAAGAAAAAAAAAAAGAAATAAAATTAAATAGAACGAACCTGCTAACAAACATAAACATATATATTTTATTTTAATACAAATGCACTCACATCCACATTCATTCAATATTGCTCGTACAAATGTATGAGCAAGGACAAAACTTTATCCTTATTCCTCATCACGAACGCTAACGCACCGCTTTAAGGCAAAGGCTAGACAAGATAACATCATATCCTATCCTATCCTTTCCTATGCTCTGCTATATGAAGGACCAAGGACTGTATACTCAATTCCATTTCATATCAAAACGATTGAAGGAACGAGAGAGCCCAAATCTTCTATAAAGGTCCTTAAGATATTTCAAAACGATAAAATGTAATCCTCTGTTAACTGAAGTGAATATTTAAGAAGTTTTTATTATTTTTTTTTCTCTTTTTGTTGTTGTTGCTTTTTCTGAGAAATAAAAATTGTGTGCGCTCGGATGATTCGTTTAGAAATTTGATCAAGATATAAGCCCTATAATGTTGCATCCTTCGACTTGTGTGCAGAATTAAGTTCCATTAATGTCTATGTGTGTGTGTGTGTGTTGTGAAAAGATTGACAGTATAAAGTTCGACGAACTATTTGCAATCAAAATGAATAGTTATGATTTTAATCTTCGACAAAAAAAGGAAATATTTATTTTACTGACTTAAGCTTCCTGCAAATTATAGGAATTTAACTTTTCGGATGCAATGACTGTCCCTAGATAAAATTTGATGTAGTCGAAGTGTTTTGTCCACGAGTTTGACACTTAAATGAATAAGGATATATTCTTTCAACTCAATTGGCACTTATGTATATAATTTGGGCACTAGACTTTTTAAGTCCTTTTAAATTCTTCGTAAAATGGAGTTGATGGGTTCATCGACCGTTTAAGGTTGAACTACTTTGTTAGAAATACGATTTTTTCAAGAAACATGCAGCTTGATCTTCATGCTCAGAGGATAAGTCTTCTTAACACCGTCTGTATATAAAATCTTTACTCTAGCTGCTGATGTCTTGTTCCAGTCTGCCTTCTGTGAGCCAATTAACACTTCCCAGACATTTGAAGCTTTCCATTTTCTCTACTTCAGAAGGATGATATATGTAGTTCCGAAGCTGATTTTATCAAACAGTATGCATTCTCTACTCCATGATTTCTGTTTCACTCTTTAACATTGTTACTATTAGATGATGAAGTACCATGATCTTTAGTTGTCAGATTCCATCGAATTCTTTAGTTGTCCGAAATACATCGCTGCTAACTGATACTCAAAATTCAATTAAAAATTCGACTTTGAACTTATCTGACGATCAACTTCTGTGTAAAACATGGCAAAAGCTTTTTCCGTTAAAGTTTTCGAAATGGTTGATGATGAGTTTTGATATTGTCAGTGCAGCAGTATTTATTTCAAAATCCTGTGTCAAGTTTAGTGGTGTCCTTTTATGCTATCAGAAAAATTTCCAATACTTTTTTGGTGAATTCAAGTCCCGCTCTAGTTTTTGGAATTTATTCAAACTATCATTCTCTTTTTCCCATTCTTCAGCAAAATAATTCAGAGATCCAGATAGACTTGGGACTTTTACAATTTTGGGTTTCAAAATAAGTGTCAATTCTGAGATTCCAGAATAGCAAAAAAAAAAAAAGAAAAAAAAAAAAAAATCCTGATAAAAGTTCATTATTTTAGCAGTTCGGCTACGTACTTTTAAGAACAGCGATGTTTATTGAGCTTTTACTTTTATTCCGCCTTGTTTTTCATAACTGGTTAAGCTACTGCTTTGTAAAAATTTCCAAATTTCCCTCTTAATAAATTCAAATATGACAAAAGTTTTAAGCTAAAGGATCCCAAAAACAAACATTGATATACGATGAAAAATTACCAAATGACCAATGTCAATTCTGTGCTTCGTCATTTATCCTTGGTTAACAAATTTTTTATTTTATTTTTGTTGGTTCAGAGGTGATTATATTTATACCTGAATTACAATTTTACCATCAAACAAATCTGAAAAAATTTCAATACACATATCCATTTCATTTTTCAAATTAGTTTTTATTTTTTTTTTGTATTTTTTTTTTTGCAGACCTTCTCATCGAAATGCTCGGTGTCCTAGCGAGTTATAGTATCACAGTAAAAGAGTTAAAACTCCTGTTTGGTACTATGAAAGCTGTCAATGGCAAATGGGTAAGAGTTCATTTCATCTTTTATGAAAATATTAAAAAATAAGAAATCAAAAAAAAAAAGATTTTTATTAAAATTCATATTCATCAACTTTCAGCCTCGACATTCAGCGAAGTTGTTAAATGTTCTCCGTCAAATGCCTCACCGGAACGGTCCTGATGTGTTCTTTAGTTTTCCCGGCCGAAAAGGATCCGTAAGTAAACAATTTTTTCAAAAAAAAAAAAAAAATACAAAAAATATACCTCACCAATTTCAATATGCTCAATGAAAGCCATATTTTGTACTTTGTCAGTTTCGAATACGAGTATTGGTACATACACATATAAATAACATACAAATGCAGATCTGTGAGCGTGTTTATGTTGCACAATATTCTACACTCGTATAAATTTTTCCTTAACTTTTTGATTTCAATGAAACCCAAACATAATGTTTTTTTTATATGTTTACCCATAAATCCCTTAAAAAAAAAATCAAAAAAAAACACACAAAGTTAAAAATAAAATCAAAATGAGAAAATATTCATGCAATTCTAGGATAGGTTCAGGACTCATTTTTTATATTCGTATCCCTACATTGCAGTGGTGCCATTTTTTATTCCATAGAACCAAATGGAGGATGTATGTTGTCCGAATACAATCAACGCTATCCATTTTGCAAAAAATAGGGGGAGAAAAAAATGCGAATACGATGAGTATCCTGGTTGGTAAATTTGCTTTAATCCGTAACCAGGATATGGCATATCGAAAAGGATTCTCTCGCTCTTTTTCTTTCTCTTTCTCTGGCTAGCGATGCTTTAGTTTGGTGAAATATAGGGCTGAACTGCGGATCGCGATAAAAGCGACATCACAACAGGATTCGAAACTTTTTCACTGAAACCAAAATAAATATGCAAATATTGAAAACTTTATTGCCAAGGAAACATGTTGTTCGTTGAAGAAAAAACAAAAACTAAAAAAAAACAAGAAAACAAAAAAAGGAGAGAAAAATTGGCTGTGGATGTTGAAATATAAGGATGCGGCCTGCATGCTTCGTTATATTGCATTCCTCGCGGAACGCGGAGAAAGATTGTGTTTATTTTTGAAAAATCCCCAATCTAAATCTCCTATACATACACACATACTCGTATATTCTTATCTATGCATGCATACACGCGGAAATCAGTGATTTGTGTTGTTTGTAAATTGTGGAGATTTAAAGTGACTTGAAAGAGAAGGATTCATTTGTACTTTTCGATTGCATCGTTAAAGGACAAATATTTGTGCAATATTTTTTAAAATTTACATACACATACATATTATATGCACATCAATATTTTTCTCAATGGAAATAAAAACGGAATTAGAAGAAATGTGACAGCAATGTGTAAAGTAACGATTTTGTAGATTTATGTTTTTTTTTTCAAACATTGAAAACGTTTAATTTTGACAAATCACATATGGAAAGTTAATTGACCAAATAAAATCCAAATATTGTGCTGTTTATTCTCAGACTTTATTGACAAACTTGATCGATGAAAAAATGTATTTTTTTTATTTTTTTTCGAAATTCATGAATAAATGCAAAGGATTGAATAAAATTTTGGCTTTTGACACAATGCAATTTACTATTATGTGTCATGTTTCCAATTTTCTCAAAAACATAGAAAATATTTTTAAGTTTGATATCTTAGGTTAAGTCAAGAAATTGATTAGAGCTGTTTTCAAAATAAACAATCTACTTAAAACTTAATCAATTTTCTAAAAATCCAAATTCGACGGTAGCAAAATAAATCTGTCCCAAGATATGTATATCTACTTTAAAAAGCACTTTAAACCCCTAAAAGAGTACCCTCATTTAAGAAAGTTCAAATTGCACCAATTAACCGAAATTAACATCCCCCAATGATTCTCCTTAGCCTCACATTGGGCGCCAAACTATCCAATTAACCAAAACCAAATACACATAAAATGTATATTTATAACTTGACTTCGAAAATTATTTTTCATAATTTATAAGCTCATTAAAAATTAAATTAAAAATTCATTGAATTAATAATAATTATTTTCAACTTAAAATCAAGTAAATCAAAAACTCAAAAACATCATTCCAATGTATAGAAATCATAACAATCCAAATTCAAAACAAACTCAATTCTTTCTTAACAAGAAAACATCCCTTAAATTTGGGGGGTGATGATGTAATAGAACGAATCACCCAAACCCCCTCAAACAACACTGTTGAATATTGAATTTATTGGCTACCTAACCTATAGCTATGGACTGCCTGATGCCACTTAAGAAATTCCAATCAAGCTCCGGAATGACGGCAGGCTACCATTCGAAATTCTAAAGCACCATTACAGTCCATTTTGAAAACGTCGACGAAGACGCGAATTTCTCTCGAGATCGCACACAGGTATACTTCAAATAAAATACTCTCGCAGGTAGGACCTGAGTCCTGGAGATAATAATAATATCATCCTCGAGATGGTATTTTCGTCCTTTTTGATTCTCAAGTAGGTACCTATGCGGTGTGATATTTTTGATAAATCGATTTCTTGAGACGCTAATTAAGTTTTTTCTTCTTCTTATTCTTGTGGGGTGGGTCAATTTTGACTCCATCATATTTTGAGTATCAATTAAGGATTTTCTATACAAAAAAAGAACGAACAAAAAAACGGACCAAAATGAGCTTAGTATAATGAAAATACATTGAAGATATTACTAAGCTTTTTCATCCCTTTAATCAGACCATGTTTATGCTTCACCGAAGGCAATAAAACTAATTTTCTACTATCTTTTCAAGACTTCCGGTTTTTTTTTGTAAGACACAAGAATAAGGATTCGTTTGGTTTCCTTACAATCTTTTTTTTTATATTCTTTTCATAAAATTGGTGAACAAAATAAAATTAAATAGCAAATACTTAATCAACATCCTTTAATTAATGACCTTCCCAAGCTTAAATAATAGAAAAAGGAGAACTTTCTGGAGATGAACTCATCAGGAACAGAAGTACAGCATAAGTTCAGATAAGAAGGGCCGGACTGGACGAAATGATTTTCTTTGTTTTTGTTAAACACTAAGTTTACAGTAAGACTCACCAACTTAGACCTCCTAAAACTATCAAACGGAACATTTTTGAATCACATACAAGTTGAAGAAAAACTGGGCACCCGTTTTGCAGTCCGCCACTAAAGATGTCATCTCATGATTTTTCTGGAAACTGCTATACATTTTTTCAAACGTCAGCAAACGCTTGTGTGAGGTTTTGTGTGACCAGATATGTTGAATTTCACAAATATGGCCAACTGTCAAATAGAGCAATTCTTTCTGTCAAATTGAGATATCTTTGAACAATTCCACTTTGACACCAGTTACCGTTCTTACATAGGCTGGATTTCATTTCAACTTTTCCTTATGAGACCAAATGTCAATTGTGCTCAATATTTTGTCTAATCTTGTCACTTTCGTTAAATTAAGAAACTTTCGAACATTAGTTCGACTTGTGGAAAAAAATAGACAAACCCTTAAGACATTTGAAAAAGAAGCCTGAACCAAAGTACTGTTAAGTCGAATTATATGACTCTCCTGACAGTTACTAAAATTGAGTGACCAATCTTCTCTTTTACCAAAGACCTTTTAGGTTATTGTCAAAATCTCTTTAAAACTCTATTGTTAAAATTTGTAAAATAAAAATCTAATCGAAGATGTCACGGCCCCTCTGACTTTATTATTAGTTTGTTTCAATCTCTAATCCAGCCCTGTACAAACGGAAGCCAAAAAGACCATGCCACATCCATATCCGCACACATACATCCAACCAAATAAGAATATTGTTATTTGTTGGGCTTTTTATGGGACAAGAATCTCCTTTCCTTTCGTTTCCTGGGCATGGGCAAATATCTTGTACAGATTTTTTTTTTCCGGTCCTTTGCTTTTAATCTGTGTCAGTTTCAGGGCCATGCCATTTGCTCTTTGCTCTTCCATATCTCTCTACTTTGTAACAATAAGGACATTCATTTGTATCATCCTTCCTATTTATTTAAACGGAAGAAAGAATATGAAAAGAAGACAACAGAAAAAAGAAAGAAAAAAAAAATAGGGACACACTCTTTCATGTCCTTTTTGATTAATTTCCTAGGATACTTTGTGACAGTTAAGTTTGATAGAGAGTCACACAGAATTTTCCAAACAACCTGACATTTGTACCCCCCCGAACTCACAATCACTATATAACTAAATTGTATATATGTATGCGAGTGTGTACGTGAGATGGTATGTGTGTGAAATGGACGAAAAAGAAGAAGGGCAAGGAGGCTATACTATTCTCCCTCTCTGGACCACTTAATTTTTCACAAAGAGTGAGAGAGGTCATGTTTTCGTTTAGGACTTGGAGCGTTAAGTTTGTGACATGTTGTCAAATTATAGTTTATCTTGAGAATTGCACACTACACACAATACCAACACACTAACACACACACTCCGCCGCCGTTATGAGTGTTACGATGCGAATATGATGGGCCTGGTAAAGACATCATTTCAAGAAGAACGACCAAGTCTATAAGGAGCCAAGCCAAGTGCCCTATTTATAAGTGCAAGGATATGTCAAAGGCAAAAACTTTTTGGCAATTTCAACGTTGGATGATGATGATGGTGTTGGTGGGCTATGAAGTCGGTTGTTAGTCCAGAAAGTGTGAGCGAATCATATAATTATTAATTTCTTGTTTTTTGATGTGTGAATAATTGGAGAAGATGAAGAAATTGTGTTAGTTTTTTTGTTTGGTCCTTCCTCCTTCCGGAGAAAGTTTTCATTGATTTTCCTTCTTTTTTTTTCAAATTATTATCCTTAAGACACACAACTGACTACAGTTTGTTGTTGTCCAATTTTGTCTCACTTATGGGGGAAATAAGTGTCAGTAAATGTCCGTGACAGCCTGTTGTGCGAGTGTATATGGCCAGCCGGAAGAGGATACAATAAAATTAAATCTAATACTTCCCTGACCAGAGAAGCTCTACGAGTATATGGATGTAACAAATCTCAGTCTTTAGATGATTAAATTACCAACCCACATCCTACATCCGAAATATAAGTGAACTCGAAGGATACAAAAGAGGATTCCGGAGGGAAATTGCTACGAGTATGGTTGGAAATTTCTTTTATTTTCTAACCTTTCTAAACACAATTTGCCTTAAGCTCTTAGTCATTACGTACATATATACCGCATATATATGTATGTGTGTGTATAGTAAAATTTTATAGAATTAAAGCCTCCTCTTTTGTTCACTGCTTGAGTTTAAGCATCAGGAAATAAATTGTTAACATACATAATAGGCTCCCTCTTCAAAGAGCAAAACAAAAAACGAAAATGCAAAAAAAAAATCCTTTGAACTTAACATTTAATCCTTTTAATCTTTCTTTATCTTTATTCCAGGCAATGGTCCTACCACCCCTAGCTAAATGGCCATACGAAAATGGTTTCACATTTACGACGTGGTTCCGTTTAGATCCCATAAATTCTGTAAATATAGAACGTGAGAAACCCTACCTCTATTGGTAAGTCTTAAAAATAATTTATGTTTATTGTTGTTGTTTTTTTCCTTTTGAGGAGGAGGAGGAGGAGGGTTTATTCTTTTATATGATTATTATGATGATGACTTTATCCTGATCCGTTTTTTTTTCTCTCTCTCTCTCTCTTAGTTTTAAAACATCGAAAGGGGTTGGATATACAGCACATTTTGTTGGTAATTGCCTTGTCTTGACATCGATGAAAGTCAAAGGAAAGGGCTTCCAGCATTGTGTCAAATATGAATTCCAACCAAGAAAGGTAACACTATTGCGTATAGCTTTGTTTGACATCCTTTTTAACATACATACTCGTATAACATTAAAACAATAATTAAATGTCCTTTTAAATCAAATCTTTTGTTTCATCTTTGTAGTGGTACATGATTGCCATTGTGTATATATATAATCGTTGGACTAAAAGCGAAATAAAGTGCCTAGTTAATGGACAATTAGCGTCTAGTACGGAAATGGCGTGGTTCGTTTCAACAAATGATGTGAGTTTTATTTTTTGACGTTTTTTTTTTTTAATTCTGAAACCAAAAATATTTATTTCTTTTTTTTTGTGAAGCCTTTTGATAAGTGTTATATTGGAGCAACGCCGGAACTTGATGAGGAACGAGTATTTTGTGGCCAAATGTCAGCTATTTATCTTTTCAGTGAAGCCTTGACAACGCAACAAATATGTGCGATGCACCGTTTAGGTCCTGGATATAAGGTAAATAATAATGATGTGGTTTTAATTTTATTTTTCAAAAATTCAAAAAAATATTTTAAAAAATAAAATGTATTAACTATTTCTCTCTTTCTCTTTCTTCTCTCTTTTCACGCTGCACAACTCAAAATTGAAACCTTATTTGTGTCCTTGTCGAAAAACACACCCTTTATTGCAAATGAAAAAACACAATTTGTCATTTTATTTTTTTTAAATTAAATTTATTTTGTTCACCACGACAGTCACAATTTCGTTTTGACAACGAATGCTATCTAAATCTGCCGGACAATCATAAACGGGTGAGTTTACATGCCACAAATAATGGTGGTTCCGACGATGATGATTCCACAGGTGAAATTGATTTGAGTGTGGCTGTTGCCGAAGCGTATGCATTAGTCAATGCACGTTTACAATCTGAAGCTAGGGCAATAGCAGCCAATCATACATTACCAAATTCGTCAACAATACCATTGGCAACAACGTCGACAAATGCAACAACAATTAATCCAACTACAACTACATTGACAACACTCACATCTTCTGGCAACAACAACAACAACAATAAGACCGAAAATGAAAGTTCGTCAAGTTTGGCGTATCCTTCGGGAAGCCTTTATTCAGCTTCAACTGGTAGATATTTTTGTTTTGCGATAAATGAATGCAATTTTTTGTTTTATTTTTAATTATTTTTTTATTTTTTGCTTTTTATTAATTTAATTTTCTTATACTTGTTTTTTTTTTTTATTTTTTTGAATTTGTAAAAAAAATATTAAATTTCCGAAGACTCTCGAACATTGTCGAAACTACGAAAAATTTCGAATGCAGATGGTCCTGGATCTTTAGGAGCTGCTGGCGGTGATGCCGAAGAATTACTTAATTTGAAAACTGTAAGCATGCTTTGTGGTTTATTTTTGTTTTAATTTTTTAAATCATTATTTCGTTTTACATTGATTGATTTTTTCTTTAAATTTATGTTTACATAATATTTGTGCTAATTTTTCAAGTGTTTCTATTTGTCATAGATTTTTTTTAATTTGTTGTAGGAAATAACCGTTTTCCATTTTTAAAAATCCGCTTTCTAAAATATTTTTTTTTTCATTTTTTTGTTAACGAAATAAAAAAAAAACAAACAAATTCTTAATTCTACTGATTTTTTTCTTGAAAATTGGTGAAAAAAAAATGATGAATAATATTTGTATTAAAACAAAAATCAATTTTATTTTTAATATTTGAATTTAATTCATTTCACTTAACTTTTACAAATAAAATATTTAGTTTTTGATTTTATTCTATGTAATATAATTTATAATTTATTTTCCTTTTTTATTTAACATTTTTTACTACACTGTATTTCTTAATAGTATTTTGTCATTTAAGCATTTTTTATATCTTCTTTACTTTGTACTATTTTTGTAATTAAATTTTGTATTGTTTTTGTTTTATTTTATTTTATTTTATTTTATTTTATTTTATTTTATTTTATTTTATTTTATTTTATTTTAACGTATTTTAAAAATTCTACTTCAAACAACTTGAAGTTAATCCAATTTCGGAATGTCTCTCGAAAACCCTCTTCACGATACAAAAAAAAAGGAAGGCAAAAGTCATATCTTCTACCTTCCTACTTAAAAAACAAATTTAGAAAAAAAAAATAAGTGAAAAAAATTGACTTCCAGGAAATAATGATGGAGGCTTTAATAGCCCCGTTTGTTAGCTTTATTAAAAGGTAGATATGTATACATAGATAGGTATGTTTGTATTTAATACAATGATGATGAAAATGATGATGCGAAATTTTACCATCCAGACTCACATAGGAAAGTTTTCAAGTGAAATTCATGATTGCAATAATTATTGAAGCGTGGAAATTTTCAATCGATTGATTTTTTAAGTGCTTATAATTGATCATTTACAGATCAATGCATTTTCGATTTAGTTTTTTTTTTTTATTAACCTTTGATTTTATTTTTGTTCAATATAAATTGGCCTTGCCTATTTTTTTCCTGCATAAAATATCTAGATATATAAATTTAAAAGTTGTTTGAGGAATATATTAATAGATATTTAATTACGGAACCGTAATTTTTGAGCCAAGTTCATTGAATTTTTAATTAATGATATTATTTTAAATACAAGAGATTATGATATGATATTTCTTCTCTTCTGCATTTTTTGTACTTATGAAAGAAGAAGGTGTGTATATAATGTGCATATAATTATTATTTTGATATTTTTAAAAAACTTAAAAATAGGTTAAGTGAAATGAAATCATTTTCAATAAAACAATTTTTTGTCACTAAAAACAAAGCATAAAACCACTGTTCTTTAAGATTCACGAAATAATTTTTGTCCTTTGCAAATTAATATTTTGCTTTCATTATTATTTGCATTCAATTTTTAAATTATAAGTTTTGTGTTTTATTTTTATTTTTATTTAATTGCATTCAGAGCAACAAAATAAAAAAAAAAAACAATAAACAAATATCTAAATCAGCGCAAACGTCTTAAAGTTATTGTTTGTGTGTGTGTGTTTGTTGTTTATAGCTACAAAAACAAAAATCATGTAAACGTCCATTGAAATCAAAAAAAAAAAATTCTCATCACAATTTTCTATTTCACACCACTGTGTGTTTATTTTTTTTATATATATTATAAACTTATCGCTAAAACGCACTTTTAACAAATTTGTTCCCCAAAACTTGAACGTTATACAAAACGTTAAGTTTTATGTCACATTTCAATTATTTTGAATATTGTCACGTTTCCACTTGTCATTACAATGCCCAAAAAAATAACACTCAAAAATTTCAATTTATCAAAAACATTACAATTTTTAGTAAAGTGTCATTCAAGATTCAAAATTTACAGAGAGACTTTGTGCCATTTTAATGACATATTTTTTATTTTAATATTGTAAATTCATTTTCAGTTTAGTAAATAATTAAAAAAAAATGATCTCATTAAATTGACATCATAGTTAACTTATGCTTTCGTCACTTAATGACACATAAAATTAAGTTTCAATTAGTGACGACGTAATAGAATCAAAATGGCATTAACCAATTTAAATCGTCGCGTCACTCCGATATTGATGGTACACAACTACAAAATATTATGAACAATTCCTAAAAATGTCAAAAATATTAAAATTTTCGAATATCGAATATGTCAATTTAAAATTGTTCATTTTTAATGACAAGTGAAAACCTGTTTCATAACTCAATCAAAATCACAAATTCAATTCTAGATGTTTTTAAAATAAAATACATCAAATCAACATTATTATCTACAGTATTTTATCCTGTCTGGCTTTCAACTATCTACTCGTATAAATTATTGCCATTGTGTTAAAATAAAGAAAGCTAAAAAAAAGAACCATATTACATTCACTTTTTCTCTTCACTTCCATTTATAGTGCAATCATAAAATATGTATTCAACATTCAACAACAAGAACAAATCAAACCAAAAAAAAATTAAAAAAGGAGCAAATTTTTCGAAAATTTCATTCCAAACATTGACTTTCAATCTTAATAAACAAACATAAATATTTCGTATCCTTTTGCAGGTCCTTTACGATGGTAAACTATCGAATGCTATCGTCTTTATGTACAACCCAGTAGCCACGGATGGTCAACTGTGTTTACAATCATCCCCGAAGGGAAATGTTTCATATTTTGTACATACACCGCATGCTCTTATGTTGCAGGTGAGTTTTATTTCATAAAAAACAAAAAAATCAAAAACGAAACGAAACGAAACGAAACGAAAAACAAACAAAAAAACTCAAAATACACTGCCAGTTGTTACGACCTGACCAAAAGTAGTAAATAAGTGAATAAATGGGAGAACATAAAGTTTAGTTTTAGCAGGGGGTTTTAAAGTTTGTGTGAGTAATAAATCAACATCGATTTAAAAAAGGACGAAAATTCCTCCAGCTTTGAATATCCAACATCTTGTATACATTGAACGCAGTAAACCTTTGACCAGTCACAGCAAGAGCAAATTTCTTACAATTTATACCATTTCAACTTAAATTCGATTAAATTTAGACCATTTTATACCAATTAATAGATAAACCAGAACAACTCTCTATTAATTTTTATACCAGTTACTAAAAAATCTGAAAATTTGAACTACTTGGGAAATACCCAAATTCAATTTTTGCGCATTAGACCAGTCAAATCAGTATACTACAGTTAACTGTAAACTGTAAATAACTTTTTAAAAAGTTATTGTTGAAACACGAATTAGCTCACCTTATAGGCACTATGCCTTTTGGACATGGTTTTCTTCATTTTTTATACCAGTCGTATTGACAAAGAACATAAACGTTTATACAATTTAAATAATTTTAAATGCCATTTAAGTTCAATCAACAAGTACACTAAAAGCTATGTGTTAGACCAGTTTATACCAATAAGCTTATACACATTTTATTAATTTTTTTAAAGTAAATTTTTATACCAATCATTATTCACATGCAGCGTGTTTTAATGAACTGTAAATCAAATGTTCTTAAAATGTATTCACATCAATTTTTATTAGACCAGTTTAAAGAAACTGGAATATTTTCTAAAGAACAACAATTTTGACAGTTTTAGTTTCAAAAATATGTCAAATTTCGAAAGTAGCTTTTGAGAACTGAGTCTCAATAAAAAGTATAATTTTTCACAAAAATGTTTTCCAACTGGTGAAATTCACCTTCCTCAAAAAAACCTGGTTGAAATGTCATAAAATATTGTTCTCGTTATCCCGTCGAAAAAGTATAAAAAAAGAAACCACTAAAAACAAATCTTAAAAGAGTCAAGAATAAGGATGCATTCTCCCATTTTATTTATTGATACACGAATGCAGTAAAACATTCTTTACTGCACCAGAACATGAACGCGAACAACGTCAAATTTATGACACTTCTGCACACTCGGGTGCAGCAACAGAAGTAGCAATGCAGTAATTCTAATAATGTTTTTTTTTTCTTTTCTTCTCTCTTTCTTATATCTCATTTTCCTTTCTTATCCATGATCCTGGGGTATAACGTCTATCTTATACCTTTGGTTGTATGTGTGTGTGTGTTTGGAACGAATTCCTTTTGACTGCTGTGATATATACGTAACAGGATGTCAAGGCTGTTGTAACACATTCAATACACTGTACGTTGAATTCCATTGGGGGTATTCAAGTCCTGTTTCCATTATTCTCACAACTTGATATGGCACATGAAGGATGCAGCGATGTGAAGCGTGATCCCACGTTATGGTAAGTGTTCCAGGACTCCCAAAAGAGAAACTACCCAATCTCACACTACTATTATCTTGTTCACATTGTTCTTTACCACTTTTTCAATTCATTTTATTTATTTTTTTTATTGTATTTTGAAACATTTTATACAGTTCAAAACTACTGGGTTTTATATGTGAATTGGTGGAAACATCACAAACT
Source organism: Scaeva pyrastri (assembly GCA_905146935.1). Lineage (NCBI taxonomy): Eukaryota > Metazoa > Arthropoda > Insecta > Diptera > Syrphidae > Scaeva > Scaeva pyrastri. Next base: position 13,156,287 of record LR989929.1, on the reverse strand, counting down.
GTACAACAACACATGATACAAAATCGTGGTTTTCTGGTGATTTCGTTTATGTTGCAGCGATCGTCGAGGGAACATTTGACACTAGAGGTTTTGGGTTCATTTTTGAATTTGACAAAATATCTAGTGACGTGTTTGTCAGCGAATAGTGATTTGCTTCTTAAGCAGGTAAGTGTAAAGATGAATTTATCATATACATATGAAAAGATGACGTTGAAAAAAAAAGATGATATTTTTTGTGAAATTGGTTGCAAGAAAATGAAGAACAAGAAATGGTGTACCACAAGGGAGTGCTTTTGGTACTTTACTTTTAAGCTTGAATTCCAAGATGGAAACTTTGTTGATTTATGAAAGATTTTGATTAGTTGATGAAAAATGTTCACATTAAAAATTAATAGTTTCTTAAATTGGGAATTTTGATGAGACTTCACTACCAAATAAGCTTGAAACAGTTAAAATTTGTTACTGATTAAGAAGGGGAATATTTAGGGAGTATATTTTGAAAAATAATATTCAACAGATGTAAATACCATGAGAAAGTACATATGTCCAAAAGTCACTATAACTATCAAAATTAATACCAAATTTGTTCAGTGATGTCGTTTAATTAGTTTAAATAAAAAAGTACTATTATAAATAATTTTAAAAATTACCTCATTCCGTTTTCTTGCAATCAATCAAGTAATAAATACAAACAAAAAATTCCACATAATAAAAACTAAAAAAAAAAGAATTGCATGTTGATTATGTTAAAACATAATTAATTTTACTTATTTATACAAATAATAATGTTTAAAAAACAATTACTTATCTCTTTGTTAAATGTTAATGTTGAGAAAAAAATTATTTAAAATTAAATTCAGTTCAGATAAATTTGAAATGCATGACAGTTAATGTTAAAATTTTATGATATGGTTGTATCCAATATACCTTGACTTATTTTAATTTTAATTTTACAAAAAGAATGTCAAATCTATATGTTCCTATTATTTTTCATTTTTTTTATTTTATTGTATTTTTACAGTTAAACTTGGGCTTTCGCTTGAAATATAACCGAGTAAAGGTCTTAACATTATTTTTCTTTTTGTCAAGTTTGTTTGATATAAAAATTCAAAAATTATTTGCGATGTGTTTGAAAAAAAAAAATACGAAGAGTGTGTTCAAAAATCAGTTTTTTTTGTTTTTCATCAAGGTTCATTATATTTTTATTATATGAAAACTTCCAGCCAAGACAAAGAACGATAAATCATAAAAATTAAGTTCATAAGGCCAGGGAGTATTAGCAATATCTACAGATTTCGTAAATTCTTTTAATATTTTCGTTAAATTTCTACCTCTTGTAGGGTGCATACAGGTTCAGCAATTTGCATTCACAATGTAAGAAATTTAAGGGTCAGCAAAGTTGAAAACTTTTCACAAAAGTACTTTAGTATCAATTAAAACTTGATACTTTTAATGACAATATGATTACAAAACAATACCAATAAGTTAAACTATATGTCCAAACACCTGTATTCTAAAACTCTGTTTCAATTTTCACAGAACATTTACTATTCTAATCAATGTAATAGAAAAATACTACCTTCTTGTGATTTCGACAGCGCAGCTCTTTCACTTTATAATACCTTCTAGTATAATGTTTTGAGCCATATTCCTAAAAATTGAATCTGAAATAATTTGAACCTGTTCTTAATTCTGGCCCAAATATAAATTTAATTCAAAAGCTTATACTTGGCCAAAAAATTCAAAAATGTAAATTTTGGTGGAATGACATTAATACTACGATTTTTTTTATTTTATTCGATGTCGCATTTAAATGTGTTGTTTTGTGTTTGTTTTGTGTTTTTTTTTATTTGAGTGTGAGTGTTAATTGATCAGAATTATCTAGACTTCATTTTTATCTTGGTTTTGAATTTCAAAAAAAAAAAAAAAATAATCGTTTCTTTCCTCTTTTAAACTTTCTTCTACTCCTTTTTCACTAAAAAAAAAAAGTTCTACCAGGTGAATAAACTCCCCCTGTTATGATTATTGTGTCTATGTTTTTGTTTTAAAATTATTTAAGAAAATAATGTTTTATTAAAAAAAAGTAGCTTTTTCTTCTACTTAAAGTTTTAAAATGGGCTAATCTCAAAACAGTTATTATTTAAAATTTTGCAGAGTCGCTTTGATTTTATTTTATTTTTTAAGCATCAGCAAACAAAAAATGCTTTGTTTAAAGTTTTAAAAGCTTGTTTGTGTTTTAATTAAGTTTAATGTAATAAATTAAATGAGAAATATAAAATAATTTATTTAGGATATTTTTAAGAATTTCGGCCATCAAATTTGTCGTTGTGTTTTATCAAAAATTTTATGTCTTCCATTAAATTATATTTTTCGTAATTTTCAGTTAGATATTTAAAAGGCTTCACAAAAAAAAAAATTGGCGAACATTTTCGTCAAACCAACCGTTTTCATGTACTGAAGTTTTAAAAACATATTCGCATAAATTCAATGTTCAAAAGTTATTAGAACAACATTTTTAAGAAATGCTTATTCTCGTATTTTTAAAAAAGAAGGTTTGTGAAAATGCCATAATTTAAAAATTTAAAATAAGAGAAATTGAAAACAAAGACAATTTATGAAAAATTATATTAAAATCAAGTAATTTTTTGAATTGTGTTTTCATCATTTTATATCAGTCATGCTTCGTGCTATTTCTGAAAATATTTTATAAAAATTTAAATCACCTAATGGTTAGTTTTTTTCATAAGACCAATTTGACAACTATAAATGTCAGAAAAGTTGCTACTTATGGCAGTTATAGGGACCTAAATAAAATTGAATGATTTAAAAAAAAATCCTTAAATATGTAGTTAATTTGTTTTATTTGAGTAACGAGTAAGTTTAATGATTAAAGTTATACAATTCAAAAGAGATCAGCCCAAATCATTTTTTTTTTTTTTTTTTGTTAAATGCGTGGAGTGCGTGTGTTCTTATTATTCAGCTTAATTCATCATAATTATTTTATTCCGTTTAAAAAAAATATGTACAAAAAAGGATGAATCAGCACACAAAGATAAACATACATACATTTATTCACTCGCCTACCTTAAGTAGATCATCTCTTGTGTACATAAGCAAAACCGACATACACAAACATATGTACATATTGTAATGACGTTATCCTTCATTAACTGTTATCACGAAACCTCATCAATTTTTTTTTTTTGTTCATTCTTGGAAATTTAATTTCCAAACATCATCATCATCATCATCTGGCATTTTATTGAGCTCACGCTTAAGCTTCAATTTATTTTTACATAACATGCAAACCTATACATATGTACATAATATATATGCATTTATTTTTTGTATAATTTATAAATTAAAATAATCAATATATGTACGAATTAATGAAACCCATTACAATATGATTTTCCAAATGTATTGTAATTTGACATAAATTAAAGAGAAAAACAAAAAATTAACACGCATACCATTCCAGGATAATATCGTCTCCTTTCTGGATCATTTATTATGGTTGTAAGGTATAATAAATAGTCGAATGCGTAATTAATTCATATATTATTATTTTATTATATTAATAGTAAAGTCTAAGTTATAATTAATGTAGAGCAAACGGTGGTTGTAATCCAACTGTCGATGTCATGCCATGTTATGTTACAGCTGCAGTAGATCATACGACTAGGTATGTACGCAAGTACATAAGAACATAGCACAAAAGAAGATGATGAAAGATTATATATAACAGTGGCGATTTAAAGTTTTCGGTCATACACTACATAAGGATTTATTTCTTTTTTTTTAACTGTATTTTTTTTTTCCTTAATTATGCTTCCCTGGTGCCTTATATCCTTTGGACTAATTTTACACTGTCTCTGTCCCTCTATCTCTCCATCCATCATTATGTCTCATCATCATCATCACTGTCATTATTATATCATTGACAGCTTTATTGCTTCAAGGACTGACGTATTAATGTCTCGGTGTTGATGATGAGTTGTTGATAATAATAAATACATACATAACTGTTATGTATAACTTCGTATACAGTAAGAAAAACAAGACTTGCGATAATTATGTTACAATCATCAATATTGTGGTAAATTATATTTAATATAAACTATTTTCTTTTTAATTAAGAGGTGACAAGACAATTTGTATAAGGACACGCCATAATGTGGAAGGGATAGGGAATCTTATAGGCAGGGTGTAAAGAAGCAATTAGGAAAAAGGATAAAAGAAAAGAACGCTTTGTAACTTCTCGTACAACTCATACTTAACTTGGTTGGTACCAATACTTATAGATCAAGAGGCTTCATTTTTTGTACTCTTACTTAAGAAGGAAGATGCTAGAATCTCAAGAGATTTTTTTTTAGTGATTATTTTTAAGACCTGACAAGATATTTTTCCCTTCTAAAGAAGCTTATGTTAACACACATCATTCTTCTTACTGTGACAATAGCAAAAGCTATTAAATAAAAATTTATAAAGGACATTCCCGAAGTAATGTGGTGCTTAAGGGTTTCTTAAGGACTCGTCTTTTGTTAGTAACACCAATGCCTCTTGAAACTTTTGTGTTCGTTTCGCTTGAGAGATTGGTAGTTCTTTAGGGATCAACTAAATGAAAAAGTAAAAAAAAAAGCAAGTTACCAGACCGAATCAAAACCATTCGACTTATAAATCTACTTATTAGTATGATTAAAAAAACTAGGTATAAAATTCACTTTCAAAAAGTGGTTCAAGTCTGGTAGTCACACACGTTCAAGGATAATATACGAAAAGTGATTTTTTAAATTGATATTAATATTTTTTGGTTCTTCACGTGCAAATATTTACCTACAATAAGAGTAAAGTGGAAATTGAATGGTTAAGTAAACAAGTGACATATGCAAACTAAAAGACCCATAACTATTAAATCAATATTATTTTAGCTGTTGAGGAGGGAGTGATTATTATAATCAGTTATTGATCGAATTTTATATAAACGTATTTACTTTTGAGAGTAAATGAAACAAGAAATTCAAGTAATACAATATTGCAATAAATTTTCACGTTGGGCGCCATTTAAATTAAAATATACTATTCATCCTCTTATAATTATTTTTACTGGGCAAGAATTGTTCGTTATTAGGAGTTTTTAAAAAACAAATTGAAGTTACATGAAATGCAGTAGGTATGTATTTGAGATAATGTCCTCAACAAAATCAATTTTTCTTTCCTTTTTTGATGTTTGTTTCATAAAATGTTCGCTTATGTTTGTCCCTCTCATGCTTCATAAATGTATTAGTTTCTCTTGTTTACAAGTTCCAAGATTATTTGTTCAAAAAAATCACATAAAATTGAAGTTCTCTTATTTTTTTTTTATAATCCCATGTTGGGCGCCAGTTAAACCAAATTCACTTTTTTTCCCCTTAGACTCAAGATTTATTTTTAGATACGATTTATTAATGTTAAAAGCAGATTTTGAATTTAAAGCATATAAAATCCCCACGTTGGGCGCCAGTTAAAGCATACCTACATTTCTTATCACTTATCCCCTGGAGACTATTTTCTTATGAGTCAAGAATAACTAAATACCGTTATTCGTATTGCACATATAGTTTATCAAGAACTTGAAAGTCCTGTCCTTGATGTCTAACTTTTCTATTTTGGTCCCCAAATTTCTTTCTAGATCTTTATTTTCCCTCCGATTAGATTTTGTCTTTTTAAGTTAAGTTAAAATAAATTCATTTTAAAGTGTCATGCATTTTCAAAACTCTTGTATTACTCCATAAAATCTCTTTATAAATAAAATAAATTAAATTTACATTTTCCATTTCTCAAATTTTATTATACTTTATTCAAAAATATGTATTTTTATACAAAATTCTGTGTGAAATTTTTTGTGCATTGATTTTATTTTGTTATACATATATAAATGTAATTATTGTTGATATACGAAAAAAAATTTTGATGTCCGCTTGCTGCATGCCAATTATTATTATTTTCATTTTTTTAAACAAAAATGAAAAAACAAAAAAAAAATATTCAAAATCGGCTTGTGGCAGGACAGAGGTGTTACAAAACTAATGGATAGCTCTTCTGTTTCTCATTTCTAACGTGGCAGCTACTAGACCATGTCCTCTTTAATCCATCGCTATGGATCTATACACCAGCAAATGTTCAAGCTCGACTCTATTCGTATTTAGCTACAGAATTTTTGAGTGACACACAAATCTATAGCAATGTTCGACGTGTCAGTACTGTTTTACAAACAGTGCACACATTAAAATATTATTACTGGGTTGTGAATCCTCGAGCTAAGAGTGGCATCATTCCAAAAGGATTAGGTAAGTTACCAACTAAAAAAAAGGAGTAAACTGAAGATACATACAAAAAATATACACAGATGGACCACGACCAGCCCAAAAGGATATTCTAGCGATACGTGCTTATATTCTTTTGTTTCTAAAACAGTTGATTATGATAGGCAATGGAGTTAAGGAAGATGAACTACAAAGCATATTAAACTACCTGACGACCATGCATGAGGTACAGTCTTTGAAATTGAACTATTCTCTTTGAAGGTATTTGAACTTGTTTTTTTTTTTTAAATAAAATGAAAAATTTAGGACGAAAATCTACACGATGTCCTGCAAATGTTAATATCTCTTATGTCCGAGCATCCAAGCTCAATGGTACCTGCTTTTGATGTTAAACATGGTGTTAGATCTATTTTTAAATTAATGGCTGCCGAAAGTCAATTGATAAGACTACAAGCGTTAAAGTTACTAGGATTCTTTTTATCGCGTAGCACACACAAGTATGTACCCGTTATGTATGTTGGTATGGATCGGGTGATCTAGAAAGAATGAAGAATTATCTTTTTAATACAAAATTTATCCTTGAATTCGAGAAAAAAAAATATTAAACAAAAATTGTCCAACATTGGGCGCCACTTTTTAGTCAGTTATTAAAATTTTTAGTTAAAAACAAAAAAAAAGTGTAAAAATTGTTGGGCGCCACTTTATAATGAATTATTTAATTTTTATAAAATATGTTGTAAGCGTTGGGCGCCACTTAATTTTAATACAAAAATTTCCCTCTCCCACTTCAATTGGTCTTTTTTCCACTTATCTTAAAACTTTTTCGAAATAAAATAAAAATCTAAAATTCAAACAAGAAAAAAAGAATTCAACAATCTTTCTAGGTCACCTATGATCACAATTTTCTCGTATACATATGAAATGGAATTTTTAAAAAAATATTTCACATTTTTCTTTCTTTGGATATTAAATTTAAAATTTATTTTTTCTTTTTTTTCTCTACATCTTTATTTCCTTGCTCCATGCCCATCGCCATCATCAACGTTTCATTTTGCAGACGAAAGTACGATGTTATGTCACCGCACAATTTATATACGCTATTAGCTGAACGCTTATTACTTTATGAGGAGTCATTGTCCCTACCAACATATAATGTCCTTTATGAAATTATGACCGAACATATATCACAGCAAATCCTATACACAAGGCATCCGGAGCCAGAGAGCCATTATCGACTGGAGAATCCAAGTAAGTATTTTTTCTAAAGATTTTTCGTTTTTCGTTTTTCTATTTTTCTTTTTGGTCCTGTTTGTTTGAGAAATCATCAGTAAAAAGGATATTTTCTATTTTATAATGAATTTATACTTTCCCCCCTTTTTGCTCGTATATTTTTGTATGTGGTATCAGTATTTTATAAGGCTAGGTAAGGTTTGTATATCTATGTATGTGTATATGAGTATTATAGAGAAATGAAAATATGAGTTGTTAAAAGTTTTAAGCCACAAAAGTGTGGGTAAATGAAGAAAAATTGCTTTCAGTAAATGAAAAGAGGTTACTCTTATTTTTGTTTGTAAGAGTGTGGTTGGGTTCTTTTTTCCACACGTTTTTGGTTTTCTAATTTTCAACTTGGAATATGTCGTTGTCGGGTGACTTATGAGCACTTAGAAAAATGAAATGTTTTCATGCCATTCCATACCGTCTACATTTTTAAGAGTATGTGTGTGTCATATTAAAAAATTGTTTCACTTAACAATATGCGTTTTGGTTTTGGTTTCAAAAAAATAAAAGAAGAAATTAATGGCTTCTAAGAAAATTGATTTAAAGAACGAAAGAAAGTCACATATTTATTTGAAGTTCTATAAGTTTTCTTATTTTAGATTGAAGCTTTATGAAATTGAAAGCTAAAACTATTGTTTCGTGATAAACCAATTTATTGGCTTGATGAATGATTTCATTGGGATGACGTAACTATAAGTAAGTGCATTTGATGGCAAAGGAGTTAATGGCTGAAATTATTAGAAGAATTTTGAAAAGTTGAAGTTTTTAAGCCCAGTTTAAAGAATTCTTCAAAGATTGACTGCATTGACATTATGTCAGATCTGTCAGCAAGGGTTATAGTGATTTTTTTATTTTTAAATGATTATACTCCTATTGAAAAAAATTAAAATTACGCAAATCTAATTTAATTCAAAATTAATTCTCTCCCTCATAGTGATTCTCAAAGTTGTGGCAACACTTATCCGCCAGTCAAAACAAACCGAATCCCTCATCGAAGTGAAGAAACTCTTCTTGTCCGACATGACCCTGTTGTGTAATAGTAATCGTGAGAATCGTCGCACAGTCCTACAAATGTCCGTTTGGCAAGAATGGCTCATTGCCATGGCCTATATTCATCCCAAGAATAGCGAAGAACAGAAGATCTCCGACATGGTTTATTCTCTGTTTCGAATGCTGTTGCATCATGCCATCAAGCACGAATATGGCGGCTGGCGAGTGTGGGTGGACACACTGGCTATTGTTCATTCGAAAGTGTCCTATGAGGAATTCAAGTTGCAATTCGCTCAGATGTACGAGCATTATGAACGGCAAAGAACTGATAATATCACAGATCCAGCTTTGAGACAAGCACGTCCAATCAGTACGATTAGCGGCTGGGATCGAGAGGAACAGCAGCAGCACCAGCAACAACATGCAATAAGTTCGGAGAGCATTGCAACGACTACAGAAGTCGATGAGAACGAGAAACCTGCAACCCCGGTGGCTATTGCCATTGAGCCAATGATCAGCAATGACGAACAAGCTCCCGAGGGAGAGGTGCAGTTGGAGAATGTTAAATGTGCCTGTGAAGAAGACGAGGAACCGAAGTCAGATGACAAAGCTGAAGCGACAGACCAGAATGCCAATAAAGAACCCGAAAAACCAGTTCAATCCTCAACAGTGTCAAATATCACCGATGTCTACAATGCCCAGATCAAGAATGAGGCTGCCATTTGCAATGGCAACACCACGAAAGAAGAAATTTCCGAAGATAGCGAAGAAGTTCAAAAAGCTCCCAGCTCTGGTGGACAGGAGGCGCTCAAGGAAGTTCTCGACCTCGAACCGGAGGATCTGGAAGAAGTCACATTGGCTTCGGGAGAACCCAAGTTGGATGAAGAGAAAATCGTTACCGAGGTATTGGATAATTCCGAGAAACTCCTCAATCACTGCAAGGAGGTATCAGATGAAATTCTATTGAAAAATGCTGAAGAAGCAGCTTCGTCTGTGATCAAGGACGAAGAAATCGAACTGGCCGTTAATGAAGTTGTACAGGGTGTTCTAAATATCGAGAAGAAACAACAAAACTCCACAGCACCAGAAACTACTACCACCCCTACCACCGATGAAGAAGCTGACAAAGTCAGTCTTCTGAACTCGAAAAATCTTAGCAACAATAACAATGAATCCGAGTCCATGATAGAAGCAAACGACACCACCACAACTACCATGACTATCGCATCTGCCACAATAGACACATCCACAAACACCACAACAACAACAACAACCATAGATGATACCATTGATAATCAAAAGACTGATTTATCGTTATCGCCAAGTGCAATACTTATTACAAATAATAATGTTAGTAATAATAACAACAACAACAATAACAACAATGTTGAAACCGATGTTACTCAAAGTAGCAGTACCACTGACACTAATACAACAATAACAAGCGACAGTACTTGCAACAGCTTCAGCAGCGAAGAGAGCACCAGCAGTATTCTCGCCACAAATCCCAGCACCACCGTAACAATATCGGAGTCATGTGAAAGTCCAGCGAAACAGGAGGAAGCCCAGGTCGAAGAACTCGTCCAGGACATAGTCGATGAAGTTATCACCGAGTGCCTGGATGATAATGCGGATAAGACAGTCGAAACCGTCGATGCGACAACAACAACAACAACTACAGGAGAGAAGAACAATAACGAAATCAAGAACGAAAAGACTGCGGAGGAACTAGAAGACCAAGCCAGAGAAGTTATCGATGAAGTCCTGCACTCAGCAGCTGAGGCGGCCAATTCGACGACTACAATTAACGAACCAGAGAGTGAAACTAAGAATTCAGCCACAGCCACTGAACCCAATGATGAAGCTGCAGGAGCACAGGCAGTTCCCGTCATTGCATCGTTGCCAAAAATCGAAGATGAATCGTCTTCGTCCACAAACAAAGTCGATGACAAATCTACAACAACTACAACACCACCAGAAAGTCCAACAAAGGTCCTTGAAGTGGAAGACAAACCACAGACAATTGAGGATGCAACAGCACCAGCAACAATGGTCACCACAGTCTCTGCTTCTACCCAATCGTCGCCATTGAAAGAACAACATACCCAACAACAACAAATCCCTGATCCAACAATTATTGCTGATGGACATGGACGAGAAATCAACGAGGAAGTCGAGGAGGAACTAGAGGAAGAAGAAGAAGGAAGTATAGTTGACGAAGAACACGACGAAGTGGTGGCGGAAATTTTGGAACCATCGCTAGGAGATGCGAAACCAAACAATGTGGTCGTTAGTCCTGTTTCAGAGGTGGATTCACAAACGCAAACATCGCCAGCGGCACAAAACAGTCGAACTTGTGCTGATGGCGGCATAAATGATGAAGCAGACCAACTGCAACAACAACAACAACAACAACAGATGCATCAGCAACAACAACAACACCAGCAACAACAGCAGCAGCAAGATGAAGGACGAGAACAACCACAAGGACAGCCGCAGAGGCGGTCGCAACACAGTACGAGTACACAAGTGGAGAACAATCATTTCGGTGAGTTGCACTTTGTTACAATTTCCATTCATTTCTCCAATTCTATTCAGCTACTGCTTCAGCTTCCAGCTGCTCCACTATCGGATGCTCCTTATGGTACCATACCACCACCACCGGGGTATCTCTTGGAGCTATGTTGTTCTTTTAGACAAATGATTCGCCCGCGGGCTGATGATGATGGTATTGGGATGGGACTGGGGCTTAGATAAATAATGTAAAGGGAAGCTAAAAGCAGGGGAGTGTGAAATCAGGAGTTCTTTTTTGCTTTGAAATGTTGGCCAGAAGGGTTGGACATTTTGATGAGATTTCATTATTCCTAATGCAGTCCTGTTGTATTTTCAATTTGAAAGACAGTGTCAGGTCTTATTTTAGTTACATGGACGCATTTTGAACCCAATAATATGTCTGTAGGTCGATGAGAGGGGAATTGGATGGAGAAGAAGTACTTTTTTACAGTTTTGATTAATTTTCTTTGATTTGTTTCACACATCGTCCATCGTCACATTCTACAGGACCTGGGTGGTGCTGAGGGTCGAGAAATTAGATTTTTGAAATTTTACAGGAAGAAACAGAGGGGTTGGAACTGACGTGGAACTGATGAATCAAAGGAAAATACATATCTTTGAAAGAATATTGATATTGAAAGGTTAATTTTGAAATACCTTCCTTCGAAAGATCAATTTCTAAATGATTTCCAACTTTATTTAGGTTGAAATGAGGTTGATACCCATTGTAACTTATACAACAATAGCGTAAAGGACCCCCTTCTTCCTTTAAACTAAACTAATTTTTAAAGTGTCAAATATTTGAGCAAGAAAACTCAGAATTTTACTATAAATAAGATAAAGAATAGTGGTCCGAAATGACTACCTTGAGGAATCCCTGATATGTTTTTATAGTCCTTCAGAATCTTGTCTATAGAATTATCTTGGAAAGAAGGTGAAATCACAAGTGAAACCTGAAAAAACAACATCAAACCGTAATTTTTGACACATCATAATATGACTGACCTATTTTTGTATACCTAATATGACCACATCAGCAGCGTCCCTTACAAAATTACATTTCTTCCCTAAGCCCCATCAGTTAGCTCGTTGAAAGTTTTCGTCTAATAAAATCATGTGAAAAAAAATTCCACAAGCTGACGAAATCCTCCCTCCCCCATCTGTACTGCTATCTATCATCTTTTCGTCTAGTTTTTTTTTTTCTCTCACAAAGACATCAAAAAATAGTGTCGGCCAATGTCTGTTGTTGTAATAAAACTTTTGGCAAATAAAAATCTTCCATAGCTAAATCACTTCACGCATCCGTTCATTCTCATTGCCACAAAATCCGAACTAAGGAATTCCTGTCCGAAATGGATCATTCAATTGCTCCCGTTTTCCCAACATCACTCACCTACCCTATACACCATTCTCCTGAACTGAAGCCAGTGATGGTATAGAGATATAATTAAATCGTGAAGCGTGCAAAAGTACCCCCGAAAAATTTTACTGCCGCATATAAAAATTAAACCAAATATAAGAATTTCTTACTTACCCCCGGTCCCCGTGAAGCTAGAAGCATTTGCTCATAGATAAAACGAAAGGTCATAAAACACAATGTTATAGAGTAAGTTGAAGGAAGGATCAAGGACGAACAAACGACGAAAAGAAAACCACCCAAATGTTATTCAAAGCTCGCACATTTTACGACATTTTCTGAGATTTTATGGTCAAAAGTGATATAGAACACGCTCTAGATTAATTTCACGCAGCTGCAAGACAATCAAAAATACATAAATTTTTGAGTTCATCCCCAACATCACATACCCACCCCCCTCCACCCCTCCTAACTCAAAAAAAAAAAAAACAAATCTTAACTTAATATCTCCTTTTTTTTTATTTCTCTCTTCTTTCAAAAAAAAATATAGACAATAAAAGGACGAAATCGGGTTCGACACGTCCCATGTTTAGTCCGGGACCAACACGTCCACCATTTCGAATACCTGAATTCAAATGGTCCTACATCCATCAACGTTTGCTCTCAGATGTGCTCTTCTCTCTGGAAACTGACATTCAAGTATGGCGCAGTCATTCGACTAAGAGTGTCCTGGACTTTGTCAATTCCAGTGAAAATGCAATATTCGTCGTAAATACTGTCCATCTAATCTCTCAATTAGCTGATAATCTTATCATTGCCTGTGGTGGACTTTTGCCATTATTGGCAAGTGCAACATCACCAAATGTAAGTATGATAATAATTTCTGTTTGAATATAATTTTATATGAACAGGGTGTTAAGGAAGTTTGAGTGATGAATTAATTGTAAATTAAAATGTTTGTTGTACGACTGTGGGTGGAAATGAAAAGAGTCCTTAAATGGTCGTTAGATTAGGGACTTAATATTTAAGAGGTTACTCGTACCGTACCTTAATAAAATTAAACGAGAAGGCTTAGTATTTGGCAGGGCCTTGGTTTTAACGCCATTCAATATACAGCAAACTGGATTTGATAAAATTCAAGGTTTGGAATATAAAAGGGACACTCAATAAATCATGTGGTTTGTGATAAGCAATGCAACTCATAAGCAACTTATTCGACGGAGGAATACAAAAAATGAGCTGAAATTTGACAGATTTAAGTGAGTTGCCATGTGTCAGATTCAACCAAACGTCACTTGCGCAAGAAATACTATCTTAAAACTACAAAAGTCAACTTTGGACAAACCCTTAACAATTTTTAAAAGTCTTTAAAATAGATTTAAGAGTAAAATTGGAAGTTTAAATTGGAAACACTCTCGAATGCAATGCAAAAAACGCCATAATTTTCTTATTTTATTCAAAGTAAATTATTAGTAATATAAAAAATCAAGTTAAAAGTAGAGGTCCAATATGACTTCCTTGAGGAACTCCAATCAGCTAACTTATAATTTAGGAAACAAAGTTTTTAAACTTGACATACTGTAAACGATTTATTAAATACGATTTAATGCAAGTTTGTAGAGCTCTAGAAATCTGCATTTTGACATTATGTTATATATTTTTAAAATGAAATCTTAACACCCTGTGTAATAAATTGAGTATTTAAAATCCAATGGAAACTCTAAGTCGAAATAATATCATCCCAACATTATTATGTAACTTACTATAATACTATTTTTATATTATTTTACCATTGCACATTCCATTTACATACATACACACCTATACATAGTCGGAATTAGATGTCCTGGAGCCAACACAAGGTATGCCACTAGAGGTGGCTGTGTCCTTTCTACAGCGTTTAGTCAGTATGGCTGATGTGTTAATATTTGCCACATCATTGAATTTCGGTGAATTGGAAGCGGAGAAGAATATGTCAAGTGGTGGTATCCTGAGGCAATGCCTGCGTCTGGTGTGTACATGTGCTGTGCGCAATTGTCTTGAATGCAAAGAACGAACGAGATACAATGCTGGTGGCATAGCAAGGGATGTACCTGGAGCTGCACACTTGCAAGCTCTCATTCGAGGCGCGCAAGCATCACCAAAGGTAAGTTTATCGTTGCGAGAGCATAGAAGAGCTGTGGTAGTTTGTCTTTGTTGGTAATGGTAACTCCTATAGATGGCATTGTCACATGTCATTCTTAGATACAATATCGTATATAATACATTATATAAAATCCTGTTGAAGGATAACTAATGAAACTATTGTGAAAATGTTCGTTATTGGATTTTTTTTTTGTTGTATTTTTTTATACACAGAATATTGTTGAGTCGATAACAGGTCAATTATCACCAGTCAAGGATCCAGAGAAGCTTTTACAAGACATGGATGTCAATCGGTTGAGAGCTGTTATATACAGGGATGTGGTAAGTGAAATGCATTTTACATATACATAGATATAGTTTAAGCACCACTATATAAGGTAGTATGTGTGGATTATTGTAATTATAAAGTTTGTTATATAAAGCACAACATCAATTATATGAAATTGAATCTTTGTCTATCTTGTCATTAATTTTATTCATCGTCAATATATCATTTAAACAAGAGCTGTATATAAAAGTTCAGCGCACCTTTTGAAGAAAATTATACTTAAATAACACATGTCGGTTCAAAGGTGAAACTTAACCAAATACGTTTCGACGCTTTTTGGAAAATTTTGCAAAACTTTTCTTTGATGAAAAATTGATCCAAAATCTGACGATCATAGTGCCTCTTAAATACTAGAGTTTAAAATCACAAAATGGCTTAAATATTAATTGTTAAAATTAATAGCACTTGATGAATTTTACCTTTGGGCCGATGATATTAGAAATTGCTTAATATAAGCACAGATAGTTTTTTTTTTAACACAAAATATTTTTTTTTAATTCAACTAAAATAGCAAATTCTACATTTTTTCTTAGTTTTATTTAATAGTTGTTTTCTTTTTTTCTCACAATTTTTTAACACCAATTATATTTAGACACTTTAGAAACCTTTTTTTTTATCTAAAGTGGAAGTTTAAAAGTCAAATTGATAACCAAAATATCAGAAGAGACTTTTTTAATTTCGTCAAAAACTCAAAATCGAAAAATGTCGGTATCAGCCTATATATCGTATAACTGAGTCTTGTCTTTGTTTCGTGTTCAAACCTTGTTTCGTTTTAACTTGAGTTTTCTAACGGTCTTTCATATCAGTTATAAACTTTAAAATCACTCTTTTCTGGAGCAGCAGTTTGGAAAATCATTATTTTTCAAATTATTTTTTTTGTATTCAATTTCTTCAAAAAGTCAAGTTTTAAGTTCGTAGCTATCCTTTAATTTGGTTAGAGAACTATTTTTGACATCCACAAAAACGCCCGCGCCAAGAGTTAAAACGTAGACCTAGAAAACTTTGAATTTTTACAAATAAAAGAAACAAAAACAGTAAAGGAAATTTCGGTCCTAAATATACAGTCTTGTTTCATGAAGCAAATGTTTTGAAAATAACGTTTTGAAAACAACGTCAAAAACACAAAGTGTAACACATTTTCTTTCAAAAAACCTTACACAATTATTTTTCTCTCTCGCTAGTTTTGTAGATAGTTAAAAAAAATCAGTTTATATTGTATCAAAAATGAAAACACTATTTTTCAGTTTTCGAAAATACATATTTCACATTTTGTCTGAAAAATCAAGATTTAATTTTATTTTTAAAAATTCTCACGTAAAAGTTCAAAAATTGTTCAAAATAGTTTTAATAGGCAACTTTAACAAAATGTTATCTGTTAAAAAAATTCATTAATTTAAATGTTTCTTAGTAATACAAAAATTACACAAAACTCACTTGGAAAGTAACTAAATCGTCACAAAAAGTCCGTTTGTTTGTTTCCATCTCAAAATTAATCCACCATTCTTATAATAATTTCTAAAACAAATTTCTGTTAACTTTTTGATTCGAAAATAACATCATGTTATCCATCAATTGTGTAAATTATGCATTTAAAATTTAACACACAGTCACTCACTTAAAAGTTATTTATTTAATTTAACTTAATTTTCGATTAAATAATCAAAAACAAAAACAAAATCTCATCCAAATGTCCTTTCTCATGAATTTTTTCTGTTCTTTTTTTTTTGTTTGTTTGTATTTTTGTTTTTAATTTTCTTCGTTTATTTTTAAAATAGCTTATGAAAAAAAAGCTAGGATCCAATAGTACCTATGCTACATTGGTAAGTTAAAAAAAAAGATTTATTTTCGTTTTTTGTTAGGATAAAAAAATTCGCTCATATTTTAATAATTAATTCATTTTAGCTTCAAATTATTCAATCCCTAATACAAATTTAATCACGGTATTAAGTATGAAGTGAAGTGATAGGGAATGAATAAATTGAGCCTTAAAACTAAAATAAATCTTCATCATCTAGGTACTTGCTTCAAATTTCAATGCAATGTAATTTTCATCAGTCATGGAGAATAAGCTAACTTTTTTTTTTTAAAATAAACCAAAAAGGGAATTATCCTCATCGAACTTTATACAATTTAAATCTAACCTCAATTATCTTGTCACTGAAATGTTTTTAAGTCAAAAAAAGGCTGATTCATAATAAAATTGACAGGAAACATATTTAAGCTAATTATCGACATAAAGTTAAAAACATTTTAATACAGTTTCTTTGAGTCATTTCATTTTCATTCGAAAGAACATATTAAAAATAAAAAAAAAAAAAACAAAAACATCAATAAAAAATAGATCCTCTTTTTTAAATGATTTTTTTTCTAAACTTACAGGAAGAAACCAAACAAGCTCAATTCCTGTCACTAGCCATTGTATACTTTATATCCGTTCTAATGGTGTCCAAATACAGAGACATCCTGGAACCTCCAGCTGAGCCACAAATAACTCGTCAATCGCCAATTATGCAACGAGGCACTGCTGCCGGTAAGTTTACATTAACACTTAAATCTTTTCTAAGTCCATTCTTATTTTGGTTTATTTTATTTTTTATTGAAAAATTAAAATTTTTAAAACTTAAAAAAAAAACACAAACACTCTCACAAAAAAAAGGATATACAAAAAAACCGTACCCATACCTGAAGAAAATATTACTTTTATTTATTTTTTTAAGTTTATATCAATCGTGATTTAAATAAAAAAAAATAATTTATTTTTTGTTTAATTTTATTAAAAATTCAAATAAAATTTAAGAAAACCAACAATTTTCTTTTAAAATTAAAAATAAACCTCCCGTATCGCTAATGAGAGTATTTTTTCCCTATTTGTTTCTTTTATTTATTTTCACGCTGCTTTGTTCGGATCTATAAAAAAAAATTAAATAATTTTTAATGAACAAAAAAAACAAACTCAAATCGTACTAAAACTAACAACAACACATTTATTTTCCAAACAATTAATTAAAAATTAAAAAAAAAAAAACATTAAAACCATACCAACTAAAAAAAAAAAAAACTCGTATATATTGTCAACCATCTTCTTTATTTTGTATATTCTGTAAATATAAATACAAAATTGTATATATTTTGGCGCGCGATGTATGTTCCGTTATTTGTGTTTATCCCCCACCCCATTTTTGTTCATTTTGTTTTTCGTTTTTTTTTTTTTTGGAAATTCGATTTTGTCTCTCACAAAACGCACAAAATCATTTAAAAATTTTTATCAAACCACAATTTTTGAACCATTTTTTGAACTTATAATTGCCACCACCTTATAAATGCACCTTTAATGTATACCATCATTTGCTATGCGCGCGTTTCCATCACATAATATGTAATATCATCATCATTGCATCGCTAGAACCAACATCAAGGCCATTATTTCCCCAATGGTCACACCATGTGTACCCTCAGTTTTTGCCCGGCTCGAATCAACAATCCGGGGGTGTGCAACAACAACAACAACAGCAGCACCAACAACAACAACCTCCCTCCATCAATAACAATCCCCCACAAATGCAACTTCAGCAACATAATCATCAGCATTATTATCAGCAGCAACAAGTTGCGCCCGGGTGCCCCGTTGGAGCGCCCGCCATGGGTGGCGGCCATCACGCACATCAGCATTACCATCCGGCGGCATATGGCGTTGGCATGGGCATGAACATGAGCCAAGTAGATCCGTCGTCACCGCCATCTGGCGGCGGAGGCTCATCATCGCTCTCCTCATCCTCACAGCCTGCTTCATCGTCGTCCCTCTCTAGTGTTGCATCTCAGCCCCAGCACCAACATCCACACCACACACATCATCATAGCATGAAACAACAACAGCAACAGCAACCGCCATCATCACAGCATTTCATGATGAATGGTTCATCAACAAAAATGGCGTCAATAAACAGTAATAGTGGCGGCGGCGGCCATCACATTATGCACAACAATCACAATAGCACCAATAAATATTCGAATGACATTCAAAATACAAATAATTACTATCTCCGGGGTGGAGGGGCAGGAGGAGGCGGTGGCGTCATGGTTAACGGCGACAGTCATCACTTGCACAATGGCGGCGGCCAACTTACAGCGCCACCTTCCGTAGGCATTATCAACTCAATGCGTAATCGCAACGGCATGGGGCCTGGCATCACTGGCGTCGGCAGCGGAGGCGGCGGACAGATTAGCTATAAAACAACCAACGGGATAAACAATAATTACCGTTATCGCAATAACACAGGTAGAGATGCAGCCAGCCAAAACCATTTTTGGAACGAATTTTCATTTCGAAATAATTTATTTGTGTTGTAATTTGTTTGTAGATAAATTTTGTTCACAAATTGCACGCTGAAAAGTCAAATATAATGTCAAAATTCATTTTTGAAGCACCCCCCCAGTTTCACACACTTTATACCCATACCAATCCACCACCACCACCGCAAAACAAACACCACACTTGTATATGTACCTTTGTGTATATATATATTTTTTATTTAGTTTGTTATCATTTTATTTAAATTAATTTTTTGTTATGTAAAAATTATAAAATTTTGTCAGAATGAAAATGATTCACTTTCGCCCCCCCAACTTGTTGACTGAGTGTCATAAGGCCGAAGGTTTCTGCTTGGGCTTGGGACTGGGTTTGTAGATATTCCCGTTTGTCGACAGGACTATGGCAAGTGGGATTATTGTCAATAGTCATCCACATCCATGATTATATAATGAAATTATTTATGCCTGCAAAATTGATGTTTAAATTAATGCGTTGTGATGTTATTTGACACTTTGTGGGGATAATGCCAGGGGTGGTGTTAGGATTAATTATTATAATTATTATTATCGTCCTCATCATCAAAAGCGCACACATTGATGTCGATACATATATGTATAGGATGCTGTCATCAGGTCTTGTGTCCTTTGTGGTACACATACTTCCTGTGTGTCATCCTTGTGTTTTTGTCTATCTATCTATCTCTGTGTGTGTGTGGATTTATTTTAAATTTGAGAGGATTATTTATTTTTGTTTGTTATTTTAAGGGACGATGATTATGAATGTTATATCATTAAATTTTGTATTTTATTCACCTGCCCTGCAAATATACATAATTTTGATATAGGAGAAGGACGAAGGTAGACGATAAAATTTATTTAGGATCGATAGACATTATAATTATCACAAGGATATCGAATGGGATGATGATGGATAAATAGATTACAGGAATATATACAGCGGTTTTGTGTTTTCGTATTTTTTTTTTCAAATACCTAACCGGATGGTGTTGCAAAAAGATGATATGAATAGGGGGGAGGGGTAATTTAACTATATCTGTGCATCAACAGAGGGGATCTTTCGAACTTGTTAGTTTTTGAAAAAGACTCACATTTCAAAAATATAGCTACGTGTTTCAAGAATATTCTTATCATCATAGGATTTGTTTACAATTAACTTTTTAACAATTAAAAGTAATTTTATAAATTAAAAAACAATCTCCTTCTGAAGTAGGTTACAGAAGTTTTAGTGAACTTTTTTTAGTGCTTGAAGTAAAATTTAGTGCGCCTTATAAATTAGATAAAATCAAAGAAGTGCCATCTGTAGTATTTTCAGTTTCTGGTTTCAGTTTCTATTGATTTTAAGTAAACAACCACCCTCCCCAAAAATAAAATTTTTGTCAGATAATATTTAGGCTTCACGATAAAAAAAAAAATTTGAAATATAAGTTCATTATTAAAAAATAATTTTTATCATTTTTGTAATTTAAATTTTTGTAGTCAAAATTAAATTTATTTATAATTTTAATTTTTTTTCAAATATAAGAAAAAATCTTACTTCACATCATAAAAATCACTTTTTTAAATATTTCCTTTGAAGTTACACTTTTAAATAAAAATACTATAGAAAATTTTATGAATACCCAAAATTAAGTGTTTCTATAAAAAGTAATTTTTTTAAGTTAATGCCCTGATAAAATGTTAAAACATTTTAAAGTCGTTTTTGAAAAAAAAATGTTTTGCAAAAATTTCAAGACACATCACGTTATTTTGTGGTTGTATCCTTTAAAATACAAAGCAAAGATTAAAAAAAACTTACATGTAAATTTACAAAAAAAAATATATAAAATGAAGAGAAAATATGATTATATTTTTGTTATTTTTTTTTCTTTTAAAATATTATATTTCAAGAATTATTAAAAAAACAAAACATTTGAAAATGAACTGTTTCTATGGACAAGAACTTCAACACCTTATGTCTAATTGCTCTAAATTAAAAGTTTTGAAATGATGAAGCCCAATTTATGCGTTTATGTTTTTTTTTTAAATTTCTAAAACTTTCTCTATTATTCAAAATTCTTCTATTCAAAATTAAATAATTCACTTTTGGAAATAGAATATTGAAAATATCAAACTTTTCCAAACATTACCAATATTACCAACTAGTCAATTTTTCATGTCAGAAACAATTTTATTCTTCTGTTTTATATAAAAATAATTATTTGTCTCTAATTGAATTTTATTTAACATCATACACATACACATGTGTTTGTATGATCAAACAGCTATACACACACATAGATAAACATGAATTGAACATTGTTGAATGTATTTTCTGATTGTTTTAATTTAGTTTTGTTAATTAACCAAACATTTGCAATTGACACATGTTCAATTATAAATGATTGGCTATTAGAGATTCTATTCAATACACAAATACATACAATGCATACAATACATATATTTATAATAAATACCATATGATATCAATGTGTTTTTGTCATTCGTTTTATTCATTTATTATATTTTTGATTAAAGTTTTGTTAAATTTCTGAGAAACATAAGGACACCTTAAAGAGGAATAATTTAGCAGATTTGAAGTAAGGTTGGAATATTTAGTTATTTAGTTATTTTATATTTATTTTAATTTTTGTTTTGACAATATTAAGTTATTATATCAAAGAGAAAATTATTTATCTAGGTTCGAGAGATGCAATATATTCTTTTTATTATTATCTACTGTCCCCCTTTAGCATTAAACTAATGATAGGAACTGGACAAATAATTGCTCAATCTAGAGACTTCTATAGAATAAGCCTTATAGTTGTGAAAATTTATTATGCCAAGGGCTTACTGTCCACTGTCCAGTTGGGGAATTCTAAGGGCGGTATGAGGATGTTAAAAGTTGAACATTTATTTTTAAAGAGGGATAAATCAACTCCTTAATTTTACCTTGTTCTTCGACTACTGATTGAGTGTTAAAGGTTTTAAAGCCGATTGAACAAGAATGCCTATACACTCCTTTTACTGAATGCAATTCAATTCAATTAATTAATTAAGGTCTCATAAGTGATTACAATGACCAATGATTTGTTTCAAATAAAAGTTTCAAGAGTAATGTCAATGAATGCGTTCTTTACTGAGTCGTAAAGAATGCACTCCCATATGAGTACATTCTTTTGCAAGTTTTCTTTTGACTCTTTTTACAAAGAAATGACGTTAGTGATTATTTTTGATTATTTATCTTCAAGGAATTATATAGTTAAATTAAGCTTTAGAAAGAGTTTTGTTTTTGTATAGGAGATTTATTATTTAATTTAAAATTAATCATATTTTGTATATTTTATGTTTGAATTAGAATTCATAATTTGTTTCATATTTAATGCTTGTAAAATTGGAATGTTGACATGAATTTTGTTTGTACATATTTCTTCAAATAAAACTTACCCCTTGAATGCATTGCTTTCTTGCACAGGCTGAAAAATGATAAATTCATAGATTTTTGTTTTTTTTTTTTATTTTATTTTATTTCCTGCCATTTTAGATGTTTTGGTTTTAATGTTTTTTTTTTTTTTTTGAATATCAATATTTTAAATAAAACGTTTACAAAAGTTTTCCCTTCACATTAAAAAAAAAAAACACAAATGGGTGTGTTTCAAATTTTTGAATTATAATTGTGTCAAACACTTTTTTTCTAAAAATAAAAAAAAAAATAACTAACAAACAATTGTCGGCCTATTATACAATATCCGTTGCTTCGATTTTATTATTAAGTTTTTTTTTTTGTATTTGAGTTTTGAAAGTGAGCTTATTATTTTTATTGGTTAATATATTTTTATATTATAAATTTAGATCAAAATCAGTAAAAAAAAATATAAATATATAACCAAAAACTTTTATGTCTACACACTGGAACACTCAAAATAAAATTTTATATAAAAAAAGGATAAAATCAAAGGACAATAACAGAAATCCTTCTACTATAGAGAGTTTCAATTTTATAAGTTTTTTATTTGTGATTTTTTTTTTATAATTGACTGCAAGCATTTGTTACTCCAATTAGTGTTCGGAAGGACAAGGATCCTTTTGTGTTTCGTTTTGTTTTATGTTTTGCTTTATTTATATTCGAAAAATATATAGATACATACTCGTATATTCATATATATTTATAAAATAAAGGATTTATGTATACAAATTTACTCATGTTTTAACTGTATTTTTTTTATTTTATTTTATTTTTTTTACTTTCTTTTTCCTTTTCCGATGCCAACGAAATTTTACAGCATCTCGTACGATTCAGGATGGTGACTATGAAATTATTGTTGTTGATGAGAATAATCCTTCAGTGTTGGCGGATAACGATTCACATTCAAGTGGACCTCCTTCAATTAAGGTGAGTCAGTATAAAAAATTAAAAAAAAAATATATTATTTCTAAAACTTTTTTAACAAAACAACGAAAACCTATAAAACAAAAATAATTTCAAAAAAAATTAAATGTGGGCTAACAAAAAGGATATCATAAATCATATAGAAAAAAGGAAATGCATTAGTTTTGGTTTGAACTTCTTGCATGATTCATTTTTATGGGCCTAATGGATTTAAGGATGGATGTTACTTAATTTTATATATTTTTTTTTATTTATTTAAATTAATAATTTAAAAAATTGATTTTTACTAAAAAATTAAACTAAAAACAAAACTAATAAAATTGCATGTTAGAGTAATATGGGTGTAACGACAGTGGCGTCCAGTGGCAAGCCACTACAACAGCAGCCACTCTCACCACCAAAACCAGTAATGCCAAAAAAACTACCAAAGGTAAACAAAAATGAAATAAGAAAAAGGATTAAACTATTTGCTTTCTTTTTGAGTTTTTAGAAAAATATTTTTTTTAGTTAATTTTTTTGTTTAATTTTATCTAAATGCTTAGAATATGTGTGTAAAGTCTAAAACTATGTGTTTTAAGTGTTTTAATTTTCAAAAAGCTCACACAAGGCACTCTAGCACACTTAATTAAAATTTAAAGATGTTGAACATAAATTAAAAAATTAAAAACAGTTTGGTTATGAAAATAATAATTCTATTTAATACAAATGTACATAATATTTTATTTGCAAAATTTTTTAATATTTGTTTTTGAAATATCCGCTTTACAAAAAAAAGAAAAAAAAACGAAATGGTTGCAATTCCAAAAATGATGTCCGAGTTTTCTGATTCAATGATATTCAACCTTGATCATCAATTAATGCCGTGTTTTATTGGTTAATGTGAGCAGTAAAAAAAGTCCCAAAAAAATTGCTTTATTCACTTTATAAATCTTATTTTTGCTGACAAAATTTATGTCCTTACGTTAATTAGGCTGTGTTTAAAAAATGTGTAATATTTAGATTTCTTGAATTGAAAAATAAAGCATGAAAATTTAGATTGAATTGAAATATTCTTGGAAATGTAGGCCGAGTTGGTTTACAGTTGTCCTTACTTTGGAAATGGGCTGTTTTCGCAACTAAAAGTTTCTCATCTGAACAATTCATAGTTCAATTTTATGAGAGACCGCAAACTATGAAAATAAGTTGCCGGCAACTCAAAAGGAAAGTTGTCGTTTTTAATTAGAATATCAACGAACACACCCTTAAGTTTGACAACATTAATGTTTTTTGAACCACTTGACTGCCTCCGATTTCACTATCCGAAACACTATCTTCATTAAAATATTTTAACTGACTTATTTGTTGTTGTTGTCTTCTATGTAAAATGTTGTATGTAATTCAGCAACCAACAAAAAAGCCTGCAAGTTAAGTTTCCAAAATATTTACAAATTGACATAAACCAACCATAAAAATATTCCAAAGTAAGTACTGGGTACCCACTTATGAGCATACATATACTCACATCTTTCATTTATGTTGTTACCTTATTTCAATAGAAGGTTAAACAAAACCTCAAGTTAGCCACTTTCCACTACAAAGCTAACGACTCAGAAAAACTTCTTATCAAAAGATTACCTCTTTTTTTGTTCCACAAAAAAAAAA
Organism: Scaeva pyrastri; assembly: GCA_905146935.1. Classification (NCBI taxonomy): domain Eukaryota; kingdom Metazoa; phylum Arthropoda; class Insecta; order Diptera; family Syrphidae; genus Scaeva; species Scaeva pyrastri. Next base: position 13,130,995 of record LR989929.1, on the reverse strand, counting down.
TGGATAAAAGCTTAACAAAAGTTTGAAAATGTTTGTTTTTTTATTTTTACAAACTTGACAGGATTTTTTCATACTCAAAAATGAACATACCCTTATGTAGGTACATATATTATGTCTGTATATGTTTGTAAATGTTGTTAAAGGAATTCATGCAAATAACGAGGTTGTTATGGAATCCAGAGATGCAGAGATGTATAGTTGTTAAAAAAAAACTAAAAAATAGAGCTCTGACTTATTTCGTAATGTACCAATCACATACTACAACCATGATGGGAAAAATAGCTGTAAACATACGTTATGGTATTCCATAAAAAAATTTATTATATTCTCTTCCCTTACATGATGAAAATTGAAGATAATTGGATGAGGACTACTATCTCCTTTTATAGTTGCCTAGCTTCCTATTCTACCTTTTCACTAAAGTTTATAGAAATGAAAAATTTAGTCTACAACAACTTATTAAATTTGTTTAAGATTTAATCAAAATTTTCATAATAATGCTTGAAAAAAATTTATAAACTTGACATGCTTGCTCGTTAAGAAAAAAACTTGACCATAAGCTCGATTGAAAGCAATGTTGATTAGGAAGCTTCGAAGGATTCACCAAATTGACCAAATCAATCACAACTCGGGTAACCATTTGCAGGAAAACGAATGGTATTGACTTTTTTTAATTGAAGAATTTCAAGATAAATAATATCGATGCATTTTAATTCAAGCTTTTTAAGTCAAGTACAGGGCTATGTTTTTTTTTTTTTTTGGTATAAGATAATGTGATATTACATAACATTTATATTACTTCACACATTAATCTACTGAGTAACGACACCTTACCATAGCTAAGCTATCAGCTGATACTACATAAGAGAGAAAAGTACTTCACGGTATTGTTCATATGCCCTGCAAAGCAAAAGTCGTAGTTGGTAAGCACAACTTAATTTAATTTCTAACTATTCTACAAAAATATGTTGCTTTGAATGTCTAGAATTACTCTTTTTTGAAACAATATATTAGAAAACAAGCTATTTTCTAATGAAATTTGACAAATACATGTTTCGACTACAATATTCTGTTCCAAATGTATCTCTGAAGCTATAAAATATGCTTTTCTGGAGTTCCTTACTTTTCAAGCAACCATCCAATTAAAAGAAACAAAAAAATATTCATTGAAATCGTTTAAGTTGTTCACGAGTTATTACGATAAAGACAGATTGAAAAAAAATTTAATTTTAGTATTTTGGTCTCTCCCTAAGTCCTCATTTAAAAAAAAAAAAAAAAAACTTGATCTTAGATTACACCCACTACCACGCCTACTCTAATTTTGTTTCGAAAATAGAATCGATATTGATTGTGACAATAGAATTAACGACCTTATGCGCTTTTATAAATAATGAACAGACTAACATCTAAAAAAAATGTCAAAATAGTGTCAAAATTTTAGTTTTATTACTTCGAAACTTGAAAATCAACACTTTCTGTTCGTTTAGATATAGTTTTAGAATTATTTACCCTATCATTAATATCTATTGGCCAACTTTAGACTTCTTTTTGTTCAACAAAATATAGCTTAATTATTTTACCATCACTTTAGTAAAAAAACAAAATCAAAATTACCAATATATTTTCACTAACTTTAAGCCCATTAAACATTAACATTTTAAAACATTTTCATTTAAATAATAAAATAGGATTACTTTTAAGGTTTCTGGGAAGCATTTCCGTATCTAAAGCCAACTATGAAACAGACAGTCACCGCATGGTTCCAATTTATGTCCTCACACCTCACTCACGTTGTATGCCTCCCCCCTATCCTTTCCAAAAATAAAACCTATTTACTTTGTGTCATTTCAATTCAAAACCATCAAAAACTAAACATCACATCCCGCACACTATGTTTTACATTTTTTTTAATATTCCTAATGGAAAATTAACGACACCACAATGTCAAAACACCCTCAAAGGTATGCTGAATTACATTCAAGGAATATAAATCTAAAAAAAAAAGACTAAAAAATAAAATAAACAAGAAAAATAAATTTCAAAAACAAAAAAATCATCCCATAAAACAAACACGTCAAGTGCATTCATTTATTTTGTTTATTCTAAAGTTTCACAAAATTAAAAAAAAAAAGAAAAACTATTTTTTGTTGACTTTTTCGGTTCGGATGCGCCTAAGGATTATTTTCATTTTTTTTTTCAACTAAAAACTTAAATAAATAGTGTTTTCATGTTGATATACGGCTTAAGCTTAGTGTTGGTTTTTTTTTTGTTTTTGTTTGTATTCCATCACCAAGCATACACTAGAAACACCAACACAAACAACAACAACAAAAAATCCTTTTAAATAAATTTCATCTATGACGTTGATGATGCTGATGCTTTATCTAACAAAACTCACCTCAAGGGAAATTCACATAAGTACACATGGAACAAATAAATCGGATACCTAATGTCTACTTGTATATGTATGTACATAAAGCCTGCTGCATCCGCATCCTAACACGGATCCTTCTGGATCCTCCCTTAGAAGAGCTTTTATAATAGGTAAAAGGTTTAATTTGAAAATGGTGGCTTGGAAAATCAATCACATGGAACGCCGCCTATTTTAGGGGATTTGAGTCATATATTTTCGTATATTTATATATGTATGTATGTATGTATGTGTGTTCATAAAAACCCCTTTCTATTTATCGTTTTAATTAGTCCTCACAGGGCAATGAGTATGATGGAAAAAAATTACAGTGGATCAGTTGTTGTCTTTCGTTGGACAACATCTTTAGTTAATGTCAGTTATATTGAATAAATTATTAAACATAATTATAAGCGTCCTTGAATCTCTTAAATGAAGTCCTGCAATAAAAATAAAAAACTGCTGACTAATCTTATGGATAACAAACCATATTAATATTCTGCTCAAATTGTCACTTAGAAATTATAATTTTTTTCTTCATCGGAGTAAAAAATGTCAAATATTCACTCAAACCAAAAGTTGTCAATCAGCGCCATCTATATGTCAACCTACGAAACTTTGAACTCATAGGTAAAATATAACGTTTCTACAAATAAAAAAAACACCCTATATTTGGAATTTTGATAGTACCTAACCTCAAAAAAATGTATTGTAATAAAATAAAATTTCCAAATAATAATCAAAATTAATCTTAAGACTTTGCAAGGCTTAAACATAAACAAAAACACCCTGTGTCTACGTATTTAAGAAATGTTGAAATGTTAAGTAATAAAGTATTCTTATACGAAAATCGGTCAAGGATAATCCGACTTACTACTGATACACTAAATATTCGCAACAAAAATTTCCAAAGATATCCACTGTAAATCTATTTCAAGGATATCCATATATCCTCCTCCAAAAATAACATTCCACACAATCTAACAATGTACTGAGTATAAATCACAAAACACATAAACATAGGAACCTTTAGCTATCTTCGAGCTATACCGTAACGTAACCGTACCGTACCCAACCCGTTTATGTGCGTCTCTAGAGAATAATTTTGCAGATATACAATATCTATCTTTTTGGCCGCCTTTTGCCATTGTATATGTACATACGTAAAAGTACAATGCATATATTGGACTGAAATGGCTTTGTATTGAGCACAAAAAACAAAAGATATGTGTGTTATGCCAAAGTCCATGGTGTTGTGTTGTATAGTGTTGAACGAAGGATAACAAATGAGTACGCTTGAATGAATTGGATAATCCAAACCACTGCACACACAACTTTATTCATTGCTTTCGTTTCCCATTCTATTCATTAGTTTTGTTTGCTCCAAAGACCGACCTCTATATTCTCCATTCTCCATACACACAACACAAACACATGCACATCATAAAAGTCAGATTCCTTGAAACGCACATCATACGAATAAACGGAGAAAACAAAAAAGCAGAAAGACATCCTTTGGCTTTCTTTCCTTTCCTTTCAGACTCTCGCTCTCTATATTCAAACTAATTAATGATCCTTTATAATTTTGATTCTCAATTTTGTGTTTGTGTTCAATTATGTGAGTGTATAGGGGATTTGTGTGTGCTTTATGTTCTATAAAGAGTGTATTTATGATCTATGGATGAGTATATGTAAAAAAAAACTCTTTGTTTGTTTTAAGATATTTTTGTTTGTTTATTGTTTTGTATGTTTTGGTTTTGGTTTTTTGTTTTGTTTTGCTTTATTTTGATTGTTTGACGCCCAATATAATTCTTATGCACCATTCACAAACTCTATGCCTTTGTTGGTGTAAAATAGAATAGAAAAAAAAAGTAATAGAATAATCACCCGCATAAAACCCACTACTAATACTTCAAAAAAAGGTAATTGCCATAAATTAGCTTAATATTTAATTATAAAAAAAAATCACTGAAAACAATTTAATTCACAAAATTATAAAGTATACACGAAGTGAGAAAGAGATGCAGAGAAAGAAATAGAAAGAGATAATAAAAATCAGACCTGGAAAATGTCAAACTTCGAAACGTCAAATTTAAGACTTTATTTATTATACGTCATTCTGTTTCAAAATCATGGATTAATTTTTAAGTCGTTTCTTAGCAATTTCAACTCTTCAACTTTGGTTTAATTAAGTTAACTTCAACCAAGGTTCAAAGTCAATTTTATATATGCCTAAATCTGACAATCATTTCTAACGAATGAAGGTCAAAGATTGAATGTCATTATCTTAGCATCAAAGTGGCAGAATACAAAAGCAATACTCATAACCTTTCTTGTATGTAAATCAATGTACCAGAAGAATTGAATTTGACAGTTCTCTGTTAGTTTTGGAGAGTTTGCAAGCTTGGGAAATGTGTCATTATCGTCAAATAGGCAATGGCATAAGCTCATAAGCATGAAATAGATTTGAGTCCTATTGAAAACTTAACTATTTTCAACTAAAAAAGTGTAAGGCTTTGACTATTATTGAGTTCATTGAAAAGTCAAAATTTATTCGATTGTGGAGTGTTTTAGCAGCTTTAAAACTGTGTCACTTTTGTCATTTTAAAACCAGAATTATTTCGGTTTGACTTTTGGACCTTTTCCAAACTACTCGTATATTATGTTTTTATCGGAAATTATTTCCAAATGGAGGATGTGTCATTCTAAATTAGAGTCGTGGCTCTATGATTGACAGTAGGTTCAAATTGACAGTTCGTCTCGAGGTTTCTAAGTGAGTTCGAAGACTTTGATCAGGGCTTTTCTTTAATAACATTTTAAATTTATTTCTTCATTGCACATGTATTGAACTGCAACTTCTTCGTATGTGAACCTTTTTCCACTAAATACTTTAAACCGAAAATTAGATTTCCAGGTCTGAAGTAGCTCTCTATTCTGACATCAATCACTGCGTGCTCTAAAACTCGTGTTTTGTTTGATTGCAATATTCAACTGTTTGTCCCTCAAACACACACACACATACTCACACTAATTACACCCAAGTATTTAGCTAGAGACGAAGAAACGCTGATTTCCCTCGTCATCACCATCACCAGTGTGAACGGACCTTAATTTATTTATTTTTGTTTATTTTTATATTTGTTTTTATTGTAGAGTGTCGATTCCGATGCAGCTTCGTTGAATATGAATTCGACAGAAAACGAAGTTCAAGAAGTTGAGTCTTCGAGTGAAATCATGGTCGATGATAACAAACCTAGTAATTCCAATGACGAAAGTTGGACAGATGTCAATTTGAATGAGGACGGTAACGATAAGATGCGTGATATGGAAGGCAACATTCACCATTTGGTGCCAAGTGCAGAGCGTGGTGATAAGCCTGATTCGGAAATTTCGGTTGTACGTGTTCCCCAGGATAGTTTCGGTGGAGGTTCCTCGTCTGCAGGACAACGATCAAGGCCAGAAGAGTTGCCAATTAAGCCGCCACTAGTTGGTCAGCTGCCAATGACTACACCATCCCGCGAAGCTAGTCTAACGCAAAAGCTTGAAATTGCACTTGGGCCGGTGTGTCCATTGCTGCGAGAGATCATGGTAGATTTTGCACCGTTCCTTTCTAAGACTCTAGTCGGTTCACATGGACAGGAATTGCTGATGGAAGGCAAAGGTCTGACAACGTTCAAGAATAGCCAGTCAGTTGTGGAACTTGTAATGCTGTTGTGTTCGCAAGAATGGCAGAACAGTCTTCAGAAACACGCTGGCTTAGCTTTTATTGAGCTGATCAATGAAGGCCGTTTGTTGTCGCATGCGATGAAGGATCACATTGTGCGAGTGGCCAATGAAGCTGAGTTCATCTTGAACAGGATGCGTGCCGATGATGTCCTTAAACACGCCGACTTCGAGTCACAGTGTGCCCAGACTCTGCTGGAACGAAGGGAAGAGGAGCGCATGTGTGATCATTTGATCACTGCAGCTCGACGAAGAGACAATGTGATCGCTAGCAGACTGCTTGAGAAAGTCCGCAATATCATGTGCAATAGACACGGAGCGTGGGGAGAGTCCAGCGGAAGTGTTGTGAAACCGGCCTACTGGAAGCTCGATGCGTGGGAAGATGATGCCCGTCGACGCAAGCGGATGGTTCAAAATCCCCGAGGATCAAGCCATCCACAGGCAACCCTGAAGGCCGCTCTGGAGAACGGTGGGCCGGAAGATGCAATAATGCAGACTCGAGATGAGTTCCACACACAGATCGCCGTCACCCGATCTCACCAGTCATCTCAACACTCCACAGATTTGCTAGATGACGCCGAGCTGCTGATCGAGGATCGCGAACTTGATTTAGATTTGACTGGTCCGGTGAACATTAGCACCAAGGCAAAGTTGATCGCTCCAGGGCTAGTTGCACCGGGCACAGTATCGATCACCAGCACCGAGATGTTCTTCGAAGTTGATGAGGATCATCCCGAGTTCCAGAAGATCGAGCAGGAAGTCCTGAAATATTGCGATCATTTGCATGGCAAATGGTACTTCTCCGAAGTGCGAGCAATATTCTCGCGGAGATACCTCTTGCAGAATGTTGCATTGGAAATATTCCTAGCAAGTCGGACGTCGATCTTGTTCGCTTTCCCCGACCAGCACACGGTCAAGAAAGTCATCAAAGCTTTGCCCAGAGTCGGAGTGGGCATTAAATATGGCATTCCGCAGACGAGGCGTGCATCCATGATGTCACCACGTCAGCTAATGCGGAACTCAAATATGACCCAGAAATGGCAGCGACGTGAGATATCCAACTTTGAATACCTAATGTTCCTCAACACGATTGCCGGACGTACCTACAACGACCTCAATCAGTACCCGATATTCCCATGGGTTCTAACTAATTACGATTCGAAAGACTTGGACCTGAGTCAGCCCTCGAACTACAGGGATCTATCGAAGCCAATTGGGGCACTGAATCCCAGTCGTCGAGCTTATTTCGAGGAACGCTATGAGAGCTGGGAGAACGACACAATTCCACCATTCCACTATGGCACCCACTATTCGACATCCAGCTTCACCTTGAATTGGCTGGTTCGTGTGGAGCCTTTCACCACGATGTTCTTAGCCCTGCAGGGCGGCAAATTCGACTATCCCGATCGGTTGTTCTCCTCGGTGTCACTGTCGTGGAAAAACGCCCAACGCGATACCTCGGACGTGAAGGAACTCATCCCGGAATGGTATTTCCTGCCTGAAATGTTCTACAACTCTTCGGGCTATCGATTGGGACATCGCGAAGATGGAGCCTTGGTGTCCGACGTTGAGCTACCACCATGGTCAAAGACCCCCGAGGAGTTCGTGCGCATCAACCGGATGGCATTGGAGTCGGAGTTTGTTTCGTGCCAACTTCATCAATGGATCGATCTGATCTTCGGCTACAAGCAGCGAGGACCCGAAGCTGTGCGTGCAACAAACGTCTTCTACTACCTCACCTATGAGGGAAGTGTCGAGCTGGACGCAATCGCAGACCCCGTCATGCGCGAGGCTGTCGAGAATCAGATCCGCAACTTCGGTCAGACCCCCTCCCAGCTGCTGATGGAGCCTCATCCTCCACGAAGCTCGGCCATGCACCTGTCACCGATGATGTTCAGTGCGATGCCCGACGATGTTTGCATGTCAATGAAATTCCATCTCAACTCGCCCATCATACACATCTCAGCGAATACCTATCCGCAGTTGTCCCTGCCTTCGGTGGTGACAGTCACAGCTGGTCACCAGTTCGCAGTGAACCGATGGAACTGCAACTACACCGCATCCGTCCAGAGCCCGAGTTATGCGGAATCGACGCAATCGGCTGGCTCAAACCTACCACTCACTATGGATCCCGTATTGTGTAAGTCTCGTTCGCTGTCGAATTTCCAGTTGACGAAAGTGTTTGTTTATGGTTTCTTCATTTTTCTTTAGCAACGCAAAATACTGGACACAACAACCCGATGATTCGTCGCCATTTGGGAGACAACTTCAGCCAAATGTTGAAGATCCGATCGAATTGCTTTGTCACCACTGTGGACAGTAGATTCCTTATTGCCTGCGGCTTCTGGGACAACAGTTTCAGAGTTTTCTCCACGGAAGCAGGTAAATTAGTTTTTTCTTGGCCATTATGGCTCCTCGCTTACCCTCCTGTTCCATGTTTCATTTATAGCGAAAATCGTCCAAATTGTCTTTGGCCATTTCGGAGTTGTCACCTGCCTTTCACGATCCGAATGCAATATCACCTCGGATTGCTACATTGCTTCGGGATCATCGGATTGTACAGTGCTGCTGTGGCATTGGAATGCCAGAACTCAGAGCATCGTTGGGGAGGGTGATGTTCCGACACCAAGGGCCACCTTGACGGGACACGAACAAGCTGTTACTTCGGTTGTGATTAGTGCTGAATTGGGACTTGTGGTTTCTGGATCAACAAGTATGACATACAGGATTCTGATTGAAATAGTTTTCTCATATCTTCCTTATTTTTTTGTACTCCTTGCTAGACGGTCCGGTTCTGATTCACACAACATTTGGTGATCTTCTGCGATCACTTGATCCTCCAGCGGACTTTTATTCACCAGAATTGATTGCAATGTCCCGTGAAGGATTTATTGTGGTCAATTATGATAAGGGTAATGTAGCTGCGTTCACAATCAATGGAAAAATGCTACGTCATGAATCGCATAATGACAATTTACAGGTACACTTTTTTATAATTTTTACACACTACACTTTTTTATAAAAATGTCATTCAAGTCTTTGGCATATCGAAATTTACTAATACTCTGTTTGACGTTTATCTATTTTATTTTACCTCAGTGCATGCTTTTGTCACGGGATGGTGAGTATCTGATGACAGCTGGTGATCGTGGTATTGTTGAAGTGTGGAGAACTTTCAATTTGGCACCACTGTATGCATTCCCAGCGTGTAATGCCGGAATTAGATCGTTGGCACTGACGCACGATCAAAAGTAAGTTAAAATCTCATTATTTAAATTGTCTAAACTAAAATAAATAAAATATTTTAAATTACAAAAAAATCTTTTATTCCAAGTGAAATTTTCAAAAACTCATGAACAAATTTGTCTCCATCTAATTACCGTTCCAGATATCTCCTTGCGGGTCTATCCACAGGATCAATTATTGTATTCCACATTGACTTCAATCGATGGCATCACGAATACCAACAGCGATACTAATGTATGTATGGCATTTATCACAGACATCCAAGATATCGTTATAACTAAAATAACAACAACATCAAAAAAGACAACAAAAATAAATAAAAGACAATTCGGAAAAGTCGACGTAAAAAAGACATAATTTTTACACTAAACACGAAATTAATTAAAAAAATAAAAATTAATTAAGAAAATTCTACATTATGATACATCTCCATAGTGAAGCCAAAACTACTTAACTTATCACCGAAGTACTTACATAAATATTATTGCAATTCTCTAGAAATTATTTTAATTACATACATCCCCTTCCTCCTTAAAAATAAAAAATAAAAAAATAATCGTGTAGCATACAAAAAGGTAGACCAAAAGAAAAAAAAAACTATCAATACAAATTTTTAATTTAAATTTTAAATTAAAAAAATGAAAACAAATTGCATACCTACTAATTTTTTATTCCCTTTACAAAACAGTGGCCAAAATACTTAAATTAAAAATAAAAGGAAGACGGAGATTGTAAAATTAAAAAAAAACAGTACGTTACTTAGAAACAAGCTAAAATAAATTAATCATAAATTAAAAACAAAAAAATAACTTAATTAGCAAAAATAAAGTTCGTTCGAAAATAAAGATTTTTTTTTTGAAAAATAGACGCTTGGTTAAAACAAAAAATAAAAACAAAAAATGAAAAGTAAATAACTTAGTGCTTTCTCTCTTTAGAGGAAAAAAGTATTGCTTAAGTGCGTTAAAATAGATTTCATTCAGAAACTAAAAAAAAAGTAAAAAATTTAGAAAATATTTTTCATAAGAAATAAATAAATATATTAATTAAAAAAAAAATTAAACAAAACAAATCGAAGGAGTGTGGAGAAGCAAAACAAAAACGTGTTTTTTGAGTAAAAACTGCCGAAAACAATGTAAACTTACTTATGATGTAAATATTGTGCTAAAAATATTAATTTTCATTTGTTTAATTTTTTTGCAAATACATTTTTTTAATCATTCGGCAAAAAAACAAATTAAATCTAAAAAATATTCACAGTGCGAAAATTCGATTTGCGAATTGCATTTCGCAAATAAATTAATATTTCTCCGAAATCTTCGAGACTGTGCAAACGGTCGGGTAAATAAGTTCGAAACTAAGTATTTTTGAAGAAGGTTCTTGTTAAATATCTAAACCCCCCTAAACTAATAATTGTACTTATTTTGATGTTTTTAACTATTTTTAATAAATTTACTTCACTTTTAGTCCAATATCAATCTTACGTCCTTTTATTGAATTTTAATTAATTATTTAGTTTTTGATTTTTCATAATTTAAACAACTGCAGAATATGTATTTTTTAAAACTTGAATCTGCATTTAAATTCCTATCTAATTTTGTTGTATATTAATATTAAAGCCATACAAAAAATCTGCATAAATTATTATTTAGCCATTTTTTGTGTTAGGCTCAACAACAATCATTGAATAATAATAATAAAAAAAGACAAACAAAAGAAAAAAAAACCTAACTGAAATAAATCAATATTTATATACATACATAAAAATAAATAATATATTTAATAAATAAAAAAAATGTGAAAGTAATAAATACCTACACTATTTTTGTGAAAATGTTAACATTCCGCCATCCAATATTATTAAAAAATATTTAAAAAAATAAAAAAAAAACAACAAAAAAATTAACGCTTAGCTAATAACTAAATATAAATAATGTAAGTTTTAAACACGAAATAAATCTAATACTATTTAAGGATAAAATATTAAAAATATGATTAATTAAATAAAATATGGCGCAATTTTTTTTTTTTTTTTGAATAAGTTTTTTTTTCTAGAAAATAATATTAACGTATTTTAAAAATACGTTTTCGCTATTCTGTCCAAAATTATTAAAACAAAAAAAATATACCATTAAAGAACATGGAAAAAAATCATTTGTAATGTTAACTTTAGATTTTAAAGTAAAACAACAAAAGAAAAACAAAAAGACATAAATGTGAACATGTTAAAATAAAAAAAAAAAACAAATGTAAATAATAAAAAAAAAATACAAAATGGTGTAGATCTGTTATGTTGTTTTCCTTCATAAAACAATTTTGTTAATTATTAAGCAAAAAACAAAAAGAAAAAGAAACTGCAAAATGGTGGTGGGTTTTTGTTTTATTTTTTAATTGATTTTTTTTTCTTTATTTTATATTTTAAATTAACACTCTTATATTTTCTTGTCAATTTCTTATTTATGTTTGCAATTATTATTATAAATGTAAATATAGAGTAAATAAATTTTAAATAAATGCCAAATAAAAATACATGAAAAAAAAGTAAACTTTCAAAAGCATAGCTGTAGTTTATTCAAAAAGCCAGCAAGATTTTTTAAATTTTATTTTGCAGTAATTTATAAAATATCTAAAATGAAAAAAAAAAGAAAAGAAAATTTAAATTAGAAAACACAATTTTTGTATGCATCATTAATATAAATATAGTAAATTAAAATTTAAAAAATAAGACACAAACATTTTTAAATATTGAACACAAAAACCAACATAATTAAACTTACATACAATGTGTCCGAAACAAAATTAATTTTTTTATTTAAAATTATTGAATTCTTTAATGCATTTGCACGATAATATTAAAAAAAATAATAAGTAAAATTTTACACAAAAACACATACATTCACACTAAAATTTAAAATTTTTAAGTCTCAACAAAAAAAAATATGAAAAAAATATAAAATCATAACTACGCGTGGCTAAATTTAAATTTAACAAAAAAAAGAAAGAAAAAATAAGTGAAATTAAGTAATTTTATTGATACAATTATAATATATTTATTATATTTTGTCAATGATGTTTAAAATAAATACAAAAATGAAATAAATGCTAATTTACTTAAATAAAATAAAAATGAAATAAAATAAGAGCAAACAAAAAACAAAAACAAAATAAATAAATAAATAAAGAGAAAAATATATGCAGATAACTTAAATTTTAACATACAAAATGAAAAATAATTATTATAAATATTGATATGGTGAATAATGAATTATTATTATGTTCAATAAATGAAAAATGATTTAAAAATACAAGGACGTGTTTTCTTTAACTATCTACAGCAAAGTTATGTTAAAGTGAATTGTTAAGATTTTGGTAAGTTACGCTGAAGAGAATTAACTGCACAATTTGGAAGCATTCTTGTAGCGTTAAAAATTTGTTGATGAGTTGTAAAATTTTACTGAACAGTAATGTCAACACAGTTTGTCATTTTCAACTGTGAAAACATAGACAACAACCACCCAAACTACTGTCAATGAATTTGTCAATTGCCTTTTCAGAAACATTTTAGTTGTGTTTTATTATTATTACTGCTGCATAGCTAGTGCAGCAATATAAAGTGAATAAAACGATCAAAGTCACCTTATAAATATGTATCGCCAACACAACACGCTGGCTGATTAGTGAAAGAAAAACAAAGTGCTTGGTGGCGTTCGACTGCGAGAAGAACGACTGGTCAAACAATTAAGGTAATGGAGCATGAATACCTTGGGTCAATAGTAGCAAAGTTTGACATCTTAAGCGCAAAGCAAGTCGCAAGGAGAATTGATGGCCCCGTATGTAAGGAAGGACGATTCCTCAATTTACCTCGAATTCAGATGTGTCGTGGAAAAAAATAAACTCGGTAGATTCCGTCGTCGGGCAGGTCACCTAGCTCGCATAAAAGCAGTGGAACCACCTCGGAAAGTTCTATGTAGTACATTTTATGGTAGGAACAGCGTGGCAGACCATCCTTACTTGGAGGGACGGCGGCGGCGGCGGCGCAGACCAAACCGTCCGAATCCTTTGCACAACTGAATGGCGATGGCATGTTGTTCGTCACGATCGGGATAAATGAGAGACTCCTTTGGTCATTGGTTATGAATCATTACAGGAGAATGGTCATTATTGGTCTTTGGTCATTGGTCAATATGGATCATTGCTCGTTATTAGTCTTTGGTCATAAATGGTGTTTTGTCATAAATGGTCATTGGTCAATATAGGTCATTGATCATTATAGGTTAATGGTCATTGGCCTGTACAGGTCATTGGTGAAAGGTCAAAGGTCAGAGGTCAAAGGTCAAAGGTCAGAGGTCAAAGGTCAAAGGTACAATGACCAATGACCTTTATTGACCAGTGACCTATATTAATCAAAGACCATTTATGACCAAAGACCAATAATGACCAATGACCATTTATGACCAAAGACCATTTATGACCAAAGACCATTTATGACCAATGACCATTTATGACCAAAGACCATTTATGACCAAAGACCAATAATGACCAGTGACCTATATTTCGCCTATTGGTCGTAGCGTAATTTTGTATAGCTTAAAGTCTTCCTCGATAAATAAACTATCCAATGCAAAAATAATTTTTCAATTCGATCACGTAGTTTTTGAGATCAGCGCCTTGAAACGAATACCGGAAGCCCTCAAAGATGAATAATTTTTGCCGTTTTTGCAACATTTTCCACTGGTTCTTCTCTATTATCGGTCGTAGCGTGATGTTATACAGCCTATAGCCTTCCTCGACAAATGGACTATTCAACACAAAAAGAATTTTTAAATTAGAACCAGTGGTTTCTGAGATAAGCGCGTTCAAACAAGCTTTATTTATATTTATTTAAATTTAAATATTGAAACAAGGGTTAAGCTTTAAACGAAATCGTTATGTTTCAAAAAGTGACAGTATTTTTCTTTCTCATGATTAAATTTTTATCGTTGAAGTCAAAACAGTTACAGCAAGGTCTTTCTTAATTTTTGTGAAATAGGGTGTCAATTTCTTAAATTAAGATGTGCTAGTGAAGGGTTCAACAAATGAACTTTGCTCCTTCACACAAACCCAAAAACCATCCAAAAACTATCCCAGGTTTTATAGAACCCAGATTCAAATCCTTTGTATTATTGCTTGTGGTCAGACCTCTAAAACATAAGGCACAAAACTTCATCCAGAATTTTGAAAAAAAAAAAAATATAAATGGCAAATTTTGGTAGCTTGTGTAAGATTAATTTTTTAAATGCACTGAGACTGTAATTGGATACCCTGTCAAACATTACATAATACAAGCACTGCTTCAATATGTCAGAGTGACATTGTGTTAAATATGCAGCTAAAGGTCCTTATTTATGTTTGAGGTTGGTAGCTTTTTGTAACCCAAAGAAAATGAAGCTGGACACAAAACAATGGTTTTCAATCGTGTCAATTTATGAACATGTGAAATTTGAATGCATTTGCATCTCTCCAAATTTAATTTAATAACGAAATCTCTATTTGCAGAACATATGTGCATATGTCGAAAGTATGTCAGGAACACTTGACACTATATTGGACAATTAGCAGTCGGCAGATGTAAATTTGCATTATGTTAATAAATAATAATATGTATATTTTTTTTCTGAACGGACAAGTGACATCATGCTGTGAGTTGGCTGGACATAAAAGCAGGAAGATAAAATCTCTATTTATATTTTGACATGTCACAAATTCTCATAAATTAATTAAATCATGAATATTTGAATGCATATCACATATTTTATGATTAATTTCTCACACATACCCATAAAATTAGTTCAAATAAAAAACAATCTTTAATTATTCAGAATTGTATGTCCAAAAAAAAAATTGTCAAACTGAATTTAAAATTATAAAATATTCCAGTGAAATAAAACTATACTAATTCAAACACAAACACAGACACACAAAAAACGCATAATAAATGAGGAAAAATATGAATAATTTGAAATGAAAAACATATTTTTAACTTAAAAAGGATTGATAAAATTTAGTAGGAACATCAACAGCAGTGATATTAAAATGACAGTTCCATCGTCCTTGGTTGCATATCCTTTCCACTTGCATAAAGTTTCATTTTTGTTCATTTTGTTTTTATCTCTTGGAAAAATAATGTTTTCGTGTGAAAAAGAAAATAAAACAAAAAACAAAATGGAGATTTTAATCAGAACGAACAAAAGCATGGACAATTCTAAGAAGCAAGGCTTATAATCTAAAAGCATATCACTTTGGGCTTCCATGAATCCTCGAATGTTATTCGAAATCACACGTAAGCCTAATAGGGTTGTCCGATTTGTTTGAACTCTAATTCTTTTCAAAATATTTCAAAACCAAACAATGATAGTTTGAGACGATTTGAAGGTAAAACAAAATATTTAATGTTTAAGTTTATTTTAGGGAAGTTCTGGGCTTAATATTATTCTTAATATTATTGACGGAAGACTCTGTAGTTGTTGTTGATGTAAAGGGAAGTTATAGGATACATTCATACATACATTCCTTTTTTAACAATTATGATGGTTTATTAAATTTAAATTTGTTCAATACAAAAATGACTATGGACACTTTTATATCATATTATTTACTAAACAGAACATGAAGCTGTGTTTCATTGTTATTCAGCCTCAGATTCCAGCTAAAATCATATTTTGAAAACACAAACTAATGGCTTAGTTAATTTGTAAAATGGTGCTCGGTGGCGTATGTGGAATATTATTTTTAATTCTAAAACTACATAAATAGATGCACAAAATTTATATTCCTTTAGTTTTATTTTTATCAAAAACAAAAACAAAAAATTGTTAAATATAAATGTATGTATATACATAAATACTGGGGTAGATAGATAGTCTGTCTAAAAACAAGATTACCCTTAGCATATAGAAGTTTTTGTATTTTTAATGCGGGAGCTTTTAAAAAGTTCAGTGTTCAGTTTTTTTTATAAAAATACTTTCTTCTATAATATTTTAAAACTCCTTGAAATTTTATATTTAAAAACCAATTCATTAGTAATTTTTTTTTTTTTGAAAAATATTAAAATTTTAATATTATTATAACATAATCAAAAGTTTGAATTTTTGAACGTGTTATTATTTCAGATATCATTAGAATAATTTTAAACTGTTTTAAAAAGTCCCCTTTAATACAATTCTCAAACAGCCTTAAGCAAAAACTAAAGGGTGTATTTTTATGAAACTCAAAATGTTCATCCTCTAAGAATGAATTCATAAACTTGAATAAGTAGTTGTAATGTCAAATTATAGCTAGATATACGGAAGTTATGATAATTGGTTCAATATTTCGAATTCTAGCATCTAAATCCATAATTTTTAGAGATATGTTAAAATATATCTTTCCTTTGACAATATAATACCAAAAACGAGCCAAAATATTGACTTCTAGGATCATACAAAAATTTAAATGACTGTCAGATTTTTGAATGCTTTCACTGAAAAGTTATCAGTTAAGTGAGCAAACCAGCCACATTTTAGAATTGTTTAAGTGTAAAGATCATAACCCCTTGAGTGCCAGTAAATTATAAAAAAAAAAACTTTCATTTAAATATTTTTAACGTACAATTGATGTGGTATTTTTAGATCTTATTTTATTTAGATTAATATTTTTTAATGGGAATTCTAATTTCTTAAAAAAGATCTAGTTTTCAAATATTTTGATGCCTAAAAAAATTTCTTCTTTGCAGTAGCTCTCTGTAAAAATTTAGATAATCCCTGAAACGGATGGTCACCGTCTTTTAAGTATTCCTAAGTATTTAACTTAAATATGTTTTTAATTGACAACACTAAATGAATGGCAACCCTTTATGTGACTGTCCAATATGCAGAATACTGTTATCTTTGGTTTATCTGATACATTAATAATTTAATATTATCTTTAAGAAATATAGAATCTTTCCATAAACTTTACTCTGAAACTGATAACAATCCCTATTACCATTAAACCTATACATACTCAAAAAATATTTACAATATGAATCACATCTTGTGAATGTCCTTCGTTTAGGTTATAAGGTCTAGCACGTGATTTAGGCCTAAGAACAAATAAAAATCAAAAAAAAAAAAACTATACAACTTAGGTCGTAATATATCGCTCGTATATTAACATAATGATCCAGTCGAAGTCACATTCCAAAAAGGCAAAAGACTACCCCCCCCCCCCTCCATCAAGAATGTTTTCGGTATTTCTTTTCTCAGGGGTGTTAAAGTTAAACAAAAGTGAAACTTTGTTTTCATCCCTCTATAGACTCTAGAGAGAGGTCCTTAGGAATACAAAAAAAAAAAAACTTTTCTGGAGTGTGTTTCTTTTCTTACTCTCTTCTTTTTTTTTGTGGTGTTTTGTTTTGCGCTGTGATGATGTATTTAGAGTGACAGCAAATTTGCATTTAAAAGTAAAAACAAAATCTCTTAACTAAGCTTCTTTCGACAAAACTGAAGACGAAGAAGATTGAAACAAAGCTAGGTTATACAAAAAAAAAAAAAAAAAAAAAACAAAGAAAAAAACTTTTTGACAAACTTTTTTTTATTGTAGTAGTATAAAATGTCAGCTTATAAGTTGGTTGGTACTCGCAACCGCTTTACCGCCACTGCCACCGCCACCGCCAACAACGCCACCGCAGCCACAGCAGCCGTCGAAAACAGCAGTTGAGAGTTACTTCCGATTTTTTTTTCCCGACTCAAGTACAAAACTTAACTGCTGATGTTGCAAAATTCTGATCAAAAAGAGGGGAACACAACGAAAGGGGAGGGCTACTGTTAAAAAATAAAAAATCTGACAGTGCGGTTTCATGTGTGAAAAAACAGCCAAGTTAGACGAGTCAAATTATTACCGCCTCCACCAGCCCGCATCAAAATCTCTTGTCCGCACTTAGATATTCAAATGCGAAATAATGGTGTGTCGGTACACAAAATAAATAGCTACACCCCTGCAGCTCCCTTTTCGTGCTGGGATTTCAGATTTCAGATTTAAATGGGGAGATAATAAAAAAATATAACACAAGGATTTATTAAAATAAAACAAAACACAAACAAACAAAAAAATAAAAATAAAAAACCAACAAGGACGAAATAATATAGAAAGCTTTTTCTTAAAATGTGCGAACAACAAAAGTCCTGATTCCGAATTTTCATGTAGAGCACGTTTGGGCTTCAAAATGTTACAAATGGGATTTTTTTTTGTTTTATTTTTTCTTTTATATTATTGTTGCTCAAAATTGCGGTAAATGGATTTAAACTCACAAAATCTGACATTCCTTTAAAAAAAGAAGATGGTTATATGGGGTGGTGATTTGGTGCAGGGAGTTGGGGGGAAGAAGATCGAGGATGATGTGTTTTTATGTTCGGCTGGAATAAATTCAAAATTGTTATTTATGTTTCTGGGATTGCGGCTGTGTGCAATTGTTTATAGCAATTCACAAGTCAGATTTCATGTCACGAAATTACATTGCGTAATATGATGTATCTATGTATGTACAGTTATATATGTGTCATGTGTGTGTGAGAGAGTTTGTTGTGATGACAGAATCTACTCGCGTATATTGTGCAGTACATACAAATGTATGTTATTAATTTTTTCCCGGAATTTTTCGTTTATTTTTTTCTTTTTTTGCAAAATTTTCAAAACAATTTCATATCTCATCAATTACCACATACCTACATACAAAAATATGGAATGAGGGTAATGAAGAAATGGAGATGTACATATTTTATTATTATTTTTTTTTTCATTTCATCAGCCAGGATAAATAATACAAGGATGTTGGAAATGTTGTAATTGTAACATAGTTTCATAAAACATTTCAACATTTTAATATTCATTGGTTATATTTTAGTGGATGTTGGCATGCTTAATTTTAAAGCTCAAGTTCGAACATACAAATGTACAAAAATAATTTGAGTCCTTGCATACAAAATGGTGTTTTTAAAATTTAGGAAAATTGACATCTATTCATTTACTTTCTGGAATTTACTTAGGGAATTCAAAAACAGCCATTTTCGAAATTCTTCCTAATTTTGTCATTGATTTCAAATATTGTTTTACTTTTTAGCAGTTTAATTGATTACAAGACTTTAAGTTTGATCAAAATCTCGAGTTTGATTTATTTACAAATTCAAAATTGATTCCCATATTTCGACATAGCAAAAATGTTCATGTTTCAAGTGAATATACAATCTCAATAAACTTCTTTCAATCGATAAAATAATAAATTGAAGATACAAAGATTTTTGTTTCAGTGCTCACTCGTATATCTCTTATTCCAAAAAAGATTTCATCCTGAATCTAATAATGGCTTCATCAGAAATTCCAATCGAATCAATATTCCAAAAACCTTGTAAGAAATTATTCCCACATCAGTAATGTACCCGGAGAAGGCGGAAAAGTATTCCAAAGGTAAAAGAAGAATGTCTATGTGTAATCCATTGCTGATGATATTATGCCAACGAGCTACGACGACGATGACGACGACGACGTATGCGGATGGATGAAGACGGATCCAAGCAGAGCATCCTAGTCCTGTTTTGGCAACCAAGCATCAGGAGTGAAATTAGCATACATCTATACGATCTATACCAACAAACACTTGGGAATTAAAATTTTCCTTTTGAATAAAAAGGATTATGTGTGCTTATATATTCTCCTTCCTTAAGAATGGAACAGGAAGTGTACCAGGATAAAGGATCAAACAAGAATAAAGGATGAACCAATATTCTCAGATTATTAAGAATGAAGAATACAGGAAAATACTTTGAATATTTTTATAAGACAATTTGACATAGCTCCAAAACAACTCCAAGCTGAGTAAATTAATCTTTTGGTATGTGGTTTCTTATACATATAAGTATATGCAAAGGTGCCTTTAACAATGAAGTTCTTAAAATAACTCGGTTTGAAAATGAAGAGCCTTATCTTTAAGGAAGATGTTTGTGCAGAAATTGAAGAAATTTTTCCTGGAAAAAAGACAATCACACATTGCGCAAGGTGATAGCATGGTCCGTAGTCCGTAGTATGATAAAGAAAAATTAATTTTCTTATTTCCAACAAATTTCAATCAAGGAGCATTCTAACGAAAAGAGTTGGGGTGAAATTCGGAAGATGTTTTACCTTAAATTGAGCTTCTATTTATCATGAGTACTTATGTATGATTCGATATAAGCCGGCGTTCACATGACCAAACTCATCATCATCGACGTTACCAACTTTATTTGACCTTCTTCAATCTGTAGTTGTAGTTCCTGTTGCGCCTTCTGGTGATCTCTGCATAGAGGTATTCAAAGGACTTTCTTAGTTAGGACACTTTCCTACAGGTATTGAGGTAGATTTTGTGTCTATCCTTAATTTTAGAGCGTCTTCATCAGAATCGTTCTTATAGACTCTCGGGGATTTCTGACAAAAACCGATATAAGGTTTGAGTGCCTTTAACTTACGTCTTAGATATTGAGTACTAGTCATGGATATTAAGTACTAGTCAGGTTATGAAAAGTCTTAGTAGATTTTGGTTGGGACGCTCATAAGTATTTTTCTTCTTGGATTTTAATTATTTATTAATTACATATACATATATTGTGAAAAAGCGTGTTTTTTAGATGTGCGATTTTCAAGAAGATATAAAACGCATATAATTTTATGATATGGCCAAGAATTTAGGTTTATAATAAAGATAATGATTTGCCATTATATTTAAAAAATGATTTCGGGCAAATGGTTGAAACGACGGCTGGCTCGAATAAATTCCAGTCGAGAGCCTCAATTTTCGACCACTTTTTGTAGCAATTCGGGCGGTATGTCAGCAAAAACTCACAGAATATTCTCTTCCAAGGCGGCTTCAAGCTTCTCGGTCTTATCTTCCCAGACAAGTGACTTCACATAAACCAACAAAAATAGTCCAGTGGTGGTGAATCGCATAACCTTGGAGGCCACGCCAAAGGCTCATGGTTATGCTTAAATAAATGAATTGTTTTGTTGGCTGTAAGACATGTAGCGCCATCTTGTTGAAACCAAAGGTCGCCCACACGCACACCAATATCCTCCAATTCAGGAACGAAAAAGTCATAAATTATGGCTCTCTAATTAAACACCATTAAACGTGACATTATGGCCGGCTTAATTTTTCAAGAAATATTGACCAATGATTCCCTCTGCCCATAGAACACGCTAAAAATTGTCCTTTTGAGGATGTAATGGCGTCTCAACAATGGTTTGTGGATTATGATTATATTTAACCGAAAATGAGCTTCATCGCTAAAAAAAAATTTCTTCTAAAAATCGGGATCGGTGGCCATCTCGTTTTGAGCCCATTCACAACACGAGCGACGTGCTTGATGGTCATGCGGCATCGATTCTTTCACGAGTTGGATTTGGAAGCCCGAAATTCGAGATCTTTTCTCATAATCTTCCACTTAAGTAAACGTGGTGCAAAACCGTTCCATGGTTGCTCGAATTACAGACTCTGCTGGGCGATTAAGTTGACCGATGCATTGGCCGAACCGAACCATTACTTTGGTAATAAATTTTCTGAACGTACGTTGAGCAGTTATGAAATGGCAAATCAAATTAAGCATAAATCAGGTGACAACTGTCAAAAAGACCAACTCCGAAAAAAGAATTACCAGCTTAAAAACCACACGTCTAAAGAAAACATCCTTTATGAACCTGTTAATACACATTTTTGGCGTTTTCTTTAAATTGTACCTCTTTCACACTAGACAACAAAATTACCACAGATTTAGGATTTCTTTTGTAAGCCTTCCTTTGAAAAAAAAAAAAATTTAAATTCCCAGTAGGTCTTATGTTTTTGAAACTAAAAGGTGCTGTAAGCTGACTTTCCTCCTGTGAACGGCACAGCCACCCGCCACCGTCACCCAAATTTCATCCTCTGTTTTGAAACTTTTTATTCCCTAGTTATAAAGTTTAAGTTCCCTGCAACTCCAACTCCCACACCTACTTATTACAAAAATCTTAAACATCAAATTTAATTTATAATCCAAACAAATACTGTTACTTTTTCCTTTCCCAAGGATTTTTGCTTATCCTTAATGCTTTCGAGGAATTCCCAAAAGATGAATTCATAATATGTTTTGTCTGAAAATTTTGTGCGTTACAATAAATGTATCTAATATCAAAAAGAAACCCACATGCTGATTTTGTTTATAATTTTTTCATATAAAAGATACACCACGACCCTCCTTCTCCTCCGTTCGAGTCGTCCTATCTAAAAATATAATAAATTATATTTCAACTGATACTGATGCAAATAAAAGTGTGTGTGTGTGTTTGTGTTTTTTAACTTATTTTTTTTTATTTCTGTTCCTTGATTTATTTCATTGGAAAACATTCTGACTTTGCAATTCATTTAAATTATTTAAATTAATTCGAAAACTCCCGGTCAACCCCATTTCAACTTTTGTGCAAATAAAAAAAAATAAAAAATGAGAAAAAAAAAACAAATAAAACAGAGAGAGTTGTAGAAGTGCAGGGAAAGAGGTTAAAAAAATAACAGTTTAAATTAAAAACACCTCAAGCATAGTAGATGAGAATAATTGATGAGTAATGTCACTGTGTTGCGTATGTCTGTGGTATAAAGTTATATAGGGTTATATCGATGTGAGTTTGGATATGTGAAAAAGGAAGGTCCTTTAACATTAATTTAACCGTTCGTTGTACCTATACCTACAATAATTTGTCCTCTGGATGTACATACATATGTACATACGAATCTATGAGGATAGGCATTTCAAACATACATAGATACTTATACATACATATATGTGTGCCATAGAGATCGTATATGAAGGTACCAAAGGAATACGAGTTGAGTAGCAACTAGAACTGGGATGACTGTCCTACTAAATCACATTCTCTCTGAATGATGAATATCCCATCAACTATCAACATCAGCTTCAGTATACCTACTCGTACCTGGGCTTTATTTAGTGCTGCGGTGACCATCTGAAGATATCCTTTCCCAAGGCTATGAATGAAGGGCTAATATAATTAATGTCTGACCGAGTAAGGTACGTTTTAGAGGTGCTTTTCGGTGCTGATAAGGATTTGGAAAGACCGGTTTTTGGTTTCAAGTCAGAATTTTTAAAAATACCCATTTCCCAAGGAATTAACTTATCGTTCAGTCAAAATTTATGTTCGATTCTATGAAAAGTGGATGAGAATGTTGAAGGACTCTTTTAAAGGAAATTTGAGTTGAGTCCAACTGTATTGAGGAAAAGGAATAAGAGGAAACGATATTACCACTAAAAGTCCAAAAATTAAAAATCCACCTAATCGACATCAAATGCCATGGATCAAGGAATTTTCAAATGCAATCCGAAAAATGAACCACAAAGGACCTTCCGAGCTGGTTTCTCTTCGCTCATGCGAGCTGAGTGACCAGCTCAGTGGGGTCTTTATCAGCGCTTCGAGATGCATAGAGTTCATGATTGTGGCGTCTCCGGAATCGTCCTTTCTCACATACGGGGCCAACAATTTGCCCTTTCGAGGTCGGGGTGCTTTTCACCAAGCACCCAGATTTTGGATTAACATGTGAGTGCTGGCAGAACCATTGTCTTGTACAGCAGAAACTTAGAAGTTATGGTTGATTCCTGCTTGGACAAACTATAGTAGACCCTGTTGGCTTCGAGCGGCCACTCGCGTATATCTTCTTCCATGTTGTTATCGGTTGTTACTATTGACCGAAGAAATTTAAAGGATTGTTTGACCAACTGTTCTTTTCGCACTTATGTTCAGCCCCTGATTTATTAGCCGCCTCCTGTTCGACCTCGATGAAGGAATGGTGTACAGCATGTTCTGTTCTCCCGATGTGATGTCGTCTACGTAAGTCAGTATCTGGCTGGACCTGGACCTGATGACTATGGTACCTCTTGTTGGAGTGCCAGAGTCACGGATTACTTTTTTCAAAACCAGATTGAAGAGGAGAGATGTTGTTTGAACCGGCTATTTTGACTTGGCTTGTTACATTGGTCATGGTCAACGTATAATATGTACATAGTCGTGTCATGGCCGCCTGGTCATCAAAGGAGGCCTTAAAAAGCCTTTAAAAAGATGGTAAGTTAGAATATTTAATTCTAGACATTTTTCCAGTACCTGCCTTCCTGACTAATAGTCCGATAATAGTTTAAGCTCCCTGGGCTTATAATGTTTAAGTCGAACTACAGCCCTCTCATCCTCTGCTATACTTGTGGCTGAGGTAGCATAGTGGCTTTTTCTTGAAGTTTTGA
Source organism: Scaeva pyrastri (assembly GCA_905146935.1). Taxonomy (NCBI): domain Eukaryota; kingdom Metazoa; phylum Arthropoda; class Insecta; order Diptera; family Syrphidae; genus Scaeva; species Scaeva pyrastri. The sequence continues at coordinate 13,106,326 of LR989929.1, read as the reverse complement.
ATCCTTCACTTGGTGAGCTGATTGTTTCGCAATTTAGTAAATGCTCCATACAATTTTGAATTTGAGTCGAGACTGAAACATTTTTTAATTTTGACGAAATCAGAAATTGTTCCAAATCCCGAGCAGATGGTCACCACACCATTCTCACGTATGTATATGGAAACTTTTTAAAGTGCAACAACTGATGCCATTGGTCGTTTCAGAAAGGTGGTCGCGGTTTAGGTCCAAATACACGATATGATGAAAGCGACGGCAAAAAAAAACCCTAACTCAAAAAAAAAACACACACACACACACAATTTTGCTGATGCTGATGATGTCGAGCCCGAGCCTTTAGCCTTAGCTAACTGCATCTGCACACCAACAGCATTGCCTGATTTATACCCTCAAAGTAAAACTACATGACAGGATATAAAATGAATGACTAAAGGATGAGTTTCATATTAGCAGCACTCGCGTCCTTTAATCCCACGACTGAATGAATAAGTGCAATGAATAGAGTGTATGCACACACAGTTTTTCAAAGTGACGTGGGGTAAATTTTAATTGGATTTAGCCTCGTTAGAGGGAAAAACTTTCGTCCTATATTTTCGCAGTTAAAATTGTTTTTCTTTTTTTCTTTATTTTCTCGTTTTATCATTTTATATTTTCTTCCTTTGGTATTTTATTTATTTTTTAATTTTACTAGATTTTTATTTTGTCAGCTTGAATTTTGTGTAAGGTGTTCTATGCAATGCACATTTACAAAATGACGATGTTGGATTTAAGCCAGACTATAGAAAAAGTTCTGTTTTTGAAAACAAATTGATGCAACAAAAAAAAAAAAAAACTAAAAACCAGGAAAATTAGTATGTAAGTGTGTGTGTGTAGTTCCTAAGCAGCAGCAGTAAGCTTAGGTGTCATGGAAAGTTCAAAACTTCATTTAACTGAAGGTACACGATTTAGTACTAATTGAAAAAAGCTAATCCTATATATAACGGCAAAAACTTTGACAGTATCTAATTGGAAATTCTCCGAATATGCTAAATATTGTAATTTTTGTATGTATCTGTTGGACGGAAAGGACATTTTGTATTTTATTTTTAAAAATTGAATAGAATCGTGGTGCCATTGTGAAGATGACTGAAGATTTTTTTTGACACTATTTGAAAAATTTGTCAAATTCCAATTTATAGATATTTAAAATTCAAATATAACATAGAAGTGTGTTTTCGACACCATTGACATTTGGTATTCACTGGAATGGTCTATCATTGCCATTTTAATCGAAATGACAACCGCAGATTTGACGTTAACACCGGAAATGTCAAATTTACGATTAGGTATTTATCTAGAAGTTTAGCTCATCGTTGAAGATGATTTTTCGATGAAATTTAAGGTCAATATAGGTACATCTCCTTCAGAGTCAAAGCCTATTCAACGAACTGGTCGAATTGACCACCTCAAGTTTCCCGGAAAATTCTCAAGGGTAGAGGCTATAATTTTTTTGATAGGTATCCTCATATTTTGTAATCAGCTTTTTCCAGAGAAAAAACTACATATACATACATAGATAAATGACAACCAATTTGACAGTTGTGTTAGCTGAAAAATTTGATGTGTTTTTTTGGGAAAATGATTCGCAGTAAAGTAGGATTTCGCAAAAAAAACGTATTCGCAGTTGTGCCATAAAAGCTATCAATTGTACCAACATTACATTCGAGACTCGAGTAAACGTCAAAATTCTATCAGCAGTTTGTTCATACTTCTACTTCTATCGGCAGTAAGGATTTTGTATTTATACTAGCGTGTAAAATTTTATTTCACTGTGGATATTTTCCCCAAAAAAACACAACTATAGTATTGCCACTATTAACTGTCAAACTAAGACAGACCCTTTACTTAAAACTTGGTGGAAAAAAAAGTCCGTCAAAAAATCCGTTTTCCATTTTACAACTTTCTTTATACATACATTGTACAATTATCATGTGAAGATAGATATGCCACTTCCACCCAAAAAAGGACGAACTTCCTACTGACTTTATCATTAAAGCCTTTTGAAGAACATTAAATTCAAGGACTTCATCGTATACCGATTCATTTCCTCATTTTAAAGCGTGCATCGTCGTCATTTCAATTCAAAAATGCCAAACTAAAAGAGTGTCTGTATAAACTCACATTATAACATTTTGCTCAAAATTTTAATTTTTAAGAACCATAGAGTGCGAATAATATCCCATGGAGATGACAACAACTGCTGCTGCTGCTACTGCTGCTGAATCCATTGCACCATTTCCTTTTGTGCAGAAAAACAGGAAAACTTTGAAATTAAAAAGTAAGAAAAAGGATATCTGTGAACAAAAACATAATCTCAAAAAAAAAACTAGATGAAATCATTTCCATACACTTGCACGCCATTCTATTTCCATTAAAACCCGAAAATTAATTTCAGCTTTTCCCACTCTGTTGTTACATACATGCACATCACATAATTCTGTGTATGTGTGTATGTATATCATCAGGCATGTAATAGGCACTTTAATAATATGTAATTGGACTCCCTCGTAAATGTGTGTGCGAACAAATACTCGTGCAAAGGCTTCCCTATAAATCTGTCCAAAGGACATGGAACAGCTCGGCTTGTGTCGCCATCTTTAATGTGAATGTAAGTTATTTGCTTTTCTTCTATTTTATTGTTTTTCTTCGTCCTTTTTTTTTGTAATATTAACATTCGGAGAGGAAATGGCAGTGTTGTAGATTCTTATACCAATTTGAACGGACATATAGCATCGAGAGATAAATAATAGTGACTGTCAACTGGTGCAATCTATGTTACAGGGACGTATTTAATTGTTTTAAGGACTAATTTATAAACTCAGCAAACAGCCTTGACAGATTGATGTACTTGAACAATTTTTTGTTTCATAAGTTTTCGACAAGAGAATATACTTGTACCGTCCACACTAGAATGTACAAAAAGGACATTCTTTTTCTTCAACAAGTTTTCAATAAAAATCCGGTCCTGAAAACTGTTCATAATGCAAACCAAAGTTGAACAAAATGCCATCAGGATCACATCTCTTTATATTGTTTGAAATTCTGGATTTTGCCGCATAATCCTTTTCCAAGAAGAAGAGGAAGAAGAACATGAGACCGGGACAAAAAGGGAATATAATTGTATGAATGTAGAGATACCATTTGAACCTAACTCAGAACGGGTGAGAAACTATGACACCCTGTTGAATAGTTAGGTATGTTCGAATATACGAGTAGTACGAGTATGTGCCCTGAGTTCATTGCATATTGGAACTTGCATAGTTTTAGAAAATCCTTTGATCAACTCTGTGGCACCTCGTACCATTTAGGAACTATACTAGAATATGTCGATACATAGCTACGATGATTCTATAACTTGTCCGTTTCCTTTTTCATTTACAATCATTTGCATTTCTGCTATGCTATAAAATTATATGTATGTATGTATATTGGTGTGTGTGTGTAGGGATATGGGAACAAAGATAGGAGACCTAAATAATATACCGTTACTTGTAGTTATTGGTTACGTGCCAGAACTAGTGTACTTGCTAATTGTCCTACAATCGTATATACATGAACATGTATGTATGTATGTAGATGTTGAGGGAATTCAAAAAATTACTTCCCCATTGTCACTGGTCCTTGTCTTGAGTGAGTGTGTGTGTGTGTGTGTTAGTTGCAGGACGAATTAGACCTATAGTTGGTTTGCTAACTGCTTCCCAACCTCAAAAACGCTTATACATATTATGGAACATACATATGTATGTATAAATGTATATCTTCCTAAATGGCCAATGCCATTTATATGTACAAGGATGCTCTGATGTCAGTATGCAGCTTGTCCTCAGATTTACTTCCTTTATTTAAAGAGATTTTGGTTAAGTGAAAATATTTGGTATAAAAAAGGAATTCGAATTTGTCTCTCTCTTTCTTTTATGGATTATAAGGACTATAACAAAATCTCCGGTGTGGATTTGGTTTTTCAAGAAAAGATTTATCTCTAGAGGTGGGTTATACATATACCATACATATTTATTGGTTTATACTTGTACAAAATGTGGTTGAAAAGAGAACAAAATGAAATATTTTATTTTTTAACCTCAACAAATGTAGTGTAATGGTAAATCCTTGTTTTTTTTGATAAAGGTCAAAAAATAAGAACTATGTCCTGTCTTGAGTATGCTGTTAAGATTCACACAAAAAAAAGAAGGTAAGTGCGACCCATACGAATAACTTCCCATTTTACTTTGAAACTTTAAGACTTAAGAATTTTCTCGAGATATTTTAGTGGGAAAAAAATATTTACCAAAATTTTTTTTGAAAAAAAATTGTCAGTTAGATAGATTACAAAATTGTAACCTGCATCTCTTTGAAGTGTAACCAGAGTGGAACAATATTTAATTGGAGTCATTAGAAGGTATCTAGAATCAACGAACATTCGATAGATTCAAGGAACCTTAAAACGTACAGATTTGTCAAGAAATTTAATTTGACAAATTGGCCCAATAACTCCCTATAGGAAGATAAAAATATAAATGTAGGTATATGTATGTGTGTATGTATGTATATTAAAATGAGGAAACAGTCAGCTTTCTTAAACTACCAAACTAAAATATAAAAAAGCAAAACCATTGTAAAAATCAAAAATTCTGTTAACTTACATAAAATTCCGTGTAATTAAGATTCGTATAATTAAGGCTGAGTACACGAATAATAAGAAAATAATTACACGTGTATCCGTGTTTTTCAAATACTCGTACACGTACATATATTGGTCATTGGTTATGATTGATCATTGGTCATTATAGGTCATTATTGGTCTTTGGTCATTATTGGCCATTGGTCATTATTGGTCTTTGGTCATTATTGGTCTTTGGTCATTATTGGTCTTTGGTCATTATTGGTCTTTGGTCATTATTGGTCAATGGTTATTATTGGTCTTAGGTCATGGGTCTTTGTACCTTTGACCTTTGACCTTTGACCTCTGACCTTTGACTTTTGAACTTCGACCTTTGACCTTTGACCTCTGACCAATATTGACCAATAATGACCAATGACCAATAATGACCAAAGTCCAATAATGACCAATGACCTATAATGACCAATGACCAAAAATGACCAATGACCAATAATGACTAAAGACCAAAAATGACCAATGACCTATAATGACCAATGACGAGAGTCTCTCATCTATCTTGATCGCGACGCCCACCATGTCAACACAATTCAGATTCGCAACCCAAGGATTCTAGCAGTTTGGCCCGCGCCGCCATCTCTCCAGGTAAGCATGGTCTACCTGGCTGTCTCCTACCATAAAATGTACTACATAGAACTTTCTTTTCTTGAGGTCAAAGTACTACTATTGCCACTATTGACCCAAGGTTTCATGCTCCGTTAACTTAATTGTTTGACCGCAATTGATTTTTTTTGAAACGAACACCAGTTCCTATATTAAAAAAATGTTCCGAAGTTGATATCGTTTTTCTTTCATTGTATATTGTCACGTCAAAAATTTCAATTTGACAAATCGGACCGATTACAATAACTCCCTATAGGAAGTTAAAAATATTGAAGAATTGTTATTGAACTGGGTACAAGACGATACCAAGAGCAAGGGACTTTTTCTAGTCTCGTATCGGTGTCGTCAAAAGTCGTCAAACTCCTTCCGGTAGGTCTCAGTGTTTTTTGAAACCTTCATAAGAACTATTTGTTTCCATATATCAGCTCCAAACCCTAAAAGCATTTTATTCTAGGGCAACTAAGTCTTCGACCCTTAGGGTTCATGCCATCTCTTCAGCAAAAACGTGAAGACTTTCCAAGATGGTTCCTCTTCGCTCAAGTTAGCTAGGTGACCATCTCATCAGAGTCTACCGAGGTTATTTTTATACGATATTAGCTTCGAGGTACATTGCATTCAATTCATCATTATAAGGTCTTCTTCTTTTTTATCGATCCCGCCAAAGAGTTTGGAGTGACCTTTTAAGTATCCTCTTCTCGTGAGTACTGCATCAAAAAAGCTGATTGCCTTCTCCAACTATAGGTTAAAGAGAAGGCAGTTCAAACCATTCCTTTTATTCTTTGGATACGTCGAACAATTTCTTGACAATAAAAATAAATTTCAAATATCCTATTAATATTATTCTCGATCAAGATTCATTTCAGTAAATAGCTATTCGAGTTCCATGATTTTTTCAAAGCTTCATACCATATCGTCTGAGCTTGATGCATTTGTTCTTTTTCTAACTTTCGAAAAAAAAAACAATCCTTTTATATTGCAGTGAATTTTATTTTCCCGTCAATCACAGAACTTCCATCTTCATTTGAAAAAAAAAACGATAAAATATACAAAGGATTAAAAGAAATCAAACAACAATAGTCTGTTCGTTTTGGAGCACAAGAAGTCTCAAAAGACCTAAATGGCACCTATCCTATCTGCAAATGCCATTTTCAACACACGTCACATCGAACGTCAGTGTATATACATATGGAAATGGATATGGAATATACTCCTGAGTGAAGCATGTTTGCCACAAAATATTTACTCCTTCGCTCTTGGATATCCTTTCCATATCCGACCGCAATTATATACCTACGACCTACGAGTATATCAGTATACCAATATTATATTCCTTCAACTCTGATTCCAATTCCACCACCACACGGCACCGCACCACACCACATGCAGATAGGTGGTTTAACCTTTTACAGTATTTAAGCCATTCCATTCTTCTAACATCACCATCACCATCAGCACAACAAAACACTTTAAATCCTTCATATCAATCCGAATCCAAACACTCGTGCCCCGTTCCCTTTCCCCTTTTCATTCAGATACATTATTTCCCATCGAATCGATGGTAGGTATTCCCCTGCTGAGTGCTGAGTGCTGAGGGTGTGGGTGGGGAGTTGTGTTTCATATGTGGATAGACTTGCAGCTTGTGAGACTTAACTGCCATCAGACAGGTGCCAAAAAAATGGAAAACCTTCTCGGGAACTGTAACCTCTGTTTGACGATGACTATGACGACGACGACGAACGCACGACAACGACAACGACGACGACGATGCTGATGGTGATGGTGATGGAAGAAGGGTTGTTCCTGTGATATAGGGTTAGGTCAGGCAGAAATGGATTGACATTCAAGCCATCAACGGAATCATGCCAACTCTTTTACTTCGTTCCCATGAACCAGATGAAAGAATGAAGACATAAGCCAGGAAGAGTCGACTCTACCATATATGAAGCACAAAGATCGAAGCGATTTAGAAAGGGGCCGCTACTGTGGAGAGAGGACACACTTTGGGGTAAGTGCTTTGTGGTGGTTGTGCGGCAAAAGGTTTTTCAGGACAAATGAAAGGGTTTTCGCTTTGGCAAATACTCCTATTGGAAACCCTAAACAAAACAACAACAAAAACAACATCTTCTATTCTTTGATGAAGCCAGCCTAACAACAAAAATTTGTTCCACCTTTAAACCCTTTGCCATTAAAGCCTCATAAGGTTCACTGACGCGGAATCAATGTTTTCATCGTATTTTTTTCTTCTTTGCCTTTTCTTTTTGTCATCGTCGAAGTCAGAAAGCTTAACCAGAGAATCTCAACCATATTACTTGTCAAATTTTCGAAGCATGCACGATTGACTTGCTTTAGGTATGCCATGCCGCTCTGCCTCTATTATAAGCCTTTGTATCTATAAGATTAAGGTTATATGCGATACACATACCATACCTTTGTGAATATCATTTCACAACAAAATTAAGACATGGCGGGGAGACATTTTACCACAACCAACACACCGAACCGACACCGACACCCACACCACCCTTCGCACTGGTTTTGGTGTTATATTAGCAGGTTACGGAAGTGAAACGATGTCGATTCGTCTTGATTAAGATGCTTTCAGCTTTGATGACTTAACTGGGGGATAAGACGTTTTTTTGCTTTGTGAATTAAGATGGTTGAGTTAATTCATGTGAAGGGGTAAGATTCTGGAATTAATCTAGATAAATAAAATGTGATTCCTTTCTTTCTTTTTTTTTTTTTGATGATGATAGGTACATTCATTCGGATTTGGATCTTTGTGATTTTCGAAATGTGTAAGTGTATTAGTCTAAGGTTTTGAATATGTTCGTTTTAAAATATTTTTGCAATTATAAAATCACGTGGTTGGAAAATGAAGGAAAAACATCCAAAACCTCACTTGTTTTGGAACTTACTTACTCTTGATTATTGAGCACCAAAATAAAAAAAATGGTTCATGCCAAAGCTAAATGATATAAGGGTTGCCAGACATACTCGTACTCTTCAAACCAAATACACAAAATTTTCTTATTTTTGCTATTTCCATCACTTTTATTTTTATTCAAAGTTTTTGGTGTCGGAAAGTGCTTCAAAATTTTACTGACCTATCAGTGAGTTGGTTTGTCAGTAAACATAGGTTTTTGTGATTTGTAATGTGCTATATCTCTGGAATCACTTCATGGATTCATATTCAAAAGTAGACTGGTAAACATTGTGAATTTGATGTGTTTTGATTTATTTATTTTGTAGTTAGAGAGGGGGGAGGGGGTCCTTTCTATAAGAAAGGTTTTAGTGTGTCGGATCTTAACTGGGCACTACCGTTACCGTGCCCTTCAATTTATGTGTCTAAGAAATAAAAGAAAAAAATGTTAAACTTTTTACAACTTATCAAGGATTGTAATTATGAAGTTTTCCACTTTGAAGGGGTCCATATGCCCCTAAAAATTCTGACTTGCTTATAGCAAGCTTTAAATAGAAACTCATTTACATTACTACTAACAAACTTACTAGAATAAGAAGGCCAGTAACTTAACTTAAGAGGTTTTTCAAGCTTCTGAAGAAACATTTACTGTACACTTTTAATAAACAAAACAAAAAATATAAATATATATTATAAATTAATACGTAAAAATGTTTTATAAATTGAAAATTATCAAATAAACTAACTTAAAATGCATTATTTAAAATGTTTGTTATGGTTATAGTCTTTTTTACTCAATTATAGAATTTATAAACGTTAAAAATGTTCATTGCATATTAACCTAACTTGATTGATTTTCTTATATTTGTCTTCTGGGGGTCAATGGCCCCATATCCATCTTCTGCCACTTTGATTGTTTTTTTAAATAACGTAACCCTTGTTGATCTTAACTAAGGTTCTTCAGATGACAGACTTCTTTACTAATTAGCATTACAAAAGTTGGGGGCTCTTGTACCCATTAACAGATTGCTTTCCACTTACATAAACACTTGAAGATAATAAAAATATATGGAGTTCTTCATTATAAAATGACTTAACTTAATAAATCTTATACTTAAAAAATGTATAAACCACAATTTAAAGAAAAAAAATAAGTACTTAATAATGTAAGTTTCTTATTTTGTTTGTCTTTTCCAAAGCATTTCAAAAGTTCGAAAGACGTAACTTAACATATACCTTGACCTAGAGACTCAAAATTTTTAATTTTGAGCAATTTTGTTAAAGTTAAATTTACTTTCATTGCCAAATCAAGTAACTTATACGATTTATCGTTTTGGAGTTCCATTGTCCCCCTTTTAATCACAGAGTGATGTAAAAATTATGATCGGTTCGTAGTCCCAATTTCCATGATTTAATGCTTAGAATCTGTTTTGTTACTGATCTCCTGATTATTCGGTTTTGAAAAGTTCTAAATGAGTAATTATAAACTCCAAGAGTGTGCAAAAAGACTTTTCTTATAATTTTCTGTTTCGATTTGAATAACTGGTTTTTCCAATGGCTTAGACTCATATGAAACTCAACAGAGACGTCCCTGATTTTTTATCAATACTGAAATAGATTACTGTATTCCTTGTGAATATATTCCACACCGTTTCACAAATTCGATGCATTCACCTTGGGGGAATGCATTTGACCAAAATTTCCGCCAGCTATTACGAATGCAATTTCAAAATGACCTAAGTACCTACTACTCGACCACAATATACATATAGATACCATATACCACTATAAATATCTAATGCTGGATTGCATCGAATCAATAAGCAATTTCTTGTTCCGCGGGACATCGACTTTATTGAATCTCTTCATTGAAATGTATAAAATGACAAAGTCAAAATAACGTTTCACGATGGGAAATTTCAAAGCAAAGTCGTTAATTTCATCGGGGAAATAATTTCCGCTGGTGCTTTGCGAGTGTATACGTAGATGAGGTTTGGCTCTGATCGACTTTCTCTCTGTAGAGTCCTTGATTGTTGCCTAATGCCTATGCCTGCTCCTATGCACCACCGCGAGGATGTTGGTAGAGCCCCTGTCATTCGTTCATATACAATTAACCAATGCAAAGTTTATACCACCATGCTCCAGAGTCCTCGTATAGAGGATTTATTTGTATGTATTGTTTATATGTATGTATGTGGCTTTGATAAACAAACCGTTGGGTGTTCAGGATCAGATACACGGGAGAGATAGAATAGGAAATTGCCTTAAAGTGTGTCCTGCCAACCGTCGGCGGCGTCGTCATTGGAGCATTGCATCATGTAGAAGAGTATCACATTCTGTTTGCGGTCCACTTAACTGCTTCTACTATTCCAACCAGCAGCGGCCAGAGGCGGTCGGTCGGTGGTTGCGAGTATCGTCAGTGGGGTAGCTTTGCGCCCCTATCAGATATGTATAGTGACCATTTGAAAAGCATTAGCTGATGTATATGTATATGTAGCCAAGTAAATATTATTGCTCTTCTAAAATAATTGCTTAAATTGAAACCAGGTAAATACAAATAAACTGCATCAGTGTGACCGAAATGCTGGGTTACGCAAAACGCATCATGTATCAAATAAATTCGTTGACCATTTTGGAAATTAGATTTGTAGTTCAGTTAGTGGGAGACCTTGATGTGTTAAATCCGATAGTCCTGATTTTGTGCTGAGGCATTAAGAATTTTCAGCTAACATAGTTTATAAAATCCAAGTTTTCGACTTCGAATGTCAAAGGTAACATGATTACATGACCTCTGTTTTTTTTTTTAATGCAATCGTTCTCTACGAATTTTAGGCTTTCGGATTGACTTTTATTTGAGACCCATACATATTTTTTTTAAATCAGCTTAAAAATCAGCTTATATCAAAGAGTTTAAACAGAAACAGACAAACTTTTCATACAATGACATGACGTTTTTGACATATTTTCATTTTTATTAAAGTCAATATTTTTACCTTGAACTAAAACCTATACAAATAAAATACTTAAAATTGGCTAATAGCAGTTTTTTTAAGTTTTTAACAAGAAAATAAAAAAACTACTCAAAAATTTATAAAAAACTATTAAAAAATAATTTTTGAGAACATGTTTTTAAATTTGTTTACACAAGTGGTGATTTTTGTAAAAAGGTTTTAAAAATTATTAGATAAAAACAAATGCAACAAACAGTTTTTTTTTTTTTATACAAAATCGCAAAAATACCTACTTTTTTCAATATTAAACTTGAACCCGTTTTTTTATTGGTGGAATTTTTATTACAAAATAAAACATCAAATCGGTGGCAAGTTTTCAAAGGCATCCATGGAAAGTTGTCAGTAGATATGTGTTGCATATACCATTCATATGTGATTGATGATGAATCCGAACCATTTATTTATGTTGAAAATCGGATGAAAAAATATGGTTACCAATTTATTTTCAAACTCTGGGTTACACAAATGAAATGTTCCAGTGATAGACACATGAACGACTTCTAATTTCATAAATGTTTTGATATGTTATTCAAATCAATTCGTACATAAAAAATATAGAATTTTCGAGATATCTCAGTTGGTATGCAATCTATAAAAAAAAAATATAACATATCTTTCCGATCGATCGAGTTTTTGAATGTAACTTTGTTAGTAATTCTTTTTGGGATTGTTTTAAAACTAAGACTTTATACGAATTATTCAAAAAAAACGACTTTTATTGTTCACCTCAGCCTAGAAGTGCAATTTGGACTTTATTTGTTTGTTGGATTACCCTTTAGGTAATCTTCGAGTTACCAAAATTTAAAATACGTAGACAACAAAGAAATTTAACGTACACATTTTTTTCAGAAAACATTTCCTCTAACCGACAAACCTTGTAATACAATTTTCCAACATTTTATTCGCCTTGGAAAAAGTTATTATTTTCTCAGATATTGATTTTATTCGAAATACATCTTGACCTTAATAGTCTGAAACATTTTGTAGAAAATTGAAAAAAATTATAAGAATTAAAGAGTGACTCTTTTTTTTCAAAATATGACAATTTACGAGCTTAAGACAAAAAATATTTAAAAGAAAAAGAAGTGGCCCTTAATGTCATCCCTGAGGAACTCCTGAGCAATGAAAACTTTTGATAAATGGCTTCTAAATTTAACTTTAGAAATCGGTATATTTTGGAAATAAGACAAAATTAGTTTTATTATGACTCTTAAAGGTGGTCTAAGATTTAAGGTGTGAGTACGATAATACTGTACCTATTTTGATTAATAGCATTTTCTAACGACTCATCTTTGAATCAATAAAAATTACTCTATAAATCGAGAGCTCTTTCTAATTTATGGCTGAGGTTAATTTCTTGAACTAAGTTACACCCCTGTACACACCATTTTTTTTTCTAATTTATGTACATTATTATGATTTTCTATTTTTTTAATTCCATAACCTTGGGACAGAAAAGGTTATTAATCGTATTATCCTGAGATTTCTTACGTGAAAAGGGAAGATGAAGTTAATTCGTAACGATTCCTTGATTTTATTTATGATACTAATTTTTTAATCCTTGTGGATCTTGTGTATGAAAGTTTTTTCTTTAATTTTAAAAAGGGGCATTCCCACTGTAGGAATGTTTATTTCAACCGCAAGTCACTATATCACACAAAGTCAGTGTCTTAAGTTGATTTAATGATTGCAAATGTCAAATTTGCGGTTTTACTTAATGAAACATGCAGAGTATTTGTACCACTTCCACAAATCCAAGTTTACTTTCGTATAATGACAAAGGGGGAAAAAGCGGATAAAGAGGGTTGATAAAGGTAAAGAGGGGTTGGTTGAGCGCATCAAACTATTTAAAATATTCATTCCCTATTCCCTGCATATGCGGTGCAACGCCCGCCACCGTCATCGTCATCTGTCGTCGTCGTCGTCGGTTGTTCGTCGACCTCTCGTTGTCGTCGTCATCGTCCATTAATTGAGGTCAACTTTAAGTACAGAGTTCTTCTGTCAATTAATAAAAGCACATTTGCTTTAGCAAAATCAAAAAGAAATGCGTTTTTGTGTGATTTTCAATTGCAACGAAATGACACGATGACAACTTGTGTGATGCGGGTCATGCTCCTGCACAGAGACGAATTTAAATTTGCATAAGTCAATACGAATGCATCAACTATTAAAGGACTCAATAGTGGCTGATAGTGGTGTGTGTGTGTGTTTGTGTATACAAATATAGGTACCTACCTATATTGATATTGGATTGCACCAACTGCAGCTTTTTGCATCTACCACATCTGAGGGAGTGATATATACCGACTACAAAGAAACTCTGATGGCAATCGATTATTTGGTCACTCATTGATGCACTGATAAAAAAAACACCAACATTAAATGTCACTTTATACCAATAAATTTTAGTGCTTTTATTTGTATGTCAAAAAGTGGTATAAAATGACAGAAAATATGGAATTTTATCACTCTCTGAAATGAGACCTATCCACTTAGAACTCTTTGAGCAATAATTCTAACAAGTGTTCTTGTTTATTCCCGATGAGTTTTTTGACTGGTATAAAGAAATTAAAAAAAGGATCAACATTAAAATTTAATAAAGTTGAAAATTAAATGGCAATGGTTTAAATTGGATGATTGTTTTTACTTATAAATTAATTTTCTTGCGTCTTTTTTTGATTGGTATAAAGTGTTCTAGCACACATATTATTTTTAGATATAAAATATTTTTTATGTGAACTACTACACATATAAAAATATTTTTAAATGAACATAGTTGGTATAATCAGATAAAAAAAATATATATTTTTAAAAGGTCTAAGTTTAATTCAGTTAGAGTTCTTTCTTACAAGCGATGTGACTTTGACTGGTATAAATCAATATCAAAAGAAGATCAAACATGAAAATTGTTAACATAAATACCTATTCAAATGACTTTAATAAATCAAATTGAGTAATATTATCAATTTAAGATCCAATGAAATTTTTAGCACTAAACACATTTTATTCATATTTTTTGATGAATGGTATAAAATGTTAGGGAATTATTATTTGCACTAATTAAATCATGACAAAATATATCGAAAACACTGAATTTGGCAATTTATGGATCTTTTTAACAATTACTTACCGTTGACACTTGGATAAATGGTATAATAAAATAATTTAGTTGAAATTAGTTCTAATGGTATAAAATAAATTACAAATTCTAAGTTTAAGGATAAGCTACTATTCAAAAGTTGATAAAATTGAAACAACATCCTTCTCCGTACTTTCGATAAATGGTATAAACTGGTCTAAAATTCACATGATTTTTAATTTAATTTTAAAAAGTTATGACAAGATTTAGTACAAGCTGTGTTAAATCAATTGTGTGTAGCTTTCAATAAGAACATCTTATACCTAATTACTTGAAGAATAGATTTCCATTTTGTCAAAAAAAAACAGAAATTACATTCTCACTTAACAACTATATATTGAATTGATATTTATTATAATAATAAATTAATTTTTTTTCTATCAGTGTATATTTTTTTATGGTTGGCAATAAGACTTTTGTTGGAAAATTCGATTTGGATTATCATCGGTTCACCAACTCACATTCGATTTCAGATTAGGAAATCCTATTATTGTAGTGGTTATTTCTCATTTGAAGATTGAAGTGGCAGATACGTATCTGTGTGTGTATGGTATTTGGTTAAAGAATGATTATTGATATATACATATATGTATGTTGTATATATTTCTTTTTGAGGTACATATACCCAAGGTAAATAGTTTGTTGATAGTGACAATTTTTGTATGAATCCCAAAATTCAATAAAATATTAAAGCTTCTTAAAACTGAAATTGATTAAATTTAGACATAACAAAAAAAATAAATTTCGATTTTTAAAACAACCAATTCATTGAAATTCGTCAAGTTTTAAAAAAAATTACAAAAATGTAAGAGAATACATATACACATGTAGATTCTGTAAGTAACAAATGAATAATGATTGAATAACTAAAATAAAAAGAAATGGCCCTTAATGTCCCCTGTACAAATCTGCAATTTAAAAAAAAATCAAGAAGGAACGTTTCGTCCCAGAAGTGTCCAATGAAAAAACTGAACAATTTTTCTTATCATCTTGATACTAATAGTATATTGGTTTTATCACTTAAAGTCGTTGAGTGTCTTAAGTTTTAATATTCTGAAGGTGAAAAACTCCAGAAATGTTTTAATTTTCAAAACTCTCTTTTCCTCGGTCGCAGTTAGCTGAATCTTCACGATCGTCCAAGAGTCTCACCCGTACGAGTGTTTTAGTAAAAATAGTGCTTGAAACAATTCAAAGATTTTCCTTAGGGAAGTAAAAGAAATGGCCAGAGAATCGGACATAGCCACCACATCCATTTCTAGGCTGATTAGGGATGATCTGCACATGAGAATTTTTTCTGATGAAAAAATTTCAACCGTTAAAAAATGAAGTAGATTTGTTTTTCTTCGCCTCGTTTTGTAAAAATAGTACTGAGTTATCTACTTTAGAACTAATCTTGAAAAAAAAACCACTTATGTGTTCACCTTAACCTCATGTTATATTTCAAATATGTATATTATATATTGTCAAGTTAATCTCTCTTGATTTCTTTTTATCTTATTTTAATTATCATTTAATCCTTATATGATATAAATTAAAGCCACATAGAAATAAAAAATATTGTATGTATTTACTTTAATCTATTACTGGCTTACAACAACTTTTACCAATAAAACCACTAACCACACTCTAAGGTCCTATTCAAATCTTCATTAAAAGGCAAACCATCTTATGTACATACATATATAAGTATAGGTACCTATAGTGTATACATATAAACGCTTACGTAGTTCTTCATAATAATTCTCTGCACATTCATTAAAACAAATCCTTGGCCTTATTCAATATAATCTTTGTGTTCATGTGTGTCTGTGTGTGTGTTTTGTGTGTATTAACATATAAACTCACTTGATTCTACATTCCTGCTGAGTTTCTTCCTTTTTTCCGGTTCCTGACTTGTAACATTATAGTAATACTCGTCATATAGTGGCCCCTTAAGAGTTCTTAAAACTTATAAGTATAAAAATGAAAGCCGAAGTTAAAGAAAACTTCCTATTTTGTAAGTTTGTATTTGTGTGTGTATATATGATTTGTTTATTGTTAGAATATTTATGTTGTGTTGTGTTGGTATTTTAAGTATTCTATAGTACTTGCGGTGTAATTTTATATTTGTTTGATAAATAAACTATAATAAGTTGGGACATTGGCATTTCAAATTTTTGTTGAGTCTTTTATCCACAAATGCATGAGAAATAATTTTTTATTTTTTATTTTAGACTTAATTTAGAAATTTTGATCTTAGTTTACAACATTACAAATTGAGTCTCTAACCAAGCATATGATTCCTGAAACCCTAACAAATGTTCGATCAAAAAAAAAAATGCAAAAATAAGGAAAACCATATCGCATGCCATTAAAACTTCCTCATCCAAATTCCATCGCCAAAGTGCCATAAGTGTCAGCCATATTTGAAGTGTGAATATTATTTCAAAATTAAATTTTCAAGTTAACATCCCTTGTACATCATCCCCATTGCTCTACCGCCACCATACCGCTGCTACTTTTGGCTGATGATGGCGGATGGTGGATGGCGGATGGCCCTGGTGTTGATGATGTGGAAAATTTAAATTCAACTTTTTGCCCTCATACCAATTTCATTCCTATCGAGCTACCATCATAGTGGGTTTCCTTCAACATAATGTTTAAGGAGAAAAAAAAATGAAATAACACAGAAATTCAAAGATACATCACATCCTGATTCGTGATCCTTCTTCGGTCGCCGCCGCCGCCGGTTTGAAAAAAAATAAAATCAAACGAAGTAAAAAAAAAGAAATGAAAACAGAAAATTAAATGAAAAAATTGAGCAATATAATATGGACGCTGATTTTTCACCAGGTAGCACCATAAGTAGCACACCCAAGTACGAGTATAGGGAAAAGTTATACCTAAATTGAAAAATGATGGAATATCCAGCTCAGCCAAGTGTGAAATTCTTTCCAAAGCTATTTACTCGTTTTTGGGAATAAACGTTGTGTGTGAAAAAAAAGAGTGTTGGAAATTTGTATTTTTTTTTTGGCTTAGTTATAGAATGGCTTTCCAACACGGAAACGGCAGCACTTAAATGATTGGGGGAAGAGAAATTTCGTTTTAGTTTTTTTTTTCGAGGGAAACAAGTGATTTTTAAACGTACATGATTTAGAGGTGTATTTCATGTCCAAGTTTTAATTAAGTGTTAGTAGAAGTTAAGGCCGAAATAAAAATCAAACTATTTTCAAGTGTTTCAAAAATCACTTTTATGTAATGATGTAGTTAATGATGTTGTGGTCCGAATATTTTCATCCTCTATACACATTTCAGCACTTAAATGTTATTTTAGTTTAAAGTCTGAGGTTCGAAAATATAATAGTTCCCAAAATCGATCAAGGATCGAAAAATTTTCAAGTAAAAAAATTAATACCCAATAGATTTTAAAAACACTAAAAATAAATTGCACATATTCTCAGAAGCAGAACTAATTCCAATTCATTTATTTTACGTTGTGTTTTTCAATTCTCCCTAAAGTATCCTTGGTATTAAATAAAAAGTATAAAACAACATAATCCTTCGTTCGTATAATGTCATTTCAATGTCAGAAGATTAAGTTAATTCATTTTACAATTTTATTTAACTCTCCACCCCTCGATTTAATATTCCTGATAAATAAAATGTAGTCGAAAGGAAAATGGGTACTGATGGGTACTGGAAACATGGGGGCTCTGATTGCGAGTTAAGTAGAATCTTCTGTTGGCCAACATAATTTTTCAATTAATTTTTAATGAGAAAACTATAATTCAATTTCTTTAACGATGTAATTTTGTATACGAAACAATTTAAATTATTTACTAACTATAAGCTCAAAGAAATCTCAAATTTATTTCAAGAACTGTTTTTAACAACTAACTTCCTCGAATGGGGTAAGTGTTGGTCAGAATTGACAAAGTTACCAAGATTTAATTCAAAATGATGAATAAGGCGAATTATTATGATTGAGAAACTTCTCTCTTATATTATCTCAAAAATTACATTGAAGATTTTGATTAAACTTTATTTCAGTTCAGGTTAGAACTTTTGCAACAGAACCACATTTCAGGTTATGAAAATGTTAAGTATCATATTCTTATGACTCCCAATGCCTCAACCTTCTGGGTAATATCTCACAAAAAAAAAACACCCTGTGTAATTAATTAACATAGCACGATTTTTTCGCTCATGTTAAATAGAATATTTATCAGAAAATGAATCGAAATTATTTGCGTAGTGTTTTACAAATTTATTACGAATTATAGAGAATTTAATTGAGATAATCTTAGAGGAGCGTAAACTTGCGTTTTACAATAATGAAAATATGTGAGGGATTTATCAAACGGATTATTGATCATTATTACTTTAACATGGGTTTATCTAAAATTTGCTAGAGGCATTCAAAGATACATATACATAAATGTATCTACTTATCTTTGACTACAGAACCATGATGCCGTGCGTCGAAAACTAAGACGAGGACGCTAACTTAAGTTCCTTATATGTCTTACGTGACGAAAGGCATAATGTGATGAAACAAGAACAGCACCGGAGTACGGAACGCAATATGTACTGGTACACATACATAGGTATGTGTAGTTTACTCTTATATCTATAAGATGCGAATAGATAAGCCAAGCATGAACAACTCGACGAGTATATAATAATGACTGTGATTTGAGTAATTTGGAAAATGATTGCATTTCAACGAAATTACTGGCACTACCTAAAGATATTATAGATACGTACTGTATCTGCGGTGTGATGTTTGAAATTTGTTCGACTAAATTAACCATTTATTGGTTATACTCTTATACGATACGAGTATGTGCACACTACACACAAATATGGAAAGGACTTGTGTCAAAAATCAAAGGATATAGGATACATATACTGATACGGGTATGGAATGGAGTTCGTATAGCCAAGGTGGTTAAAGGATATTATGGAAATAAGTTCGAGGCAATAGAGCGTGTTGGAATTGAATATTATTTTCATATAAATGTTTACGATTATGTGTGCGATAAATATACAAACAATCGGGTATCAAAGGACTCGCGGGTATATATTCAAAACTTATTGAGAATTTTATGATATCTCTGGATCAGATCAGAATGTAAAATTTAATCCTGGAAGGAAAGAGAAACATATTCAAATGTACCTACATATGTATGTTTAGGAACAGGATCATCCAATCTTCGACCCCCTTCTCAAAGTCAGTAACTGATGGGTGATCAAAATTATCAATCTTGAAAATCATTGATATGAATTAAATTACAATTGAAGTGTGAGGTGGCGTATGTGGAACATTTTTTTTTTGCAAGCCAATTTGGGACTCGTATCACAGATTAGATATTTGAATATTTTTCTATTTATTTAAACTTGAAGAAGTCTAAAAGGGTGAAGTGTGAAAAAAAATCTCAGGTTCAACAAACGTCTGTATTAAGAACTTTCTTCCACATCCTTAGGTAGGATAATCCTGCATTCGAAATCCAAATTTATTTCGAATCATTAAATTTATCAAACAATTAAGTCAGCAAAGCCCGCATCTGATTTCTGGTTCATAGCCAAGAAGACGATCCTGAATGTGAATGTAAATCCAGGTACATTATTCGACTGCCCGCAAAACCGTCCTCGTCGTCGTCATATCGTTTAATAATATTTTGGCAATCAGCCTTAAGGGTTCAATGTCTCCTTAAAAGCCTATTACCAATTATCGTACATATATGAGTTTGTTTCTGGATATGAGTATGTGAATGTAGCAAAAGTCAGTACTGTATAAAAAACAAACCTTATCCCGAAACTAAGTTCAACAAACCCTCATGTGGGATATGGGGGCTAGATTATCCCACAAGTCTGTCTGTACTATAGTTACAAGCCGCAATAACATTATTTTATCTAATGAACATTTTTTCACAAAAAAAAAGAAAATATTCTAGAAATGAAAATCCCGGAGGATATTTTTTTTTTTGTTTATTTAACATTTTGGCCAGATTTCATCGAACGCTTCAGGCGGTATTTTCACTGATTGAAGTAAGGTGTTTAAGATAATAGTCCTTACTATACATTACAACATATACATATAAGTACAGGTGACATACATAAGTATATCCATACATACTCCAAGGTGCTGTGTTGTTTTACACATTTTGGAATAAGGTAGAAAATTAAATTGAAAAAAAAAAATATAATCCACAACAAACGGAATCAACATTTTAGAAATTGTTATTGTAAAAGCAGCTAATTCCATAATACCACATACACACATACATATTTAGCTATTCAATGTACACCTACAAATGTATGTATGTATGTATGTACAATAAACGTATAAGTGCCAGCAACCCATCAGTCCTTGTGACCAGACCGCAAACATGTTGGTTTTACACTTTGTCACTGGTTTATTGTCTTTCTCTCTGCGGCATCCTGGATCCTGGCGATGTTGCTCAGAACCACCCACGTTCCAACCACCACCACCCCTCCCCCTGTCTCACTCTCTATGCATTTATTTGTGCTATAAAGCGAAATGGCTATGATTATTGCGCGCAATTATTGTTATTGCTTTTATGTCCTGATTACACACACAAAAAGGTCCCGGGCACACCAGTGATATTAAATTTGTTTTAAGGATCCTTGTATTGGAGTCAAAATTGGTTTATATATACATACATACATATATGAGTATTATGGTGTATAAACTCGTATGAGTAGATAATAAAGGAAACCATAAAGAAAAGGTTCCTGGGCAAACAATTCACATACACATAAATAACATTTGCGTATGTGTGCATATGCATGTGTGAAGTAGGTGTGTGAGAATATTGCCTTATTTTAGTTTAGTTTTACTACTTCTTAATATCTCAGCAAAGGAAATTAAGTTTCTTAAAAATTTGGTAAGAAAATCAAGCATTAAGTCCGGAGGGGGCCAAAAATATGATTGACGAAATTTTTTAGAATGACGAAACATACAAGCCTACTTCGTTAAATGTTCTTATTCTTCTAAGTTTCTGCTAAAATGATATTTCATAGAACTTTTTACGAAACTTAAATACGCGCTAAATTTGAAAAGCCTTGAGAGCCTCAAAAGTTCAATGAAAAACTATTAAAAATTTGTTTTGAGCTAACAGCTGCGTCCAGGTCATGAGATTTAATATTTGATTTTTTTTCTTATTTAATATTTCGATGATGCAGCAGAGTGCGCTTTGTTGCATGGAACCATTCTATGGAATATAGTATATGTACGGACACACTTTGGAACTACGGATGACATTACTTTCATAAATAGAACTTCCTGTCCAACCAATGCATTGCAAAGTGGCGAGAACGATGACGATGACGGCGCAAATGCCAACAGGAGGATAATAGTTTTTATGGACAAATTAAAAAAAAACGAAGAGTGGAAAAACGTGAAGGTACTTTTGGTCTTAGTGAAAGTGGCGGCTTTGTCCAACGTCCGTGATGGTGCCTAATGGATTCTTGCACATTTTTTTTTTCTTTTGCTTAACTCATTGAAAATATTTCTAATTTTTAGTGTTTACTCGAACTATGAATATTTTTAGGGATCAGTTTTTTGAAGGTAGAGGAATAGGTGATTTTATATGGAATTTTAGTGGCAACACAACATCATGGTATAAAGTTCGAATGAAAATAATGCAGATGAAGGATTAAATATTGACAACTGGCACTGACGAGAACTTGAGTAACATTTTAGGAAACATCAAAAACTATTGATTTCTGTGATTTTTTGTTCGTTAGATTATAAGAACTCGAAAAAGTGCATTTAGTTTCCAAGAGCATTGGAAATCTGTAAAGTGATTTTTTTTTCAAACCTTAGAATGTTTAAGTGTAATCGTACCTTCAAAACATTGAAACTTTTTAAATATCATAACTTTTAAGGTAGAACAGTTTTCGGAGAGCACATTCAAATTTCAGGTCGTTTCCTTTTCTTCAGGGTATTTGAAAATTTGCCCTATTAGATGAAACAATACTTAAAGCCAACTTAAAATAAAATGACTTTATAAATTTTCTAGCCTGTATTTTATTACGATCGTGCTCTACTTTTCCATCAAAACTCTTCTGAAGTAGACTTATCAAGAAATATGAACCTTCACAAACATTCGCTTTGGCTTTAACGCTACCTATCCAGGACCTCATTTATTAAGATGTTCTTTTCTGGAGACATAACTACTATTACACCTATTCATCTCGAATTCGTTACCGTAATTCTTTACCTATTTGGTATCTTCAATTTTTCGCCATTGTCACTTTTGAAGTGTTACAGACCGTAACTGGTACCCAGAAATCTGTGTAAATTATCAAGCGAAGAGTCTCAGACACTATTGGCAACTCTTAGACAAATCAGCAGTTTGAAAGCTGATAGCTTCAGTTTGTAATAAAAAAACAGTATCACTCAAGAAATCGACGTATTATCATTATTGTCAGTATTTCAATATTATCAAATTTTTATCAGAAGCAATTGAAAAACTCGGTTAATTTTCAGAATTTTATTTTATTTTCATCAACTGTCAAAGTAGTACCAAAAATCTATCGAAGCAGTGCATGACATTATTTAATTACATAAAACAAAAGTCTCTTTTGATATATTAAAAGATTGTTCAGCTATGTTCTCTCCTATAGCTGCCCAATAGTTGTTGTTTTAACCAATCTTTTTCCTAAATTTCGGAACACCTTTAATTCGGAATTGAACAAGTCGAACTATTAGGAACTATTAACTTCAACTGTCTTGAGTGGAGGGAAATATAACTAACTCACCCAATACCTTGAAATGACTCCATACAGCAAAGTCATAAAAGTCTAAGAAAAAGACACAATAGAAGACCATTTAAAAAGACCAACACCAACTGTCCTCTTTATCGGCTCCGCATCCGCATGTTAAAGAGCGGTCAACTTAAAATCATCACCGTTAATATCGTTCCTCCTATGTATGTATGTATGTGTAATGTGTATGCATTGCATAAATGCATATATTCCTTCCTTCTGGGTTGACATTATTACAACTGGAGAACTATTTGTCGTATCGTAACGGTAAATGTTTGGTGATGATGTCATTTTCCTCTACCAGTTAGTTCACACCGACCGACCGACCGGAGCGGAGGAGCTTCTGTCCTTCCTGTATCCTGTATATCCTGGCTCTGACTCCATCTCTGTCTCTGGTTCTGGCTTACTCTTCTTCCGCCGCCGTCTCTCGTCGTCGCCGCCGCCGCCTGTGGCATTCTGTGTAAACTCGCCAGCCGAGTGCACACTTAGTCGAGATGCAGTCAACTTTGGACGATGGACCGAACCCGAAGCCGAACATGAACATGAATCCGAACACCAAACTCAGGATGTATCCTCCTGGTGGAATATAATTTTCGGTCACCGGATTGCAATTGCATTTCGTTGCGGCGATATGGTTAATGGACCGGAGAAAAATTGATATGTTGCCTTATGCCAACGAGATATTGCTGCCGGCTCCCCCACTGAAATAACATTTTGCCTTACCTATACACGAGTATGTATAGGGTGTATCATATGAAGCTATACTTTATACATATACAGAAACAGAGTTGGTTCATACATATCTCCAATAAGGATAGCCAAGGATATAATATTCCAATGGATACAGCAATTACTGGGGATATTTTGTGCATTTACAAAGCCTGGTTCATATACACACAAACACATGTTTCTAGGTATGCATGCATGTGTATACGCATCATAGGTATAGTTGTATGTATAAAGTGGATAGCCGAATGTGTAAATTTAATTCTGTGTTTAATTGAATTAAATTGTTTTTCCTTAATATATTTTTTTTATTTTTTTTTGTTGTAACATGAAATGTATATTTTTAATAATTTTTTCCAGAAAGAAAAATTATCGTTAATGAGGCAGACATTTTAATTAAAAAGTAGACATTTTATTGAGCGTACTAAGAATGTATACTCATATGGTACTTCTGTGAGACCGACAAGGAATGAAGGCATACCTTAAATTTTTTTTTTTCAATATTGAACTCGAGAAACAAATAATTATTGTAATAATTTACCTTTAATGGAAAAAATAAAAACCAAAATTCATCATGAATATATGAAAATATTTCTTCGAAGTCAAAAATTTCACCAAGCTCATTTTTTATTGTTTTTATGTTCGATGGTAATTATTTTCAAAAAATTTCATTTTTATATTTTTTGTAATTACTAGGAGGCCCGGCGAACTTCATCTCGTTCCAATTTAATGCAAAAATTCAAGCTAAAGATATATGTATATTATTGTTGTTCGAAAGACGACTGAAATATAAAAATTCAACAACCAACTGGCATTCAAAAATATTTGTGTTTTGTTTTGCAAATAGAACAAATTGTATGGGAAAATGAAGTTGTTTTTTAACTGTCTTCTTAGAAATTTTTCCATATTTTTTTACCTTTAAACCTTCCTCGGACTACGAAAAATATTTCAAGGGGAAAATCAGTCAAATCGGACCAGCCGTTCTTGAGTTTAAGCGAGACAAACAAACAACACTTGATTTTTATATAGGTGTAGATAGATAGACACACGAAAAATTTCATCAAAATCGGCCCAGTCGTTTAGGAGGGGCTTTTAGTCACTAACAAAAGAACAAAAGATTTTTAAATGTGTATAAAGATTTTGAATACAAAATGGCATAAGTCAATACATTTTTAATACCCCTTAACTCTGTAGGTCAAGTGAAAAACTTTGCATAAAATAGTCGTGAATTAAGCTTAGATTAAAATCCATAGTAGTCTATATGTCTATGTATATGATATCATATGCAATTATTTTGTAATTTAGATAAGAGTACAGAATGTTAAACATTTATATGAATACTTAATTTCCCAACTTCCCTTATTTTGTATCTGGTGTACTTTAGACACAAGCTTATTTTATTCACATGGAAAACATAGACTTCTATAGAAATAAGAGTATATGACTAAAATACCTTTTCTAAGTATTGACACGTTCCAAGATTATCTACAATAAAATCAATTTTTCATTCGTTTTTCAAATTTATGGCATGTTAAACACAAAATAATTTATAAATCATAATCCAAGGTTTGTGTCTGTGTGTAACCTGTGATTTAGTGTGTATATTGTATATTCATGGTGATGTATGTATGTAGAAAGATGTACCTACCTATTCAGAATTAGATGAACCTATTTAGATGTACCGTTATAGATATGCCCTGTGTACAACGTTATCATCTCTATAATGCTTGAATTATTAAGTTTTAATCCCGGCATCCTGCACAACATCAAAACAAATTTTATATTCAACAAAAAATTCCTGTTTTTTTCTCCCCGTACTGCCTGCCATTAGAGTGTCAATAAAAATGGAGGCAAAAGATTAAATGACGAAAAAGAACTAAGCTGGCAAGTCTCCTCTTTAAGGTGCTTACCCATATACGAGTACTGGACTGGCTTAGTTAAAGTTTTGCTTGCTTGGTATCAACTTTGTCATTGGCATTAGCATAAAATGTCGACAGAAAAAAAAGAAGAAGAAAAAAAAAAGAGAACCCAAGAACGCAAAAAAGGAAATAGAAACCCCGTCACTGACCGAAGACAATAGACCATAGGATAGGTTTTTTTTTTTTTTAATTCTCTCCTTCGCACATAGAAAATAACCTGTGCAATCTTTAATGGCTATCCATGAAGTTTTTTTTTTGTTTTTTGTCTTTTGTAAAACGGAAGGTCCATGATCCTATAGGATTTAGTTTTTCATCCTTGAATCTTTTCTATGGAATTTCTTGTTCCATTTTTTTTTTTTATATTATATTTTTTTTATTTTTTATTTTTGTGTAAATATTAATCAGGGAACAATGCTGGTACCTAGGTAGTAGCTTGTTTGAAAATTTGAAAATATTAGTAAGAGATTTAAAAAGGGACAAAAACTTTTTTTGACAGGGGCTTTGATGTGATTTGTTAACGTTGTATATTTTATTACTAAGACAAAAGGTGGAATTATAAAAGTTTTCTTTTTTCTTTTTTGAGTTATAAATTCAATTAAAACGATACCAATATTTTAAAATTTGTCCTCTCCTTTGAAATAAACTTTAGGTATAAAGAATTTTTAGGACACCGAAGGTGAAGGTGAAGTTGAGACACAAGGACACATGTAATAATTTTTTGTTTTGAGGATAAATCTTTTTTAAGTTCGTGTTAAAAGTTTAACGTTTAAAAAAAAGAAGATTGTATTTTAAAATTGTTATATTTATAGGAATGGGTGAATCATATTTAACAAAGTTATTTTGTTGATCTTTTTTGACTCCACAATTTAGAGCTCAAAATTTTTTGACAACTAATTTCTTAGTTCTTATTTCAATGACATACCATTGCATATTCTATAAAATTTGTTGGTCGTTGGGGGATGTTTTAATCGATAACATATCGAGCAAATTTTTTCAGATGGAACTTGTGGAGTCAAAGTTAAAGTGGAACTTTCTCTTATAATTTAAGGTGGCTTTAAGTTTTAAAATTTAAAAAACCTTATTAAATTTTTTTTATTGTTATAACAAAATTGAAAAAAAAAAGAAATTGAAAGTACTTGCCAAATATTTTACAGAATTTTTTTTTTAAAGTTTAGTTAAAGAAGAATAAAAATTTAAATTAAAAAGAGAATAGGTGAGTCTTGCAATGAAGGATCTCTTTACGGTCATCGAAAACGGGAAAATAGGTGATGTTGAAAATTTTCAAAAAAAAAAGTGCTTACGTATTTTAAGTGAAAATCAAGAATGGAAACAATTTTGTTTGGAAAAATCTAAGTTTTGAAAGTAGAAAGTCGATGAACTATTGTTGTAAATTTTTAATGAGTGATTGTTTTTTTTTAGATGTGTGATTTTTAATCTGGCAATACTTTTTCCGGAGTTGGTATTTTTGACAGTTGTCACTTGATTTATGCGCAGTTTATTTTGTCATTTTATAATAAATAGACTTATTTTCGAACAACTATTGTAAATCGTTCACGTTTATTACCAACATAATGGTTCTGTTTCCGGGACGTATCACAAGAAAATTTTGTTCTTCGATGAAGATCATTGTTGGTTAAATGGGTTACGTTAATAAGTAAAATTTTGGTATTTGGTTGGAGTGATCATAATCCACAAGCCATTGTTGAGACACCTTCACATCTTCAAAAAGTCACTGTTTAGTGTGCTATATGGTCAGAGGAATCATTGCTCCATACCTATTTGTCCAAAAATGAAGCCGTCCATAATGTTACATTCAATGGACGACCTTTTTTTCCAACAAGATGACATTGTATGCCATACATCCAAGGAAACATCCATTTGATTGAATGTGGCATGGCCTCCAAGATCATGGGATTTAACACCGCTGGACTATTTTTATGGAGTTATGTGAAGTCATATAAGACCGAGACGATTTGTGCCTTGAACAGAATATTCGCCGCTGACATATGACCCTAATTCTTCAAAGGTTAAACATGGTTTCCATGTGTGCTCGCAACATTCTAATAGTCGCCACAAATTCGTCAACGTTTTATGAACGTTGAAGATCCTTTTACAGAACCGTTCAAGTTATCTATAGGTTCTACTGTACTTTGGGTTAGTCTTTAATCTTGTGTTCTTACAGTAAAATTTGACATAAAGACCATTTTTATTTTTTACACCTAGTATATTCTATGTACTTAGTTCACACTAGTGCACACTATCCTCCAGTTTGTGTCTGCAAACTTTTTCCCAAAACTCAAACCAAAATTAATTTACTAGCCCGAAGATATTGAATTTTTGTTTTTTTTTTGTTTAATTTGAACTTTCATATACAAACCATGTTTTTATTTTCATTAAAAAAATGTTTATTTGTTATAAAACATACCCCTTCTTGCAGTTGCGACCCAATTCTCATAACGCAGCCAAATACTACATATATGCTGAAAACATGATAAAAAGTTATAATTCCTTTAATCGCCAGTAACCGAACAAAATAGTTAAACATTTTAATTTACAACCCTTGTACTTCATACATATATTTATATGACTGTGTTTATGTATGTGTGAGTGTTTGTGTGGAAAAGTTTACTTTGTTTTACACAGTCGAAACCAAACCAATTTATCTCTGTTACCAGGCCAACAAACTAACGGCATGAACCACCATTTTTGAAATCTCTTTATACGTCCTTTACACCAACATTATACATACACACCAACATACAAAACGCCCGCTGCCGTAACCCGCTATCATTCCCACATAATGGACTCGAAACCGAAGGACCCTACAGCCGACGACTGTTTTGCGTCATGTCTGCAACTCTTATCCGGGCTCTGCGACAACAACAATAACGAACCAGGAAATGCAGAAGTGTATGACAAAGTTTCCGCAGTTCTGAAATAATTTAAACTTCTATATCTTTTGCTAGATACTCGTAGGTTTGGTTGGAGAAGGAATGGTACTCGTACTTGGGCGCTTGATTATATGGCTGAGGAGGAACCCACCACCACGGCACGGCACCGAATCAAGCTAAGCTACGTTCTGCGATTCTATTAACCATTTCAAAGGCATTCAACTTGAAGATGAAGAAATTAAATTACGGAACAACTTGTGCGGCATCGAGGAACAAACACTCGCGCTACGACTCCAACTCCGACTACGACTCCGGGTTGTTTTTCTTTATGACTTGGAGGAGTCTGCATCCAAATGATTTGCATACAAAAAGTAAAAACACACACAAACACACACACATACAGTTTTTAGGATTCTTGTCTAGGACTTTTTTTTGGGAAAAGTTTAAGTTTTGGATTTCTTTGCATGAAATCGAGATTTCTTACCAGAAAATTATTTTCTATATCCGGTTTCATTGCTGTATCTAGATACAGATACATGAATGTGCCTTTAGCGGATATGAAGATTTGCATAGCGCAACAGCAATTATGACGACGATGCTACGACCGAGGACGACGACGCGACGACATAGTTCACCGGATCATCCTCTAAATTTGTAGAATTTCCAGATTGATGCGATTTTATTCCTAAGGAAAGGATTTCATAATTAATTTCTTCTAAAAATTATCATAAAGTCGAAAGGTGCATTCGCATAAGGACTTTAAACTCCAGACACAGAAGATTAGGTTTTGTTTTAAAGAATACTGTATGTTGATTATAAAAGATCAGTGGTGTAGACATTGACCATTTGTGGAGCACGGGCCTCCGAAAAATAATATTTAAGTCAAAAACTTGTCTAGCTTGTGAATTTGGTCCTTTTTTTTGTAAATATATTAAAATAAAATTTGACGTCAATTATTGAAAATTTAAAAAATTCGCGTTAGTTATAAGACTGGCAACGAGGCCAGATCCAACAAGACTTTTGCTTGGTGTCGATATGACACCCTACTTTGTCTACAGTAATGTCTGAAAATAGTGAAATTTTAAGTTTTAATGAACCAAAATTTTAAAAATCGTTGTTTTTTTAGAGGAAAACTTTTGGAAACATGATTTTACAGACTAAACATAGACTTGAAAAGACTTCAAATTCACCAAAGTAAACCATCACAATCCTTCATTGATATTTGACAGTACGTAATCAATCCTTTCAACTTCAATAAAAGTTTTTAAAAAATGGATTTTTCTGATGTCAAAAACAACCTAAATATGTTATATTATGATTTTTCAAATATTTTAACAGGATTTTGAGTCCAACAAGTCTGAAAATTTGGTCAATAAAATGGAGTCTCGTCTCGATATCGTCTCTAATGCTATTAATCTCGGTTAAATTAGACAAGATTGATGCATTCTCGGTACTTGTTTTGTCTCGTTATCGGCTCTATTCTTATTTATTCCCAAAACAGTTATCTTAAAGTAAAATCAAAAGTACTGGCCCTAAATGATAACCCTGAGGAATCCCAAGTGCGACAATAAAAGGTATTGAATTTTGTTTCAATTTTATACTTTATTGTTACAAAATTGTCATAGCAACTTCTATAAGATTTTCGCCAGTTCTTCACTGTTCAAGAAAACAGGAGATAGTTGACAGTTTTGTTTTAAGTTTAAGGTTTTAAGCAGACCAAAAAATGGTGAATTTCATGTAAATTCTAGATCAGGATGATCACTGGTCAGGGCATCGGAGTAATTTCTCTTGGAATTGATGTAAGCTGGCCACTGACCGCTGTTGCCGCTGATTTTGCCAGGGTTTGAAGATGCAGGTATATGTGAATAAGCTACATCAAACTCCAACGGCAGCATTATCTCTTTTTATACAGACATTTCGGTTTCTGACCAACCAGTAGAAGCGACACAGTGAACATTCTCTCCATAATCGGGTCGAAAGAACTTTGAAAGGAACACGAAATGTGAACGATCTCTCTCACACACTGATGTGTTCTGTTCAAATTTGAAGATAGGAATCACTTAATGAAACACCCTATATTCACAAAATCTCGACAGGGTTTCCAAGTGTGAATCATTGATTTTGTTTATTTTCCCATAAAAAAACAAAAACAAATCAAATCAATACATCACTGAAGGAATTTTCTTTAATTGAAAAAAGTTCAACAACCTTGGAGATATTAACCCCTCACCCCAACCACCCCCCTTCCCCTTGAATTTATTTTAATATTCCTGGTAATGAAATAAATGTGCTCCAAGTCATTTAAAAAGCATTAATGAAATGAATTTTCATCTCATAAAGCTTTAATCTTATTTCATCAACATCGTGTCCCTCATGGCATTAGCAACAGTCAACTGAACTGCAAAGTATTCTGTAAGTCAATTCCCTGAGGTAATTGAACGCACGTCTTTTTTGATCCCTACAACGCTACTACATCCCCCTCACGTTCACCCGCAGTTCACAACACTGATGGGACACTCGAATGAAAGTAACTAAATGATTTCTTTCTGTTTCTATATCCACCCCATGTCACTGGAGACATAGCAACAATTATCGCTTTATTTCCAATCGAAAACAACTTACCAATATAATTCTATCACCAAGTCGGAGAAGTTGGGAAAAGGGATATCTATTCAATGACGCAGAAGACATCCTCCAGAGATGGAGTGGAGTGGAGTGTGTTGAGCAAAAGGACGACGGCGACGTCGAAGGCAACAGAACAGCAATGACAACCTAAACGACAACGAAGATTTAAGAAATCAATTTGAGAGCAAGGAGAGATGACAACAGCAACCGATCTGGCTTAGACTAGGACGAGGACGACGGGACGACGAGGACGAGGACAATGCGACACAACATGGCTACAAGGTGAAGGAGTATATCATAGTGGCCACACTCCAAACTTTTTTATTTCCCATTTCCTGGATGGGGAACCCTCTCCATAATGGTCTTGCAAGTTTAAAGCTCTCTAGGGAACACTACTCGACTCCGGTCGCGTCGTAAATTTCCGATACTCCTCGTGCAGGATGTGTGTGCGACATAAGTGACACAAGGACACAACATTATTGTTCTCGAAAAAACTAACACGGGCGAGAAAAATCGTCTCCAATTCAAGTGTACATAACCTGCCATCAATATCCCCTGTTCCCGAGATGACAATAAATAACTAACCAGCATAGAAGTTGGAGAGTGGGCTGGACTGGACATGGATGTTCCGAATGTAAGTTTGAAAAGGAACATACATAGTTTTGGCCCGAAGCTAGGTCATATATAAATGGAGGGAGCCCAAGATCCGACCGAAGTCCTGTATCCATGATGGGCCTGGCTATATATACGCTATACGGAGAATTGAAATGATGAAGTATGAGGATGGGCGCAAGTCGGTAACAAAGAGCATAGCTAAAATTGATGGCACAAAATGAGGCAGCGCGGAGGAGGCGTCACACACAGGGTTTAACTTAAAGGATTTCCTTAAGGAAATCTTCTAAAATGAAATGAAGAAAATAAAAAAAAATAGAAACGAATGAGAAAAACAAAATGTGCACGACCTTCCTTCATAAGAGAATATTTTTTTTTTTGGTTTGTATGATGGCAAGGAAAATTCTTTATAAGAGTTTTTTGGTTTTTTCCCGAATGAAGAAAGAACTGTGTCGGTTTGCCCATCAACGCATGTAGGGGTGGGGGAGTAGATATTTGTATTTGTTTAATGTGTGTGTGTGTTTGTGTAGATTTTGGTTGATGCTTTATCATCAAGGATATTACACAAAATTGGAAGCTTATTTTGGGAGCTGTTAACGTGTGTAATGGCCTTACACTTATGATCTTTGGGTCTTGTTAAATGGTTGCCTATTATTTTGTATTTATTTTTTTTCCGTTTTTTGTTATTGATTTTTTTATGAAGAGGCAAATTTGAAGAGGAAAAAGAAAAAGAAGAATACTATTTGTGTTTTCGAAGAAAAATACATCAAATGGGGAATTTGAATTTCAAATCTTGGTGTTTTCACGGCAACACACATAAGGAATTCCAATTTTGTTCAAAACATAATATAACATAACCTCAAAAGTCGTTATTTTAAACTAATTTTATATAGACCATTATCATCGATTCATTGCTAAGCACGGAATTATTTATGTTTATTTATCACATAGGGTGTGTCATTTTTTGCTTCATAAGTCCACTGCTCTAGATCTTTTCCTTTTTCTAAGTTCACTAAACTTTGTCCTACACTACTGACCTTAGGAACTCCTTCGTGAGGATAAGAGAATTAAATCCTGAGTCCTCATCATGCTCCTACCCCTACGACACAATGTTTGGTTTTGTTTAAAAAACAAAAATTATTATTTTTTCTTCTGAGATCAGTTTTCATTTCTACCCGCCAGTTTGATTATTAAGAGTGATTATTTTTGATGATTTGTTTTTTAATCAGGGGATTATCTACGTCATAAGCTTTTGAGAATTTAAAGCCAAAGTGATGAGAATGTATTTCTGTGCTAACTACGTTTTGCCTGTGCTCTTCTGCATGATGATGTGTGTGTGGTATTTTTGTGAAACTCATATTCAAACGCTGACTATTAAAAATTGGTTCCCATGGAACCGGCCAACTCCATGCAATGACGTATTTGTTTTCCGCGTTAAAGTTTTCCGACATCCAACGTCATCATCATTGCACAGCACACACATATACCATTCATACTCAAAGTCCAAAATCCTCACGTAGTTTATTGAGGGAGTCCTGTGGAATGGTATGGCAGTGTACAGCTTTTCAATCACACTCCCGAACACATGATGACATTCTGTAGTATTATGATGAATTAACACACGAGGAATAAGAGGTTTGCACTCTGGCATAATTCGTCGTATATTTCTATCTCTCTCCCTCTCTCTTATTGTTTGTAGGTCGGTCTAGCGTGCAGGATTAATACTTATGGTGTTCAATGTGACAGATGAACCACAGAATGTGACTTCTGAAAATGCTTCGTCATCTAGAAATGACCATTGTATTTCGGAGTTGCCTGGTTCTGGATGTACCTACATATGACTCTTTTCATATATGTATGTATGTTATGTATGGATACACAATAAAATTGAACTTAAAATTTTTGACTGTTTTGTCCATCATCATCATCATTCTATTGAGAATAGTCACTTAAGTTGAGATAGACGTGAACGTTTGTTAGACAATAATTTGATGATGTATCATCTCCATTGCAAATTCAAAATGATTATTAAGTTAAGTGCAGTTGTTGACCTCCTTGGGACTGACTGAGGAAGGAAAAGGACAAAAGATACAGAATAAAAGTTCAACAGACAAAATAACAAAATAAACTAGGACCAAAGGACACAAAACTAAAACTTGAAAGCAAAACACGTTATTATTCCACCATAAATGTCACTTTGAACTGTAAAAACTATATTGCGAATAAATTTCGTTCTTTTCAATGTCTTTCAAATCACCGTAACAGTTTTTACAGTCAGCCACATTTCAAATAAGGGTCCAGTTATATCTACCGTCGCGTCCGCCAGCTAAACATTGTGACATGTTGAGGTTTAAGACGTGTTAATTTTGTCTATGAGATTTGGTCCTTAGTTTCTAGGATCTAACTAAAAACTAAAGAAGATTACACAAAAACCGTAATATTTTATGCAAACAGTTCATTTAAATTCAATATATTTTTACCGTGTTTTTTTGGTTTCTGCAAAACAAAAATAAGTCCAGTAATCAGTAAAAGTATCAAAGTGAAGTAAAGCAGTAAAGTGGTGCAAAAAAAATAAGTACATGTTGTCAGACTTAAGAGTGTGTTTATTGATAGTTGTGTTTTATTCATAACTGGGTAGCTAGTGCAGCATTCAAGTGAATAAAACGATCAAACTCATTTTACTTAAATCGCTAGCACAGCTGCCACTATTTTTGCTGGCTTCTTTTTCGACAGTTATTATTTTTGTTTTTTGTTTTCCAAGGCAAATTTTGCTACGCTAGCTACCCAGCAGTGAATAAAACACAGCTGACATTTATTTGTTGTACTTCAAAGTGTAAATGTTCGTCATCGAAATATGTCAGTTTCCATCAGTAAACTAGCAAAATAATTGGGCTTTGACTTCGAGTAGAGTAAGTTGCTAATCATCGCCCAACTAATAGGCAACTTAAAGCAGAGATTCTTACTTATTGTTTACTTTTTTTGTAATTTCACATATATTTTTTTATCGACTTAAAGAAATTTTCACTCCCCAAATAAATATAATTATTTGTATAATAATTTGAAGAAAATACAAAACCCAACATTAGAGTTGCCAGCAACTTATTTCCATAGTTTTAGTGAATGCAATTAAACTGTGAATTGTGAGCAACTTTAAGTTGTGGAAAAACGCTGAGTATTTCAATTCGATCTACACTTTCAAGCATTTTCCAAATATTGAATTTTTCGAACTGAATGAAATTACCTATACTAATTTTAGGAATAAATTTGAAGTTGAAAAAGTGTTGTTTTCTCTTTTCAACTATTTTATACTTTTTGATGGATCGTGACTAACTTTTCATTGAAGTCCTCCGTACAATAATTTTTCCAGGTTTTTTGTATACTTTATATAAAATTATGTTTATTTTTAACCCACATACCTATCTCCGAGCAAAAAATCAATATTTCAGTATTTTTTTTTTTAATTTTCTTCTGATGAATTTATCAAACTCGTATCTATGTATACATTTACTATCAAATTTCATGCCACACTAATTCTATGGTACAAAACATAAATTATTATAAATTTTGCTACTTATAAATTCTATGTAAATTCTTTCAATAAAATTATTATTCGCGCTTAATGGAAAGGAATTCCTCATTCAATTAACCAATTTTACAAATGAATCAGAACCACCACTGGGCGCCATCCACCACACCACTCACAACAAATATTCGATCTTGTCCATATATCTATATCTGTAGGTATACATATATGCATGTAGGTATATGTACCTTGTAGCTTATAGCCTGTAGCTTATAGCTATTCGAGTCATGATTTGAATTTCAAATTCAAAATAGCTACCTAATTAAAAAGATTATTGTATCGGGTCCCCGCCTGATTCAAATGAACAAACGCAGCGCATTGGAGAAGGCAGGAGGTGGTGGTGGGTGGTGGGTTGTGGAGATGAGTATTTCAGATTATTTAAACAACGCGATATTTCATAAAGCTTATATACATACATAGTTGGATGTTGTATAATATTTATCCAACATTGGAATGAATATACAATTATACATTGAGACCAAAGAATCTTTTTCAATGTGATGTATCTATAGAAGTATCTACGTAACGTATATAGGAGAACGACAGGACCTCCAGCAAAAAAATAGGCAATTTAGGTATTCGATTTCAGGAATTACACACACACCTTCAATTTGTAGTCGTATTTCATTCAGGTTCAATCATACATACATATACACGAGTATACCTACTATCGACTATAGAATCAAATTAGTATAAATTGACATTTTGAAATGAATTCAATAGAGAATTAATACAAAAACACAATAATAAAACAATTTTAAACGAATATACACACGCACATACAATTATAAATTGTAGATTGTGAATTTACGAACACATGTTCAATGTTCATAGATACTTTTTTTTTAATAGAGTGATAGTAATTTAAAACTGACAATGACAGACTTTTAGAGAGGTGAAAAGCAATAAGTTATTTTTTGAGGATTTTGTTATAAATTATTTTATTTTTACCTTCAAAACTCCATCAGAGGTGGACTAAAATACTGTGAAAGGATTTTAAGATTAAATAATTTTTTTTTTTTTCGTTTGTAATGAGTTTTAACTGATTCATTAAATTGCAATGATAAAATAGAGAAAAAGAAGTCCTCTATAGTCATTAGCACCAATTAATGCAAAATTTATCATTGAAAATCAGTGTATTGAAATTTTTGTATAATATGGAAATTTAAGTGAATTATATAGTTTTGTAAGGTTGAAAGCATAATTAGTTTTAATCTTTGGAAATGGGTGGGTTTAAAATTATATGTATAAATAGATTTGGCGGAGCCATATTGAGAAAACAAACCTTTAACATTTTAAGCCATAATAACCGATACAAAAAGTTATATTATTTATAGACACTAAGATTTTGGGATACTTTAGGGTGGCCATTGGAGCTCATTTCTATTTATGTATATTATTTATAAATAAACTAATTTATGTTGCAAAGTGGGAAGATATTCAAAATGTTGCAACAAAATAAATTTTTGTAGCTTTTAATAATCTAACATTTAAAGGGTGTTTTTTTTGACGTTTGGTTTTCAAGCAATTTCAATTTAATGATATGGCCATGAATTTGGCTTTTTTTTAAAGATAAGGGTTTGGTATCATGTTCTAAGAAAGATTTTGGACAAGTGGCCACGCAGATGGCTCGTATAAATTTCAGCAGAGAGGCCCAATTTTTGTCCACTTTTTGCAGCAATTGGAGCCGTATGTTGACAATAAAGCGCGTAGACAAGCTTCTGTACATAACAATACAAAAAAGAGGCCCATACTGATAACTTCCCATTTTGTATTTATTGTAAAATAATGTCAATCTGATATTCGTCAATATTTTATCATTTTTTAAGGTATTGAAAAATGCATTATGTTGAAAATAAAATACATTTAAAGTCAATTGCTTGTTGTGATGATATTTAAGTCGAAAAATTATTTTTGTCACTTTTCAGTAAATTTCGGTTTTCAGTTTTTATTTTTCGTAAAAAAAATATCAATTCGATATTTGTCAAAATTGTAGCATATATTAATTATTGTATTTTGTATAAACTTATATAAGTTTGAAGTCAATACCGGTGCTGATTCTCGAGATATTTAAGTCAAAACACACTTTGTACCAACTTTTCTTCGAAATTTTTGTACTTTTTTATTTTTTTGTAAAAAAAGTGTCAATTGAATTTTTTCGAAAATTTTACAAGATTTTAAGGACAGTATTTTCTATAGCAAAAATTATTTTGAAGATGATATCATTTTTTCTTCATTGTATATTTGCGCGCCAAAATTTTCTTTTTTAGTTTTTACTTTGTAAAAAAATAACGGTATATTGCACTATTTCCAAATTTATACCAAACCTGAATTAAATTCTTATCTACACAATAAAATTTATTTGAAGTCAATAGAATTATCCGTTTTTGAGATATTTGCAACCAACTTAAATTTTCATTTTTTAAAACTGCTATGGTGAAAAAAAACCGCTTGACAATTTTTTTATAAAAGTCCTTTCTGCATCTTTCGAAGTTATAGCCTTTCGAACAAAATTTAATTGGAATCGATATTTTTATTCATTCTTGAGATATCGCTAACGATAAAGGGTATCTCAAACGTACGTACACACACAGACATCTCTCTACAAATGACGACTTTAGATTCTAGAAACCATAAAACGTCCAGATATGTCAAAAATTTTAATTTGACAAATCGGACTGATTACAATAACTCCCTATGGGAAGTTAAAAATAATGTGCATAAATCAAAGGATAACTGTCAAAAACAACTATCAAAAACAACTCCGAAAAAAAATCATATTCCTAAAAAACACCCTTTAATAAAGCTTTAATATTTTTTTAATTGTTGTATAAAACATAGAATGATTTATAGAATTGAAACAATTCTTAAAGCCTCATGCAAAATGGACAGGAACTAATTAGACTTATATGTTTAACCTTAAAATGATTTAGTTCTACATAAATATTAAAAATCCTTGAATCATTTTATATTGAGGTTTCTTATTTTATAATTCTGAAAAATTATTTTAAACCACCTTTAATTTGATAGTTAAACTTCAAAACCATTGAAACTATGTATGTTCCTACCTTTCTCACATCCTCGTATATTCGTGCTTCATCACCGCATTCCCAACTTAACACACATATCCAAGTATGTATGTATGTATCTATTATAGGGATAATAATTTTCTACAGAAATCACAATTGACAAGAATCCGTCTTCAAATGATTTGACCATCCTCCCTTACTCGCCCTGACTCCGTTACGCCTCGCTGGGAAATGAATCGTGTCAATCTCAGTCACTTGAATTCCAATGAACCCCTATAAATACGCCCTTCCTTAGTCAGCCATCCAGTAGTTGATCAATAAAACAAGTACGTACGACTATTCTCCGTCTCCGAATAATACCTACGAGTATATGTATCTATATATGTATGTATGTAATGTAGAGGTATAGTATTTTATCAAACGCATCATTCAAATTCTAGTCACTAATTATCTATCGCTTCTGCAGAATTATTGGCCTCTGTGCTTTCTGCATGCCAAACAATTTCTATTTGTTCTGCCTGCCAACGCCACCATCATCGCCGCCGCCGCCGCCACCGCCGCCCATCTTATTATCAAATAAACGAGCATCTAATTGGCACCAAAAGCATCTTGATTGAAGCTCCATATACTCTTACTCCCACACCAAAAATGTGTTGACTCCGACTTTGGGTGTATCTGAAATTCGAATTGAGAACACCTTAGATACTACATACGAGATACGAGTATGTCACGGATCGGATATACAAGGAGCTACTCGTATATGGTACATACCTCTCAGTCTCTGTATCTGGTGATGCGTATTCATCGTTGGTTTGTATAAAGGACCACCGCCGCCACACACATTAATTCCTTTCACGTTCACTTTTCAGGATTTCCCACCAAAACGCCCTCAAACATAATAAGTGAATAT
This sequence comes from Scaeva pyrastri, assembly GCA_905146935.1. NCBI lineage: Eukaryota > Metazoa > Arthropoda > Insecta > Diptera > Syrphidae > Scaeva > Scaeva pyrastri. The sequence goes on along the minus strand of LR989929.1, from coordinate 13,066,872 downwards.
AATATCGTATAATCCGTTCTTTTCCTCTTAACACACATCTTTGTATGTAACATAGGTTCTCCTCGCTCAGTTCGTTCGTTCGTCCTTTGTGGAAGGCAGCAGGTTTTGAGGAGTGGGTGTATAGGTGTGTGTGTGCCAAACGTATCTTGAATTAACATCTCTGACAAACTTGGTTGTTGTGTAACTCTTTGTTTGGGGGAAAATAAGGAAAAAATTGATTTGACATATAAAAACGAGCAAGGAGTCTCATCTGCTTCATCAGCCTCGCCTCTCCAGTCTCTAATGATGCCAAGCAAACGAAAAGGAAAGGTACCTTCTGTAAATTTGGCCTATACGAACGCTTACACTCCTTAGTCTCCTTATAGTCCTTACGTCTCTCATTTGGCAACATGGACTAAATTAATTGTTGCTTGACTACTCGTAATTCATATGCCAGCACATGTCGAGACTCCCAATTAATTGCCATCAGCTCGGCTCCACCAAACTGGTTAGGATTGTTGATCACGCAGCACCTTTTCGTTCGGGCTGTTCATCTATAATTGACGAGGGGTAGGAAACTTGGTAGTGGATAAATATTCTCTGTGTGTGGCATCACACACAAACGAAAGGTAGGTTCCTAGGAAAAGAAAAAGAATGAAAAACAAAAAAAAAAAAAACTCTAACAAGCCAACCCTATTTATTAGCTCCCCCAAGGAGTCTCAACAAGAGTCAAGAACGTTCATGAGTATATAGCTCTTTGCGGGATGAAACACCTGCTTTTGTGCGTTATTGGGGGAGGGGGGTAGATGTACAAGTCGATGTGTTTGTCGTCGTAAGTATGGTTGTATGTTACATATTTTATGGTAAGGTCAGATCTGTTTTAGGAATGGGAGGGTTTGGAAAATGGAACCTGAGTGTCATTCAAACTATACACTTTGTCAAAATTCTTGGGAAATTGTTGGATGTCAAGCACCGTGAATAGAAAATCTCGTGAGTTTTTGCCCCGCCCTCTTCTTTTACATTTTACAGTTCTTTCAAAAATGCTACGGCCTCCACTGATTTAAAGATCTGTCAATGAGTTCTAATTTTGACTATTTATTCTCGACATCAACAGTCAGTAAGAGATAGCTAAAGTCTTTTCCTGTTTAGAAGCACAAACAGGGTCTTTCATTTAGAATTTCCTATCTTGAAATTTATATACATAAAACAATATGTCAACATTTTGTATTCATTTGACAGGCATGTCAATGATATTTTGTATGTTCATCGTCTCTTTTCTAGGTGGCGCTTATTTTCGATGGTGATTTGTCAAAAAAGGCTAAATAAGTGACAGCTAAGTTGACACATTTGTCTTTAACCAGTAAGTGTCAGAGTAGAATGTCGTCGTCGTATGCGGTTTCCAGAGTTGTGTTTATGCTCCTCCAACTCTTTCTCAATCGCGATGATTCATCCTCGACTGTTCTCTTCTACGTGCCAATAGGTCTCCCGGCAGTCCAATACAATACCACTTGCGCCTTAGTATAATAGTTCCAATGATGGGTTCCTGACCGATTTTTCTTTACAATTCCAACTTCCAAGAATGGAAGTTCTCTGCTTTCTTAAATGCTTCTCCCTTCATTAGTTGTCATTTTAAAGGGATCCATGATCCTATGACTAAGTAAGTTTACTTCATCTGAGAAGTCTATAAATTTGGGGTAAGTTGTCAGAGTCCATCTTATTCCTTCGTTCACTGTCAAGGCATATCACTGATCACCAATAAAAATCGAATTGGTGATAGAATGCAGACCTGACTGATTCCACCTCGGGCTTCAAACTCTTCTAACAACCTTTCTTCCTCTAAGAGGTGACATTTTGATTTATACTGAATTTATCCGGGGTATCAAATAGAACACTCAAATCCTTGTTGAATCTTAGTTAATTCACGAAATCGCTATTCAGTAAACTTACCCCATTTCTACTCTCTTAGAATAAACCTGCCTTTCCATCTAAAACAAAAAAACAGTGCTTCCCAATTTCGTCAACTAAAATTCAACATCTACGTCCCTGGGTAAAATTCTTTCACCTGCCTATATAAACTAAGGCTAAGGCATAGCCAACATAGGTACACGAAAAATGTCCTGTTCATTACGATTGTCCCCAAAAAAGAAACGTGAATCCTCAAAGGAAGGTGAATGTAATTTGTAGTCCTCTCAGTTAAAATTTCTAAGTCTTAGTTAGGTGTCCCTTATATGCATATACTATACATGTATCTAAACAAAAAAAAAACCCTTAGAGTGTCTATAACTTATACACCCGCATACTCGTATAGCTATCCTTTTGCGACAAGGCAACAGGATGCGGTTTTGTTGGCACTTACTCGTACTCTGGCGCTCACAGGCACCTCTATACTCGAAAACCGCTTTTGCCACAAGGAGCAATAAATTGTTTTGTATGTCGTCATTAATTTTTTCCCTCATTTACTCCTTGAAAGAAGAAGAGTGGAGTGCAGTGGAATGGGATCGGGATGATGGGATGGAATGAGAGTCCTTTTTAACTTGAAGCTTGGTCCCACTCTCCAATGTGTGATGTGGCATTCAGTGGCATATCAAGGAGAGTTTCAAGCATTTAGGGTAAAGGGGAAAGGGAACGAGGTATAATGGTAAGGAGGAGAGAGTTGAATACTCTGCAGCAATGATGATGAAGACGACAGCAGGAGCAACGTGACGTACAATGTACCTCCTCGTATATATAACGTCAACGGTATAGGGATGCGGTTTGCATTTCCTTGTATTGTTTTTCTTTGTGCTTAAAAATGAGGAAGGACTCCCAGGGAACAGCACAACACCACGATGGGTGGCCGTGCTCTAGCTTGATACAGAGAGATACAGATTCCATACCCTGTTACACTGTACAATGTACAGCCCGGCCCGCCGCCATTGCCATCCTGTTCTGCATGATGCGAAGACAAGTTGCTCCTAATAATGCTTGGGTATTAAAATGACAAATTGCATTTAGACGGATAATTTCTTTACTTCCGTCGTCATCCTCTTTGTCGTCGTCGTTGTCGTCCTTTTTGGGTTCCCCAACATTGTTTTTGTATTTTGTTATTTTTGTGTTTTTTTTTTACTATGCTACTGCTGGTGCTGCAGGATCCTGATCCTGGGACAAACAATTTACCTTTCGGTGGTGTCGCAGTACTTGTACACTCTTTTACCATGGTTTGGTAGCCGTAGCATGTGGCACTGGCACTACAGCTATACAGCAAAACGAAAAGGATAAGACACACCTGCTTTACATTTCTTTTGTAGCCCGCACCAGCACTCGCATCCTCACCCTCACCCGCACGGAATTTGCAACCGAAGCGAACCGAACAACAGGGAGAAGGTGAAGAAGGTGAGTTGTTTACGGAAGCGGAAGCGTATGTTGTTGATTTTCCGCGCAATAGCGCTGATGGCTTATTGATGGTTGTTTTCCTTTTTCTTTAATTTTTTTTTTTACTATTGTTCCCACTGTAACTTGAGCTTTATGACAGGGAGTCCTTGGGGTCTCCAGAGAGGGGTTGCTGGGAGTGAAGTTCTGATATAGGGTGGCTTTTGCAGTTCGGCCTTCAGGAGCAGACGATTGTAAGCTAATGAAAATAGTGGTAAAGTATGTTGCAAGCAGCGCTCATGATGATGATGATGATGATGATAATGATGGCGATGGCGATGGTACAACGGCACAACTGGAGCTTAGTGCATACGGTTCTGTGTTGGTGCCGCATCCTACATGCATATACATTATATACATATTGGTATGGTAGTTTGAGTGGTAGTGTGCGAGGGTGTTGAAGCAATTGTTTGGCTTTTATAGCCACTTGTACCGAAAGAGTGACAATTTATTTAACGGCATTAGCGTCGTCAGCTTCGGCTTGCTGGCTCACTGGTTGGCTGGTTGGCTGACTGGCGGAGGGGTTTAAATGAGATGGATGGATCGGATATTAATGGAAATTTTTATGTGACTGGAGAACCTTTTTTTTGTTTAGAATTTATGTGCTGGCTCTTTGGAATTTAAAATGCTTTGTGTCAATTGAACCTTGGAAAAGGAAACAAACAAATAAAACCTTTGATTTATGCCCATAAGGAGAAGAAATAAATTGAACTAAATTGTAATAAAGAAGAGTTAGAATATAAGGAACTACTATATGGGTTTTAAGGATTCATATAAATTTTTTGGCTAAGGCACTTGGCAGGCATTCGATTTGGAGACAATTTCAAGGTACCTTTATTGTTTACCAACTTTCAATTCATTTCAAAATGGGTTTAAATTAGAAAGAATGACGGAACGGGAGCTGAAATAGGTTAGCTTACCTACATAATGTAGTTCCTGAAGTTAAAATTACCATAATATCTCTTTAAGTTGTTATGATTCCCTGTTTCCCTGGATAGAAGCAGAAGCTGTCTACGATATTACGTTATGACTTTTCGATCATCCTCACGCTCAATAAATTTGACATTCGAAAGTCGAAAACCAAAACCTATGTAACATCAACTTATTAACATCAACTTATTAACGAAGATTGGCAGTTTCCTGGTTATTGTTTTTGTCACTCTCCAGGTGCTGCATCCAAGTAGCAGAACTGATTCGACTTTTGAGTTAAACAGTCATAAGACAACATACTGAAGTCAACATTTGCTTTCCCAATATGTCTGACGATGTCGAGTTCGGTTTCTCCTTTATTAGAGACGATACTTCCATTGTACTAGAAGCTCTCTATTTTCTCTACTGATTGCTGAGCAATGTTCATCGAATGTGAGCTCCAGAGGCTGAACATCTTAGCTGCTTGTTACCATTTGATGGGCATCCATGACCCTTAATCCTAAGCGAGAGCAAGCATATGTCGTCGTCGTCTGCGTAGTCAAAATGTTTGAGGTAAGTTATCAGAGTTCATCTTATTCCTCCTCTTCCTGTAAAAGTTATCCACACCATACTAATCACTAAAAACAGGATTGGTGACAGTATGCAGCCCTTCCTGATCCCACTTAGTAATTCAATTCAAATTCTTCCAAAAAATTGTATTCAATTTCTAGGAACCATAAGCTACGGGAAAATATTATTGATTATTTTCTAAAAAAAAAACTGTCTGTCAGGAATTGCCCCCTCCTTAAAAAATCCGTGACTACGTCAATTGATAATACGTCATTTTGATCGACAACTTTCAGCAAAAATTGATTTGAAGTTATTCCTTGTGTGTTAGCAGCTAAAAGAGTTTGATTTGATGAAATGATTCATTCAATGTTTTCATCTTAACGGATCTGACTTTAACCGAGTTTAAGTGGACTTGAATTCAGTAAGAGTTGTTCGTCCTTGCAGAACAAATAAATAAAATAAATTTACCAATTAATATCATTCATCAAAAGCTCCAAGTTAAATCTCTCTCTCACTCTTTCCTTCTCTCTCTCTCTCTCTCTCTCTCTCTCTCTTTCAATGAAAACAACAAAAAAAAGACCATCGCAATTGAAAATAAATACAAGTAGATTTTTTGTCTAAATACTATAAATTAAATAAACGCCACAGTATAAATACCCAAATAAACCCATAAGCATTTTGAACCTCAATTTAACTCTCTCCCTCTTTCAATAGAAATCCCGATCCACGAAGCGTAATGGAGTACAGGTTTCCTTTTTTTCCAGGATTCAGTTGAAATTTTAAACTCAAGAGTTTTATACTCAAACACATCATTCCCTTTGATATAATGTGTACAAGTACCAGTTAAAGGTATAAAGTTTTCAATTGAAATTGCTAAGAGCAACAGCAGCGGTCAGGATAGAGAAGGATTTTGGTAACCATTTTCTATCCGTCTCGTCTCTGTCGTCGTGGCATCACCATTTGCCATCACAAAACATACAAAGTCAAACAAATCCTCGAAAAAGTTCCTCTTCCATTTTAAATATGTATATATCTATGTGTGTGTGTGTGTATATATTATATCTTGTAGGTATTATATCCCATCATTTTACTATTTAATTGATTAAATGAAACCACATTTAGGCAAAAGGAGAGAAATCTAAATTCAATCAAAAACCACGACTTTAGAGTTTGGAGTCATTTAACGTCAATTAAACAATCGAAATAAGACTAAGAGTCCGTATCTATGTAAGTGTCTGTCTATCTGTCTATCACATGTGTTTGTATGTATTTTGTGTGTAAAAGATTAGATACAGAAAAGATTTAGTTTTAATTTAAATAAATTTAGAAAGTTCTAATTTTATTGGAAATGAGAAGTTCAATTTTGAGACAGTCCAGTCTCAATACAAATTAAATTTATAAAACTAAGGATTCGACAGAAGATATTAAGTGTATAAACAGACATAAGCGGAATTGAAAATCATTTTTTTAGGTGTCAAATATTTTTTTAAATGGTTTCTTTCTAAAAAAACTTTAAACTCTTCATAAGGAACTAGTTTGAAGCTAGCAGCGCCATCTAACGAAAGTAGTTACATTACCTATAATTTATCTACATAAGGAAGACCTCGAATGTATTAAGACCATATTGGTACGAAACTTGCAACTTAAGTTTAATTTTGTATTGGTATTCAAATTGCTGAAGTATTTTTTCAATTTGTTTGAAGTTGAATTTTTGAAGATTCTAAGTACAAGTGTTGAGACATGTTCTTTTACCTTTTAATTCATTGAGTACGAATACTTCAATTTTTTAAAATGAATTGAATTAGTACAAAATAAATTGAAAACGAATTCAATTATTTGTTAAGTACTTTCAATTTATTTTGATTAATTGAAAAATAATTTTAGTGTCTACTTGAAGAGTTCATTAGTTGAAAGGTACAAGCGGATATTTGAAATTTTCAGGAAACAGTACTCAAAAAATCAAATAGGTACCACCTTACGTCATTGTACAGATACTTTTCTAAAAAATATAATTAAAATTCAATTCAATTTCAATTCAATTTTATTCAATTTTGTTAACATAGAAAAATATGATTTTTTAGAAGTTTTTTCCTCTGGTCATCAATTGATATATAGAGTAGTTCTCTGGAAAAAAAAGAAGAAAATAGTATTATAAATATTACTTTCTACAATAATAAGTGGGCGTGACAGTAGGTGGACTTTAAAGAAAATTATTAAACACTTCCTAAGCTTTTTTGAGAGACAGGTACTTCAACGTAAAGTAAACATTATAAAAGGATTTTACCCATCACAGTTTGTTTTTTAGGTTTCAGGACATTTTTCACATGAGTAATTCCGACCCTGGATAAATCCACACACCAACTCTTGTGAATGTATATGTGTGTAGTGCATATTTGAAGAAGTCTATTATATCTGCAGATGGGACTTTTGCGGTAAACGTCTATATACATACGTATCTTCTATTCAATTCAGACACATACATATGTGTACTCAAATAGAAAGTGCAATATTTAGTTTATTTGAAATGTTAGCATTTGGACTGTGGACATTGGAAGAAAAGTTAGAAGTGACATTAAATAAGTTTTATTGTATAAATTGAAACTAGCCAAGAAGTGTTTTCAAATGTAAATACATTTAAACATAGAATAGAGAGACACACACATGTCTTAGTGTGTATACATTTTGAAAATGACATTTTATCAATAGCTTAAAGTTTTTACTTGTAATGAGAGTAAATTAGTTTCATTTATTTCATTTGACATATTAAAAAGGTACATATGTATGTATGTACAAATATAGTTATTAGGTGTTGACTTTTTCATTTGAAATTAAGTCAGAGTTAAATAAGGTACAGTTGTAGAAACCAGTCAATTTAAGTTCGTTACAAAGATATCAGAGCCTTTTTAACTTCCAATTTCAAGTAATTAAATCACTCCGTTTTGTAAAAATGAATCATTTAAGGAAATTTTGACATTAATTTAGTCCTTGTATTTGTGTAATGAAAAGGTAACATTTATATTATGTATTTTTTGTTGGAAAATTTCAAACTTCCATATGTCAATGTTTTCTATGAATTCTGAGTTAAGGCTTTATTGGTTTTAAAGTTTCAAAAAACGTAACATAGTTAATGACACATAGATGGTGCTACTTGAATTAACCATTAGCGTGTAAGTTATAGCATTTTGAGTAAAGAAACTTCAAATCAAAATCTATCAACAAGATTTTTTCGGAAAATTACTGTCAAAAGAATACAGCCCGTTTAAGTTTCAGAAGACCAAAGCAATAGATTTTGATATTTTTATGTCAGGCACGATGCCTTATAGCTTTGATGCGATTAATGATTTTGTTTACAAAATTAATATTTTTTTTAATAAAAAAGTACGTATACGCCCAAGTGTACTATTCTGTTTGGAATCGTTGTTTTTGAACGTTTGCATATGAAAAAAGTGCTTACATTAATGATTTGATATGTATCCACTGCCACTCACATGGGACCGAGTCCCAGATTTTTGCATAAACATTTCTGGAAAAACAAACCCAGCTCAAGTTACGTTTTTTATTTCTAATAGTTAACTTCTTGCTGAATTAGATAATAACTTGTTATAAGAAACTATTTGGAATGGAAAAAAATTATTTATCCAATTAACTAGTTAAATGAACTTTGGTACTAAAGTGAAGAAGTATTCAAATTTGAAGTAGTTAAATATTTTTGTTTGAAGTTGCAAAAATTTGGTTCGTTCTTTATATGGAAAGTAATTGTTGCAAGATAGTGTTCTAATGGCATTAGCTTCACAACATCAAATAAAATTAATTTTTCAGCTTCCCTTGCAATTATACCTCCTGAAAAAATTATGGGACGAAACAGTTTCGCCTTACCTTTTCTTTTCAAACCCCACTCCTGAACCATTTTTGACTTAATTTGTGTTTCCTTAAATATTTGTTAATTTAACCCGATGCGAATGAAAGTTGATTTTTTGTTTTTTAATAATCTCAGAGAAATAATAATTATGGTCTACTATTTTATGCAGTTGGCACATATTAATAATTGCTCTGTGGTAGAAAATTAAGTACAAATCTCTTCTTCAAATTGCATTTTAAATTTTAATTGGATTTTTCCTATTTTGAGAATCTAACTTTTCCAGGAATCCATGCAATTTGAGATTGTAGATCCACAACGTAGTTATAGTTCCTAAAATTGCTATCCCTCAAATAGTAACTATACTTCTGCACATTCATTTGTACCAAAATATCCAATTTTAAGAAAACTAAACCAACTTGAATTATCTTGTAAATCGTTATTTGGATTTCCTTGAAATCGTAATCTTTCTTGTTTTAATTAGAAATCCGCTCAAGCGATTTCGTTTCAATTTACATACTACTATTTTTCTTCTATTTTCTATTTTCTAAGAAAAAGATTTTCCGGGAATGTTTTCTTAATAGCAAATACAGAAACCCACACAAAGAAACAAAATCCCACAAAAATTCAATTTAAAAAGATTTCCTCTTAGCCAAATATATGTATCTAGTATTTTCTACATTTCCGCCAAATTTCATTTGTACCTTTTTTCTTACCTATGCAAATCTATGTGGGAAAAACTTTTTCCTTAGCATCTTAACTGTAAACTGTGTGGAGTTTTTCCCATTTTTTTTTTTTTCGTTTTCACTTTACATTTTCCCTCTTTCTTTACTAAGTGATTATAAAACTAAACGAAAAAAAGAAGAAGAAACGAAATCACAACTATTATGCATACCATAGGACTATACTGCCTGAAAGAATAGTACCACACCCCCTTCCGTATTCCACGCAGCCTTACCTAAAATTCCTATCTGGAAAAGTTTTGGACTCAGCTAAACTTCCGTAAACAAAAACAAAAGTTTTCATTTTCAAATAAACGAAACACGATCTACCTAATTGAGATACAATTTTTCACTTCTAATTAAATTCCATCCAATGGTTTCTCCATTTCGTTTCAGCAATTTCATCGTCCTCCGTTCGCCGTCCCTTACTCATCAACGTCAGTACAGTACCGCCCGTCGTCGTCGCCGCCACTGCCACCAACCACCAACCACCGTAGCCAGTATATTGGCAAGGAACCAGAAGAAGAGAAATTTGTATCTTAATCCAAAGGAACCCGTGGGGATGTGAAGTGAATTCTTATAGCTGTGTAAAAGAATTCAATTTGTACATCCAACTCCTACATACCATCGGAGCCCACTCCCAGATTTGGTCAATTATTATGTCTTATGAAATAGTCCGGCAAAAACAAGGACTATTCAAAGTGCCCTTAACAATGGAATCATCGGTTGTTGGGGTTGGGGATTGGAGACGCCGCCGCCGCTGCGCTGCTGCCACCACCTCCGAACCAACTTACCGCCTCTGATGCTCCGTTGGTATAAATTCTTCAGACCCCTCGGATTTTGAAAGCCCGATGCCGGGGCTGGGGCTGGGGCCGGACCGCATTGCAGATTAAAACGGAATATAATCTCTGCCTCCCCAGGGCAGACTTCCTGTCGTAGTCGTCGTCGTTGCCGTTCGTCGTGGGTGTTTTCCATTAACACTTCATATTCCGTAATAAATTCCAAAGTAACAACTCATTTCCATCTCCGTTCCGGCCGTTTCTGACAACCATGGCGATGCTGACGATAATGTTGTTGTTCCCATGTCGGACAACGACCGAATCCGACGTACGGACGGATAGGTTTACTATGACTGCTGTATCTTTTACAAAACAAAGCAGCGTACAACGATGAACTGTGGCACTGCCACGTCGAGTCGCGTCCAAAAATGAGATGAGACTTAATGAATTTATCGGAAATGAAATGTCTCGAGGGTTCCTACAAAAGACTATACAGTATAAAGTATACACCCAAATGCGCCTTCGTTGCTGTGGTGACTAAACCAGCCTCCGGGCGATACGAATTTTGTAACTGAAGCTTCAATCCGGACTGTTGTTGGAGCCTGCAGCTAAACAAGGAATTCCCAGTTCTCCGTGAGTTTTTATCGTTAATCTTTTCATGGACAGCGCCATCTGGCAGAAACAAAAGTCTCCTTCATTGCGCATGATGCAATTGTCAGAAACTCACCACAGCAACTATGGTGAATAGATAGACAAGCTATTGTGCGGTATTTGCAGATAAATCATGACACGGGTTTTGTGATTTCCCTTTGCCATTGGATAGGACGAAAAAAAAAACACACAACAGTAATATGGGTCACTCACTCATAGTGGAAACACAAACACGCGCATAAACACCGACGACGATACGATGACGATGACGACTGACCTGATACCAATACACTCAGACACAATTGGTCCTTCGACCCGAACCAACCGAACAAATGTGGCAAAGGCAACAGCGAAGCGCAGAGGATATAACATACGGTACGATTACAGATGGTCTCTTTGCGCCACGGTTCGTCCTAGTAACTCGGATTATTGAATGCCGCTCCAGATACCCATTTGTGAATGCATGATTGATTTTTATTACAGGAATACACTGGGTCGCGGCACCACCACCGCACCGCAGCGAAATACAATGGGGCCAAATGAAGTTGGCAACCAATGGCACCAATGCCAACTTCCTTCCACGGCACCGTTCGTTGGTCGTAGTCGTGGGTCGTAGGTCGTGGCTCGTCTTCGTTCGTCGTCAGCATCGTCAGCCCCGTTGTCATCATCGAAGACGAAACTTTGTAAATGGCGTTTCAGAATGCTTCATTGCTTCACGTTGCTGCCAATTTAGAGTTGACTTCTTCATTGGAAATACGCAGCATCTGAGGCAGAAGCAAAGGCAAAAGCAAAAGCAGCGGGACTCTTCCTCTTGTCGAATGTTATCCATAATGATGGACGATAGGATGTTCCTAACGTCATGGCATGGCAGACTTAGCTCGATGGAGCGAACTAAAGTTGTTATGTCGGTTTATGCCTTTGCTATCGTGTTCATGTTGTTGTGTGTTTGAGGATTCCTTTAATAACTACTATGTAGGTACTGTGAGCAGTTCAAAGCGAAAGGATCTTTCTATGGCAACCAAATAAAGGAACTGGAAGCAACGAACAGCGCGCTGAACATTTGTAAGGAACTTTTCATGAGGGATTTCTTGTGAAAGATGAGTGGAAATCGTGCATAGTTTTTGGCGTGATGGGAGCATTCCAAGTAGAAGAATGAATGAAAATTATAACCCGAATGTATGAACATGCGAAGTGCGTGTGTGCGGTCCTGCTCCTGTTCCTGATGATGACGTTGGGTGCATGAGACATGATGGGTTTTGAGGATTGTATTTTGCCGATGATCGGAGAAGCAACTAAAAGTTTAATTATGTATAGAGCTGAGGGAAGGTTAAAGTTTATTCAGGTTTTGGAGTTGGTAGATTTAAGGGAATCGATTTTCAAAAGAGAAAAATTCTGCGAAATCTTCAGTTGACTGTGTCTGCTTTATTTTGCCATGGAAAAGTTTTTAATATTTTTTTACTTTTTTAATGTGCGTGTGACTTGTAATATGTATTGTAAAGTGCGCACTGCGAAGTGCGAAATGTGAAATGCGAAGTCCACAATTCGAAATGAAAATTGTAATATGTTAAATGTGCAAAAAGGGATATGTGAAGTGCAAAGTGTGAAGTAAACGAAGTTTTGTAGTACAATGTGTAAAATGCAAATTTCGAATGAGAAATGTGCAGTGTTTATTCTGAAGTGCAAATTGCGAAGTGTAAAATGCGAATCGTGTGGTGCAAAGTGTATCATGCTAAATGCGAGTGCAAACTATGAAGCGCGGTTTTTAAAGTGCAAAATTCAACGTGCGAAGTGCAAAGGAGTATACTGTGAATTCCATTTTGCGGAGTGTAAAGTGCGAAGTTTAATCTACAAAGTGTGAACTGCAAACTGTGGTTTTTGAAGTGCTAAATTTTAAAGTTTAAAGTGTAAAATGTTAAAACAAGTGTGAAAGTCAATATTTAAGTGCTAAGTATAATTTGCGAAGTTCGAAGTGTGAAGTGCAAAGAATGTAATCTTAAGTGCGAAGTGAGTATCAAATGAGAGGTGTATAGTTCGAAGTGTAAAGTGCCAATTGCGATTGCGAAATATGAAGTGCAAACTCCGAAGTGTGACATGCGAAGAGCAAAGCGGGTAGAGGGGTAAGGGTGGTTCTAGTCACGAGTTCAAAAAGTACGATATGCGAAGTGTGAAGTGCTGAGTGTCCTTGGTGCAATTTTGCAATTTGAAAAACTTTTTTTGAGACTTTCATTGAAAATTGTTTTATTTAATATTTCTACAATTCGCATTCCCTTTTTAAATTTTGCTAAGAGTTTTCGAATAAAAAGAATAAATTAATTATTTAATTAATAAAAACTGAATTGTTGATTACGAGCAATCTACGTCAATGGTAATGTTGACAATTGAAAGAAATTTGAAGCCATTGACTAAAACTAATCCTTTTCCGCCATCATTCAAAAGAAAAATCAAACATTATACGAATTCACGTTATTCAACGAATGATGACATAAAGAATTAAATTCACATTTCATTTATATTTCTGTTCTATAGTTCCTGTCAAATCTCAACCTAATATTTAAAACAAAAAATCCAGAATACCGTAAATAATGATTTATTTATCAGGAATCACTTAACTGTAAAATGAAGATTCATGGTCGAATATTCACACAAAAAAAAAACAACAAAAAAAAAACGTAAAGAGAAGAAAAGAAGAATTATAAACTTTTCAAATGAAAAGGAACGAAGTGATACAAAAAAAAACAGAAAAGAAAAGAATATTCGTTTTGTATTTTTGTGTCCGTCGTCGACCGTCAGTGCTTGGAAGGATTTAGAATGAGGAAGGATTTCCCGCACTATCACACCCGCGTCTTCTGTGTTCTGTCCCCTCCGCTCCGCCTCTCAAAACACTCGCGTTTGACCGTTTTGTCTGCCACTTCACATTCACAGGCAACTTCTCTGCCAATCTCGGAATTCAGTGAACGCTGAAAGATGGATTCAATTTGCAACTCCCAGGAAAAGCTAGGAGTTTTTCTTTTAACGTTTTTTCTCCATTTTTTATTTTTTTGTTTATTTTTTTTTTTTGTCGACAGAAATAAACGGTGAGTGAAATTAAACAGAATGAGGGAAGAAAAAAAAAATTTATATTATTCGTCGTCGAGAGAAAACCCAGTCAAGGAGGAAATAGAGCTTCAGCAGCACGTGTTTCACTTTCAGCTAGAATCAATTTTGAGAATTAATGGTCTGGCAGTTGGAAACTAAATAATGTGCCCTTATGATTTAAATTTTGGGAGCTCGGAATATCCCATTTATTGTTAGGTGCATATAATCATCATACATGTATGCAAGGCAAGGAGCAAGTTTGTTAAAATGGAAATTTTCGATTCGATTTGATTGTCTTCGAATTCCATGACTTCTCTTATAATTTAATGATTAAAAGGTGCAGCATTTATTCACGGCATCAACATTAAATTTAAAATGAGAGGCGAGACATTTTTGGCATTTTACTTTTATTGCAATTTGACTGTCGAACTTATAGTCTTGGAAGAATTTAGTTTTATTTAAGTTTTCTTCAACTCTTTAATTTTTTATTAAAATTGCTTTTAGTCAAATATCAGAAATGAAAAGCAAAGTGATGTTGAAAATGTTTGTATTTTATTTTCATTACAAAAATCACACAATTATGAATTTTTAATGGAAAGAATTTCATTTGGGTGTAATTTGTAATATTTACTTCGAAAATTTTTAAATTTTGAGAAATATCTAAAAGAACAAATTTAAGGTTCTTTTCGGTCACAAAATTTCTATTACACAATACACGAGGTTCGCAAAGCTCTAAGCTATTTCAAAATTGAATACTTCTTAAAGTTATTGATAAATAAACACACAAAAGGCTAAAAACCAAGTTTGACATGAAAAATATCAAGATATTGGGTTTTTCAACAGGGACGCTACAAAAGCAAAACGACAGTGACAGCAAACGACACCATATTTCTTGCCGCTCTTTTGACATATCTCTTCAGTAAGGTATGCCATTTCATGATCAAAAAATATACGAACTAACAACGAGTCGACATTATTCAAATTTGCTACCGAAATTCGGAGTCAGTGGCCTCAACGTTAAGAGCGCTACGTACAATTTATGGTCGTCATAATCGTACTAGCAGATCAACAATTGAGAGTCTAGTGGAAAAATTTGAATCCACAGGCACAGTACAAAAATGTTCCCGTGCCAGTGAGACAAAAAGTGGCCGTAGTGTCGAGAATATTGCTGCCGCCGCTGGGGCTTCAGTTGCAGAAAGCCCAAATGTGTCTCTCACACGTCGTTCTCAAGCGTTGGGCATCTCTGTGACGTCGCCGTCATCGTGGCAAATTTTGCGAAAAGATATTGGCCTACATCCTTATGTAAGATTAAATTGACGCAAGAACTGAAGCCGCTTGACCACCAGAAGCGTCGTCTGTTCGTAAATTGGGCTGAGCAACAACTTAAAAACGATTTGGATTTTCATCGAAAAATCATTGTCAGCGATGAGGTACTCCATGAGTCATCATTGCATCCCGAAAAAATTACGGTTTGGTGTGGTTTATGGGCCGGCGCGGTGACGTCATTGGGCCGTATCTACTTCTTCCGTGATAATCAAGACCGGCACGTTACTGTAAATGGGGATCGCTACCGTTTAATGATAACCGAATATTTTTGGCCCCAATTGGATGATATGGACTTGGAGGACATGTGGTTCCAACAGGACGGCGCGCGCCACAAGCCACACAGCGAATGTCACAATTAATTTATTGGAAACCAAGTTTGGAGAACATATTATCTCACGAAATATTGCAGTCGCTTGGCCGCCTCGGTCGTGCGATTTGAAGCCCCGTTAGACTATTTCCTGTGGGGCTACGTCAAGTCTATGGTCTATGCCAACAAGCAAGCGTACGAATACGAGTCATTTATCATTTCTCTATAGCGTTCTCCATTAACTGTAACAATATGGACAGCTTCATTTTTGAAGAAATATGCACCAATGATTCCTCTGCCCTTAGAACACACCAACCAGTGACTTTTAGAGGAGTGGAGTCTCAACAATGGTTTGTGGATTATGATTATATTCAATTAAAAATGAGCAATTTTTTTTTTTTTTAATCGGGATCTGTGGCCATCTCGTTTTGGGCCCATTCACCGAACGTGCCATGCGCTTGATGGCTTCAATTCATGCACAAGTTGGATTTTGTGAGCCGGCAAACCATGATCCTTCTAAAAGCTTTCAGAGGATGGGCGTAGCTCCATCTATATTGTGCGCGATGGCGGATGGGCTCGTTCGGGTCTTCTTCGATACTCTGCAATATCCTCTTCGATGTGCACTGTAAGGGCGTCTCAGAGGATGAGCATTATCCACTAGAGTAAACGATCCGATTCGAAATCGATCCATGGTCACTGAAATTCCCTACTCTGCTTGCCATTCTGTAGACCGATTGATCGTGTGAACCGAAGGATTATTTTGGTAATAAATTCGAAGGATTTACAAACGTTGTCTACTATAATTATCAAATGGTAAACCAAATTGAGCATAAATCAACTATCAACTGTCGAAAAGACCAACTCCAAAAAAAGCATTGCCAGATTGAAAACCACACATCTAAAAAAACACCCTTTACACTTTTAACTAGAAAAACATGAGACTGACACCAAGACCGATGTCAATAAGAAGAGACTGCCATTTTTCAAAACTGTGATTGTCAATAAAGTGGTAATTGGAGCATTGTGATGTTAAGTACTAACTTTCGGTGCCAATCTAAAATTTTTTCACAGATTCTGCCTATTTTGAAGAATTAACAAAAGGAACTCTTATTCGAATTCAAAAGTAAAAACTAGGATTTCTTCATTCCTGTCGTTATCCTCACAGAGAAATAGTTTAAAGTTATGTGTCACTAGGTCCTGGTTCTTTGTTAAATGCAGGGTTGCGAGTTTGTGAATTCAAAAATCATTAAATCATAAGCTAGTAGGTGACTTATGAATTAAAAAGCGTTTAATTCATAAGCTACTTAGTGATTTATACCTAAATTTAAAAAAAAAAGTATGGCATGTGGCATGTTGATTGTGGCATGTGGCATGTTGCTTGTGGCATGTGGCATGTTGCTTGATTTCAAAATTTCTAATTCATAAGTCACCACCCATATCTTAAGAATTAATTTATTTTAATTCACAAGTCACTTACTAGCTTGTGAATTAATGCCTAGAGTTAAGCTATGAAGTGAATTAAGCTTTTGCAACCCTGGTTAAATGTTGCATAAAATTTTGCATAGCTTGAAAAGTCTTCCTATTTTTCCCTTGAAATCCGCTTTAAAAGTCTCAAAAATAAGTTCATCCAAGTAAAGAAAGGTCAATTTTAAAGACCTTAAATAAAAAAAAAGAAATCCTTAGCCGATTCAAAATATTCTTGATTTGATTGCCATCATAAATTTATTTTTCATTAACTAAAATCTCTTATTGTGTATCTAAAGAAATATAGATCCAAAAATCATTCGTCCTTCTTCCCTCCAATTTAAATTTAAGTAATCAAAAGCACACTTTACCCAATTTGTAAAGAAAAATAATTATTAAAAAAAAAAAAAAAACACAAACAAAACAAACCATCAGTTCCAACAAAAATATTAAAAATGTAGAATTTCATTTCTCCAGGTAGCCCCTTCCGTTCCGTGACTTCGACTCTTCTAACCGCACAAACCTTCTTCCAAAAAGAAGCCACAAACCAATACTCTCGTATAGTCATACTCCTGCGCCGAAAATTTCCAAAAATTCTCTATAAACCCTAACCAAATCATTAACTTGATTGAAATACTCCAAAATACAGCGCGGTACAGCTGGATGCTGATGCTGATTCCCGTTCATTTAGTTTAGTTTGTGTTTTTTTTTTTTGTTAATAAACAAAGATTGTTTGCTAACGAAACTCAAAAGGATACAGATCCTTGTTAGCGTCCGCTGCCACTCCCACAAGCCACCAGCCATCACCAGAACCGCCACCAGCACCGCCGCCGACCGCCACCGCAGTATCTCTTCAATCATTTAACCCTTTTTCTAATTTCATTCAATTCATTTCATTTCTTAATGGGCCTCGACTATACGGAACGGATACGGCCGGCCTATGGAAATGGCATGGTTTTGAATTCTCAAATTAAAATACAATGACTGTTTTTATTTGCGCAATCACTTAATTAAATTCATTTATAAAAAAGCCTCAAAGCAAACAAACCAAACAAAACCAAATATCGACCGACCAATGTTCGATTTGAATTAATAATATAATGTAAGTTATCCACAATTAAACAATCGCATTTTGGTTTGATTTTTTATTTGCAAATAAAAAAGCAAACAAAAAAAAAGAATAAGAAAAACAACACCACAAAAAATAATTATATAAAAGCTCAAGTCTAGGTCGCAGATACTTGCAGAATTCTTAAAAAATTGATAATTGACCAGTTAAAAACAAGCACTACAACTTTCGAAAGTATTACTTTTGAAAATGTCAATAATTTTCCTAAAAACAGAGAGATAGATTTTTGACAGTTGGTGACAATTCTTGACAGATTCTGTTTAAAAAATTCTCAAAAGGTCAAGCATTGGTTTTAGGTGAGAAAATTGAATTCTTACCGAATGAAAATGAGCACTTTCGTGATCGGAAAAAAGGACGAATTTTAGAAATTTCAAAAATAAACTTTTGAACAACTTTTGGATTAATCATCATTCGGTAAAAGAGTCTAGAAAATCGACATCCAGTACAATCATGGTCATGAAACTTTTGGATTATTTTAAACGCATGTTAGGAAACTTCGTTCTAAAATTCCTACATATGTTTTGACATTGCTTATTGCATAGTGTGAATTTAATAAAAACTAAAATAGGTACAAGCATCTAGGTGATGTAAGAGTTCTAAGAAGACGAATTTTATATTTTCCAGAATATTGAATTATCTCTAAAAATCAAATGCAAATTTTATAAATTACAATTCAACTATGTAAATTCAAAACAATGAGATTGATATTATAATAGTACAAGATATTGAAATCCTTGTGCCTGCAGGACATCAACCGCGCACTTTATCAATCAGGCTCAGAATAACCCGGAATCAGGTGACTGTTACAAATTTAACTTTATAGCTGCGACATTAATCGAGCAGCACAAAATTAATTTCTGCTGAGATCGATTTTCTAAATACCCGCACACTCAATTAATTCGTCCATGACGATGGATGGAACAAAGCGACACCGACAACGACAACGACGCGATGGCGATGGTGATGGTAATGTCGGCGGAGGCGCTTAGCAGCTGCAGTGATGACTTGGTCTGCCTGCTAAAAAGGGTATGTAGTTTATAGGAATAGGACTTCCTCTTGTTTTGGCAAGTTCCATTGTATATTTATACGAGAGTGTGTGGGTAAATGATGATATCCATTGAATCGAATTTTCCTATCTATTTATCTTTCAATCAGAATCATCATCGTCAGTGTTGGGTATCTTATACATTTTTGTATATGCCAACACTTCCAACCCACCCACCCTTAGTCTCATCATCACTGTGGCCCTCTGGTGGTGCTTAAATGAAACAAAACATTTCATCAATAACAAAAGGTCCATGATTTAGCCAATTTTTGATTTGTTGTTGTAAAAGAAGGCAAAAGGATTCGCGGAGTTGCAACAGACTAATGAATACGGTAACGTATACGATTTGATTGTGCCCACGGAAAATGAAATCAAAGAATTCCAAGTGATTTGTGATAATGAGGCTTGGTTTAACAAGGTGTTGAACTCGATACTCTTACTGGCAATTAATCACTTTTGATAATTGAAATATCCACTGTATAGGGAAACAATAGTGTTTCAATTAAGTGTTTCATTTTTACCCTCTTATTTCTCAAAGCTATGTAAATATGTAGAAGATTTAATTTCTTACGCAAAAGTCAAACGAAATGGAATTTACATTTATGAACTTTCCATCAAAAATTACTAAAATTTCCTTTCCTTTTCACCTATGAATTTTCTTCCTCAAACTTTTTTAAAAACTTTTCGATATGTCCTTAACATTTCAGAATGATTCCGTTTTCATGTATCGAATCTTGTTTAACTGATTTGCATACCTTCAGGGATTTTTCAATCTTGGAGACGGAAATTATTCATAGAGGTCCATGACTGGGTGGTTAAATAAAATATCGTTAACAATTTTAAGGGTTTGGAACAGTTAAGACAAAGCTCTATAGCATAACATACATTAAGTCATAAGTTGTTCGAGATATTTAAAACTTTTTGTGAGTAAAAAACTAGAAAAGAAAATCATTTTGTCATCATTTTGAATTTATCAAAGAACAACTGTTTTGCAAATTTTATTGAATTTGGTCAACTACCTCATGAGATTACAAATTGAATTTAGTAACAAAAATGTCATTGCATTTTTTATGTGAACTTGAATAAGTTAACTTAAATAATTTCACATTTTTTGTTTCAGATAAATGTTTTAAGAAAATATCTAGACTGACATCATTTTGACAATTCTTTGTTACGGTTTATTCTCAAGAAAGTGTTACAAATACTATTCTTAATTAGTTACAAAATACTCCTTAATAAAAAATTGTGTTCTTTGAATTAATTGAACAAATTCACAATAGATACAAATTTTACAAGAGAATACGATTTTATTTTCATCATGGTGAAAAACACAAATGTATACTCTCTATTGTAGACAGCGCTATCATGTCAATAATTCGTACTTCTGAAATTAACATCTGTTATTCAATACGACAACCAGTTATATTCGAATACGCAATGCAGTCTACAACAAGTGGAGAGTTTAGTGGGAGCTTTTATTGTTGACACAAACCATCAACAAATTTTAAATAATCATTCACAATAATAAAAACGTTAAAAAATTAAGAAAATAAAAATCGATCGTTAGACAAAAATTAAAAAAATTTTAATTACATATAAAAAACATAATCAGCAGCTCATACAAATTTTTGGAAGGGTTCACAATTTTGGTATCAAGATTAAAATAATGTTAAGTTTGTGGAGATATTTACAATAAGACTATTTAATGAATAATCTTCTCACTTAACTATTAAAGGATTTTAATATATAAATAACGGTATATTTTATGAAATCTTAAAATGTGTCATAGTTTTAAAGAAGCTTCTTAAGTAGTTTACTTTTTTGTTTCAATGCAGAATAACATTTTTGTTTTCATTTTTAAACTAGTAAGTTAGGAATAAATCTTCAAATAATGTTACAAAACTCGAAGTTTTTCAAAGTCGAGAGTGTCCGACATTAGCAAAGTTGAAAACATCGCCATTAATGGTTTTGCACTGCAAAAAAATAAGTACATCTGTTATTTAATTATTAAGTGGCAGTAAGACAATGTGCTGGAATGTCAAACAGAGTTGCATAAAAAGATTCCAAATTATTTTTTTTTTTTGTTTTACAGAGAGTTGTAAAGTTCCTTATAAGGTATCAGCCTGTCAAAAATTTTGATAAAAGAACTTTACCACTGAAGAAACATCAGAATTCAATATGCGTGTTCTTTTGCCCTTTAGTCGTCCTTTCTTCCCTTTCCCATCTTGTATAGTAACACCTTGTGCTCTATCACCTGAATGTTTTAGTCGGTAAGGTGCAATGACCTGACTACAATAAAATTGTGGCACTCTTAATTACCAATATATAACTGAAAGTTTTGAAAAATGGTTAAAAGTCATTCAAGTTAATTAATCCACACCAAAATGAGAAAACAACACTACTCCATACTAAGTTTACAATTGTTAAACTAAATTCTGAAGTTGAACTAATTTCCTCAAAAAATTATTTTCTCAGTCAATTTTGCAAAATAAATTGTAAACAAAGTTAGTCTGGAAACATATAGGTACAACAAAAACGTCCTTACCTATCCTCCAACCCGGAACCAAACCCAAAGGACCTGATTTTTCCAATCATGCTTTAAAATAATACATTCATACAAAAATTACTGTGGATGCAAGTTAAATATAAAAACAATATTTTTCTGCTTTGTTTCATTGATACAAAAAAAAAAAAACTGAAGGAGTTGGAAATTGAAAAATAATTTCCCCTCATATAAATTCAGTGAGAAATGCAGATCAACTTTCTGGATATATATGTTTGTCCTGAATGCACTTTTTTCTATTACAAAAAAAAAAATTGGAAAAACAAACCCCAATGTGGAATCAAGCTAAAAATAACTACACTTTCGATATGCTCCATGCTTTGTACTTATTATTATACCGAGGGCAACTTTATTCCAGAGCTACTCGTATATAGGCTAGGCTGCCATCTTTTCGTACCGGAAATACATACCAATGAATTTGGTATGCCTACTCCGAGTATATGCCACTCTGGAAAAGCATCCGGAATTGCGAAATAACTTTTCCAATCTAATCACTTCGAAAAGTTATACAATATCCGGATCGAACTTTTGTATGGATAGCTATATAGGTACACCACCGACTCGCCGCCGTATATTGCACAGCATCCCATTCCCAATAATCCTCCAGAACATGCCACATATGGGGTATAGGAACCTAGACCTAATACACAAAAGTCACAAATATTGTTACCCAGAGAAATTTATTCCGATCAGTTGAAGCCGAGTCCGAGGGCAAACTCATTGTTTATATTTTTTTTTTTTGTTTTTTTGGGGGCTAAATATTGGAGGCTGATTTCTGTGTTTAAGGGAGTCCTTGATCCTTTGTTAGGTATGTAGTTTGATTTTCATTTTAATTTTTTCAAAAACTTTTTTACTTTCAATTCGATGTTATCTCGAAGACGAGCTTTTTGATTGTGTTTTTGAATTCATGGAAAACTCAACACAAAATAAGGATCTCCACAAGAGGAACCAATTCTTCAGCAACCATTTAGTCCTTATTAGATGTTTCTCAGGAAAATTTGACTGCTGTGAGCTGAACGAACATAAATTGCAGTTTTATTCAATTTTCTTCTCAGATGTTTATATATTTTCCAAGAATTCAAAAACATAGATGTTTCCTACATTATTGTGACTATTATACTCATAAGTTGCATATGTAAATAGTGGAACGAGGATTCTAGGATTCCTAGAAGAAGAAAAACTCTGTCATATAAAACTCTTAGTTATATTGTTCGAAAATGGAACTTTTGTACAGGACAACACTAACAAATGTGGCAATCCGATAAGCGGTCTTTTTAAGCCTTCTGTTTTTATAATAATCAGAAATAGGAAGGACATGGAATTTATTTATGAACTGGGCATAAACTGAAAATAGAGAGGTGTTATTTCATCCTGGATTAACATTTAAATTTATATTTACACTGACATTTGTTCCGCCGAAATTTCGTTCTCAGAAAACAGCGTTTTAACATCAAATTAAAGCACTTAAAAATTTGTTACCAAAGTGTTTTTCCACATAAAAATGTCAGTAAAAATTTCATTTTAATGATTTCATATTTTATGCCCAAAAATGGCGCTACAAATTCCCCTAGCCCTAATGACTTTAACCATTTTGTAGAGAATTAAAAATTCTTTGTAATTATGTTGCTCGTAGGTATCTCGATTTTGACAAAGTATACTTAGAACGTGACTTGAATTTTGCTGTACGATGGAGTGCATCATTTTTTACTACGCTAAATAGAAGTGGCTTTAACTGATAGCCCTGAGGAACTTCTGATTTTGGCAATAAAAGGTGGTGATTTATTTACTCAAATTCCTGTCTATAGTTTAAAGGCATTTGAACTTCTTGGACCCAAAAATTCGAATGTTGTATTTAGGCAATTTTAAAGTGTTCCAGGAAATGTCACAACTTACATTGTGTTTCATATTCAATTAGAAGTTTCAGTTCCTCTGCGTCTCGATAAAGCTAGAGCAAATAACGTTCTTTGGTCTGTCAAAAATTAGTGAATTTCAAGATTGATACCAGAGACCTCAAACGTTAAGCCTTGAAATTTATTGCAAAAGTCAATCAATTAGAATGGAAAAAGTTGGAATATTTGGAATGGAACAATCAGAGAACCTCCTCTTGTTTGAACTAGAACTAACCGTTGATGATTGTCACTTGAATCACATTGTTTATCAATTTCTTTGTGGACAACTGCGTATTAAGTTGCGCAATTTAAAATGACAATGCCAAAGAGACACCTGTCAAATTGCTCACAGCCTGAGTCAAGTCAGCGTATAACGCCATCTATTTGGCTGTTGCATAAATCGCAGCACAGTGCCATCTTTTATTTATCTTATTAATTCTCCGATAAAAAATGCTCGCATTTTCGTAGTTTTTCCCGTTTCTCATGATCGGATTTTTCGAGTTCTTTTCAATTGTGCCAATAAACAATAAAATAAAAATGTAGGTCAATACTGATTGCTATTGAAAGTATTTGTAATCTTGTATAATTTGAAAGGATACAGCCTTTGGACTTTTTTCTGTTTCTCGAATTAATTTGTCCTTTCTTATCTCACACCAAAAATATATTATTTTGATTAATTTTCGTTTAAATATTCTTGAAAACTCAAATCATCAAATTGAAGCTTGAACCTAAATCAACTTAAGTTTAACTGATTGATACTCAATTATTCAACAACACTCTTGTGCCCAAAATACACATCTACTCGTATTCTTTTGCACGTACACACATACATATATATGTCAAATAACCAATGCACGTCTGGGTCTGAGATTCTGATTAATTATATCAACGTTTCTATTTGAAAACCAAATCCATTTGTCAAAAACAAGCATCGGTGTACACATAATAGCAAAAGATATGCCAAAGAGCACAGAATCCTCCATAGCCTTGTCTAACTTTATTCACAATGGCGAAACTTTCAATCCCTTATGTTATAGTTGACAATTCATTAATTATTTCCATTGGCTCCCGGGGGAGAATCAACAACAACAACAACAGCAATAACAAAATACTCCAACTTTCCGAGGAACACAACAAGAGAAGTCATGGTCATGCCTTTTGAAACACTCACTAAACTGACGACGACGACGAGATGACGATGACAATGACGATATGACGATATGACGCTATGACGACACAACAACAATTACCAACCAAAGTCAAAGTCATTGGGAATCCTTTTTAGTGTCATTGTTCGAATTGGGATTGGAAGCAGCTATTTTTCTGTTCTGGGAGAATATAATGCCAAAGAGGCGCAGCATCACGTCATTGTTACTCCCACAATTGTTGTTATTGATTGACATTCCGTCTTTCTGTCTATTGACAAATAAAAAGAACAAAACAATTGTTGTCGAAACTCTTTTGAAACTAAAAACAGGGAATCCCGTCATAGTCATCGTCGTTGTTGTTGTTTTGTTGTTGACGTTGCTTCGAATAAGGAATACGAGTAGGTATGTAGATTTCATTCAAGGACTCGTATGTCTATTATGTGGATTCCAACACACAAACATCAAGCATACATCCACCCCACCATCCGACCCAACTAACAAACAATTGACGTTAAAGTGTAAACAACTTTAGAGCCTATTTGAAAATTGGTCCTTCTTCGAACAAAGATATAGAACAAAGCCAAAGGATACTTTTTAGCAGAAAGCTCTAACGAGTATTTCAACTGCTAGGAACGGGCGGGCGGGATGCATCATAAGACACTGCAACGGAAGCCGGATTACATTTTTAAGACTTCGCAAACAAAGTTTCCATATTCGACTTGGAATGTTGTCAAAAGTGAAGGTTCCAAAATGCACCTGTGGTGTTTTATGTCTATACAAAGCTCTGAACAGGAGGTGATTGGCATAGGTATTCTGATTTTCAAGGTCTCTAAGGGGCTGACAACCTGTGTGTACCTATTATCCCATATGAAGTAGGCGCTGACAAGGTATTTTGTGTTTATATTCGGATAGAGGAATGTGTTATTCTTATTATGCAAGAAAACGTGACCATTCCATTGGAGAAAAGCACACATAACTGGATAACGCTGCTGCCACTCCAGCTTTGGACCTTTGTTTTGATAAATTATATAGACAAGGGATATTTTAAGAAAACCACTCAATGGACCAAAAGCTTATACAATATACACTGGAAACAGTTCAATGCGAGAGTAAAACAAAAACTGGAAAAGAGATGAGAGAAGAGAGAATATGACTTCTGTTTGACATCCTTGATGCTCTGGCTATGAAAGAAGAAAGATTACTCATTTTGGTCCTTACAAAAGCACATACTCACCACTAACAATGAGTCATATTTTCAAAGCAACAATTTTGCCAACATTGAGATGTTAAACAAAATCAAAGTGCCAAATGTCAATGTTTTATGTCAATAGAAAAATACTGTCATCAGCAAAGGAGGTGAGTTTACTTTTTTAAATTTTAAGAATATCTATACTGGTTTTGTGATATTGAAATTTTTTTATGATTTTGGAATAGAAAAATGCATCAAAAAATAGAAATTATTTCAATTGAAGGCTTTTTGAATTTGAAAGAAGAAGAAACTAAAATCATGGGTTTGTCATAGCTATAAGGATAAAAAATGTATACAAAAATTATTTAAAGTAAACTTATGACTTTTTAAGAATATGTATTAAATAAGAGTATAAATAAAATACAATTTTTTCTTTACAAAATTTTAACTACCATTTAGTGATATAATCCTGAATTAACTTGTGAACTTTTTTAGTTAAATTCGAATTAGTTCAACAGACTGTTTTAACGTTTGTTGAGGGAAAGAAAATTGAAGTATTGGACACCTTAAAAAAATCCAGATCTAACACATTGAGGTTCAAAAGTAAAAAGTCTGACTTTTTGTGTTTGCCGCCGGTAAAGAAGAAAATTTTCGCAAAAAAATAGACATTTTCTTTCAGATTTTTGAAACACAATTTGGTATCGCCACTATTTTCAAGTTAATTTTAAAGTTGTGGTTCATATTTTTAAAATTTTTCAGAAACTAACAACGCCGTCTACAAGTTAACTTGATACTTTTGAAACTATTTTTACCACAAAAAAAATAGAATACTTATTTGCATGATTTATTTTGTATTCAATTCATTGAAAAAATGGGAAGAATTGATTCATCATCATCTTGTTTGCACTCTTAGATTGAATTCAAAGAATGCAATCTTTGAAATGAGTTATAGTAAGTTCATTCACAAAAGATTTAAAATGTTTTCAATATTACTGGACATAGGATTTATTAAAAGTCTACAGAAAACATTTTGTTGTTTTTACAAATATATTTAGCATTTAAATTAAAACTTAAATCGAGAACTAAATAAAAATTATATCGTTGAAGTATTTTCACACATGTTAGAAAATTGCGTAGTAGTGTTATTTCAAAATATAAATTTATGTTAAGAAAGCTTTTTGCAATATTTTAATACTTTTGAAGAAAAAAATATTAAACAACATTAATAAGTTTGAGTTCTCTTAATTTGTGTGTTGAATGTTTTCAAATTTTTACACTGACCACCGGACATTATACGCTTACTTGTTTTTAACAGAGACAAAATTAGCACTTGAAATGTAAAAAAAAACTTTTTAATTTGTGCATAGTGCTTTAACAAAAAAAAAAAAAAAAGAGCAGTTTCCTTCAATCCTGATAAATGTTACTGTTTTCATTTTTGAATCAAGCATTTTTTTATCTCTTCCTAGAAAAATATACCATAAGTAATTTCAAAGATTTGCTAAAAGGTCCAACATTAAAAAAATTAAAAAATACTACTACATACAACTTTTATTCAAAAATAAGACCTACTAAACTCTTAAATATTGCAACTCAATTTTAATCAGTAAAAGTTCAATCAAATAAAAAAAAACTAAAAAATTCTTTTCCTTTCTTAACAGTATTCAAATCCTTGGTAAGTGTCCCTTTAAGCACCGAAAGTGACCATCTATACAAACAAAAAAAACGTACATATGCCAAACTTATTTATTCAAAAGTTCCATAGGTTTGGTCATCAGCTCTTTTGTTTATCACAAATTGGAAAAACCACTCTCCAATATTATTTTTATTCACTCACTCAGGATTGATTTCTTTGTTAATATTCTTTCTTTAATTTCTTCATAGATTAAAGGTGTCTGAATAAAATATAAAAATATATAATAAAGGTGAAATATCACGACTGTCTATAGATTTTTCATCTATGAGTCAGTTAAATAGAATGCACGTCGATTTTTTGTTGACATGACAAAGAATATTTTAGTGAAAAGACGATACGACGGACGACGCAACTGTGGCAAGTGGCGGTGTTCTTTTAAACTACATAATACAAACGATGATGATGGGGCGGTACATAAATATTTGTATGGATAGAGAACTAGATAAAAACAAAACAACAACAAGAAAAAACAACGATTCTTAAGAAAAATTTTGAACTGAAGTGTGAACTTAACAGAATGTTCCACTTTAATTGAAAGCTGTAAGAATTTGTACTTTTTGAAGATTTTTTTTAGAGACTGATTTTGCCAGATAACGTTCAATCAAATTTTATACTTTCCATTTGAAGTTTTTTTTTATAAAACAGTAGTTTTGACAGTAAGAACATTTATTCAGACATCTATTATAGACCACATCCAGCACGTAGTAAAGAGACTACAGCAGCTTTAGATAGAAAGATAGTGACAAATCGATTCGTCGTCGTCGTTATCAGTAGCTTTGCTTGTCGTATTCGACAATTTGTCATATTTTATGTGAGAATCTCGATCCCAAAGCCAACAAAATTCAGCTTGTGCAAGAATTGAAGCCTGGTGACTGGAATGAATGAATTCTGGAAAAAATCAACTAAAATCCGGTGTTTTATCTTGAAATTCAGTTTAGTGATGATTTCTGGTTCAATAAATACATTAATAAACAAAATTGCCGTATTTGGGCTGATAAGCTATCCGACGAGTCCCAAGACCTACCATTACATCCATTGACAAAAATTGTATGGCATGGCTTATGAGCAGTCGAATCATTGGTTCGCATATATGTATGTATCTTCAAAAATCAGTCAAATCAGATTGTTACCACCAATAGTAACCGCTGTTGCACCATATTAATGGAAAATGCGTGCCTCCTGCCCATGGTTTGATAGTGACCTATGATTTCAACAATAAACCAACAAGCTTGTTAAGAAATTTTTTTGGTGAGCACTTAATATCACGTTTTACAATGGTAATTTGAAATTTAGTCTCAGGTCTCCAAGAATAAGACATCTTCAATTGACACAACTTATTTAAGCCAACGTGACTCGTGTTATTCATAAAAGACGCTCAAATGAGTCGCCCTAAATTCGACCTTACGAACAGCATCAGATTTAATCGTGGGAGTGGCCAACATTAATAGAATACTATTTTAAAAAAGTAAATGACTTGAATCGTTCTTTTAACCGATAAGAGACATTTATTTCATATTTAAGATACAAGAAGATTTGAGTTTCTTGTTTAAAAATCAAACTTCTTCTTTCATCAAAATCTAACTACTCCAATTTAGCTGAAGCAACAGTAGCACTTCTTATCAAGAGTTTTTCTAAGAAACGACTATAAAAATGTTAGTTTATACTAAAAATCTTTGAGCAAATATCATGATCTTAAATTCTTAAGTAACAAAAACAAAAACAACAACTTTGTGTGGTCTAGTGGATTATTTATTTTAATTTTATTAATCTCAATGTGTAAAAACATATCTCCTTTCTAATTGTTTCATGTTTTTTTTTCCATTAAGCCAATGTGTACCTTTAATTCATTGACCTCAAACCATAATATCATCACCATAACCAACATCAATTACACGTAGGTTATAATTATTCTCGTTAAGACTCCTCGTGTGCGTTGATTAGAATCCTTATCTTTAAATATACAAAAACCTGAAAGCCTTTCAATCTGCCTCCATTTAGAACTACCTACCTTCATAATAATATAATTTGTCACCAATAGAACTTAATTTATATTTGCGCCTCCATTATACCAGTTTCATGTGATGTCAATATACCCGCGCGTTTCGCCATCATAACAAATCCAGAATACTCGTACCATAGATCAAGGCCCTGCCTACTGCTGCGTCCAGTTGGTTCTTTATGAAAGCTGACTTTGATAGAAAATAAATAAAGATATCATCCAATCAAAACATTTGCTACTGGTATCTTTTAATTGACCTTCAAAGAAAAAAATATACTTACATTTTTTATGTATGTAGGTCCACCCCTAATGACCCCTAAGTCTTCAAGTCTTCTTTGGGTCTAGAATGAAAAGAACCAAACATAAAATACAATACAATCAACAACAATACAACAGAAATGCGGAAGAATAATAAAGTTGTCATCACACACATACACGCGCACCCAAGAGACGATATGTTCGCCCGCCTTAGGCCATAATATACGCGACACCCATTAGGCCCCATTGTCCTCCTCCGTTAATACCACTATTCACTAAGCAAAAGCATACATATTTACAAAGAACCCAGCTGATGTATCTGAAAGACATTGCGTCCAATCTGTATCTACAACAGGCTCAACTTCAACACCCATACATCGGTAAGAACTCAGAGTTCTCTATACTCATATCAGTCAGCAGTGGCAACGAGTTTACGCAAGTAATACAATACATCTACCCAATCACCCTGGCTAAAGAGGCATAAATACTCGTCGATATCTATAGAGAGGAGACGGAGACGGAGAGGGAGAGGGAGAGAGGCCAGCAGAAGAAAGACCTAAAGAAAAACCTAAAAGACATCCAAGAAATAATCAAGAAATAAACCAAGTAACCCAGTCGATCGTCACCTCAGTTTATCGACGACACTCGAGCGGTTTACGAAAAAAAAACACACCACTTAAAAAACAGATCAGAACTTACCCACATTAATCCTCGATCGATCTTGAGGTCTTAAAGTCGTGTTCCATAAAAGAAACAACCCTCGCGGAAGTCTTAAACTTTAGAGAAGAATTGAAATCATTAGAAATTTATTTGTCCGAACAATCGGGTGCATTAGCTTTGTGAGAATTTTCTGTGTCTTCGGTAAGAATTTAAGCCGGGCTTGAAGTGGAGGAAAAAAGTAACTAAGACTATTAAAACCTGAAAGTTACAAAGTTTCGAGGATAGTACGTCATAATATTGGGATTTCAGTACAAAAAAGTGCAGTTTTTCAGTGACTTTAAGCCTGGCCTGGTTGAGTGGGCAGAGAAAAGTATCTAAGGATTTGAGGAGTATCTTTTGGCAAATTGTAATTGAAGAAATATATTTTCAGCTTGAATTCAATTGCATAAAATTACAATCTATGGAAAAATATCCTTTAGATACTTTTTAGTCTTCACTAAGTCAGGCTTAAATATCATTAAGTGCAGTTTGGACTTTGGGGATTTCTGTCGTTTTCCAATTTCTGGATACGTAGCTATCTTATCTAAGAAAAAAATCTAGTTTCTTCTGAAAGCTGAACTTGATCTTCTTACTCTTGCTCGAAATCTTGGCTTTGGGCCAATTTGTTAATCAATTCCAAACCATTGTATCTGGGACAATTGTGCACATTTTTTCGTCGTTTGCTCGGCAATATTGTCGTCGTCGTCTTAAGGCAGAAGCACGTTCAATTACTCGTATATTGGGTACCTAGATATTTAACTCAAAAAAAAAAAAAGATAGAAAATTTCATTTTTATTTTGTTCGTTCGTTATTTTTTAGATACTTTTTTTCTCCTTTTCGAAGGCATTCGTGGAGGTGGTTGCTGGTGGTGGACGTTATTCGATCAGAATATTAATTTAAATTTAATATATTGTATTCTTTTTCTGTTGTTTGTTGTTGTTGTAGTTTTAAGTTAAAATATCTTTGCGCCATGGTATTTGAGACAGTGTGTGCATTTGAGTGAAAAAAAGAATACATACTTTTTTTTTTTAATTTTTTAATATGAAAAACAAAATTCGAATTGAGTAATAATAATTATTTTATTATTTTTTGTTACTTAGTTTTTGTGATTGTCGCGTGGTGGTTGAATTGGATTTTAAAAAAATTTTAACCAAATTTTAGTTTTTTTGTTCTGGATGTTATAGTGTTTAAAAAGTAATTCAATAAAACAATATTTTTTGTCATTGGATTGCAGTGAACATACAAAGATACAGAGTATTGACAAAAGGAAAACGAGTGTTGTAAATTTGTTTGAAGGTGAGTACCAACTTGGATTTTTTTTTGTATTTATTTATTCGATTCATTCACTTCTTTTCGAACTGAAGAATGCATTTTCGATTTTTTTTTTTTATTTTATTTTCTTGTCATTTCTTTTGGAAGGGGGAAGGGATGTGCAATGTGTGCATGTGCACGTTATAAATCATAAATCATGTCGGGTGCTCAAAACACGTACAAAAGTCAACGAAAGTTATTTCTATGTATATGACTGGATGGCAGTTTTCTTAATTATTTTTTTTTTTTAATTTTATTTTGGTTTGATTTAGAACCATTTATGGAGTGTCCAAAAACAAATTTTTTAATGTCTGAACATTTCAATGCAGAAAGCGAAACTTTTGTTTTATTTTACTTTTTATTTTGGAATGAAAAGAATTTTGTTTGTTGGTTTCATTTATGACGAAATACATTTTTTGTTGAAATTTCAAAAGCAGGTACATCGTACATAGTACATGATTGATTTTTGACAAATTAAAGAAAAAATAAAATGAAGATACTATTGTTGATAAAATAAATTTTGTCGCCTTGTTCAAGGTTATTTTTTGGACTAACAACGTGCTTATAAAAAGAACTGCATTATTTTGAGGTAAAAGAAAATTAATATTAAAGTATAAAAAAGCCATAAACAAACACACAGAAATGACCACAAAAATTGTAACAATTTTACTTAACAGTTTTGACATTTTATTTAAATTATGTTAATTTTCTACTTTAATCATTTTGGGTAAATCAAATCGTAAATGATTTTTTTGAGAAAATTTGAAATAAAAAATAATACAAAATTAATTAAAACACAAACAAACAAACAAATGTGCTGTACCTACACTTAAAGTGGTAACACTGGCTTACCATTGACGTTTTTCGGAAACACACTTTAACTCACGTCTTCATCACCTTAGTCTTGATTTAGATTGAAACATTAAATTTACCCCATTCTTATAGTAAATAATCCATTCAGGAAGTTTAAGTTTTAAATTAAATTTCATGTACAAAATTAAATTAAGTTTTTTTTATATAAAATTTTTTTATTCGAAAACCATCGTCGTCTTCATTATAATAATTTGTTTCAAAAACTGTTTATTATTTGGAATTTTAAAATGTTTGTTAAAAAGAACGAGTTTTAACAAAGTTATACAATTTTCTTTAAATTTTTATTTGTTAAGTTTTTATTGAAATCAAAAAAAAAACTAAAACAAGAAAACAAATCTTTTGTACTTAAAAATGTTGTTGTTTTAAAAATTAAAAATTACATTATTTTTTGTAATAAAAATATCAATTTTACTATAACATAAAAAAGCACATAAAATCTAAATTTGCTTTAAGATTTCAGTATTTCCATATTTTTAACAAACTATACATTAGGCAACTCCACACAAGAAAAAAATTTCACAAAATGATCAACCGATTTTAATGAAAACATCAACAAAATGTAGTTGAGAAACCTTAAAACGATTCCATGAATTTGAAAAAATTAATTTTTTTTTAATAGTTTTTATTATTATTATTGGTTATTTTTTAGTTTTCATAAACAATTTTAGTACTTACATATACACATTTCTGAACAAACCAATCTAACCATTAAGACTAAATTTTATTTGTAATACTTACACAGAAAAAATTAGTTTAAATATTTTTGATAAAGGGCCCACAAAAATCTAACTACGCCTCTGTGTTTGACAAATAATGACAACATTCAATTTAACGGCATAACGCCATCAGTTTCGTTAAGTATCAACAATACGATTGTCAATTCTAAAGTGTTTGACTTTCATCGGAATAACTATGTTCTCCTTCTCATATCAAATTGAATTTTCGGACATCACCGCCATCTATTCCTTGAAAGATGCAATTTATGAAAAAGTAGCTATACTCATTAGAGTTTAAAAAAAAAAAAAACAGATCATCAACTATTTGTATGTAAAATAATTAAAGTCTCTTCTTAGAAATTAAAAATGTTACTCCAATTCTGATGCATAACTTCAAAACTGCTTTCCACAATTTCAAGACAATGCCATCATCATGCAAAGAAAAAAAAAAAAACATAAATCTCTTTGTCAATTAATATGTATTCATCTTAAATAGAATTAATCTCTGTTCTCTATATCGCACTTAAATTTACGATATGTCACATGAATTTTTACCGTAAATCCAGTTAATCCAAAATTTGTTGCGGTTTGATTGCACATACATACATACGTTGACTGCAGACATAATAAACAAAACATTTTCAGCATTTTTTTGGCGTGGGAATAATCTATCCAAAACAGAAAAAGATTAATTAGTCAATGTCTTAGAACTTTTTGAATAAAATTTAAAATAAAAACTCAATCGAATTTATTTAACTTAATTCCATGCTGCAGTAAGAAATCATCGCATCGTGTAATTTAATTGCATCTTCATGAACGTGAACGTATGAAAGAATTAACCGAAGAAAAAAAGAAGTAAATTCGCGTACCACGAATACCTCAATTAATTTCCCATTTTCATTACACACATCGAGTGATAACAACTATGTTGGACTTTTGATCACAAAAAACAAATAATAATTGCACTCAAGATTCCACCTGGCGATGGCGATATGTCGGGAAAAAAGGAAGAGTCCCAGGAGAGTATACATACATATAGTGGGTCTTAAACTTGGTTGCAAGTTGGATTAATTGTAATTGCGCAGGAGGCTTCTTTCATCTGCATTAATCAATAGGTTGGTATTATTTGCCCTAAAACATCTTTCAAGGACGGCAATTACACGGGTACGTGATCGGCAATTATGGAGCAATGCGTGCATTGTGTTCTGGGGTTAAATTACAGTATGTCCAAGAAGAATCGAAACGAATCAAATTGATGAAAGGAACTAAGGAGTACAATCTCCATGATCTATAGCTCTGTGTATTATTTCAGTTACTGAATACTATATACAATAATGCATTTGTCAAAAAAAAGAATTCAGTACTCAGTAAGTATTTTACTGAGGATAGAGTTTCGGATTGTGAAACTTAGTCTGCTATTACACGACGACTCATGAGTCGTGACTCTTTTCGAACTACGTTGGTGCAAGAGAGATACAAAATTCGAAAAAATGACACGGAAGAAAATTTGCCCTGTGAGTCGCGGGCAAATTTTCTACGACTAATTTTTGACATTTTTTTTTTTGGAACTTAGAAGCCACTAGCTTAAGATAAAGATTATTGTTTAAAATTCTTAAAAAAACCATTAACAAGAAAAATACAACATCGAGACCAAAAAAAAAACCTTCAGTTTACGAGATTGAGACCGATACTTAGGTGAGGCTAACATTTAAAACAAAAAATTATGATCTTGCAACTCCGCCCATCTATGTATATTTTTTGTATAGATGGCAGCACTGAAATCCTGAAACACAAATTGTTTGAAAACTTTCGAAATAGAAATAATTGTTTTATTTTCTTTTGTTCAGTTTTAAAACTGGCTACACGACACTGACTTAAAGCCTTGAGCATGAATTCCAATTGCAAAATCTATAAAAAAAACAAAAAAATTCTAACGGAAACATGTCGTGATTGGTATTGTAGTTCTAAAGAAATTTTATCGCATTTTGGTGTCGACTATTTAATCCCAAAATTATAAGACAACAAAAAATCAATTGACTCTGTCCCGTGTCTCTAACTTATTGACATTCTGATCTTGAATCAATCGGAAATCAATACTTGATGACATCACGTTTCAATGGTATCACGAAATAACACATCAACTCCAGACCTGGATTGATGTTTTAGATGACAGCTGTGGTTGTTTTTTTTTTTTGGGGGGGGCGGGGGGTGGGGTTGGATAATTAATTTGGTAAATTGACTTGGCGCTCATAAGAGTTTCGATCGATAGTGCTTAGTAATACAATTTTACACAGAACAATTGTATCAACTGGAATAATTGGCCATTAGATAATTTTGTGAGTCAATTGTATTTTTTTTGTTTGTTTTATAAGTCCAACATAAGAATTAATGGCTAAATGGAGGTTTATTCCTTTTGATTTAAATTTATGGTTCAATTTCATGCTCGTGTTAGATTTAAGATATCTAAAATGTCTTTTTGATTGTATCAATTATTTTTTGGTTTCAAGACAACATTACCGAACATAAATAACAGCTGATGTGTCAATTTTAATTCCTCTGACAAATATTTTCACAGAATTTTATTTACATAAATGGTATAAATCAACTGAAAAAAAAACCAGAACGTGATACCATTTTTGACTGTCCTGTTTTTTATGATACAAAAACTTCAATAAATGCCAAGTTTTCAAATTATATTGGGAAGTTATCAGTATTTTGTCACACCCATCGTCTTTTTATAATTTTTAAATCGAAATAAAATTTATTTGGAAAATAAAAAAAAAATTACTTTAAAATTCAATATTCTCTTAAACGATGATAAATGTCAAACGATTTCCTTTCACGTTTTGCGAAATTAAGATGAATTGCTTGAAATTTTTGAAATATATTCTCAAATCAATATTTTGTATTCAAACAAGAAGTGTTAAAAGTATTTAAATTTCTCAAACACCTTTACACCTGTTGATGGCTATGTCGAAATTTGTCTTGCCTCCATATAAAGATCTACAAAAATAGTAATTCATGTCATTTCTTCAAAAAAAAAAACATTGAAATTTTTCACGTAGGCCTATTTATGGGTTAATATTGGACATGGTGTCGCACAACAATCCAAGACAATGGCTTTCGTGTTATGATAAATGCCCGTAATGTCTAAATAAACCAAAGAAAAAAGTTAAATAAAATTTAGCTGAAGGTGATGGTATGTTGGTCTAGAAGTTTATAATGAAGTCTCATTTGAAATCATGACTAAAATTACAAAAACCTAAAAAAAATACTTATTATGATGGATTAGCTCTTGAAAGTTCATTGGCTCACGATTATATTGATATTGGATACATTTAAGTCTTATTTAAAATTTTAAACATTATTCAAGCCACCCATAAGCTTGAGACCACATTGTTTTGTATCCCCACATTCTTAGTCTCATTAAGATTGGTATAATGATTTCAAGTAGAGAGTTCGGAAGTGCAATGACTGATAAAATAAAGTAGTACGGCCTTCTCCTTTCACTTATGGCATATGGACTTTTTTAATTAAAATTAAGACGAAATTAAGATTCGCAAATTGTTAAAGTTCTTTTATCAACTGTATAGATGACTCAAGTTTGCAAATACAATTTATTCATTCAAAAAAAAGTAAACCAATTTTTTGATAAAGACTATGAGAATTATTTAAAGACTTTTCAATTGTATTTTTTATATGTATTGTGCCTGGTTACACGAGCACAAAAAACAATTAATTCACGAAAGAGAAAGAAAAAAGGGGATGGAAAAAAAATCTATCCTTTTCCTTCTTTCTAAAAATAATCCTCTCTCTTTCGAGAATTGATTCTTTTTTGCGCTAGTGTAACCAGGCACATTTAGTATCAAAAAAAATTGAATAAAAGTAAAAATTCAATCAACAAAAATATACATTTTTCTTCTGACACATGTCAAGTTTTAGCTGGCACTTAATTTTTAAAGGATGACTCATTGTAAGGCT
Source organism: Scaeva pyrastri (assembly GCA_905146935.1). NCBI lineage: Eukaryota > Metazoa > Arthropoda > Insecta > Diptera > Syrphidae > Scaeva > Scaeva pyrastri. Next base: position 13,029,333 of record LR989929.1, on the reverse strand, counting down.
TGATTTATAATATAAATAAAAACTTATAAATTTAAAAGGTAACATAATATAATTTTGGCATTCAATTTTTAATGAAAAACACTAGAAATAATGTTGACCTCAATCGTACGTGGTTTATTTCTGAATATCTTAACATATATCTCCTGAGAAAATAGTGTGAAAATTTACCCATGTAAGACATGGAAATGATTTCTCAATAAGTCCATTGTTTCACGTGCTGTATGTAGCGACATCTTTCTGAAACCAAAGCTCCCCAAGACTACGAGTATGTGCTCATGTATCCATGATAACTTGCCAAACTATACCGAACAAAAATATTAAAACAGTTTGATAGGAGTCAAGCGTCATCTATCAAAAAAGCCAATTGAAAATCAAACCTTAGGATGAATCACCCGATACAGTTGCAGTTTTTCAAAAACTGTCGTCATAATGAATAAAACAAAATAGCAAACAAAAATGTTGATTTTTTTTATAAATTACTATGATTTATTTTATTACATAATTAAGTATTTTTAAAGGGATATGTTTATTTAAAAAAAACTAACGAGATTCGAATACAGAACAGAAAAATTTTGTATGGTTTGTGTAACTGAATGAAAAATCTTAATTTTTATTGGTCATATTGACATACGACTTTTTGCAGAATTAATGACAGAGTATTGAACTACATAATTTAAAGTGAACTTTAAACCATGTTAATTTATCATTTTAATGTTCGTTCTCTTATACCTGATAAATTCATTCAAGTCTGCTGATAAATTTCCTGAATTTTAAAATTTGACACTACTTGACATATTGAGCATGAATTAAATTGTAATGACCTTTATTTATAAGACAAAAACAAAATTGAAACGTTTCGTTAATTAAAAATACTTGTAGGGAACTTTCAAGGCCATATACTAAATATAAATATTCGATATAACAGTAAATGCGAACATACAATTCCAGAGCCGAAAACAAGAAGGTATATTCATGCACTTTGCAAGTAAACAAATGTAGCTATGTATTTTTAAAAATATTTAAAACTGGTTTATATTAATGCCCCACAGTACCGGCCTTTATTGATTAAAACGAAAAAAAAATTGAATGGGTCAAATTACGAGTATTATCAACCAGCAATAAGGAGAGGACTGCAAAACAACAATTTTACATGATTAAGCTTATTATGCAGACACCTTAAGTACAATGCAATTCATCAGGATTAAACAAAAAGTGATTATGAGTTTGGTTGAAAGATGTGATTAGTCCTTACCATCAATCACAATAATTGTATATTGCGTGTTATGGTGGACACATGATCCGCATGTGTTGGTTAAAGACGCCCTAAAAATGATTGATTACAATGGGAAAAAATGAAATACATTTTCAAAAATGGGAGGTGGTTTTTTTTCTATAGAAAGTTGAGCTCAAGCGGTCAAAATGTTGACATTGATTTTCGAAATTTATTTTGTGAGCTTAAACGTTAAAATATTCTAATTCTTATTTCTTTTTATAAATTTTGTGGAATTAAGAACTACTAAAAACAAAAAGTTTTTTTATTCACCCTTAAATCGCACACTGGGCGTATACTTGTTTTTTAAAAACATACCAAATGAAGAGTGGTGCCAAAAGAATAATCGTGTTTGGAGATTTTGAGTTTTTTGAGTATGAAATTGGAAAGTATAAGAGTGAGAGTGAGAGAGAGATAGAGATAGTTTTAAATGTCCAAAAAGGTGCAATGCAATGTGGTGTATGTTGAGTATAATTTTTGGTAGTATCAGGGAACAGAATTAACATAAAATACAGGGTGTCACAGAATGAAAAATATTTTGAACTAAGACTCATTAAAATGCAAATACTTATTAACAACTCAACATACTTCCATTTTGGTATTATTCCATGTATTTTTTTATATTTTTAAGACCAAAAAAATGCTATTGATGTGCTTTGTCTTAATTTAGTTATACAATGTTAATTTAAATTGAAATAAATGAATTTTTAGCTAAAGTGAAATCTTATGCTTGGTCTAAAATTTGTCTGTGTATATCTGTTATCTTATACCTAAGTGTATATTAGTTTTAACAAAATTATGTTAACTTTACAATTCTTAGAATTTTTCCAAATATTCATAATATGGGACACATTTGAATAAAATATCAATTTCGCTAAAATAAATTTTTTGTTTAAATAAAATTTTAGGCTCACGAACATTAAATTTATTTTAGGTTAAACAATAAATTACAAAGAGAAGCTTCTCTATTTAAATTTTTTTAAGTCACGATTTCACATTATCTTGAGTGGTTTTGTTTAACAAAATTTCAAATTATTATAAAATATCAGGGGCGTATACCTTAATTTTAAATAAAATCAATTAATCACACGCATATTTATTAAAGTAGTATTCTTCTTCAAAAAAAGGTAGAAAAAAAAAAATAGACCAATATCTATGCAGATTTTCTTCAAAAAAAAAATGTATCTTAACGAATCAAATTCGAGAAAATATAGATTGATACCTTATATGGAACCATTTGTTTAAATTCTATTGTTTTCTTTACATTTCATTGGCTAAGATTTGGGGCTATTTTAGGATATCAAACTATGGTTCTTAGCAAAATGGAGGAATTAAATAAATGGGACTTGATACAATTTTCAATTTGTCAAATTCAAAGTCAATCTACATATACTTATGTAGGAACAAATTTAGATGTGTCTCTGTTTGTTCTTTTAGAATTTTGAAAAAATAGAATATGATATTCTGAAAGGTATTTTTGTAGACACACAAGCATAAATTAAAAACTAAGCTATCTTTTATGTGACTCAGGTATACCGTTTATGTTTTAACATATTTTATGAATGGAGATACATTTGCTTAATGATAAACGAACAAATTATTCTAATAAACTTTCTTGTGTGAGTCATAGGCTAAGTTTATAGGTCAGATGTGTCTTGAACTTATAAGGGGACTTTTTTTTAGAATATAAGTTCCAAAAAAATAAAAAAAAAATACAAGATTATGCTTTGATTGGTACCTATGTATGTTAATTTTTTCCCAATTATTATATCACTTCCTCCATAGTTGATATCGATTAATAGGAACAATTCTAATTGTTAAAATTATTATTACAGTGTAGGAAGCTAAACTGAAATTGTTCTCTATTTTCAAATATTTGAATTAAGATGATGTTAGTAAATTGTTTTTAAATATTGGTTTTTAATTTCATATAAAGCTGTTTAAAATTTCGCACCATTAAATCAGAATTTATAATTAAAAACTAGAATAATATTACAAAAAGATCACCACCCTTGCCAATGTTAATATATTTTAATAAAAAACAAATAGATGATTTAAAAGCATTTAAAAGAATGAACCATAAAAAAAAAAAACAAAAAACTTAAAACAAAATAACTTAAATATTATGTATGTATGTATGGATCTTTCTTATCAAGTCTTTTGTTTATAAGCCACGATTTAAGAACTGTTATGTCTCTATTCGAACCATTTCACCATTTAAAAAAAAAATCTAAATTTAAATGTGCTTTGTTTTACCGTTCTTTAGGTGTAACTTTTAAAATAAAATTTAGAATGAATTCTATTTAAAATCACATCAAATTCTAAAATTCCTTTATCAGCATTTTAATATCAAGTAAATTGATTTCTCGTGTGATGAAACTACTGCTATTTAAATTTAATATAGAAACCATAAGTTGTTTTTTTTTTTTTTGACTAAATTTTACATTTTTACATTTTAAGATATCACCTGAAATTTGGTCAGTGAATTTCAAACTGGTTTCAGCTCGGAGGAGTTAGGGTGATTGCCATGTGGATCACCTTGCTTTCGTAGTTACAAGGAATCCTTAAACCTTGAAATAATTCTTATAAAATGGTTATAGGTCTATAATTCTACAAAGTCCGTAAGTGTCCCTAAGTGGACATAGGCACTCAACTACTCCTCTCTCCAGCTCTTTGTAAATTTCGACGATTGCCACTAGGCTATTTTCCTCCATACGCTTCTTGGATTCTTCTGCCTTTTTGAGTTAGTGGATTCCACTGCATTGCATGTCCTATGAGTCGATCTTATTCCACCATTTCCTGTCAAACCTGTCGGCAGAACATTACTGATCAATCACTAAAAAAAAATGAATTCGTGATAATAAAGACCGCAGCTTGACCCCACTTTTTAGACTCTTTTGACAACCTGCCTTCCTTGAGACATGACATTTTAAGTCTCCTTTTTAATAGCAATGAGTTTATCCAGGATAACCCTTCTCCGCAAAACAAGTGAGTTAAACTCTCTGTTAAAACTGTCAAAAGCCTTGGCTCTAAACCAATAAGAACCATGTGAAGTGGTGATTGGTATTAAAGTCATAAACAAAAACTTAGGGGTCACTATCCAGATAAAGAATAGAATTTAAATTTTTTAACTTTCTCTATTTTTACTACTTTCTTAATTATGCTTAACTTAATTACTATTATTTAAACTTCTTATTGGACTTAAAAAAAAATAATCCAAATTTTATTTTAAATTGTATCTTTAATGAAATGTTGGCAATTAAAGCTACACCATTTTCTTGAGTCTTAAAATCTACATTGACTTGAAAATATTTTACAGCTTTTTTACAACCCCATTAGTTTTGTCAATCAATTTAACTTAATTAATTTAAATCAATGATCTACAAAATAAAATTCGTGCTACACTACAATATTTTGTGGATTAATTTTATAACAAAAAAAAAAATGAAACTATAAAACTTACAAAAGGTTTTATGATTTTATCACATGATGCCGAATTTTATGATTTTTTGATAAGTTTGTGTTTTATATATTTTCCAAGTTTACATGCCAATTTTAGTCACTTGTGTGCTTTAAATTGTGACGTGTTTTTCTGTTTACACTTGTATGTTTTTTCGGGAGCCAGTTTGTCAATAAGACAATATTTTATGGTCACTTATGAATGACAAAACAAATAATTGAATATGGCACTTTTATAGCCTAGCCATCGGATTAGGAGACCAGTTTTAATGTTAAGATAATATAATAATTTATTTGTTTAAAAGTTCTTTTTTTACATGTGGAATGTGGCTTAAAAACTGAAGTGTTGATTTAAGGAATTCTGAAGAATGTGCAAATATTTGTCTCAACTCTGTCAAAAAAGTGACATTCAAAGTTCATTATTCGGTGGTCTTGAATGGGTAAAAAGTCTTAGAAAAACTTCAACTGTACTTTGAGTTTCCCAAAAACAGGTCCATAATCCATCTGAACTTGACTTGTTTTCTGAGACCTTTAGTGAAGTAAAAGAATCATAGTTCAGAGGGCCATTTAAGTACATATTTCAAAACCTAGGAATAAATGGTTCAATTAGAGCTTCGGTTAAAATTACTGCAATGACTCCTCCATTATCCACAGTTCCACAGGCTTAACAGCCAGTTCCACAAATTACCGATTTCTTATGGGCCCTTTCGTTTGCTTGGGGGCCTTCTCAGTCCTCCTGTGGCTTAGTGCATCCTAGTTTCTTCTATCAAGATCGAAACAAGTTTTGACTTGCAGTCTACTGACAGAATATGTCTTCAAATCTTTTTAAATCATAAAAATACGTATCTCATAAGCCTGACTATGAAATCGGCTTAAAACTGACAGTGTCGAAGATTTAACCAACATCATCAGCCTCTACAATTTATCGATTTTGACAGCCAAACCCCTCTGAGTATCAGATTAAAAATAAAAATTGAATTGGAAATTCGATTCTGTGTATCCAATAAATTAGTGCTATTTCAATACCCAACGTCATTGCATCAATTGTGAAGAAGAGAGATTCTGATTAACATCCTTGAAGTATGTATATGAAGGTAAGGTATACCTTTTTCTGTTGGCCTCTTACTCCATTCACAAAAACAACAAAACACTACTAAAAGACTGGCGAACATAACTCTTTCAAAAAGTCAAGGTCTCCCGCTGAATTTTAAATCGAAAGTAGGCGTTTTGCTTATTTACTCTCTAGAGGCGGGAGGGGGTCCTCCACACCGGTGCGGTGGATGTTGAATGTTGATATAGCAAAGGTACTTTTATAAATGGTCTTTTAGTAATAAGAAGCACACATTGTGGGCAGTCCATACGTAATCACATGTTACCCAGCGTCACGGTTCCCATTACAAACATCTGATAACAAATCTTAGGGCTTGCTGGACGGGACGTGTCGTTTACTTAAAGGGCCACCACACAACCAAAAGTAGTCCGGATCATATAGTATTATATATTTGCATCAGTAGCCCTGCGGCACCATTGGCAACTCAACGGGTTATCAAAAGATACTTTTTATAGATAGCTATGTATCTTTTCTCTTTAGGGTTATTTTACCCGCGAAACCAGATATTTTCGAATAGCGGTGATTAAATTCATAAAACATACATACCCCCATACATTTAATCTTTAAAATCATCTAGTGGATCAAGTTTTCTGTTTTATCAAAATCCGATCTCTATCAACGACCTTTAGAGATATTCAAGAGATTTTTTTTTAATCAATAAAAATCTATTCGATGATGCGAACATTGACCCACTCAATTGATTTCTTTATGGAATTATTGAAAATAGTGTTTGTAAACAAAACAGAAAACCGCCGCATACCACCGTGCGTCGAAAAAAGTGTGTCACAGATAAAAGTTCGTTCAACTTTTAAGAATCACCATCATATGGAAACAAGGGCTATCAAAATATTTATTAGTTGCTAAAAAAAAAAAAAAAATAAGTCTCTTCAAATGGGTGTGTGGATTGGATGGCTTCTATTTGTTGTTTAAAGATACGAATATCAATTTAAGATCAATAAAATCTGAGGTAATCGATAGAGAAAGATCTAAAAATTGATATTATGCTGATGTTAGATCTTTTGCCTGGAGATATATTTATGATCTTGTTAAAAAGCTGACTCGTTTTTTGGGTTGAAGAATTTAGGTTAAACATGGTTTATTTCATGGATACCACTGTGTTACATTTGTTATAATTTATAAATAATTTCTATTAAAAAAAAATGGATATGTTGAAGAAAATACTAGTGAAACATTTAATATGTGGTTTAAAAATGTATTAAAAAAATGATGGAAGGAATACATTTGTGGCTTCTGATATTGGAATGTGAAGAATTCAGATATTTGACAGTTAAAAGCAACTATCTATAATTGTCATTGATTGTCATCCACTTAGTACTGTCAGAAGCCTAGTCACTAAAGCCTCGATTACCATTAACCACCAGAAATCAAGCACGTGTAAAAGCTATTAGGCGTTGCCATATTCTGTTTTTGTTATTTATTATTTCTTCTCTCTGTCAACTTTGTTGGAAAAAAGTGCTTCTTAAAATATAATTTCGGATTCGGAATAAAAATATCAGTTTCTTTCATTTCTGTCACTTTTTGCTCAAAGATATGGTTGGAGTTATGTCACTTGGTCCGGGTTTATACGAGCTGTTGTTTAACTTAATCTACATTCACTTATATGGGAGAACAGACACTTCCGATTTAAGTTGACCGCAACTCTAAGAGTAGTAGTTGCATAATCGTGGTTCAATATTTTTTTTTTAATTTTTACAATTAATTTATGACAAAAATAATATATTGTTTGCAATTGTTTACAAATACAATTTGATTTTTTTTGATAAAAAAAACGTTTGTTCTGTAATTTGCACTTTGTATTTTTGTAGTGCAGTAGAAGTATACAAAATTAATATCAACAAACACACCCTTAAATCTGCCAACATTTATTTGTTTGCTGAACCACCCAAGTGCCTCCTATGTTTCAAAATCCGAAACTGTTTCTTCAGAATAATACTTTTACTGACTACTTGACTTATTTTTGTTTACCACTAAGTTTTTGCTGTTAAAAAGATGAATCCATCACACGATTATAATTAAGTTGTTAATTAAAAGTTGTTTTTTTTTGAAAAAAAGTTTCCTTCTTCAAAACCACTAAGTACTCGTCCTCTCTCAAGACTTAATAACTTTTTCATTTATTTTGTATTTATAAAACTCCACATCGAAACTCAATCAACCAGAAAACGACTATTCCTACTCCTGAAGTTCTTCCAATCATAAAATTGTTGTATCAATGAAAATAATCATAAACAATAACTTTATAATCACACCGGGAAAGGTAAAAAAGTGTAAACCGCCTAAATACCTGCTCCTGGCATAAAAAAAATGAAAAAAAAACTTCGTGCGACAATAAAAACATAAAATTCACGCTTCATGCATCATTTAGTGCGTTGATTTTTTGGTCCAATAATCTGACATTCTTCGGAAGCATACATACCTCTCTGCTTCCCTTTTTTGGTATTGTTTTTATTTTTTTTCTTATGAAGTTCGCTGCTCCTAATTACATAAATGACGGTGTATTTAAGTCGTAAATTATTATAGCCATACAGAAATGGTAGAAGACAAATTGGTGTTAAACCAATCATTCCGATTTATAAGTAATTGGAAGTTGGTATATGCCTTCATCATATAAATAATTGGGAGGTTTAAGTGAGTGGTTTTATTTTGGATTGGGCATATTTTTAACTGGACACAGGTTATTTTTCTTATTTTTTTTTTTTTGAACTTAATTACCTTGAAGAGTCAGTTTCGACAGTAAGTTATTAATACAATAATTTTAATTATATGTGGTTGAAAAAATAATCAAAAATAACAAAAGTTTGAAGTATGCAAGGACTCGAGAATCATGAATGTTGTATGGTATAGAGCAAGAGTCAGGGGCGTAGCTAGGGTAGAATCGGTGGTATCAATTATACTGGGCCCGCTGTTGAGGAGGATCCCGGGTTCCTTTTTCACTTCTAGTAAACTTTAAAAAAATAATGGACGCAAATTTGATCACCATACGTTTAAGCTGAAGGTATTTATGATTACCTTCTACAGGGTGTCTGGCAGCAGATTTATATTTTCAAAATTAAATAAAAAAAAAAAATCTTTTTGATATATTGTTTTATTTGAAATTTTGAACATAATGCCATCCAAATGTCTTCCGTCGAGTTGCACGCACTGTTCAAAACAAAGCCTCGTGTTACGCGCCACATGATGCACTAAACTTGATTTAATTACTTTTAGTGTTTCAGTAGGGTTATGGGTTCTTAGAGCCCAGTTACGGCAGTTTTGTTCATTAACGTGTCTGTTTAAATGAAAATTAGCTTCGTGGCTCCAAAAAATGGGATTCACAGTACAAAAACGCTCCAACATCGTCTCACAAAAATGTTTGGTTGAAACAAAATCATTTCCTTTGAGTTCTTTAACGATTTGAATTTTCAATGGATGGAACTTTAAATCCTTGTCGTGATGAGAAATCCGCCACACCACCGCACCGTTTATTAGTTGTTGAAATAATCGTATTTAAAAACATAAATCTGCCACCAGACACCCTGTACATTAATTATTTTAAAAGGATTTGATAATCTTTACAAAACGACTTAAACTGTGTTAGATAAATTCAATTTCCAATATTCAAATTAATTCCAGACTTTAAGTTGGAAAAGGTCCATCTTTTAGATTGAGATTGAAATTAAGATCACTAAATTTTAAAAACGGTATTTCCTACATACTCAATATATGTATATCTAAAATTTTAACAAAGTATAATTTTCCTATACTTTCACCTAAAACAAAATTAATTTTCTGTAAGATTTCTTTCAATTTTTGAACAAATAAAAGAACATTAAAATCGGTGCAGTCGTTCTGATTTTGAAAATGATTTAAATAACCCAAATTTGGTTTGTTTTTATTACATCTGAACTTAAGAATATAAAATCTCTAAAAAATGATATCACTTAAATGAATCACTAAATAAAATAGAAAAAAGGGAAAGATTACAACTTGGTAGAAACTTCTTAACCACTTAATATAGTTTTATTAAGGTACTTAAAGCAACAATTAAGTAATCCATCGGTTAAATTAATTGATAAATTTGTTTGTTCCTTATAGACATTTTTATAGATACACTCATAAACTACATAGTTTAACCTATGTTTTACGAGTATCTTATCATTATCAGTTTATCAGAAAATGCTGAAGTATTTTTTTTTTTTTATAGTTCATGTAGTACATGGGTATTCTTTTTTTATGTCTCAATTAGATGAGAAATTATCTCGATGTTCGTAATTCAGGTTAAAAATCTATCTCAAGGTTAACTCTCTGAAAACGTACGAATCTATATACTATATGGAAGCCACTATAAATGAACAATAAAGTCAGAAATTTTATTGATTCAGATTAGTCACACCATCAGACGTCAAAGCATCCGCTTCAACACCACCACCATTACCGCCACCACCACCGCACCTCATCATCTCTCTCTAGAACTCAGTCCTTTATGATTAATGATATCGCAAATCCGCAGAATTATTATGACACTCATGAAGAATGTCGTGAGTTTCAAGTTTTTGGTGTTTTTTTTTTTTTTGTTGAAACACAACATTTCTCTTCCAAACTTCACGCATGAAACTTCGCACAATTTTGCTGTCTTTTGGATTAAATTTAAATTTTAATCATGTAATCGATTAAGGTTACGCTTGTTCATTGATTTTTTTTTTCAGTTTTGAATTAAGAATGCCCCACCTTCGCTTCGGTTGAGTTTGGGTTTAACTTAATGGAAATAATGTTCGAAGAGTTCGAATCACCCTACGCAATAATTTGGAGGGAATGAAACTCACGACTTGGAGGAAGAAATTCGATCGATTCGATTAAACGTTTCAAAAAACACCTTCGGACAATGTTGTCGCGATTTGTTTTTATTTTGATTAAAATCGATTCCTTTAAGTAGAATGTCACGATCATTGACTTGTTTGGAAATCGTTTTTTTTTTTTTTCTCACCGATATTTTGTAATGTTGCGTCTTGTATCATGATGTCAATGGTTGAAGGCAGTGACATAACATGATGAGGCCTAAAAAAGGTCTTCATTTTGTTTTATTTTTTCAGTTGGAATTGCAACAAATTGATTATTTATTATTTCAAGTGCAAACCAATGTTTCAGAAAAAAAAAATGTGTTAAATAAATTGAGGAGCATTCGGAACCTAAAAGTAATTCAATTTTCACGATTTTTTTTACACGAAATTGCTTATGTCCGATTTTGTTTCATGTTATTTATGCACATGGTTTGCTAAGACAAGGTTTTCGACATTTTTTATTTGAAATGTTATTTCCACATAATCAAGGAATCTGGTACCAAAAAAACACAAAGTTGTATCACAACAAGCGAAAGTACTCACGAACTGTCATTTTTGACATTTGATCTAATTATTTTCGCGGACGAATCGTGTGTTAATGCCGATTAAACAGATCTTCAAAAGGCCGTTAGTATAGGTAGACAGCAAAAGTATTTTAGTGAAAAATGAGTTTCGCATTTTGAAATGTAGGTGGACAAAAAAATTAATAAATTCTGGTAAACTTGATGGTGTGTTCGTTGATGTTTACTTTTTTTTACCTCGGCTGCTCTACAAAGTGTAAACGTTCCACAATTTGTAAAACAAAAAATTTGTTGAGTGACTAATGTAATGATTGTTTCAGTTCACTTCTATTATCAAGTCTTTCACTTAATTGAATGACTATTGCAAACTTAATCACATCTATTTTAGAATGTAAGTTGAATAATGTTAAAGTTAGCCCTTAAAGTTTCCTGCAACTTAGTTTTAAAGTGAATACTCTAAGCCAATGGCATTGAACTTTGATTAACTGTAATCAGTAACTTTGGGTGTATTTTTGAAGTCTTACTGAAAATTTTAATAAAAAAAAAAAACTAGTCGACGTTGGAAATATTTTGAATGTTTTTCGAACACACCCGTTTATAACTGTAACTATTAATTTGGCATGTAATGTAGGGAAACAAAGTTTAGGATTTAGGTTATAAAGTGAATCAATTGTTTTTCTTTAAAACTTTTATAATTGCTCTATTTAAAGATTACCAATAAAACACGCATAGTATGTTAATAAAATTAAAGTCCAGATTTTAAAAATCTATAAAAACGAATAATTTGGTCATTAACTTTTGAATCTCTACAAAGTAGATAGGTACAAGTTAACTAGCCTTATCAGTTTTACATAAACCAAGTTTGACACGATTCCAGCTTCCTCCATACTGTTGTCAGTCCTCACCGTCCGTCGTCGGTGTGGTCCTCATACTCATTTCCTTTTCCAGACACTGACTGGGTGTACAATTTTCACAATTTATGACCATAATTACTATCCACAGTAAAAAAGATTCAACTCTTTAATTAAAAGCCTGACTGTGTGTAGGCATCGTATTGTCAATACAATCAATAATTCTTCGCTATTCCGCTCAGAATATTCTGCCCTCATATTCCTTATCTGATGTGTTCAATCTCAAAAAACTTGTGTCCCAGAGTGTATCTTATGCTCGTAACAACTTCTATACGAGTAGGTAACATGTCTATAATAATAAATTATTTTAATGAGATGTTTCATCGTCGTCGTCTTCGTTCGTCGCCATCACGCCAACCTTTATCCATTACGAGCGTGATGGTGCGTAGCCCAGTATCTTTTTTAATATAACAACCGAATCGATGTATCTTTTGTAAGGTTTCGATGTCCGGCGCCTTTTGTGTGAAGTATAATCAAGCCGCATCCATGAATCCGTCTACTTGGAGTTCCAGACTCAATTCGGTGTGATATAAACTCCATCAAGAGACACCTGTTAAATGGGGACTTCTCTCTCCCCTCACCCTTGGTCACCTTCTCCAGTGCCTGGCATTTCATTAAAGCTTTTGCATTTTATTTGGCTTAACTCTATTTTTTTTTTTTGTATTGTGTAGCTAGCGGCAAAGTTAATTTAAAATTCTGATAACGTTCTTTTAAGGCTTTCGCAGTCTGGGGTCTTGGTCAAGAAACAAACAAAACAAAAAATAAGCAAATATAATATAATAAAATAATTGGATGCGAAAAGTGTGCCAGGAGCAGAGGATTTATGATGAACCATGTTGGCTCTCACAATACTTTTTTTTTATAATAAATTTGTATTTTGCTAGAAACAGAAAAAAAAAATAAAATAATGGAAAACATTGAAATGGAAAAATATTTCCGAACCTAGACACACAACAATAAATAGGTTGCTAACAGCTACGGTCACAAGCTGGTATTGCGTAGAAGTTATGCGTGAGGAATAAGAATGCATATTTTTTTTTTCGTTTTTATTCAGATACAATTTGTGACCATCGGCTGATGAACATATTTCTGGTTAAGGGTAGGCTACACTGGTATAACAATCATTTTGACATACAGACAGAAAAAAAGTTAAAAAATCTTGAAATTTTTTTAGACCAAAAATAACATAGTAGGAAAAATTATAATATTTCTAAATATGTAGTTAAATATTTTTTTTTTTTTAACCAACAAAAAAGTGAACTTTTATAAATGACTTTGACTCGAAAAAATTAATCAGCTTCATTTTTATTTTTTACATACACAGAAAAGCTTTTTGAAAATTTCTAGTCTCCGAAAAAATGCACTTAAATGAATAAGATCTTTTTAAACTCGAATAATCTTTAAAAAAACAATAATTCTATTTTAACACGTGTAAAATTCGTCCTTTAATATTGTTTCGGCAAAAGTTTAATTTTAAACTAAAGTCAAACTATGTGAGACCGTGAATGAAAAAAAAAAACTTTTGTAAAAATACAAGACAAGCACAGAAAAACTAGGCCTTAGTGTACTCTTTCAGAAAGTATTAATATGCGAAACATTCATTTCGTGATTTCAAGTTTATAGTTCTAAAATTTGACACCTGTCAAACTCAGCTGTCATTTGAAGTGTGCAAAGCTTCAAAATTCTTAAAGCTTTTAAAAATAGTGGTGATATAAATGTGACCACTCACTATTCTCGCACTACACGATGATTATTATCGTAAAGTCTTAATCCCTGTAACCTAAACTTAAAAACCCTAATTTTTTCAGGTTTTCAAAGTAAAAAAAAATGGCCATGGTTTTCATAGTTAAAAAATGTGCATAAATAATAAAAATAAAATAAGAAGAAATTTTAAAAGACTAAGTGGAATAAATTTGTGTGCTTTAGTTTCGGCCACCACTGTACAGGTGTGTGTGTCTTTATTTCACTACAAAAACAGTAAGGATTGGACTGCAACAACTTCAATAAAAAAGGCTCACATGACGGCTAGATTTATTTTTCCAGAAAGAATAAAAATGAGTACCAATTATTCGTCAGAAATTTCAAATACGATGACCTCTTTTAAATGAAGCCCTCATAGCTTTGCAACTCATATCAATTCTAGACAATTTAAGGCCATTTTAAGCTATAAGAGGTTATGATTGTATATTGTACCTTAGGCCATAATCATAAGTCGCCACTTCATTCAAAAAAATTCACCTTACGAGTTTGCTCGTACCAATTTTTATCAAACGGCCTTGCACTTCGGAAAGGCCATAAACTCCAATCAACAAAACTGCCGGCATTGTTTGCCAACGAAACAGAAACATTGAGATTAAGACCAGTTCCTTGTTCCAGGCCAGTTTTGCATCATGCGTCGGTCGTCATCGTCTTCGGCAGCGTCCAGCGTCGAGCGGCGTGTTATAACCGCAGGGCGCTCTTAAAACAAACACCATCGCATTCGCATTGAACAAACTTTTAACGATCTTTCTTTATGGTTTCGATTTTCAGATGAACGCTCCAACGACGACGAGGGGCAAGATCATGGAGAGGCACAGCAGAAACGTGATCATGTCAACCAGCAGTCTTCTGATACTGGTACCACTTTTACTACAGGTAAGTCCAGCGACAGCGAGAATAATATGAGACCCTGAATGTCTTAAGATTTATGAATTCCCCAATCGCCATCACTTTATGAACCCTCTAAATGTTTTGTTTTGCTTCCAAAATTCAAGACCTTTACGAATGTGTTGCCACTTGTGGCGGGACATGGACGACTAATGGATCCGCCGGCACGTAACGCTATGTGGCGATTTGGTTATCCAAATCCAGTCAACTACAATGACAACGAGCTCTTCTGTGGTGGCTATGCGGTGCAATGGGAACAGAATGAGGGACGATGCGGGGTATGTGGCGATGCATATCATATGAAGTCACCGCGTCCGCACGAAGCTGGCGGAGAATTCGCCAAGGGAATTATCTCCCGATACTACACAGCCGGACAGGTGAGTTCTTGATTTTGGAATGAATAAAAACTAATTGATCAAATTGTTTTTTTTTATGGCCGAAAGTTGAAGAGGTCCAGGTTGGGATTGGAAGGACATTGAATGTCATGTTTTTTCGAAATAATTGGAGCCTGAAGATTTTTCAGATTGTTTTTGTATGCTAACAACTAAATTGTGAGATTCGATTGACTTGATGGGCCTTAGCCATGGTGAAGGACAAAGTAGTCATCAGAAAATAGATTTTATGTTTTAAAAATTCATAAAAAAAACAGGCATTTTGAAGCAGTAACGGTGCTTGAACTTTGTGGGCCCAATACCAATAACACTTTACCTGGAATATTTACAATTTGGAAATTTTAAAGTTTTACCAAAGTGATATATCATTTATAAATGATATTAAAAGAAGTGGTTTCAAATTGCCACCCTGAGGAATCCCAAATTTATGAATGAAAGCCATAGGGAAATTGTAGCTGTAGAAGATTTTAAAATCTATTTTCAAAAAAATAAAAGAAGATGATCTTCGTTCATGAGACTAGAGATTTATGATAATGTCATTCAATTGGCGATTTCCTTATTTATATCATGACAAACAAAAAAAATTAATCTGCACACTTTCCAAAAAACTTTATACTGAATACAATTTTGAAATGTTATCTTTTCACAGGAAAATAACCTCACCAATTGTCTTATGTTTGGATTTTGACAATTTCTATGTTTTGAGTATTCCTCATGACCAAAATCGAAAAAAATATTAAATTCAACATGTCAAACTCATTTTAACAGTTTATTATTTCATCTCCCTCTCACTAATTAAAACGATAAGATTTCAAAGTGAGTGTGCTCAAGAAAGAGTAAACACCGTAAAAAAATGTTTGAAGTAAACAACTGCTAATTATCTATATCTATACTCTGTACTAATATACATATAAAGCTGAAGAGTTTGTTTGTTTGAACGAGCTAATCTCAGGAACTCCTGGTTCGAATTGAAACATTCTTTTTGCATTGGATAGTTTATTTATCGAGGAAGACTTTAAGCTATACAAAATTACGCTACGACCAATAGGCGAAATGTAGGTCACTGGTCATTATTGGTCTTTGGTCATAAATGGTCTTTGGTCATAAATGGTCATTGGTCATAAATGGTCATTGGTAATTATAGGTCATTGGTCATTATTGGTCTTTGGTCATAAATGGTCTTTGGTCATAAATGGTCATTGGTCATAAATGGTCATTGGTAATTATAGGTCATTGGTCATTATTGGTCTTTGGTCATAAATGGTCTTTGATTAATATAGGTCACTGGTCAATATAGGTCATTGGTCATTGTACCTTTGACCTCTGACCTTTGACCTTTGACCTTTGACCTTTCACCAATGACATGTACAGGCCAATGACCAATAATCTATAATGACCAATGACCTATATTGACCAATGACCATTTATGACAAAAAACCATTTATGACCAAAGACTAATAATGACCAATGACCCATATTGACCAATGACCATTTATGACCAAAGACCAATAATGACCATTCTCCTATAATGATTCATAACCAATGACCAATGACCAAAGTCTCTCATTTTTCCGATCGTGACGAACGCCATGCCATCGCCTCTCAGTTGCGTAAAGGTTTCGGACGGTTTGGTCTGCGCCGCGCCGCCGCCGTCCCTCCAAGTAAGGAAGGTCTGCCACGCTGTCCCTACCATAAAATGTACTACATAGAACTTTCCGAGGTGGTTCCACTGCTTCCATGCGAGCTAGGTGACCTGCCCGACGACGGAATCTACCGAGTTTATTTTTATTTCACGACACATCTGAATTCGAGGTAGATTGCGGAATCGTCCTTCCTTACATACTGGGCCATCAATTCTCCTTGCGACTTGCTTTGCGCTTAAGAGGTCAAACTTTGCTACTATTGACCCAAAGTACCTATTCATGCTCCATTACCTTAATTGTTTGACCAGTTGTTCTTCTCGCAGTCGAACGTCACCAACCACTTTGTTTTTCTTTCACTAATCAGTCAGCGGGATATCGTATTAAAAAGAGAACAGAAGGCACGCATTGCATGGGATAGATTTTTGTTTTCAAACGAATCGTGGATTTTGTTTTTGAGTATTATGAGTCATGACCATCACTTTCCAGTATTTTAAATTATTTAAAATTATTCATCTTAAAGGGCTTCCGTTCCATTGTCAAAATCGGGTTGCAGAAAAAATCCGTATGTTCTTCAGCCATAATAAAATAAAACCTAAATATCCTTTACGAAGTACTTTAAAATATATATTTTTTAAAACTTAATCTTAATTGCTATAATAATAAATTGAGGCGGACCAAGTCGCGGGGAACAGCTAGTGACAGAATATTTTTTAGATAACATTTATCGGGCTAAAATGTAACAGGGACACACGTAAATTGTAAGTCAAGTTCTTGAAGATTTTAAAATTATAGGTTATTGCGTAATCCAGAAAAAATTTAATAATCTAAAATCATTGAACAGACTTGAGCCTTGTCAAAAAATTACTTCTGTCATTTTGGCAATTTCAATTCTTTCAGATCAAAAAAATTTTAAACATTTGTTTTTCTTAAATTCTCGTTTAAAGTTTTATTTTATTTTTAAATTTTTATATAAATACATTTTTATTTAAATTGTTTTAAGCTTAAAACAAATTGCGCAAAAATATTGCAAAATTTGATTATGATTCCAATACTAAAGCTTCATATTGCTGCAATGGTAATTGAGCCGTATTTAAAGATGCACTAAAAAGATAAAATCAAAAGTATAGGTAAACATTATTTCGGATACATGTAATTTAAGACATTTTTTTGGTCAACATACCCAACTTGCATATTCGAAACGACGCTTGGAATTTTAACCCTTAGTGATCCCGAAATATTAAGCCTTGCATTTGAACTAAGATTCACAGTATCAGGTGTTCCTACCAGGTTGGCTACCAGGACGTATGACTTATTGTTATAAGTTCTGAAAAGAAATACCAAAAAAAAAAATGGTTTTGAAAACAGTCCAATGATAAAGTTCATAAAAGAACAAACCTCTTAATGACCAAAACACCATTACCAACCATGCCGTATTGAATGGTACCGAATTTCAAGACATCAGTTTTTCTGAGATCAACCATTTGCTTATAGACATTCAGATGGCTCTTGGAATTGCGCTCGTTCTGTACGTTAATATCAACATAGTTTGGATTAACTGGCAACCAAGTGTTTGGATTTGTTGAAAATCCTGTAAAATACAAATCAAGTGAATTTGATAGTAATTTTTTGTCAATTATAAATTAGGACTTCTACTCACCGGCTGCTGTAGATGTATCCCATTGGAATGGTGTTCTTGCTGGATCTCTTGTGAATTTCTGGAAGATTTGTGGGTTTGAATTACATGCTGCTGGATCTTTACTTTGTTCCCAAGTGATGTCACCATCAAGCATACCCAATTCCTCACCCTGTTTGTGGGGGAGAAAATTAAGGTTCCAAATATTTGTGTGTGGACTTTTAAAAACTCATAAACTCACCATGTATGTAATACTGACTCCCGGAAGAATCATTTGAATCATGTTCATAATGTCAATACGTTCCTTGCCATATCGACTTCCGACTCTTCTTTGATCATGATTGCCCATCTGTAGGAGTAAAAATAAACTTGGTTTTTCATCAACTCAGAATTATACTCCATTTGCTTTGAGCTTACCACCCAGTTAGGAGTTTTACCAGCTGGCATCTTGTCGAGCCACATTTTTATGATTTCAGCATATTTTTCAGGATTTGAGTCCTTGTTACCATTCAGAATAAACTGAAAGTTGAAAGGTATCTGAGCTCCTTGGGTTGTTTTGTTGCCATAGAACTGCATCACATAATCCAATCCAGAATAGGTTTCAATCAGCAAAACTCTTGTATCGCCTCCATGGATGCGTTGATAATCATCAAGGAGCTTACGCCATTGATATACCATGTCAACAGTTTCAGGCTGATCTTGTGTATAGATGTGTCTGAGGTAGCCCGGGTCATCTGGATCATCGGTAAAGCCACTAAGAGGCTCATCGGGGTAGTTGCCATTTTCATCGGCCTTGACCTCAAAGCACCATGGAACAGCATCAATACGGAAACCA
The DNA here is from genome assembly GCA_905146935.1 of Scaeva pyrastri. NCBI lineage: Eukaryota > Metazoa > Arthropoda > Insecta > Diptera > Syrphidae > Scaeva > Scaeva pyrastri. Next base: position 13,010,077 of record LR989929.1, on the reverse strand, counting down.
GCAACTCCACGATCGAGCCAATAGGTCAGCACTCGTTTCATTTGGGCAACAACTTCGGGATTACGATAGTTCAAATCCGGTTGTTTGACAGCAAATTGATGCAGATAGAACTGTTGGCGTTGTTCATTCCACTGCCAGGCGCTTCCTCGGAATGCTTGCAACTAAAAAATCGTTTGAATAAAAAGGAAGATGCAAAACACAATGACTTTAAGTTACCCAGTTGTTTGGGGGAATTGGTTTTCCACTAGCGTCCCTCTTACCATCATGCCATACATAAAAATCTTCATAACCTCTCTCACGATTGACCGATTTCTTGAACCATATATTCTCATCACTAGAATGATTAGGAACAAAATCCAGAATGACTTTCAATCCTTTGTTATTGGCTTCTTTAACAAGCTCTGCAAAATCATCGAGGTTTCCATATTCGTCTTGAATGTCAAAAAAGTCAGCAATGTCATAACCAAAATCAGCCATTGGTGACTTGTAGATTGGTGATAGCCAAGTTGCTGTGACTCCAATTTCCTTTAAGTAATCAAGTTTCGATGTGATACCCTTAAGATCACCGATTCCATCGCCATTTGAGTCCTTAAACGAACGAGGATAGATTTGATAGAACTGAGCAGTTTCCCACCAATCCTTTTGTGGTGTGCTTGGAGTATTCGAAGGATTTGTACAGCCATGGGCAGGAGCACTCCATAGGCTTAGGAAAATACCAAGAAATGTTACACCGATAAACGACTTCATTGTGTTCAATTGACAATAATTGGACACAATTTGAAAGCAATCCCACCAAAGAGGCGGCTTTTAAAAGATCTGATCTGCCACTTCAGAAGCTTATAAGTGGATAAATACTTTCATATGTCTATTGTCCATCAGGGATACAAAGATAAGCAACGATACTTGATGATGTACTTCAGTAGGAATTACATGCATACATGTATACAAAAAAAGATAAGAAAAAATAAAAAATTTTATCTACCTTATGTTTCGAACATCGATTTTGAATTGAAAATTATCAAATACCAATTTTGAGAGGGTCTCTGTCCCTGAAGAGCCCTGAAGTCTTACATAAGCAGTGTCGGTAATTACACTAGCGCCAATGTAATTCTATTCGTTGTTTAGTTATTGTTCTGTACTAAGAGGTACATAAATGTTCTATTTTGTTACTTAACAGCTATATTTCGTCAATTTAATTGATGTTGATAAGTTTGAGCAAAAGACAAGAAATTTCTAGATAGTACATACCTACGTTATATTTTATTTTGATTTAATTGTATTCTTTCAAACAACTGCAACTCCGCCCGATATAATAGTGGTACACTGAGGCGTATAGGTACTTTTTGTATTTTTTTGTATCATGCAAGTTTGTCCTTGTATGGTTGATGAGACTGTAATCTACTCTTCTTATCAATTAATTATTAACTATTCTGATTAAATGCTCATATTTTCTGAAATCGAGAGTCTATGCGAATAAGACAAAAGGCGGGCCTTTAATGGAATTCGAAGTTATATTTTTAAATCTAATAACATCGATTTATACGCAACAAAAATGTCTGCAATGAAAAAACTTGTACATGACATTTTTAATTTAAGACTACAAAGCTTGTAAACACTTTTTTAAAGCTTTCAAAAATCAAATCAGGGGTTCCTCAGGATGGTCTCTTAGGACCTCTTCTTTTTAATATAACATCAAATTTTCAATCCAAATCTGGGACCTAAGGAACGTACATATGTATTTGTTCCCTTTTTTGTATTAGTTTCTGCTGTGAATTTAGCTATTGATCCGAAAAATTTTTAAAATCCAGTTGGACCAACTATTTTATTTATAGAAAATAATTATTTTACCAAACTTAGACTTATATTTCTTTAAATTTTGAAATCTTTTTAAATTTTGAAGGAAATCGAAGTTGAAGTCGAACTAACCGCCAATCATTATGGCCGTTTCGAGATGTTCCTTTGTCCCAACAATAATCCACGTTATGAAGCTTCACAAGAATGTTTCGATCGGTATCCACTCTTTATTTCTGGCACTCGGGACAATCGCTTCCTCATTCCAACCGAAGCTAAGAAGAAGGACATATTCCGGTATCGAGTGAGGTTACCAGCTTATGTTACATGCACCCAATGTGTCTTGCAATGGACTTATTATACGGGTAATATGTGGGGAACATGTCCCAATGGTACCGAAGCTGTTGGTTGTGGGCGTGCTGGTGAGTTTTTTTTATTTGTTGATGGAAAAATATTTTTTAAATCTTGATTTTTATGAATATTAGAAACCTTCCGAAACTGTGCTGATATTGCGATAGTTTCAAATACTGGAGGTGGTCTTCCACCAGCATTTGTTAATAACAAATCACCATATCTTCTTTATTACAAAGATTATCGTGCTCCACTTGATAATAATGTCTTTCCACTTATTGTTCGGTAAGTTGTATTTAATTGGCATTCATTAAATTGCATAAACATTTTTTAATTAGATGGTAATGAAAAATATAAATTGCTTTAATTAATAAAAAAAATTAAAATTTATGTAATTTTAGAAATATCAATCGTCATTAGACTTTGGTGTAGAAAGAAGCTTTAACATAAAACACATACACATAAAAAAACAAACACTAATACACAACAAAATTGGTTTATTATAATATTCATTACATATAAACAAATTCATCACATTTTTACCAATTATGTAAATACACATAAAAATATTTCAGCTTTTTTTCAAATTTAATAAAAAAAAAAATTAAACAGCTTGTAAAAAATTGTAATTTTAAAATATTTTATTTTTTAGAATTATATTGTACATTATAAAATTGGTATTGGTTTGGCTTTTTAGTTTAAGGAAAATTAATAAACATTTTTATTTACTTACGGAAAATTTAAAAAATAGTGTTTTATTTAAAAAGATTGGTGTTTTGGGAAAACATTGCTGCAAAACTCATTTCGTACATTTTTTGTATTTGCTAATTGTAAATATTTAATAATGTAAATATAAAAATAAAAGAAGTGTGTTTTGACAGCTTATACAGTGCAATACAATGTCATTTTTTCAGCTTAGTTGCAATTTTTTAAAACTAAACCCGATCCCACAAAAAAGTCAAAATGATAGATATTTCAATTAATTTATGCGTCTGTATATTTAAAATTGTGAAAAGTAAGATTATCAAAAAATACGTCAGTTTGGTATGTAAATTTCTGTATAATATTCAAAGCATTTAAAAATTTACCTTTAAAATTTGAACGGGTGCGTTCAACCGAAATTTTGTATATAATTGAACGTTGAATTTGAAATATACTATTTAGGTACAAAGTATTAAGTTAATGAAGTTTTTGGTGACTAACTTTTCCGTTTATCTTCCAAAAAAGTTATCTCAACTTTGGAAGGCAGTTTTTTTGACGGCTGACCAATCAGAACCTAGAAACATGACTTACCTTCATTATGTTGTCTGAACTTACCCATTTAGAAATCTACTCGTAAATTCCAGCAATTGACTTTTTTTTTCAAAAATTCAAGTGCACTGCATCATTTTTGATAAAACACATTATTAAATAAAGAAGGTAGTTTTTCCTTTGTCATGGTATTCTCTTACATCATATTTGTATCTGTAGAAATAACTTGTCACTTATTAAGTGTTATTAGTGGTTTAGTTACATACTTGTATATATGTACATAATATGTACATTTGTTTTAGAAAATTAGATAAGCCTTCTTTCTTCTTTATTATCTCTATGTATATTTCTGTAATCAATATATGGATGTAGTATATTGATTGATTAAGTACATCTCTTGAAGTTTACGTCATTACTTTAAGGCTCACTTTTTACAGTTAAAATAACTTCACACCACTATTAACTATAAAAGATTTCCAAAAAATAATCTCTCAAAATATAGTTGTGTGCAACTTAAATAATTTGTATTTAAAAAACCGTTTTGCTGATAAAAAAACATTTAAAAGCAAACAATATCAGGATAAAAAATGGCAGTTAAAACCACTAAAGCAATTGTCAAATGAAGAAAACCTAAAAAAAATATCTTGAGAAGACTGTTTTTGACTGAAACCATTTTCTTTTCTGGCAATGGTGTTCGGCATAAGCGGTGGCGGCAGCGACGGCGGCGTGGGCTTTGACAACGACGTTGCTCATAATTATTTCCACCAATAGCTGTCTGACTAATAGTTTTCTCCATCTCAATCGGAAGTTCCTGCTTCGTATCGCCATCTTTTGATATTAAATCACAGTAATCCCCGGCTCCATCAATATGGTCGTTCATTTCGATTGCTGGTATCACATTTTGCTTTTGATTTGAAGCAAAGAAACATTGATTTTCCGGAATATAAGTACCATGTCGAGATGGGAAGGTCTTTGAAGAGATCTTGCAAATATTTGTTAGAAAATGATGGAAAAACATCGGATCCTGTTCGATGAAATTGAACTTTAATCCAGAATCCTTCGTAAATGGTTTCAGTCTTTGAAGTAGAAATTCCGGATTGTGTCGAAGTGAATCGAAATTTGTCCGTTGCAAGGTGAAGTTTTTCAAATCGGTTGCAATATAGAAGTCTCTTTCCAACTTGAGCTCGTTGATGGTTTGATGACTCATCTTGAATTCTTGAACTAGGCCGAGAATTGATTTTGAACCCAATTGAAAAACCCTACACGAAGCCATTCTTATGGAATGCTTGAAACTCAGACACTGAGTGGTATGGAGGACTAAGGGTGATTTTGTTGGTGTCGTTACTGTGGGTTTCTTTAACGTTTCCTCTAATTTGCGACCTAGCAGTTTGAGAATTCGAATTTCCCTCTCGAGAGATGGAACGTTCTTGAAGAACACATCAACCTCCTGCTCATAAACTGAACTATTTTCACGTTTCTTTGAACGGGTTAAAGTGGAGTTATTAGCTGGATGACCTCTATTTAATTTTGATATTTTATGATTACTCTCCAATGGCTGTTCAGGTGTTACAGCTTTCAGTGTATCTACCTCGGGTTCCTGGTTATAAACACAACGAACCTTCTCTAAAGCAATCTTTATAACACGCTCCTGTTCCGAGATTTCCTTAAGCTGTCCCAAAAGAATCTCTTTCAAAAGCTGATAGTCATCCCGTTTAAGCCTTTGATATCGCTCATCAGCCTTCACAATGTCTTTCAACAATTCTATCTCACTTTTTTGCAACAGCTTATTTTGCGACGATTCCTCTCGGTCTATAAGCTCCTTGAAATGTCGCAAATTGCTCTTTTGGGGACGGGGTATGTCGAAATTTTTAAAATTCAAAGGTTCCTGAAAGTCATATTCCGAAGAATCCTCGAAGTCAGGATATTGACAGCGAATAAACTCGTCAAGTTCGCATTCGTGGAAATTCTCTGGCAAATGATTTGGATTCATGTTCTCGAAATCGATATCAGTAATTGGAATGTCCTGTCTTGGGGTTTGATAGAATGAACTTTGAGAGTTAGTTTTCTCAGCGAGGACATTTTTGGGGTGATCATTAGGTTTAGACGGGTGTTTCACATATGCATTTAACTTTGAGTAAGCATTTCCAATATCTAATTGACGTTTTCTAGACTTCTTAGCAGCCGCCGTTACAACAGAAGAAGTATTTTTCATCCTCTGATCTTTGGTATTGGGCTTAGAATTCTTATGTTTGGTAGATGGTTTCGAAATCAGATTTTTAGGATCTGAGTCTGCAACTAACTTTTTCTTTTCATGCATAATTTCATCGGTGGTACACATTTTTCTTTTCACATTTCGATCTAAGAAAAAACATAAAACAAATTAAAATTTACCAAACACTCTTCTTGAGTATTCTATTTACCCTTTTTGGATTCTGTTAAGTAAATATTTTCGGCTCTCACAATATTTATGGCATCAAATGAAATTTTGGATTGGCTGGCTGGCATTTTTTCAAGACTTAATTTTTTTTATCAGAAATTTGTTTGAAAATGAATAATTTAAATTTATTCAAAACAATATTAAATTTGGTTTTTGTGTAGTTGTATTATTTCGAAAAGTGTTTTTTATATTAATTTCTGTTATTTATTTTTAGTGACCAAATGTGTTTGCCATCACCGGCATTCCGCTCACTTCCTGGTATGCGTGGTTGGTGTGAGAACAATTGCCTGAGGTATCCACCAAATTGTCCCGAAAGTGCTTGTCATTGCCCGTAAGTATTCTGGAGTAATTTCCGATTCCAGGACAATTAATATATTTTTTTTTAAGGCAAACTTGTGAAGCTATTGGTGAATTGGCGGGACGTGAAGGAGCTGATACATATTGTTTGGATAATTGTCTTAATTTCCGTTCGAAATGTCCAACAGATAGATGTCGCTGTTATTAGAAAAAAATATTTAAATTGTCGACAAAATGCTTGCTAAATTATTAGAAACAAATTTAAAGCTGTGCTAAGAGGTTACTGCCATACTACAAATGTTGTAAAAATATTTTTTTTTTTTTAAGAAAATATACAAATATTGAATTTATTTTTGTCTTGATTTTGGATTCATTTGGAATATCGAATGTTGTTACTTTTGTGAACCATTAAATTTTTTGATATACTCGTAGAGTTTCCTTGATGAGCACAATCAAAATCCTTTAAATCCTATGTCCAAATACGGAAACTAATTGAATAAGCTTTAATATTCCATTACTGAATTTTTAAAAGATGTAAATTTGAACCTTCCACAAACCAAATCAACGATGAGTACCCTTTAATTTTTATCTAGCCAGTGTATCTTTCCTAAACTTTAAAAAACATCGCACAATAATCAAGTTATGAATTATTCCAAAACCTAAGTTCATAGAACTCGGTATAATTTCTTCAGCTAAAAAGAAAGAATTATACAACTTGTCTGCTTAAAGATCTTACTTTTACTTCCATTTTTGAACAAATAAATACTATACCCTGGAAATATTACTCTAGCTACCAAAAAAATAAACTTTTTCAAAAAAATATTATAAATTAACCGTCATAATTGAATTTTTGAATAAACTGCTCTAAAAATCAACTGTTACCAATAAGCTCGGGTTTTTATAATGGATCTCCCTATTCAACTCCCTGTTGATATTTATCAAGTTCATCGAACAACTTATTTTAAAAGGCTTCATCGAATCGATTCGGACCAGTTCGAGCGACTGAAGGAAGCTTATGAGAGTATAAAAGGTTTTGACGAAAAACGTCTACAAAAACACTTACAAAAGATACGTCTTGACAAATTACTTCTTCGCATTAAGAACTCAATACCAAAAGCCACACCAGGCTTACAAAATAAACAACCACGTCCAAGACCGAAAAGCAAACAGCAAATCCGTTTTGAGGAAATAGCAAAAGCACGCAAAGTGGGTATTAATTATTCACGTCAGAACTTCAATTCGACCACTAGACTGATTAAGTCAAAAACCGTTGATCCAGAAGATTTGATTATGAAAAAATCTCAACTAAATCGGCGATTGGATTATGGCAATAGTAAATCGAAGATTAATAAATCTAAGATTCAGCGGACTCAAGGAATGTTATTGTGTGAGGGTAAAGAGTTTGTTACTTTGGCAACACCTCCCACATCAGCAGTGACCACAAAACTCCGAAAATTACTTGTGCAATATATTTGCGAAGAAAATCCGGATCCGAATATTGTTAATTCCTTTAAAGAAATTGCCAAAACTAAAAATCATTCCTGCTGGGATTTGATGGGTGCTATTAAGAAACAACAGCACTATATAGAACGCTATGGTAAATTCACCAAAATGTTATCGAAAATCGCTCTGAAGAACTTCGAAACAGATCAATTAAGTCACGAAGAAGTTTTTGAATCAAAAACAAATATAAGATCTTGTGATTCGGATGTTTTGATAAAAATATATAGGTATTCAGATGACGATGAGAACTTGCCCCTACCATCGGAATCGTTTCTAAGAATACCATCTGATTTTCCCGGTGATGATAATGTCAGAAATGAAGTTCCAACAAGAGATGAATATGAAGAATTACACGAAAGCAATGATTCAATAAAACATTTGCACCTTGTGTTGCCAAATCCGCCATCGAATACAAATCCAAAAGTAATTGAAAAAAAGTTCGACCTGTCTCATAAATTTGGAGACATCATTCGGAATACTGTCCGAAAGGAATCGGCTGCTATGTTAACAAACTTGGAAAAGGCTATGAAGCATTAAATCTATGGAATTATATTTTTTTTAAAACTTAATATTTGTATATTTTTCTATTTCAAAAAATAAATGTTTTTATTTTATAAGTAAATATTACTTTTTTGGAAAATAAAAATATACTGGAATTAAGTGTTGCAAAATATACTTGTGAAAAGCATTTTGATTGTTTGAAAATTTTCTGTGGACATTTGATTTTTATATTCATAAGGACTGAGCCACTGAGAGACTCCATTAAAAAATTAATATATATATTTTTTTAACTCCAATCAAATTTCTGATTTAAGGGCGAACATTGATTTCGCTTGACTTTGTTATCCATATTATTAGTTTATAAAATAAAACATTTTTTTTTCTAAATTTATATTTAACGTAAAAATATATTTGTTGTTCCTTTAATCTGTTCGCTTTATACAAAATAGAGAAAATAAAGTATAAGACAAAAAAAAATCAATTAAGGACTACATTATACATTAAATTACTTATTCTTTTTTTAATATTAACAAAACAAATTTATGGTGTTTATTTTATTTCAATGATATTTATAAAATTAATGTTTTACATAATATTATTATTAACTTCCATATCCGAAAGGAAATGAGAATATAGCAAATACAAAGAAAAAAAAATAAACGCAATAAAACCATGCACTCTTTTTGTTATCAAATAAAATGTATTTTTATAATTAAATGCTAAATGTACATGAAGAAATTAACTTTTAAACGAGACTTACAAAATGGGACGAGATTTGTTCTATATGTTTAAATTTAAGGTAAAGAAATAACGATGAAAATAATAACAATCAAAAACTGAATCAAGACCATTTTTTTCTTCTTCATTGAATTTTATCCCGTGTTATTTTTTACTTTTTAACAAAACAAAAATAAATTACTTAAGGTTTGAAAAGTGCTTTTGATATTTTTTTTCTTGTTGTTTAAATAATAATAATATTACTACACTGCAATGCTAGCTATCACAAAAGGGGTGTACGCGATGTAGTTGGCCTAATAGGCAACATTGGTGTTGGTGTGAATAAATTTTTGTTGCCTGCAACTACGATCTCTAAATGCTGGGAGGTTTTATTTGTGCGGAAGTTATTAATTTTTGATTAAATCTGTTAACAATAATTTTAAATTGTTTCCAAAAAAAAATATATATTAGTTAACTTCATTCAGTCCAAAGATTTTTATATCGAATTCCATTTGGCTAAGATTCTAAAACAGGAACTTTTTCTTTTTCTTCTTGAGTTTTTGTTTTTCCGTACCAACTTCGGATTCATCGGCATCCTAAATGAATTAAAAGGAATACAAAAATTAGATTCTAAGATAATAGAATATAAAGAAAAGGAAAAATTACCTTATCTGCGTCGAGTTTTTTGCTTTTACCAAGTTTTTTGCTCTCTTTTTGTTTCTTCTTTTCTTTTTTAGAGAGTTTACTCAACGTATTGCGATGGGTTTCCTCTTCACGTTTTGCCGAATGGAGTTCTAGTCTCTGTTTGATACTCTATAAGAAAAGAGAAAGGAGAAATGTTTAATGTTTGAAATATTAGCAGAATAAAACCTAATAAAGTTGGTAACACAAAAATAAAAAAAAAAAAAATGTTCTAGTGTTTTCCAACGAATTATACAAGTCAAAGGAAACAAAAAAGATTCGACCTCTTGATCTAAAGTTCTTTACATTCAAAATAACTGAAGAGTTAAGACACAATCAAGTCATTGTCATGAAACTCGTAAAATTAATTTTAATGACTAAGGAAGCCACAAACAACTACAAAGAGTCAAAGTAAAAAATGTACTTGTATTTCTGGCACCTTGTTTCCTAGATGCATTGAAATCTTTTGGGAAGCAAGTGACCAGAAGGAAAAATATAAATAACTAAGTTCTTGCTATCATATGACGATAAACAGAAGTAATAGTAATTTGATTGGACTTCAATAACAGATGTGCTGTGCATTTAATGTAGATTATTGGCTTATAGTTAATTTGAGGGACCTGTTTTAATATTTGTTGGTGGAAGAATCCTATTTAGCAACAGTAATTGTTCCCTTGAGATGGGAAAGGAAAACTATTCATTAAGAGGTTTTAAGAATTCAATTTCTTAAGCCAATTAGACATCAGTACATCTCCAGTTCAGGTTGTTTAACTTTAGATTGGTCTATTTTTATATCAAGTATTAAAAATATTTTATTAAAACACTTACCAAATCCTCTTCTGCCTCTCTCAGTCGGTCCATTTCAAGACACTCGACAACTTCATTGCGCAATTGTACGACCTCCACCATTCGGGCGATAAGTGCCTCTTCACGTGCTTTATCCGTATCGGTCTTGTTTCTCTCTGGCTGTGCCATTAGAACACGAATTTCATATTCCAAATCAGCTTGTTCCTGTTCCAAACGATGTTGACGACGTCTTAATTTATAAGAAAACAAAATTATGTAAGTATAATTTTAAGCAAAAAAAAAAAATAATAATAATAACTCACAAATACATAAGCTCTGCTTGCCGCCGGAACAATTCGTTCTTCTCATTGACCAACTCAAATAACTGCAGTATCAAATCTTCGACTTCTTTGGAATTCTGTGGATGTCCAGATGTGTCGGTAGTTCCTTCTGCACCTGCATTCAATTCACCATTTTTGCCCTCGCACCGATCACGAATCATTTTCTCCAATATGACACCCTGTTTTTCCAGACCCTGCTGTTGCACTTCAATGATATCCAATTCATGCCGAATCTCCTGTAGCGGAAGCATTTGTAGAACTCTTCTTTGCGGGATTGGCAGCGCCGGCGCTGGACCTTTACGACGCTTCCACTTGCCATGCGATGATTTATTATAGAGCGGATCAGTTTCTTCTGCACCCGATGACACCTGACTCTGGCGATTGCGATTCTGTGCTTCTTTGTTGTCTTTCATTTTCTCCAACTGCCGATCGTGGGAAATTATGATGGGTGAATCATCGTGAGTAGGTGTTGTCACGATATTTTTGGGAATGATTGTTCGCCGATAGACGACATTGTCCTCCTCCTTTTGTTTATTCAAACTATCATTTGCGTCCGAAAGTAAACTTATGTCCAATGGTATAAGTTTTTGCCCAATACTCTTAGGTTCAATATATTCATCTGGTTGATGATGTTTTTCTTCCTCGCTGGCATCGTGCGCCAAGCGATTACCCTCCAACAAAGCTTTCTCTTCGTCAGATAACTTATCAAGATCACTCTGCAGAGGGTAATTAAGCGAGTTTTTTGAACCGGTCAATTGGTCTACTTTCGATGTCAAGACTACAGCTGGATCTAGCAGTCTGGCAGGCTTCGGAGGTGCCGGAGCCGGACGTTTCTTACGTCGCTGATTGGGAGTAGCTGAATTACTCGAACTGGGCGATGACTTTTTGCTATCGAGTGTTTCTGTGGACGGAAACAGCTCCTTCACAGGCATGGGTGGAGCTGGTGCTCTATGTAGCTTCCTTGAACGAATTGTTCCAGTGGACGAAGTAAGCGAGACATTTGATCCTCGGATACCCGTATTCCTTTGCAAGCTATACGGAGTACTGCCTAGCGACGAGTTGCTTCCATAGAAATCATCCAAATTGTTCAATGGCGATACATGTTGGTTCGATGTGGAGTGTTTGTTGCTTAGACGTGGTGTCGCCTCTGGTGTTTGATTCTGTGACTGCGATCTAAGTTTGTGGGGTGGAATGTATTTATATTTTAGCATTTTCGTCAGACAAATAGGGATATATTCATTTTAAACAATCGGATCAATCATTCAAAACAGTCAAACACACTCGGCAAATAGGAATAAGAGGTTGATGGCCGACCTAAACAAATAATAATTCTTCACTTCTTCACATTAAACCGGATTAGGGAGGCAGAAATGGACACACTTGGACACTAATGAAGCGGTAAGCGGAAATAATAACTGTTCTAAGAAATTTTCGTTTAATTCACAAATCACGTTCTGTTGCTTTCCCTCTGCGCCTTCTGGATTGCGCATAAACTCACTATAGCAAGTCGCAAGTCGCGAACACCAAACACCAAATACCAAATCAACGGACACAACAACTTTACAGAACAACAATAATAATTATACTAAGCCAAAAGCCACTTCTCTAATTTAATTCTTGTGCAGCTTGGAGAGGAGACAACTGAAAACTGTGCAGCAGTTGAGTGATTATGAGACAATGATAGGCGGAAGAAAAGTAACGCAAATCTTACAGCTGAAGAAAAAGTCAAGACTCAAGACCTCAGTGCGGTTCGGTAGTCGGTTTAAGACTGTGTGTCGTGTGGAGGAAGAATAGGCGCAGCTATCCACCCAATTGACAGCAACAAAGCCGCCACCAGTTGAACAACAATAAAATGACACATAAAACGGCCAACAACAATGATAACAAAACGCCACCGCACCTCACCGCACCGTACCAAACCAATTGCATGAGAGACAATAACAACAATAGAGGGCTTCTTCCACAATAAGATTGCAGCAGAGCAACTTTGTTGGGTTTTTACTTACATAGGAGCTGCTATCCACGAGTCAGTAGGTAGAAGTAGATACATATATGTATGTGAGATGTGGTCTGATCCGACTAGATGAATAGGTTGCTTAACTGTTTGCATTTTAATAGCCACACCGAACAACGAACCACTTCCCATAGAGTGTGTGGTGTGGTGTGGTGACTAGCGAGGAGAAGTGGTAGTGGTAAACGGTGTTGTCAGTGTCATCCTATGCTGCAAGAGGTCTCGAAAAGCCACTACACTGCCCAGTTTTGCACTCGATCAGAGTTTACATTTGCATTTGTAAAATTCGACTTAGGGAACCCGTTTTTGTATTTTGAAAAAAAAAAAATAGAAATTGATTTATTGACCCTAAAATCTAGCCCTCGATTAATATTTGTCTTGTTTAGTATAGTCGTGTTCGTGTGTGTCATTCTACAGCAGCCCTAAAGGTGAAAGGTGTTTGGACCCTCGAGTTGATTTCACAAGCAGGCGTCATAAATTGTAGCATTGCTCACTATGACTTTTCACAAAGTGGACCATTTAAAACTCCGCGCATATTTAACAAACTGGTGGAGGTTAAGGTTAATCGATGCGATATTATAACAACTAATAACTGCATGGTCTATGTGGACTTCGACGGAGATCACTTTACTCTGACAGCAATAATTATATATGAAACCCATTATGCATATTAGTGTCTTAGGAATAGATAAATATGTAAATGCAATTCAGAGCAATAATAATAACAATTAACAGGTATTGAAGTGGAACTCGAGCGATTTGTGGATCTGGTTTCCGATGTTTCTTTTTTTGTCTTCTTTTTGTTAAACTTTATGCAATATTTGTTTATGAGGTTTTGATCTACAAACTAATGATGCGGGAAAATTTTCGTATAAATTATTTTACCGTGAAATGATGTAAGAAATGTAGTTTGATTTTTTTTCTGATAGAAATTAAATCAGATGTTTGGCTTTTGTATATTTTGTAGACATGTTGTGTGGAAAGTTTTTTTTTTAATAATTTTTGATGTTCGGGAAAAATCTCAGGGACATTTTTTCTGTGGATGTGGAAACATATTTGTTTTTATTATGAATGGTGATCACTTAATCAGGCTCTTGGGTTTAAGCACATTGTTTTTTGACAATTTCAAAATGTGTTAATGTGGACACTGCAGAGGACAAAACAGCTACAGACTAATAGGTACATACATACATATGTAGATTACATGGTAATATATACAATTTTCATGTGTTCAGTGGGGACTTATGAGTAAATTTATGATTCCAAACAATGGAATAGTTAGCATGGTTAAATATGTGATTTTAGGAACAATATCGTGAAATTATTGGAAAAGGGAGACACTATTTCGGGCGCTTAATGCGTAGATCAAATATGAAGTTTGCGGGAGTCCATTAGAAAAAGACGAGGCAAACTGCGTGTTGGAGTGTTGTTTCACCAAGACAACGCACCTACTCCCAAAGCTAAGCTGCCATTCAAGATACGGGATTCGAATTGCTCCTAAGCTCAAGGAACACCTGAGAGACACAAATTTTGACGACAATAACGAGGTGACAATTTTTTGCAAAGAGAATTATGGGTTTAGAAAAAAGATTGACGCAATTTATACTTTTATTAGGGACCATGCACAAATATAATTTATTTTTAATAAAATGTCGTTATTTCATATAGATTTATCACTACTTTTATTTATCAGCTTTTATTTGCAATGATGGTCTATGAATATGAAGTCCTTTTTGGTTTAAAGTGCAGTTTCAACATCTTCAAGTATTGCAACACACAAATAAAGAACTATGTAGTTGGATATTGAATATAGTTAATGCATTATAATAATTATAAAATTAAAAACAATATAAGTGTTAAGTTTGCATCTGAATGTTCTCTAGTAATATTTTAATCAATGACTTGTAAATAATAAAGGTCAATTCATCTGAGAATGCATTACAACACATGCATTGAGGTTAAATGTGATATTAGATAGTTGATCATAAAAATATGAACATATTTGTAAATAATTAAATATGTATATTTTGTAATTTCAAAGACACCGCCAAATGATGTTGTTGAAATTTCTTAACCTCAATAGAAAATACAAACAATTTTATATTGTGGGGTGCTTTTTTTAATTTAAAGAACACGTCATTTAACCAATGCTTAGTAAACGATTATAATAATTGTTAGTTTACGCAATTATGGTAGTTTAACACTTGTACTCATCACATCATATAGGTACTGTGTTATAACAGAAGCTTTATGGTCTTGATCTAGGTGACACATAGAGAAACAAGTACAAGGCGACATAAAACTTATGTTAGAGTTGTGATGACCAACTTGATGAGATTATTTTACTGAAACTTTTACAAAAAAAAAAAAAAAATGATTTGGGTTGAACGCATCACATGTGTTTATGGCTATCTTAAGGCAACTTGTTACTTACTGTAATTTTTTGTTTTAACAAAGTGACTCATTTGAAGCCGATACAAATATACCCAACTAAACTTAGTAACTACTCGTAATTAATCTCTTGTTTTTGAATTGTTTTTTTAAATTCATTTCTCGTCTATAAATAAAGTTGGTTTTGGACACGTTTTTGTGTAGCATTTTTTTGAGAACCATATGATTTAATATTCAATGTACCGGTAGAAATTGCTGAAATGTAAAAAACATGCAAAAAGCACAACGAACATGTTGGAAATAAAAAAAAACAGTGATAAAATCTTGGTAAACTAAAGAATAATAATGTAAGCACACAAAGTTCTGTGTTTTGATACCAGAACAAAAATGTCATACTGCACAAAAACATGAAAAACGCATGAATCTCATAAATATAAGAAAAATGAGTTTTTATTTAACCTTGATTGTCAAAATGTGATAAAAGCACGAAATTATTCTGATTAGAATATTTAAATAACGTTCATTTAAATAATTAACAATGGAAAATAAAAACTATTGTTTGAATTTCACTGGTCCAAGAACGAAAACAATATTTTTTTGTTATTTTGGTTTCTTTAGTCATAAAAAGAAATAATAAGTCACTTTTTGTTGATAACGTTTTGGAATTTGGAATGAGTACAACAAAATGTTAAAATTAATAAAAGACATGTAAGAAACTAATTTAATAATGTACAAAAAATATATTCGAATTGTGTTCAGTAACCACTTTATTCAAAAAAACATTTGCATACCTATGTATGTATGTAAAAATCAAAATTAATTTTCAGTTCTGGAGATCATTGTAAGTAAAAGCAACTTCAGTAGCTTGAATCTGCATTGATTAGGTATATTTTTGGATAACTTTCAAACAGTATATGCCATATTGGTCAGATAGTTCAAGTGACCACATCACCTGCAAATGACTGTATTGACCGTCACGCAGGGACATGCTGAAACGTTATGCCTAATAGCATGGACTAAAAGTAGACAATAATGGTTAGTGGTTTTGACCAAACAGCACCTGTATGCGTTAATGTCGAGAATTGATTCTGTTGATAAGCAACCCAGGATCGTTTGATTTTACCCCCTTTTGTATCTACAAAACAAAGTTAAATTATTGCTCATTAGAGGAGCTTAAGGCTTGCAATTGTTTCCGTTGAAATGTGTTTACGAATTCAAAGATAAATTAAATAAATCATACATAAAGTTGAACTTCATAGCAAAAAACCTTCACACATCACAATTCGAGATGTGCAGTTAATTTCAATCTCGATTCACGATCACAATGCTCTCTCCGCAACAATGCATCTCAAGGCATCATTATTATATTATCATGTTCTTCATCAATTCTAGGGGCAAAAATTAAGCCATCATGATTCATGACATACTAACATTTTGTTTTGTGATAATGGATTGAAATTGACGCCTCTGTACCTGTACTTGGAGAAGATGCGTTTACTTCTGCGAGTTCTGTATTTATGTTTAATTTAAACAAAAAAATATATATACAGTTGAATAAGCAAACTTTATGCATTGACGGACATAAGATAAGTTAGCTCAATGTGTTGTGGGTGTTTGGCAAATGAAAAAAGGTAGGTGGCTGAATACATGAGATTTTCATTTTTTTTTTTTTTTTTTTTTTTGAATATCCGGAGGAAGTAGCATTTCAGCAAAGACAATCATTTATGAAAATCATTGACTTAACACATTAAGAAACACAAAATGCCTAAGGTCTTTTGAGCAACTTAATCATGATTATCGGAGTTCAAAGAACAATTGAAGATTCATAGAAATTAAAAATCATTGAACGAAAAATGAATTGCCAAGTGTAACAGTTCAGCAAAACAATCACATGAAAATAAAAAAATGAAGTCAAAATCTATCATTTGGTCTAGTATCCCATTACCATCACCATGTTAATTCTGGCAAAGAATTCCTGTCGCCTTCTCAAGAACAAGAGAATCTGTAACAATTCAAAATGATAAAAAAGTAACTCAAAAGAATTCAAGGTTCACACACTTCATTTGCACCTTAAAAAATATCTTAACAATACTCACAAAGTAGTCCGGGGTTTGGGTACAGGATATTGTTGGTCAATATTGCCAGTTTTGCTGCAATTCTCGTCGCCAACATCATCAGATTCACTGCCAAAGGGATTTTTAGAGATCTTTGGTGGTGGTGGACGTGGCGGTTTGACTTTCTTCTCCATTTCAACTTCATCATCGGAACTATCGAACGGATTCAGACTTCGATCTTTTTCTTCCTTTTTCGCACTTGTTGCTGGCGATTGTTCTAAAGATTTTCGTGGCAAAGGTGTAACAGGTTTCACTGGACTAACAACAGGCAACGGGGCAATATCTTCGTCTTCATCGTCACTCTTAAACGGATTCAATTCTTCGGGATATAATTCAAGATTAACTTTGGCCGGAGATGTAAATGGTTTGGGTTTCTCCTTTTCTTGACTGTGTTTTGTTTCTTCCTTTACAACATCTTTTATTAATTTATTTGATTGTTTTATTTTTTCATTTTCATCGTCATCTATTTCTATTCCAACTGGAGTAACCTTTTTGAGACTTGTCTGGGAATCATCAGGACTTGCCTCGATTTTAACTGGTGACACAACTTTATCTTCATTCTTTTCTGGCTCTTCGTTTATTTCTTCAGTGGAAACACTAACTGATTTATCTTCATCAATTTCCTCAACATTATCATCAAATTTAGGCACTTCATCTGATTCCATTTGTTTAACTTCTTCAACAACTTCTGAGGAAGAGGTTTCTGATGTGGTTGAAATAGCCTCATTGGCCATTTCTTCCTCATCCTTGTTCATCGGTTGTTCTGAGACAATTGACTTAATGCTATCTGACTTAATACTACTACTGTTAATTCTAGAGGTGTTCTCTGGGGTTTTATTCATAACATTATCATTAGGGTTTTTATTATTTGCAATTACTTCGAATTGATGTAGACGAGCACGCACCACACTTAAGCGATTTGCTGTCTCTTCATCCTCATGTGCAGCCGTCATGTCACTATTGCAATTAGTTTTTATATCCAATGTCACTGGTCGTTGACGCAAAATTGACTTTTCTTCTTCTTGTTCCTTATCAATTCGAGTTTCATCATCGACTTCAACTTCGAATTCGACTGGACCAGCAATAGATTCTTTTGGTTCTTTTGGCGGCGGCAATGTAGGTGGTTTTACAACTATTGTCGCATTTGTTGTTCTCATCTGCTCATCAGTTTCGGTATTATCTTTGGTAACAAAATTAGATTTACTTAGATTAAGATCATCTGCTGTTTTTGCAATTTTTATTGATGTAATTGATAGGGATTCTTCTACTTCTGCGCAATCATTATGATCGTCTTTACTTTCATCAATATGTTGGGCGACCTCAACCTCAAGTGCAGCGTCGTCGCTTGTCTTGAAAGTGATTTCATTTTTCTGTGTAGTAAGTGGCTCTTGTTGTGTTTGCTCTAACTGTATATTCATTGCAGATTTAACAGGTTTCATTTGATCATTTTCTGAAATTTGATCTCTAGGTAATGTAGAGACTGTGTCTTCTTCCGGTGGAAGAGATGTTGGGAGCTCGGGTGGTTTCTCCTCAGATTCATCATCTTCAGAATCACTACTGATATCAATGCTCTCCGAAGTATCCATTTGTCCTGAATTGAGACTGTTGTCGTTTGTCTCAACTTCTCCTGCATCGATCTCATCATCAAGTGTAGCATTCATGAAACTACTTAGAGCAGCATTCATTTTGAACGGCGGCGACGATGATGATGATGCTTCACCACTGATTTTCTTCAAGCTCCTACTTTTCTCTTCATCACTGAGACTCTTTTGCAAAACTTTACTACTACTACTACTAGCCGCTTCCTCTGCCTTGGTTCTTTCAAAAAATGCCAATCGATCGGCAATTCGACTTTTTGGCCTTGCTGCCACATTAACATCCCCACCTGCTAATGGATTGACTTCAAGACTGGGCTCTTCGTCTGGACATGTCTCACAACAGTATTCCCCATCAACTTCAGTTTCATAGAAACTGCCCGGTGTAAGTTGAAAGCTACACCGGGCACACTTGAGGCAAGTTCTATGGTAGACTCTTTTGCCGACCGTTAAACGCTCGGCAAGGAATACTGGAAGACCACATTTTTTACAGTTATCGCGCTTGGGCACACCAACAACATGAGCCATCTGAAAATGAAAACAAGAACATTTTTAAATTACATTAGTACCTACATTTATTATTTTGAATGTTTGTTAGGAAAATTAAATAATAAAACTACAAAGGGCTTGAGGTGGCTTCAATCGTTAGAATAGGTAAACAAAATTAGATGGTAACGTTAATTTCGAGATATTGGGGACCTTAAAAGTGGAACATTCGAGCAACAATACATCAAAAAATTTAATAATCGAATCGATGAAATTATCAATTGAAGCTGGATCTGGTTGATATTAAAAGATTTATATACAGTGGGACGTAGATCTTTGTTTCAAGACAACAAGGCTTTCGTATACGTACTTCACTTTTATCGAAAGACAAAATGATTATATTTTGAATAGGAAAGAATACATTTTTCAACATGAATAGCCTTCAAAAATGTTGACCTTTTGCAGATTTCAAAGAGAAAGTCACGATTTTTTGACAATCACGACACAACTTTGTACAGTAATGATTGTGTTTCGTTTCTAAGGAGTGGTCAAGCCTTTTGGCTATTTATGTAATGTTTTAAATAAAATTGTGTAGAAAATAAATAATTATGTAATTCTGTATTTAAAAAAATGGAAAGCTAGATTCTGTTGTGTGAAACGAGAAACACGTTTTTAAATTAAGTGTTTTTTAAATAATATAAAATGAATAAAATGACACACAGCAATAAGCAATAAGTTTACTTAAGCGTAAAGCGATAAAAACATACATAAAAAGTAGATACTAACTTAAAGAAGAAAAAAAGTACAAAAGCAAAACATTTAAATGTAAATTTTGGTTTTTATGATTTTTATATGTCTTACCTGATGAAAGTTACTGGAAGTATAGGAAAGCTCCTATCGCTTATCCTTACTCTCCGTTATATTTGCTTGTTTTTTTTCAATTCTGGTGTTTTTTTTTTTTTAATTTCAAGTACAAAACATTTAATACTGCGGAGTGTGCTTTTATAAGGACAATCGATTTACAAATGATTTAAGCAGAAATTTGTATTTTTTTTTTGTTTTTTGAGTTACATGCTAAGTGATGAATGCGTGGATATTTTGCTTTGTTTGTTTTATATATATAAATATATTTATATATAAACAATTATAAACGAATTAATTAAATAATAATAAATGATGATGTGATGATGTTTTTTGTTCGCTTGTGTTTTTGTGATAATTTTTTGTATGTGAGAATTAATCATTTAATTTTATTTGTAATGTATTTTATTTTTGTTTGTATATATTTCTTTGATCTTTGATTTGAATTTTGTTTTAATCAAATGAGATTTGTTTTCTTTGTGTATTATTTTATATTTTTCTTTTTATGAATTCATTTTCTGTTTCATTTGTTTTGAATTTTCTTTAACAGAAAATTTCTGGCTTATATTGACCCATTATATCCAAGCTCTTTTCATCCTGCGTAGAGAAAAAAAAGAAAGAAAAAATAAAAGTAAAAAATTTTGTGTTGTAGTTTTTGTTTGAACAAAAAACTAACATAAGGATTTTTTTATTTTTTTTTTTTGAAATTTAACAACTTTAGTATTTTTGGTGTTAGTGGAAAATTAGTGCGGCTGCTTTTACTTAGATAGAAAGAGAGAGACAGAGATAGAGCGGATAGGAGAAAATGTTGTTAGTTACAAAATTGAGATGGTGAATATAGAAAGATGTGTGGTACATTAATTATATCTAGATTTAATACTAACCAAAAAAATAACACCTTTATCCCAAGTTAAAAAAAAATTACTTGCACATTTTTCTGACACAGAAATAAACAAAATGTGAACAGTCTAAAATAAAACAATTTGATTAGATTGACGTCCAGGTTAGAATGTTTATTGTACTGGAAATGATGAAAACGTATCATAAACCGTAGTCGGATTGCTATCTAGACCAATTAACTTTTATAACAGACTCACACTAGGGCATGGCATAGCCCGCTAGTCTCTTCAATCTGGCGTTGGATAAAGCAATCCTTTAATTTGGAACGCCAACAACAAGGACCATCTTATATTCAAGCGAACTTAGGCATTAAAACTTTTATTTTAAGTCAATGTCACATCCATTTGATAATAATGAGCAAAGTATTCGTTCATATACAATATACATACATATGCATATGTACATGATATCCACTTGATTGGACGTGCATAATAAATTGATCTCTTATAATGGATTTTGTATAATTATTATTCTCTGCTTCCCATGAGCAGAGCCATTGTATCGTAAAATGCAACAAAATTGAATGCAATTAAATTGTCTTGTCTGTATTTAGGTCTCTCCCAACACATTTACTTAGCTTCTATAAAATTCCGATAAAAATACTTCATTACATCATTTCCAGTCCAGATCTACTTTACTCGTATAGACAGTAAACAAAGATAATAGAATCCTAAACGCATTTGATGAATTAATAATTTTTACGACTTACGTTGAAGACTTTGGAAGACTTTTCTGAATCAGAATTGGCAAATTGAGCTTAGCAGGAGGTAATATTTAAATAAATATTTTACCAAATACATATGCCTCTGGGAATAAAAAATCAATTCCAATCTCACTTTTCCCATCACAACTGAATCTTATCTTAACTCAGGACCTATAACAACTTTCATTTTGTTTGTAGGTTTGTACCTTTAGAGATTTTTAAAGAAAGATAGAAGGTACCTAGTCACAAGAAAAGTCTAAAAATCGTGACTTTAATCTCCATCACGTTTATTCGTTGATGCATGATGCATCATGTGTTATTATTATTATTATTATTTCTATTATATTTTTTTTTAGTCCAACAAAATTAATTTTATCTCCACCATTGAACTATGAAGCTTCACCAGATTGTTGAAAATAACAGGAAGAGTCACTTATTTTAAATTTTTTATTAAAGTTTAAAAATAATTAACAAAACCAAAGGCCAATCTAAATAACAGCAATCAAATCAAGTCAACAAAGTCCATTATTTTGCTTTGACAATTACGTTCAGACGTTAGCTTTGAAAATTGTTAAGTATAATTATTATGAACGTTGTGTTCAACCTGAATTTAATATACCTACCTATATTCTAATCACATTTAGTTTAGAAAACAAAAAAATGAACGCAGTCTTTTTTCTATTTCTAAAAATACAATCAATTAAATAAAATCGAACTGAAACCATCCTGAAACATTATTATATTCCCCACAGAAATTAAGTTATGTAGGTCCATAATGTAATTGAGCATATTCAAGGTTAACATTTCACAATCAGAACAATATTGACATCAAATTTGAATTTTTAAAAACAAAAAAGACATTGATGAACAGACAAATATTAATTTTGGAGGCAAGTCAATATACAATTAAAAAAAAACAAAATAATTCGATTGATGTTTGCATGATAAATGATGAGAGAGAAAGAATTAGCTAAATCAATATCTATTCGATTTTAATTAAGAATTTTGTTTTGTTTTATATTTTTTCTTTGGCAAATCAGAAATGTCAATTATTGCTAATGCATAAATTTGTTTTCATTTACAGATTAAATATTGATAGAATTAAAATAACAAATTTACTCTTTACTCTGGACGATGTGTTTTATCGGATTTTGAGAGATAAGTTGAAATTTCATAATCATCATGGATTTAAGGCACACACGACAGTTTATACATTCGTGTGGTATCACAATGGGTCAACAAAAGGTTTAAATGTTTAAATGAAAACCACTTAAATCTAACTTAGCCGAAACCTGGAAGAGCCATTTGTAGATTTAGGGTTTGAAAAATGAAAGATTTAATTAAATCATTACTTTGTCCTGAAAGAAAAGTTAAAAATTATTAGATTTAGTAAAAACATCACTGAAATTTAGAATCTTTTGAAGTTTACTACATAAATTGCACCCGAGTAAACTTTAATAACTTTAACATTTTCACACTATAATTTTGTTTCATTAAATGCTCAACTCAAAATTTCAATTGTACCAGGTGTTTGGATAACCTGTTTTGGAATGCACGAACCTATCCCAAATATCGTAGAGAATTGTTTACTAGTCTCCTTGAAAGAGACCAGTATCATAGGGACTGCACATTTGAAAGGCCATATTTCAAAAAATGTTACCAAGCAAGATACCATATGGAAAACAAACCACAAATGGACCATGAGTACTTGTTTGACGTACAAAAGAAATTATGTGAATTGGTGATTGCATATTAGCTACGTTATAGGTGTCTTAACCGGACATAATAGACTGACATGTATGTACGCATTTTCACTTTGAGGAAAGAGGAGTCCGTTTCTCACCTGCCGTGTAGATGCTTTGTCCCATTACAAAGACGAATACTTCACCGAAGACATCCTAGTGATCTAACAAATTCTGGTAATTATTCACTTATAAACTTTATAAAAACTTCAAAGAGTAAAACGAGTATAGAAGATCTTTAGACTAACTACTAGTATGCAAGTTAGCTTTCCACAAGCCATCAGTCCCCTGCCACTTGTCCTTACTTAAAACCAATAATTGCAAAACAAGTACTGCGTAACTGTTTATGACACGTACATATGTAATTTTGCGATCACATTCATTTTCTTTTAATCATTTTTTGTTAAATTATGAACAAAAATAAAATACAGATGTTTTTGAACTGTTTACTAATAAAGAGTATATTATGAGTCAGTTATAACAAATGTTTTAACACTCATTCTTTTATTAACGGTGACATATTTTTCTCGAAATATGTGTCACGTCTTAAATATTTTGATTAAGTGATTTTTTTTTAATGACAAATTTTTCTTGTAGGCCAAGTTAACTAACAAAGAAATCTTTGAATGAGTCTTTCGATTTGTGTGATGCTGGAAGCCAAATCCAATTAAGTCTAATGCAAACTATGGACAAATTAAAAATTGTTATAATTTTGAAGTTTGATCGAAAAAAAAGTTTGACTTCTTGAAACAAGTTGATTACAAAAAAAGTGACCCATTAAAAATGATCTATTTCGAAATAATGACCAGCGTCTCTGGTAAAAGTATCTTTAAGGGCAGCAATGTTTTCAAGGGAATAGTTAGCACACCAAAACACAAGGTACTTGCTCTTCTACTTCCATAAAATGCAAACAAAAAATTATTCACAACTTTCATATTCCAATTATCAAAGCCCCAACCCTACAACAATCAAAGACCTAGAATTAGACAGATAAGAGAATTACTCATCAAAAATCAATGTTCGCAATTCAAATTTGCTATCAGCTCTCAATTATAATAAATAATTTTTTATATGTTAAAAAACAATAATCTCTTCCAAGTTGACTCGACACCTAATCAGTCAACACTTAACTGACCTAAATTAATGATAAAACAAAGGTTATGTCCGATTAAAAATGTATTTATTATTGAATGATTTAATTCATAAATCGATTACTTCATTGTTTTTTTTTTTTTAATAATAACGTATTTTTTGGAAGAATGCATATTGCAATACAAATACCAAACAAAGAATAAGGGAAGCAAATTTAAATAAAATCAAACTCAATGGACGCACTCAACTCCACTTAAAAACAGCAACAACAAGAAATATTATATTTAATATGCCATCGTTCATTTGCATTTGCATACATTTAGCCATGCATCTCATTGAATGTTGGAACGAGTCCAGAAGTATTTTGGGGATATGGAACAACCTCGTTCGTAAAAGGAAAAATCCAAGGGGCACATCGCAATTAAAGTCTAAGTATTTGTTTGTATTAAATAACATTTAAGGCAACTTGATAAAAAAAATTAACATTTTATATGAAAATGAGTCATGATTATACACATACATATGTAACTTCAAGTAACTAAAGCCCGTTGCGTTTGTTACTCATATCGATCTAAAATCAACTTGAATTTTTGTTCCATATTTTGTCCAAAGACCCTGCCCAATATCAAAGTAGGTATTTGTTACTCTATTGGGTAATCCATTTAAACGTTTTTATCCCTATTTGATATATCTACAACTATTCAAAATTATTAAAAAAAAATAATCACAAACATTTATAGCCACAGGCTTAAAATGGTGACAAATTTGCCAACATCAAGGCCTGATCATAGTTTTGTTGACTTAAATTAAAGTTTCGATTTCTAGTTGGCTGAATAAAACTCAATTCATGTACCTATCTCTGACAAAAACTATTTAAACACTCGTTAAAATTAATTATCTTCCACACCGTCGCACATTTCTGATTCATAGCGGCTTAACGATGATGTGGTGGTCGAACATTTCGAACATTGGTGGTGATCGTGATTTGGTTTTATGCGCCAATTCGCCGCAATAACAGCCCAACGGAGCACTACATTAGCAGCAGCGCAAGCACACGTACTCATGCGTTACATCAGCTTCAATGAATTTAGTTTAGTTAATCATTTAATCTGTTTTATCTCTAATTTTGTGTATCTAATTTTTTCCATTCCATTTAATGGAGCAGACCAAAAAAAAGGAGATTGCTTTTTCTTTCCTCCACTCACCGAAGCGCCGCGCCGGTTTGGGTTGGGCCTCGTCATGACCTAATTTTGTCAAGACAAGACAAACCAAACCAAACAAAAAAAAAACACATAAAATCACTTTTACTAATTGCCTCTCATTTGGCAGACTTAGATGTCCATACATTTATATATCTACGCTACGAGTATGTTTTATGATGACTTCCGGTCACGCAATTATAATAAAGAAAAATAAAAGAAGTTGTTAAGCTTGTTTTATGGTTTAAATATCAACCGAAAGTCCTTAATGGCCTCAAAGTCAAAAATTTGAACTTTGCATTCCAAAGTTACTCACTGATATTTACGGACTTTTGACCTAAGCGAAAAGTATAACTTAGCGAAACATTTCCATTTCAGTTTCAAACAACCCTGATAACTGAAATGAATACTTAAGTTGTTCTGAGTAATCTAAGCCTCGAAGATGATGATGGATGTATTTGTGTATGTAAATCAGTCAGAGAGAAGGTTGTCGGCTGTTGGCTGTTGGCTGTGGGGTGTGTGAGCTTTTGAATATTTTTTTTATTATTATTTTTCATTTTCATTTTGAATCAATAACGATGCAAAGATGATTATTTTTTTGGTGTGAAATCATATCGAGGTAGATTGTTATGTGTTGTGAACATTTCAATTGAAACTCTAGTGGGTGATGTTTTAAGCAATTCAGGTTTTAACGAGAGTGTGTGCACCTTGAAATAAATCAAAAAACAATCAAAATTATGCAAGACTTTGGGGAGTTTAATTTCCAAGTCAGATTTTCTTTTGATTTAATTATGAAACATTATTGTAGGTAAAATTACAAGTAGTGTCAATCAATGTCAAGTATCTGAGTAATGGGTTTTTTTTTAACTTGGGAATATTAACGAAAATGTTCATTATAAAACCAACCGTGTGTCTATAAATCGTATTGATTAAGGACAGCTGGTTAGATGATATGATATCATAACATGAGCAACTTTACGACTATACGAGTCATTATGACACGTCTATGATGATCACAAGTTGTATTTTGTATTTTAATCACATATAAATTCAATTGACGACACATTATGCAAAATCGAATGAAGACATCTTTACTATTGATGAACGACCAGCAATAGACGGACAAAAACACATCTACCGTCATGCACATCTATTTTTAGTGATGCTTCAAGTTTCCCGTTTTTATCTTTTAGTTTTAAAGTTAAAATATTTAAGTATGGGCTAAAATGACGAAGCTCAGTGAGGCAAAAATTAATTTGCAGATTTTTTAGCTAAACATGCTTCATTACATAAATTGAATAATATAGGAAATGCATATCACACAACGTACTGTATGTAGGTTATATTGCAAGATGAATTTTTATAGGCGGTAGAAATTGAAACTAATTAGATACTCAATGCCAAAAATTGCAATATGTAGTGTGTATATACTAACTTTTTTAAGTTGAAAGAAATTTCCTAACCTACTTGAATCTGTTATGAAGTTAGTCAGTAAAACATAATTAGCATTATACGTATACATTGCATATGAAATGAAAAAAGAGGAATTGAGTTTGTTTTTTTTTTTGGAATCCCTACTTGGCCCGAATGGGATAAAAGACGGTTGCTAGGGTGCAAAACTGAATAACTCAGTCCGTGATCAGATTGTCTATTGCTCCTTTTTTCATATGAATCTATTACTTCAATAGAAATCTGAATAAACCGCATTATTATTTTTTTTTAAATGATTTACTGTCACAAAAATAACAAAGACAAGTAGGTACTTAACTCTGTTGTCCTGAGAGTTTAAAAATCTAAGAAATATTGCTTAATATTCAAGTTAATTCATTTTTTCTTCAAAACATACATATTTTGGTTGTCTAAAAACACTGAATTTATTTTATTACAAACATTGTATGCTAAAAGCAAATGTTTTGCTAAAGTGAAACCATTCTAAAGGGCAAAGGTTTGAAATTTACAACGAACTTTCAACCAACGAACAAAAACATACCTTTGACCAAATGTAATAAAACTTGTCGTATGTTCCTATGCTATGATATCAATTAGAATCAAGACCAACAACACGACCGTCTTAAAGTGAATGCCCTCTTTCAGTCGGATCAATAACAAATAAAGGAAAAACATTCTCTGTTCCCGCTTTAAAAACTTCAACGTAAATATTTTATATTCTTGTTTATACCTACGAGTATAATAAATGTTAATATTTGCACATATTTGCCTACCTACTTTAACGGTTGTGCTAAATAAAATTTGCATTTTCTAGAACGAAATACCTAATAATTTACAGTATTTAGTTGCTTCTAGCTTCTTTGACTGTCTATAAGTATTAGGTACCTTTTTGCGTCTTTCAAATGTCCCACAAAGCTCTTCAGCTTAGTGTAAAGAATGAAACTAAACCAAACCTAAACCTAGAAAGAAAAACAACAACAACAACAAAAAGTTCCCTTGACAAGAGCCACAACAAGTCGAAATCCAAACCAAACCGAAGCGAACCATCATCAACGTTCGTAGTTCGTTTCGTATCGTATTTATTTTACATGTTGAAGTGATTAACGCAAACGTTGACCCCAATGTCATGGGTAAAATATTTAAATTCAAAGAATAAAAAAAAAATAAAAACTGAAAAATTGACGATGATTTCTCGAGACGCACAGAAACAGAAACCGGAAAACTCATAGCCAAAGCCCGAAGGGGAGGCAAATTAGGTTAGGCAACATAAATAATAATTATAAACAATAGATTCTTGCATTTTGTTCCTCTCTGCTTAGCTCATCTGTAATGAGATACATCTTGACTACATTTCCGTTCCAAAAAAAAAAATAAATACACATATACGATATACCTTCCTAAAAAAGTTCTCAAACGATTTGGTTTCTATTTTTATATACAAACTATTTAAGTGCAGTTTTCTTTTAACAAAAAACAAACAAAATACAAGAAATACAAAACGAGTAGCGAACCGGAATTCTAGAAATCATTCTGTTCTGTCCTTTTATTGCTGTCGTAGTCGTAGTCGCTGTTGTTCTTAGTTTTTGCTGATGCTACTGAACTACTGAAAGTGAAATCTGGAATTCCATTGATTTTTTTTTTTTTGCTGTTTGCTGTTTGTTCTCAAAGAAGACAAGTTTGGTGTGGAGTGGAGAACTTGATACTCTCGTACGTGTTCTTATTTTTAAAGTCCCTTTGTACATTTTCAAATCAAGTTAGGAATTTAGAATAAAATAAATCAATTGTAAAAGGAAACAAAAAAACAGAATTCTGGGGCAGAACGCAAAAGGATGACGTGTTCCCTTTCGCTTCTCTGCATTGCCCATTTGCCAAATGAGTCAGACTCAGACTTTATAGGTAGTACGTCATAATTGAAGTTGAAGCACCCTTTCGTGCTGGATACTGAGTAATTGGGAATTTGGTAGATTGCTCTTGAGATCCTGTTCTTAAGTTAAGACTTACCTTCCTTGCTCACTGCTCAGTTGCTGTATCCTTCTTCTTATTAGAATTCATCGAATGACTGCATTCTGCGCTGGGATATGATTCCCTTTCAAAAGTGGATTTGGATTTCGTAATTTCAATTTTCACTGACTGTAGAACTTAACAAAAACAAATATGAAGCCAGACAGGCATGGATTGGAAACTATCAAATAGCACAGAATTAAAGTCAAAGTCTCAGAGTGGAGTGCAAATTTTATTACACATCGACAGCGACGACGAAGACAACGACGACGGCGAAAAGTTGCTAAATGTCACAGGGTAAACCAACCGAAGTTAATGTGGATGTGGTTACACGACGACGATAAATTTGTAGTTTTTTTTTGTTTGTATTTTTATGAATGATTTATTTAAAAAAAAAAGAACACAAAATAAGAACTTGTTGCAAAAATCAAAACAACAACTAAGAACTTTGGATTAGACTGTTTTTTGTTCTGCAAATTGTGCAAAATCACACTTTTTTTTGTTGAAATAAGAAACAAAATTAAGAAGAAAAACACGAACACAACTCAACTCAACGGACAAGATTACAGAAGCAGCACGGCGCGGCGCGATACAAAAATTCAGCTCAGCCCCAGCAGGCCAACACCAGCAGAGCAGCAGCAAAAGCAAAGTTTTTTGGTTTCGTTTTGTATTTGTTCGCTGGCTGGAATGGAATCTTTGATGTCGATGGATATGGCTATTTGCTGGGAGAGGAAATGAGATGAAAATATGTGCTTTTATCGAATGAATAATAAAGTTGTTGTAAATTTTTCTTTTCATTTTGTATTTTTCTTCTCTTGTTTTGTGTTGATTTTTTTTTTGTAGTGATTTGAGCAACTTGACTGTCAAAAGTGGGCTAAAGAAAATGGCTGACTGTAGAGAAACTTCAAATAATCGGTTGGTTGGTGTCTTTGATTTGGTGACTATCGAATCGGTTTAGTTTGAAACAAAACCGAAGGGAATTATTTTCATAGAAAAAATCCAAATGGTAGATTATTTGACAAATTCTATGTTAACTGAAATTGCCGTTAGAGGGGAAATTATTTGAATATTTGATTTAAGCCTAACACAGATGGCAGCAGTTATTTTTTGGGAGTTTAAAATCTTTAAGGCCTATTTACATGCTATGAAAGGATTAAGTCGAAAATGGAATTTTGTTTTTTTTTTTTAATCTTAATTCGTTCCAAAACTTAAACTGTACGACAAGTATCTTATTTAAGCAAAAATTTTTTCTGACAAAAGAAATTTGAGATTATTTGTTGCTTCAATGGAATTTGATAAATGTTTTAAATGAATATATTGACATTAACAGATTGATCATCGTTGTTTTAAGGGTGCTTTTACATTGATAGTTGTAAATTGGAAAAAACTTTTATATTTACCTTTCTTTGTTACTTGAAATATAAGTGACAGTAGTGCCATACATTTATATGCTTCTTCTGAAGTAAGGAAAGGAACTTCTGACTATCTGTCAAACTGAGCTACAAACAAATAATACGAGGGTATTGCCATCTTACGTGAACCTGGGAGGTGATGTGAACTTTCTACAGAAATCGTATTGTTTAACCCCATTAGACTTTTCTTATGAAGTTTACAATCGAATTGTTGTTGTTTGTCGAGGGAAATTTTACTGCGCTAGATATAAAGCGGTGAATAAAACACAGCTATAATCAATGTCATTTTCATTTGCAATGGTTGGTTAGTTAGTTCGATGGCTAAACTTTTGACAGTTACAAAAAAATTCTAAGTATCGTTCCTACATAAATCGTTCCAACTGACTTACTTATTTTTCAATACAATAAATCTCAACGTGTGTCGTTACTCGCAACATTTATCGGAAACACGCAAAAAAGTACATTTTACAATTTACCTCAATTAAAAAAAAAAAAAAAAAAACTAAAACATAGGAAGACCACTTTAATAAGCCGCATAAATGTCATTAAATCTTAAAAGGAGATATTTCATATTATTTATACTTTATTAACTTCATCGCAGACCTACAATCATGGTAGCTAGAAGCTGACATTATTTTGCTCGCTGTCTATATCTGATTTTGAAGTCACAGAGGCACGCGGTACACCACATGGTTCAGTTATCTTCTTGGAATCAGAGAATATGGATATTTACACAGAGTCACAACCTGGAATTTTCATTAATCCGTTCTTCGTCCGTCCTCAGTTCGTTTGTCCGTATACGATAAACTGTGGTACACAAAACTTTGTTGCCAATTCCCGTCAATGTCAGATAATTCTATACCCATTTAGATGAAAAACACAACAACAACAAAAAAACGCATCTACAATGTACGAGTCCCCAGAAACAGAACACATGGCATCCTTCCATGATCGTCAGTCTTCCTATATGCCTATAAGTATATTTAAATTCGCTAAACACTATGATCGCGTCGGCATCCGTTGTGCTCCACTTTTAAGAACCACCACACATGCTCCATAGGATGTCTTTATATAGACTCACCTTCCAAGTACCTCGCTCGGTCTCGATCTCGATCTCGGGACTATACAACACTCTGAAAGCCAAAGACGACGACAAAGTTGCGATCATCATCATCATCGGTGATCTTTGCAGTTTACCGCGATCGCACGATCGATCGTCGCTGTTTCTACTGCCGCCGCCGATGAATCCGATCATCATCACAGGTGTTGGATGGAATTTATCGCGAGCTCTGTAATGTGGCCATGTGTGCGATAACAACGAAAAGATCGCACCATGAAAATAGAGACTCATTCATCCTGTTAATGGCATTTTTAAGACAACTCTTAGGAACTCTCATTGCGCCGACAAACTCTGCCCACCTGATGATGATCAATGGAACTGGAGATGGAGCTGGAGTTGGAGTTGGAGCTCCACTAACCACTAAGCGCGATTTTAATCACCTGATTGCGTGAATGAAGTCAAAGCGTGAAGCATGTGCTCCATAAAGTGCTGCAATGAGGAGATTTATCGGATTAGCGCATTGCTCAGGAAAAGAGAGACTAAGTTTACACCGACCGCGTCGTCCATACCATACCACCCAACTAATACCTTCTCCAGAAAAGGAAGATACACATAGACAACGTCGTTTTGAGATGGGTACTCGAGCGTCGTCGTCGTTGTCTTCGATCGCTTCGAGCCACTCCATTCACTGCCAGACGCATCCACAGATACACTCGGAACACATTTCGGTGTGTGTTGGCTGAGGCATGGCTCGGTTCTATGTGCGGAACTCGCCAAACATGGATCGTGCACGAGAAGAAGACGACATCGACGACGAAGATACGAAAATAAACTAAAGTATCTAGAATCTTTGAATGCAAGGTCGTTTAACTGCGCGCATACGGACCATCACGACCAGGAGAGTGCAGAATCACCATCCGAGTAGAGAAGTATCTCCGTGTGGGTATACCTAGTTCCTAGAGCCACCGCGCTGCACCGCGCCGATGCGATGTGTATTCAAGAATTGAGATATTTTATTTCACTTGAGTGGGGTAACCAATCGAGATAACATGGCGCGCAGAGGTAGGAATGCCCATGGAACCATAAGGAAGAAGCTGGCTATAGGTCTATAGGTACTCCGTATCCATACTCCGTAGTCCGTACAGGCTTGTCGCACATTGAAATGTGTGATTTTTGTTGTTGTATTGACGTGGAATTCTATTTGCAAAAGAGGCAAGTGTGTGTCACTGGGAAACTATAATTCGTTGATATGCCATTGGAGGAGCTTGTGGAATGGAACACAAAGGATGTCGTAATGGAATAAATATAGATACCTTACCTCTCTTATACTTCACCCAAAGAGGAATAGTTGGCATAGCCACATTAACGGTTGGTTGTGACATTTTCAGAAAAAAATAAATAAAATGGAATGGAATTGAGAGGATGGAGGTAAGTGTGTCAGGCCTTTGACATCATCAGGACACATTTTGTTTATGAGAATTTTTTTATTCTGAGATTATGTAGTGGAGGGGAGGGGGATGATGTTACTTATTTCGAGTCCATCATGAATTCATTGAGATGTGTGATTTGAGGATGGAGGAGACATTTTTAGATGCCAACCAATGACTTGTGAACCTACTGAAGTGCGGATGGATTGGCAAGTAAAGGATTGAACTTTTTATTTTTGTATTACATTATAATTTGATTAAGGTTTATATAAATAACAGTATAAAGATAAAGGATGACACAATAAGAGTGTCAACAATTAGAAGGAAGAATTAATGTACGATAGTATTACTCGAAACCTTGTGGAACATAAATTCAATACCACGCAGCAAATTTTAATAAAACGCCTCCATCTACAACCATGCAAGACTCAGCTCATTCAGCAGCTGAAACCAGCAGACCATGTATAATACCGACATCCAACTCATCATCATCGGCAAGATAGAGTCAGGAATTTGTTAAAAAGATCTTGAAAATTCCATAAAAAAAAACACAAAGGCTTGTTGTACGAAAGTACAATGTACCAAAATTCAAACTTTTGATGAAATACAATTAAAAGACGTCAAAACAAACAGATCAATTGATAAGATCTACAAGATTGCTTGTCATTAAATGTCATATGTATTAAATAAATAAAAGTTGACTGTAACATTTGGTCCTTCGAGCCGGATTTACTAGTATGGGGACAGACAACAGACAAATGTCTGGTGACGAATTCAAGTCTCGGGCAACATTCGGGTCAGCGTTGTAGGTTCGTGACGGGAGTTTAATCAGTACCGAGTCCCAGAATAACAATGAAACATATTTGAAGACTAAAATATCTTGATCAGTCTCATTTTCCATACGGTTAAACAAATTTGATCTCACCTTCAAAAAGTAGTGTAAGCGAGATAAAATGTCAAACATCGTAGTGGAGAATTGTCAAATTCTTCTTATTTCGAGAATTAAATGATTTTATCTTATTTAAATTATCATCTGTCTATTTTAACGTTGACAGGTTCATTATTGGGGAATGACAAATTTGACAACAAAAAGATTGGACTAGATTCGGTGTCTATATAATTGTTTGTACAAATGAAAAGTAGATTTGTTTTTTTCTTTCGACTGATTGCATCGCTTTTTAACGAAAATTTGACAAAACCGACATTCATCACAATTTTATGTATGTATGAAATGAAAATCTCAAACTATCAAAGTGAAAGAAGAGTACATCATTGGTTATAAATTGTAAACGTCAAAATTGACAGGCAGATGTAAAATTGTTACTTTTTTCATCTCTGCAATATTGGCACTTTCCTTTCTGTTTCCTTTGCGTATAAGCTGTCAGATTGAACTACTTCACTTCTAAATGGTTCAATCCTAGGAAATGTATAAGGGGTCCATTAAATTTCTACCTTCTATTGTTTCAACTGTCAAATAATTAGTTTCAAACTGATGTTCAGATAAATTTCTAACGTTTTTTTGGATTTTTGCATTTTTTTTTTCAAGTAGCTGATAGAATTTACTTTCCACCAGAATTGCGTTCACTTCGATAGACGCGCGGAAGATCAATCACAGTTCAAGTCATTCCATTGACCTCTCATGTCTAACACTTTTTATGTATAGATCCTTATTTCAACGAAAATAGTTATCACGATCGAAATGGTGGGCATATAACATTCAGGTTACTAATTTGGTATTGATGTCTGAAAGTCTGCAATCGGGTCCGTCCTCATCCATTTTGACCATCGAACATACGAGTATATATGTATCTTAACAAATTCCCAATTAAATCGATCTTAGAGATTGCCACATTTAGAGAGAGAGACAGAGCAAGAGAAAGAGGTGTTCCGCGCACACAATTTCTCTTCTTTATCTAATATTTATAACCTCTCTGCGTATCCATCCGATCCGATCCACATAACATATATATAAAGTTGAGAAGTTCTTTTGTTAACAAGTTAAGATTTCTATCGCAGAGCCTCCTCTGTGAGGCCGCACCCAATCTTTGTGCGCTGTCTTTAATTTGCTAAGCACACCGCGCTACGAGGTGCAAACTACCATCATCCGTCCCAATCGATGTGGTGTCCATTGCCCATGATCCAACTTTTTTTTTTTTAATAATAAAAGTTAAGATTTTCTATAAGGAGTCCATCGATAGCTTTACGAGCTATTAATCCACAAGAAAATTACAATTTACAACTTTGCTATCGTGGTTGATGATGGAATCGACGATATTAAAATGAATAAAATTCTGCGTCCTCCCCGTTTCATTCAATTTAACACACACACACACACGCAGAGCAGCGAATCGATAATTAAATTTAATTAAACATAAACAATGAGGGGATTAGTTAAAAGTTTTTAGATACATTTATAATGCCATAAACAAATGTGAGCAATTAACAATTTGTGATGATCAATTATTTGATTTGCATGCATCATTTTGTGGGGAGAGAGAATGTGCATTTTGAAATTTATTTTGACTTGTTTAAAATAAAAAAAAATACATACATACAATAAAATGTGCAAGTATTTTCTAAAGATTTATGTTTTTTTTTTATAAGATAATTTGTTATTGATTAACTACTAATTGCTATTTCTATGTCCCATATAAACCAAGATTAGAGGTTATAATTTTATGATTAACATACATTTTTATTTATTGATAAAATATCATGGTGGAAGGAGATAAAGTTTGTTTTTGAAAAAAAGACTTACCTTTGCCGGGGGTCCTTGGGACTTAGTAATTTGAGATTTTTCCGTCGTTGTTGATGGACGTTTCAGTCTATTGGGGGAATCTGGAAAGAAAAAGAAAAACCGAGATTATTTTAAGTTCTTTTTTTGTTATTTATGTTTTTTATTTAAAAAAACTAATTTGATGAAGTTTGACTTTAAAAACCAGTAACTAACGCTTAAGAAGTACGAGTATTCACTATTAAAAAAATTGTTATGTAGGTTATATGATAGATTTATAATAAATATTAGACTACACTAGAAATTGTAATTTCAATTTAAATAAAAAAGTAAGTATACGCCATTGATACCCAAAATGGAAAATATTCAGTTTGGAATCGTTTAGCTGATTAATTTCTATTGGAATTAATTGGAAACCCTAATAAAGCAGAAAAAATTGCTATTGGAGTTAATCACAGTAAAATTATTTAAGTAAAAAGTGAGAAATGTTGTAAAATTTCATTTATTCGTTTTTTCATCAACTTAAAAATAAAATCATTCTAAAATTAAAAGAATTAAAATAACAATTTGGTATAGGTTAAGTAAAATTCTCATAGATTACACTTTAAACCACTGCACACATCAATGTAGCCAGTCGAATCACTAAAACTTAGAGACTGAAGCTATAAGATGATACAACACAAGACATTAATAAAGGATGTTTTTTTAAAGACGTGTGGTTTTCAATCTGATAATTCTTTTTTTGGAGTTGGTCTTTTTGACAGTTGTCACTTTTTGTATGCTCAATTTCGTTTGCCATTTTATAATAAAGAGATTTATTTTTGAACAACGTTTTCAAGTCGTGCAAATGTATTACCAAAGTAAGAGTTCGGTTCGGTCGATGCATTGGTCAACATAATCACCCAGCAGAGTCGGTTTCATACTACGTTTATTCTGGTGGATAATGAGTATTCTGAGAGACGCTGTACAGTGCGCAACCAAGACGCTATTGCTGCTGTGGATCAGAGTATGGAAGACGACCGGAATGAGTCCACTTTATGGAAGATTTTTTGATAGGATCTTGGTTTGAGGACTTATAAAATCCAACTCGTGCAAGAATTGAAGCCAACCGACTATCAAGCGCGTCGCACGTTGGGTGAATGCACCCAAAACAAGATGGCCACCGATCCCGATTTTAGCTCATTTTTGATTGAATAAATCTGTGGCGTGGCCTCGAAGATCGTGCGACTATTTTTTGTGGAGTTGCTTGTCTATTTTGATTTTTGCTACATGTCATTTTGTTTTGGGTATTATGGAGATATTTTTTTAGGAATTTTCGGTTTGTCCCGTCCAGTAATTCAAATCACTTATTTTATAGTTATTTGCAAAAAAAAAAAACGCCAACAGGTTCCTAGGATTGCAAATCTTTTTTTAAAAAATGAATTGTAATTTAAAATCGTAAAAGTCGTAGTTTTATACGATAGATAAAATTGTAAGAAATTATATTCTACAAAAACATCACCAATAATATAAAATAAATAATTATTTACTGTAAACAAATCAATAAAACTAAATATTAAAGTTTTGTGGTCATAAATAATAATTTTATGCTAATTCATTTCCTGTCAGAGATAACACAATAAATTCACAAAATTATACGAAACAAGCCCTCCCTTCAATAAATTATCAAAATAACTTATGATTTACCATAATTATAGTAAAAACAAAATTTTTCAAATAAATCACAATAAAAAAAAAACACATACAGAAGGCATATGACTTCAATTTTCAAACAAAAGTCAAAGCCACCGATTAAAAAAAAAAACAACAACAATGAATGAAAACATTTCCCTTCAATCAAACCAATGTCAATCTCACACGGAAGACGGAACACATCATTCATTATTGTGCATTGATGTTAAAATCCGTTGTATCCATTGTTATAAAAAAAGACGAATTTA
Organism: Scaeva pyrastri; assembly: GCA_905146935.1. Lineage (NCBI taxonomy): Eukaryota > Metazoa > Arthropoda > Insecta > Diptera > Syrphidae > Scaeva > Scaeva pyrastri. The sequence goes on along the minus strand of LR989929.1, from coordinate 12,972,304 downwards.
CCCCACATGTGATTCGACCATAATTAGACATTAAACAAAAAACAACATTTTTTATAGTAGCCTGAACTTTTACTTTGAATCTATATGTATGTAAATAATTGTATTATTATTATTATCGTTCAGAGAGCGCTTCAACCACAAACAATCGAAACAATCATTATGGCCACAAAAGTCTGACATTTGGAGTGTGGTTATAATGTGTAGCTATATGGGGGCAACTCCACCTCTTATTAACAAAAGATTGACCATCAAGTGATTGAACAAGTGAAGTGGGCACCCATAAAACTTTCTACAATCATGTTTTTTTGTTCTCTTTCAAAATAATATACTACAATAGATACTATCCATAATGTGTTTTCCATAAAAAAAAGAAAAGTTTTGTTTTCTATAATTGTCAACAGAAACAAAATAAAAACATCAGAAAGACTTTCTACCATCACACACACACACACATGTATGTATTTTGTATATATAGAGAAAGATATGGTAATTTGACACAAGCACACTCACTTGTCACTGTTGTCAGTCTCCAGTTGCAATGTGCATTTAGTTTCCCCTCTATCGTCCATTTCTGCCATTTGGCATTTGGGATTCTCCCATTTGACACAAGAGTGACATTAAAATCGATCCACCCATAAGACTACGGGTATACTCGTATGTGGTGTAAAAGTGTTATTTTCTTTGCCATGATCGTTGTCATCATCAGGGGATCACTATTTCACTGTTATGAAGATGGCTTATGCTGGAAAGTTTTGACGTTTGTGCATTTAATGCGATGCCTGACCGACTTTCAAACGTTTGCGCGTCTAAATATAAATGGAGTCTGTGACAAAGACTCACTTCTTGATGGGAAGCAACTCATAGTTGAGCTATTACTACACGAGTATCTATCGGATGCAACTCGAATATAATGAATCTTTTCTCTCTCACACACTGATGATGGCATACAGCATAGGCATCGGCAAAAGTGTGGTGGCCATAACACTCTCATAAGCCATAACCATGATCATCACATTTTTATGGCCGCAATAGACATGTATCAATTACATTTCACTTAAGTTAAATCTTTTTGATATATCTACACTCGTGGAACTTCGAGGCAGAGTGAAGTTCCTATCATATGATGAAGATGCATAACTATGACCAAGTGTAATAATTTATGTGTCGACATTAAGATCGCCTTTAAGGCATCATCATAATCATCAGCTCAACTTATCGTAAGAAAACATTTGCTCCATAAGTGCGTATATACTTATAACGTCATACATACTTAAGTTTCTTAAGTGAGAAGAAAAAATGCTAATAGTCAGTAAGGCACCTCTTTGCCCATATAATATGTTAAGTTAGTGTATCTATGAGATACATAGTTGTTAGAGGTAGTTCCTTAAGATGGCAATCATCACTTTATGTCCGTAAAAGGTGTGTAGTATAGTGAAAGTGATATCAACTTTCAATCAACGTTCTTTCTTTCTCCAGAAAGAGAAGATGGAATCATCATGTGATTGTGAATTAATCTTAGCAAAGCTGAAATTTATGTTCACTCGATAAGAGATACAAAATTTGCATTATTATTTTATTTTTGTCTTAGACAATACGCCCACATTCGATAGAAAAATGAAGAATATAAATTATTCATCGTATTATAGGAACAATAAAATAAATTCATCAGAGAACAATAGATCTATGAATGGCAGTTAGACGGTTGTAACATCTATAAACGCTGATTACATGCTGTGTTTTATTGATAATCTTTAGCTAGCACAGTAATACAAGTTCCACTTTATAACTCACTCTTAAAATCGAAATTCGTACATGAATTGGGATGTGTTTGAAAAGTTTGTATAGTAAGATTCCCACGTCAAGTTGAAAAATACATGAAAATATAGATCGAGTTGTAATATTCATGGAAATGCAAATCAAGTTGTTGTAGAGTCTTTTGAAGAGGTGGTTTTTGTTCTTTGGTCTGCCACCCTCAACATAAAGTTTCTCATAGTTTAGTTGCAATGGCTTTTATAAAAGACCACAAACTATGAAATAAGTTGCGCGCAACTCCAAAGTCCAGTTGCATAGTCGTGGTTCAATCTTGTAAAAGCCATTTATTTGGAAATTAATAGTTCCCTTTAATCAATTAAAATAATATAAGTATCAAAAGTCAACTTAAATTTACAAAAAACACACTAAGTTAAAATTCTGGGCAGTTGCTCTAAGTTGCCTATAGTGGGCGGTAATTAGCAACTACAATCACTTTGCAACTTTACTGATGAAAACTGTCATTATTCAATGACGTTTTCAAAATGTGTAAGGAAAATAAATAGTTAAATTAATGCTTTAAATATTTGTATTCTTTAATTTGTGGAATGTTTACACTTTGTTGCAGTGCAGACGAAGTATAAAAATTACTATTAACAAACACACCCTTAAGTCTGCCAACCTGTATTTGTTTTTTGCACCACTTTACTGCCTCCTACATTTCAAATTTCGAAGCTCTATCTTCATTTAAATACTGGATACTGACTGTGTTCAATAATCCCTTGTTGTTGTTTTCTACGTTTAATTTTGCAATCTTTTTGTAACTTTCTTCAATTCCTTATTTTAGAAGTCATTGGGTTCTGTTAATATTTAACAGCTATAAAAAGCTTTTAAGAACTATTTTGGATACAAAAAGAGCTCAGAGATTTCTTTTCTTCTACATCTCTTCAGTGTCATCGTATTCCTTGTTCTAACATCCTGAAAAAGTATAAAAGGCCTATCCTGCTTCAAATACAGTAAGTCATGCTATTCAAACTTTCAACTATTACAAATCAGGTTTCTTTCCCAGTTTTCATTTTTTTGTCTCCTTAAGCAACATTTGCAAAATTTCTGCTTCAACCACACGTGCAAAGTTAAAACTTAAAAATGACAAATTACAAAACAAAACTTCACACATCACTTATATGATTGATTTGAAGTCGTAAATTTTCTTGGATTAAGGTCAACTGCTATAACTTTGCATGATGACTTACAGTCGTAAGTAAGGCTTATGCCATTTCGATTCTTCTTCATCATGCCTGCATGACTTTGAGATAATGGAATACAGGTGTGGTAAGTTCAAACATAATGTTGCAACTTGTATATAGTCATTTTTATGTGGTTTTAAAGTATGACTCCAAAGTAACTTTTTTATTTGAAGATATTTAAAATATTTTTTGACAAACAAAACTGTCAAAAGCTTCAAAATGGATAGAATTCAGAGAATTTTCCAACGTCAAAGAAAGAAGTTACAAAAATTAGTAAGACATTTTTATCCGGCAATTAACAACATCAAGAAACAACATCCCAATTGAGGCTTTAATTCAATGATAATTTCCTTTACTGTCTTTGTGATATTTATTTCATCTTCATCGTTTTTCCATCAACGCATTCACAGCATATTTGAGATACTCGTATATCTTTTATTGTGAATGAAGCTACTCGTTCTTCGCGGGCAATTCCACACCTCAATGGGTGGCACAAACAACTCCACCCATCAGATGCCAGATGCCGTTCACAATAAATATATGTATAGGCATTTACTCGACTTTGTATACTCACCATCAGTCACACCAAGTCAAAGTCAACCGAACAACAACCAACGCCATCTATGTACATCATTTTACATTTTATTTTATAAGACAGACAACAACGCGCATGTTATAAATGATTTGCTCTACTTATATGAAATTAATCAGCTTAATTGCGGGGAAATTGCATTTTGATTGAGTGATGACTTTAATTGACTTGAAGAATGGTGAAGATTCGTATATGTACTCGCTATAGTTTAGGTACATACTGACACGCACGAAGATTGAAGAGTGTTGTCCCATATCATTGAGACTTGTTGAGGAAACAAAAAAAAAAAAGAAATACGTCTCTTCAAGCCCCTGAGCTCAACAAAAGAGGGCTATATCCAAGAGATACTATACACTTAGTCAAAATGTTGATCCCGCTCATATTCAGATACATTATCTTCAGCTGTTCAGATACATACAAGTAAATGTGTGTATACATAATATTAATCGTCTGAACTAGGTTTTGATTGTGAATGATAATGGCATAGTAGTTTAATGCAATTATTGTTCATTCACCGCATTTCCGTTTCTCACAAGAACATCCCCACTCCACCCCATTTGGAAGACATATAGGAGTATTCATTCGAAGGAGCACTGCACGCACCTGCCAATTTAAATTTCGCAAGTCCCGCATTGAAAATTGCATCTTCGTGTCGTCCGTTGTCTTTTTTCTCCATATGCAATGCATCGTGTATCTTTCAGATACATTCGAATGGTCACTACGAGTAGAGTATATAATATATTTTTTTTTGTCTCTATTTCTTGTCATATTGAAATAGCACGGCATTTTTATTGCACCAACTCGCTCTATGCCAAATGGCCTACTCTCGGCGCTGCTGGCCGGTGCGGCGCGGTAGTGCAATTTAAAATTAACTTTAATAGAACTAACAAACATTATAAAGTAAGAATAAAAATGGAACTTGGTCTATGTATGAAGCTCTAGACGTTTATAGGCGTCCATACATATAAGTATACAAACTCGAACTCGGGGGGTAATCAAATTAAATATCCTCTTTGATTATTTATTTACTCAATGGAAAATGGTCAGAAGCGCAGGTATTATGAGAACACACAATCACAATAATGATATCGTTGGTTTTGTTTTTTTTTTTTTGTATTTATTATAATATGTTGGGATTGTAGTTTAATTGTAATGACAGTGAATAGAGTATGAGCCACAATAAGGTGGAATGATATTTTATTAAAATTAAGACAGATAAAATAGCAGCAGGTGGAAGTTCTTCAACAGTGAAAGCTCTCATTTCGGATAGATGGAAACAATATTTAATAGACATTTTCTAGGTTAGAAATAATGTTGTACAATTTATCTTAATTTTTAAATAAATTTTCAACTGAATCAAAAACAAATTGTTATCTAATATATTTAAATTTCGTGTCACGTTGTTTGTCCGCGATGGACTCCTAAACTACTTAACCGATTTTAATCAAATTTTTACACAGTGTGCAGTTCGATCCAACTTGAAAGATAGGATAGCTTACATCTCAATCTATGATCGCAATATTATTTTATTACAAATTAATTATTCGTCTATTATTTGACAGTCACAATTATTATCTGTTAGCTTCAAACGATTTTAACAGATGGTGACATCTGTTGACTGGATTTAGTAAGTATTCAATAGATGGCGCTATGTCAAACGTCCAAACGTTTCATATACATAAGCTACAATTTAATAGCATAACCACTACATGTTGCTGAGAAAAAAGTATAGATTAAATTTATTTTGTAGTGAACCGAAACACATTGAATTTTACTTTTTCAATTTTTGGTGTTAGCGTTAAGTATTAGATAGATTATAGTCTTAAAAAGCACGTAGGCTTATTTTTACACCGGTAAAATGTATTTTTTAGGATTAAACATTGACCACGTTTTACATAAAAATTGAATTGAATCTGCGGTTATTGTTAAACATTCAGCTCAACGAAACAGATTTTTTCAAAAACTTCGGTTGTCCTGCCGATCGATCCACTTTTTAATAAACTTTTTTAATCTGAAATCAAATAAGCAACAACAATATTTTTCCATAGCTTGAGTTTCTGTATTTAATTGGGGCAAGACCGGGCCCTCTAGTATAAAAATGTTGTTAGAATGGTGCTAGACATTTTTAAATTTTGAAAACTAAATTCGAAATTTCAACCCACAAAACAACGAGCTTGGTTATAAAAATTAATTTTGATATTAACAGATTAACATTTTCCAGTGTTGGGAAAAGTATTATTATAGTAGCAGTGAAGAACGTTGAACAATTTTGTGCAAAATACTCTTTTTTTTTACATTCGAATACTTATATATTCATTAATAATAAGGTGTAATGACGAAACAATAACTCTTTAAATTAAAAACAATTTTTAATCTTAAAACTGCCATCAAAAAATGTGTTCTTAGTTTTTGTTTTTATGAAATTCGTATTATATCTTTAAGGTTATGTTAAAGGTACTTTATATTTTTGTTTATCTTTTTCAATCACAAATGAAGATTGGATTTTGAAAATTCTTTTTGCATGTCACTTGCTTGAAATGTCACATCTTTGACTGCCTTTGAAATGAAAATAAGGATGAAACAACATTTTTTATATTTCATAAGCTCTAACACTCAAGAGTGTGTCAAAAACTAGAACCAACCCTAAGGATTTGCAGTCACCGTATTCAATGAAATTGATTGACAAAAGTACTGCATTTCTTACCACTTGCCTTTAATTTATGAATTAAAGATTTTTTAGTCGTGGATTGATAAACTTAAATATTATAATACAGGACTACAAATGAGAACGCACATATACATAAGAGATACTTTACTGTATATTGTTTATTTTTATTACTTGAGTGTATCAAGAAAACACTACTTTAATGTATAAGTTTCAAATAAAATAAAATTAAATAATTGTTACAAATTTAATCCACAAGCCAACATTTAATACTTGGAAAAGTAAGGCTAAGAAAGTTGTAAAACTAATAAAATTGAGTTCTGAGTCATTTACATAGCGATAAAAAACAGATTTTTTTTAATGACATATTAACATTTAACTCAATCTGTAAACAAAAATATATTTCCAGGATATTCTTTTAAATCAAACCTTTTTGCGAAGTTAAAGTTTAAAAACTTAAACTTAAAATTAAATCCTACTAATATTATAAATGTGAAAGTTTGGATGCATGGATGTGTGTTGCTCAGTTACGCCAGAACGGCTGAACGGATTTAGATCAAATTTAGCACATAGATAGATATTTATTTTTTTTTTCAATTACGTTAGAAAGGCTGAACAGGTCGGGATGAAATTTGGAACAGACAAATAAACAGCCTTTTGACTCAACTCAAACACTACTAGACTAGAATAATTATCTGGAAAATAAAGTGAGTATCTAACTATTGTTTATCGTCTTACAAAACCGAAACATGGAAAGTTTAAAAACGTAGATATTTTGACAAAATGATATTACCTGCATATTGAATATTAATTTTTTTTATTTATTGCTTTTTGAGTAGGTACTCATAGTGAATACTTAAACGTTTAAAATCGGTTCTTTTTGAACAAAGTTTGTTAATATTTTATTATTAAAATATAGATAATAATATTTTTTTTTTCCTGTTTAGATTTGAATCGGCAAGCTTTTTGAAATGCAAAAAAGATACATTATTTTTGCTTTTCATTAATTTTTTTTTTCGTTTTTAGTTATTTTGTACTATTGTAATCTTGACGCTTTATGTCAGCCCCACGAGTGCGCAGATTTCAATCATTAATCAATCAACTCAATTCATCAGAATAATCAAAGCAAAACGCTTTTTCATACAAAAAAAAAAAAAACTATAAAATAAACTTCGCTAAGATTAAGCTGATTATATTTCTTTGACGTTTAGATTTCGTAGATTGAGACAGTAAATAAACCTTCATAAACCAACACAAATGTCACTGTATTTGTTTTTACTGAAAATATGAATAAAAAACTTGATAAAATATTTCCAATCGATGATCTTTACATCACAACAGGATACTTCAAAAACATTTTACGCTTTTAAAAGTGTCAGCGCTAACCGATTGAAAATTCAAGTGAAAAAAGTAAACTCCAAAAATTTATTTTAAAATTTTCATTAATTATTTTGATTTTTAATTTAATCTGAACGCATTTGGAAATTAAGTTTTGTGTAAAATTTGATTTTTGACACCTAAGACTTAATTAATTTATTTAATGTAGAGTTAAGCTTTTATTAATTTGCGAACTATCAGAAAGGATCAGGACTTTTAACTAGGTCCTCGGTATATGTAGCTCATATTAAACTGAATCTTATAGTTATAATTTTTAATTTTATTTAATCCAAAAATTTAACTGGCACTTTACTCGAAAGATTCTTAATTTTTCTTTAATTAAATCACTTTCTTTCACAGCTATTGGATGAAATGAATTCTAAAATTTGTCAATATTAATCGGATTTTCATAACTTTATTACCTCCCATTTAATATAAATTTACACGAAAGTATTGGACAAATGATAACAGTAAGAGCTTGAAACCACACTATAGTCATAACTCGTAACTTTTTAACTGATTCCATCACTTTTTTTTTTGACTCCATTGGTTGTACCTGACTGCTTCGAAAACTTTAAACATATTTTCGGTCTTTTAAACATTTCAACAAACTGAAACTACCAGAAGTAGAAAGAATGGCTGAAGTTAACCACTGCATATAGCTTTTGGGCTCTGAAAGTCTCAAATATTTGAAAATTAAATCAAAAATTAAGCCGCTTGGTACAAAAATTCAAGCCTTAAGAAACAGACATCTTGATTGTACTGCATGCTGATGAATGTGTGTTTTTATTCTAGTTTTGTCGAAAAGTGAAATATTTTAAAAATCTATCGATAAAAGCATTTTCACTTATGAAGACTTTTTTTTTAAATAAAAACCAACAAAAAAAACGCACAAACGTTCGCAGTTTTCTAATACCCAATGCATTGTATGAGGCAATGCTATCTGTCCCCAAGTATTCCCGATGCACGCATTTCTTAACGCACATAGTCTGCTGCCTCAAACAGAAACAATCTTATTATTGCACCACAGTCAAGAAGAGTTATTTCTTAGGAATTGTCACAGTGCTAATAGCGTTTCTATGTTGGTTTTTGTTTGTCTTTGGAGTTCATTAGACTCCAACTTGTGCAACACTCTTTTAGAATTTAAATGAACAAACATAGAAAATATTTAAAATAATTCCTCCCTTCTTTTTTTCTCAAAGGAATGAATTTTGAGAGACTTCAACAAAATACCTTAGAGGCTTGAAAGGTAAAACATGTCGTTTAATACAAAAGAATTTTATTTGCCTTTAAACGTGATAAGACTTCTAAATACTAGTACGTATATAATTCCAAAGAATGTGAGTGTCGACGTTTTGTTAAGTGTGCACGCATTATGCGACAAAAACAGTTTATTTGTCTATGAAAGTATCTATCTATGTATGTACGAAGATGGAATAAGGTTCTTCGAAAATGATAGGACAGATTTATTGTTATATAGAAAGCACGTGAGTGAGGTGCCAAAATCCAATGAAAAATTTTGACTTAAGAAGCACCTATGTCGGTCCTATTTACATAATAAGCAAGTTGGTACATTCTTCCACGGCAAGACATTCTGTAAGAACTCAAAGTGATAAAATACTAGAGTATCTTCAAGCTAATTCACTCAAAGCCAGGTCATCAAAGTGTGACAAGTCGCAATCTTGACGCCCCAGAGGCAGCCAAAAAGGCAAACACTTCCATCGCCACCTACTGTATTCCGTAAGTTTCCTCCGAATTCAAAGTCTCACACCTGGGTTTTCATTTCTTATATAGCCTTCAAGCTGTGCCAAATAAACCTTTCTAAAATCAAAACCATCAAGCTCTTAAGATAAGCAAAAACAAATTAAGAACATACAACAAAAAAAAAATCATAGTAATATGAACCTGCTCTAGCCATCTACGAGTATGTATGTAAGTAAGTACTCGAAATGACAGTTTATTTTAAAATGTCATTCTACTTAAAGCCAGTCCTTATTTTGAAAGTCTCTATATCTATCGAGCCAACAAACCACTTAACCAATCAACGACTCGTTGTAATGATAATTAACATTTCCATTGGGACTCATTGAGCTGTATGGACAGAACTGTCATATAAAATGGTATTTTATACCAATCACCCAAATAGACGAGTGAACGGACGATGACGACGCGACGACTACGACGACGCTACGATAAGAGAACGGAGACGAGGAGAATTATGGTGGTACTTACATGTCACATCACCCCCAGCTGTCAACACACAAGATTTAGTGAAAATAGAGGTACATTTGGGCCAGTTAAAAAAAAAAAAATAAAAACCAAAAAAAATACAAAACGTTTAAATCAAAAATGTTAGGTGCTAGCAATCTGTCCGCTTTCGGCCGCCCGCCTAGAACGCGTAACACTTATGTTTGACAGCAAGTTTGGCCATTATGAAAGAAACCAAAAATAAAAAATAAATTTAATGTTTTTATAATTCAGTTATGATAGTCAGTGTCGTTTTAAAAATTTATGGCGCCCATGAGTGTGTATCCAAATATTTTGATGATTTCGGATAAAATTAAAATTTAGTAATATGTAAGAAATAAGAAATGAAACAAATGGAACTATTTAAGGCCTTCAAAACGAATTATGAAATTATCCGGATGAAAAAAAATCTTGCGTGGCATCCGTTACGTAGTAGATAAAATTAAATTATTTAAGCATGGCATTTGACATCTGCCAAAATTTCGGATAAAATATAAAAACCTAAAAAATGATTATATTCTATGTAACCAACTTATCCGGATATCTGAGAACATTCAGATAGAAACTGAAACTCGAAAACATGTACCTATTCTGATATTTGGATGTCCTAATAGTTTTTGATATTCGGATAAAAACTACGATCATAAAATGTCTTTTATCCTGAAATTTAAAACTTAATAACAATAATTATTACTATTGATTATTATCTATTAATATTTAGAAATCCTGATAGAATCAGATCAAAAAATTAATCAGATAAGAAAAAGAAAAGAATTGAGATACATAAACTGGATAAAATATAGAATTTGTTTATCCACATCAAAAAAAATTCGAATTTTCAAGTTATTTTCTAGCGTTCAATGTAAGAGATGATATCCGAAGATATATCGATCAATGGATAGTTGCCGATAATACGGATACAGTGTATTATCCGAGTACAATATGGTATATAAAGTAATATCGATTAATATATTGTTACGGATAATACCGATAGAGTATTAGCTATCCGAATACTAAATTATTATTATTATGATAATATCTGAAGGAATCTGAGAATTTATGTAGTTGCAGAGATCCGGATATAAACATAATGATTGATATCTGACACATACTACATCTTATTACAAATCCTTAAGTCATCTGAAATCTAGAAAATATGGTCATCCTAATAGTTTCGGATATCTGGATAATGTGGATAATGATATAAGATATAATCCGGATTCACAAAAGATAGAATTTCAACTTGGATAATCTCGGATAATTAAAAAAAAAACATTTTAAGGTTATCCACAAAATGTTTTACTAAGCAAATAAAAAAAAAACAGTGATATCCAGAATTGGATAAATATTGGGATTGTGTTTGACATTCTTGTAACCATATTCTAACCAAATAAAACCGTATGAGATCAGGCATAACTCTGGTCCATATTTGGCAAACATTACAGCAGCGGCGGCGCCCAATTCTTTTACACTCTTTGATCTCTTATCGATGCGGCACTGCTGTCATCTCGATGAATTGTGTTTATGCTTATGGCAACCTTTCAAAAATATACAAGACTTCTTGAGCCGAATTCGAATTAATTGAATTTATTGCCAAAGCTTTAAGTCGTCTAAGTCTAAGTCTCCCGGCGGAGGTATACAGCTGGTGTCGTATTTGTGTATGTTCCAAAAGAACCGCTGCCGGTTCCAACATACCAAGATTGGGCATAAGAAATGAGAGAGTGAAATATAATTCCCAGATAGCCCGCCATTGATAACGCCCTAAAGGTGAATATAGCGGTGAAAAAGATTTGATTTTTCTTTTTTGTTTGTGTTTATTTTTTGGCCACCGCCATCACCTCCTCTGGCTGCCGGTCGGTTGTTGGACGGTCGTTGGCCGGCAGACATACAAAAATCCACTTTTTGGATTGCGGCCAAGTTTGTATTACTTTTTTTTTGTGGTTAGAAGTAGTTTATAATTATTCACTGCAAAATGCAGTACAATGAACCAGTTACCCAGTTGTTATTGCTACCTCTGTTTCCTCTCTGCCATCAGATACCGCTGGCGCTGCGGCTGCTGTGCCTGTGCGCAGATAAAAAGATACTTTTCGCAAATAAAAGTTGCAGATTACTGTAATAAATAAAGCAAATGGTTGCATGAGGAGCTAGTTGCTGCTGCTGCTGTTGCTGTTGTAGTGCTGTGCCGTTGCTATTCTGTGCCGGCTGCCACAGCTGGGCTATAATTGGACGCTTAAGTTGGTCAATGGTGTGGTATAGAGGCACATACTCGTAGCAGCCAGGATGGCGCAGAAGGACTTTCACTTTCTGCAATTGTTCGCCAGCCATGTACGAGTACTTGCTGCATCCATGATAATGTGTGGTTTGGTCAGTCAGAACAACGAAGTACTCGTACTCAAAGAAACTCGTTTTTTAAGTTAAAGGTCTCCGGTCTGCCCGCTGCTGATGATACTTGCCGAGCCGAAGATGCCTTGAGATCTTGGCTTTATACTTTATGGTATGGGAACGAACCAGTTGCGGCGGCGGCGGCGGTGGCATGCATCGGCATCGATGCAACCCAAAGATGCTCGTACATAAATCGTCCCATGTGACGGGGAAGCCAATTGCATAATCCCAAGATCCGACGATGATGATGGGAATATTGTTGATTATTCAGTGCCCAAAGGTGCTGTTGACCTCGACGAATGGACAGACGGACTTCAGATGAGTACATGATGCGGTCTGCAGGTCTGACCGCTGTTAAAATGATTTTATTACAATTTTTTTTTTGCTTCATCTTCATTTTGTGAAATGTAAACGTCTGTGATGAGAAGATAAACTCCGCGACTTGACTTTTGAATTACTTAACTTTTGGGGATGTGCACATTAACCGCCATGCTGCCGCAGTCGTCGCCGACATGGCTGAGGGAGTTCTTGCTTATTTTTAGTTTTAATTGCGCGATGAATATGAAATGTTAAGCCACTTTTTGGTTTCGGAAAAAAAAAACAAAAAAAGCAAGCAATTAAAATTCCAAGTCACTTAAGGTTTTCCAGCTTTTGGGTGCGACTTGCTCGAGAACTTTATTTGATTTTTTTTTTTTAGAATTTATCCGTCAGAGTAAATTGTGCGTACGATGGTTATGACGTTGAGACCGTGATGATGATGAAATGAATCGGCCAATTGATTTTAATTAATTTTCGTTTTTTTTTTTTCTCAAGAAATGTATGCATTCAATTTATGAGCGAATGTGTTAATTTAGGTCAAAGTTAGTTTTTTTTTTTATTTGTATTTCAATTTTTATTAAATTTATTTGCTAATTATTCAACTAATACATTTAATTGAAATATAAAAAAATATGTAGGTAGATAGATTTGTAGCCTTGTTTTTTTTTGTGTTGATCTTTTGAATGCATGGCATTGCATTTTAAATAGAAGTCGCATTTGATTGGTTTTTAATATGTGTAATAAAATTGTATATATGTACCTATTTAATGGTTTGTTAATTTTATGGAAAAACTTGTTCAATATGAATTGTGATGTAGCAGAGAATTTGATGTTAGTTAATGAAGATAATTACGCAATTGATTGATATTTGCATTTATAAATATTTCAACAAATCATCGTAAGATCCACATTGACATTTTTTACTTAATTTTAAAAAATTTAAAACAAATTGAAAGGTAAATAAATATTTATGTCATCAGTTTTTGATCTGTCATCGGTTATGGGAAGCAGACTTTGACAGGTTAGTGTACGTACATACAATTTTCCAAGTCGTCTTAATAAAAAGTATTAAAGCACGTTTTTAACTGCTTTTTCTTGAATGGCTTCGAGTTTTCGAACAAATATGTCGTACTTGTTTCCACATGTGACCACTTACTTCTAAAATTCTGGACCAAAATACAAAAAACTTTATCTTTCTGACATTTTGGCAGTTAACGACTTTGAATATATACAAAAAATCATATTTTGACACTTAGAAAACATTCCGTATGAAAAAATACTCAGAAGCTATAACATCTACATTTCCAAAGTAAAATATTACCTAAGATTAAAATTTTTTAAACCAAAGCCTGTTAGGAGGTAATCTGACTAAAAAGTTCTTCAGTTTTGAACTTGGAAAGAAAACGTAATTAATGCTGAAGGTCTTTAAGAATATATACAAAAAATAATATGAACGATATGAATCTTTGTGAAGTCAAAATTGCAGTGCTTTTTGTGATGTTAAAAATATACTTTAGAAAATTTGTTCTGGGCAAGTTAAAGAAAAAACGAAATTATTTAAAACGATCAAGAACTCAAAACAGACAATGACGTACCACAAGGAATAGTGTCAGGTCCAGTTTTATTTAGATATTCAATGGCATTGCTATTATTATCTTGCAGATGATACTTTAATGGTGCCTATAAGTGCTCACAAAACTTGAATGAATACGTCATTATAAATTTCAGGAAAAGAATTCAAACATATTTAAAATAAAACAATTTTGTCTAAAGTAACAGTGACAAACTCCAACTGCAATCAGAAGGAAAAGTGCTTCAAAGATTTTTTTTTAAAGCCAGGTACCTACTGTTTTCCTGAAACGTTTAAATAAATTTCAAATGTTAAAAATCTGACAAAAAAAAACTTACAGTTGTCAAACCTTTTACAGTTTGTTCTGTATTATTTTACCCTATTTAGGCTTTATATGTCTTAAAATGCTTTTTTAAGCACTTGAGTGATTTTTTTCAAATTTAAAGCACAAAAGTTTTTTTTTTGATTCTTAGAGCTGAAATTTAATTCGAAAAATATCTGCCAGGAAAGTTTTATTTTCTTTAATACAACACTTAATTTGTTTTTAATATTGTCTTCCCATATACAAATTTTATGTTTAAGCACAAAAATTTAATAACTTTAAGAGCCGTAACCATAAACTGTCACATATGTATAAAAGTCCTAAAGTTGGACTTAAGTATTTAAGTATCGTTTTGTGAGAGCCTTAAGTCGTATTTAAAAAAAAAAACCATTAAAGTTCATAAGTTTTATTTTAATTCTATAAAAAAACTTTTTGGGCAAATTTTGTCCCAATACATTTCTCTAAATTAAAATTTTTTCTAATCTAAACTCTTAAGTTTATTTTCAAACTTAAGGTTCACATTAAATTTATTATGAATATACTTTCTTCATAATAACATAATTAAAAAATAAATTGCTATAGAGCAGATTTTATAGATCGATAAAATCTATAATCGATTTTAATATATAATGAATAAAATTTCGAAAGTTTCTCACGATCATTTAATTTGATACTGAGTCATCTAATTAAAAAAATAAAATAATATGATAATTTATGAAATCTCAATCCATTTCCGATTTCACATCACGATTAACGTTCTATAAAATTAAGTTTATATCTAACAAACCAAAGTTCGACTACCTTTTGCACAAAAAACCATTTCCCTTTCCAAAATAAAAATAAAAAAAAAACCTAACAAATTGAACAAAAACAAATAAAAGAATAAATTACTTTCTTTTCCATGGTCACGTTTACTTTCAGTTAGTTCGTCGTCGTCTGGAATGAATCCACACCCGAAAGATGCAACGTGCCTTCCGGAATGGATAACCCATACAACAAAACAAACCAAACAAATGTCTCAGCAATAAAAGGTTCAAGGCATGTCTCGGAGTCTCTATGTTCTTCATTTTTTTTTAAATTTTATTATAAACAAAACGAATTTAAACCATAGTGTTGTTTAGTTATAGTCTTATTCTTCAAAACTTCATTCATAAGAGTCTGAAGGGTTACGTATGATTTTTTTTAGATTCCTTCTAAAAATTAGTCCTTTAGATGGCTCTTCACGATATCACGCTAAAATGACATAAACTCCTCTTAAATCTGAATACTTAAACATCCTCTGTAAGGATTTACATTCTGTCAAAAAATACAAGATCCTAGGCTCGAAATACTCGTACTTCAATCAAAATTGACATTCAAATCTACGATGGTTAGCTTACGTCAAATTCATCTTAATAAAATGCAACGCTAACTTCCAGACTATATTGACTCTGTGACAAAACAAAACTGTCTAGTTACCATCTGACAGTCTACGTCGTTGTCGTCGTCGTTGGCCGCCATTGCTATCGTCGTCGTGACATTTGAAATTCTCGTTACTTTCTCTGTGGATGACAATGACGAAGACTTGCCGCCCCATGATGATGATGATGATGGCATAGCCGTGACGGTAGTTACACGGAGCAATAATGAACCATGAAGACCTGGCTTACCTCCCTTTTGGATGGTAGTTTAGTTTTGAGCAAGCGCGACTCGCTCTTCAAACACAAAAGAACACCGAAATGCTTCTTTGGAAGTAATTTTAATGAAATGGAAATTAATTGTTATTCGTTTGACTAACCATGGCGGCAGAAGGAGCGGAAGAGTTCAACATTTTGAACCGACGACGACGAAGAAGACAAGACTTGGACATGATACAGGTAAGTTTCAAGGAGTTGTTTGAAGCTGATGACGCGACGGTATATATGAAACACAACCGAATAATTGCTGTCGAACGGCCACACACTGATGGGTCACAGGTTAAATGAGGGTGTAATAGGATGAACTTATCGTATGCACAGTTAATTATGCACATTTTGTATCTTTATTTGACAGTTGAGTTAAAAAAACAACGTCGATAACTAACAAAAATGAAGTATTCCAAGTTTTAGACTGTGGGAGCAATGAACGGGCCTTGAATAGGGTAAAAGTAAGTTTTGACGAACATATGTTCGCTTGCAAGCACCTTTTTTGTTCCACTATGATATTATCTCCCATATGCATGTTTTGGCAACTATAAGGGAATTTAACTCAGTTTTGACATGTTTAAAAAGCAGTATACTGCACCATAACTTAAACTTAGTCATGCGTTGCGAAGACAATTGAGGACTTTGAACTCTAGATTCAAGCAGAGGCGTTCCTAAAGTAGACTGCAGTGAAGTATTGTCAAATTTGAATATCACCTACAATTTGACAGTTAAGGGTAAGCAAACAAATTGATCAATAAACGGCAAATGAACACGTTATAATTATTGAACAATATCTTGATTACATTTTGTCAAATTTTTAAATTTTTTTATGGGAATACGCATAAACTTACCTTAAGAATTTTTAAATAAGACTTCAATGTGAACGCACCCTTAGGTCAATGATCATTGAATTATGCGAATTTTTATATTCAAAAAGACAGAATGATTGGCAACTATGTAGTTAGTGATTTTTTTTAAGTTTCAGAAGACTGCTAATATCTTTACTTTTCAAGTAGTATTATAATAATTTGACGAAAAAGAAGTCACTCAGACCATTGCAAACGTAAACGCATTTTTTTTTTTAAGAACGTAAGAGTTGAATCACTGCTCAAATATTTAACTACGATTGATAAACTGGCGACATTTAAAGTTGCCGGCAACTTAGTTGCATAGTTTAAGCTTTTAAGCATAACCCAATTGAGTTGAACTGTGAAAATTTGAGTGCAATTTTATGTATACTTGAACTTGGCCTCCATTTTGATGCATTTTTCAACTCGAAATATGTAACATATTTTTCAAACATATTTTTTAACATATTTTTCGATATTTTTCGAACACACCCCATGTACACAATCACAATCGCTATTATTTTGACAAGTGTTGCAGAGATACCAACTTAAGGAGTTAAATTAAAGTGACATTACAAAAATCTACGGAATTGAGACACTGCACCTTAACGACTAAGTCTCTCAGGTGATACAACACAATTCATTGGTACAAGACACAGAGCCAGGAAAAATATTCAAATAGTCCCTTATCTTCCTAGTGGCCGGAGTCACTGCTGCTTGAATTCCTTCCTCAAATAAGAGTTCTTTTCAACAGGCAAGGTACATAGACTATGGATAGTTTTGAGTAATTACTTAGACAAAAATTGCTACTCATAAGATATTACGTCGGTAATTACTGTTCTTGCTTATTTTACATGCCCAATTGACCTGTTTGATATCCTAGTTGGTTATTAAAAAAAATGTGTGTTACTAAAAATGCACCATAAACTTCAACTACATACTCCTGCCCATAGCTCAAATATATACTTATCTATTCCCACCCATAGGTATATATGGACTTAACCTTAATTACCTCAATTCAAATCATATGCTCTCATATATCTACCAACTCAGGGAAGTGAATGAAATTTCACATCATTAGTTCCACTTAAGTCAAGTTCTTCCTAATACGAGTAAACCTAATGAGAGAGGGGAAATCAAAAAATTTCGTTGATGGGAAAAAATTAAGTAACAAAATTTTATACAACTTCCCATCTCTGTATATATATTGCCTATTTTATTGGAGCCAAGCATTTGCTAGATTATAGTTAGACTTGACTACTTATATGGCTTATTATATGCATATAGTAGTAGCTCACGATTTTTCACGGCAAAAACCATTTTTAATTGCCATAGACACACACACACACTCTTCCTTATATGATATATCGAAGGAGAGTTTCTATAAAGCTTCGCTAAGACAATCCCAATGTGCCTGTATAGCGAAGCAAATTCTTTCAAGGGCTATTCAATTTTTTAGCCAAGACAGGTAAAGCGGTGGAAAAGCAATGTTTTTGGTGGCGCCGTGCCGCGCCGCTACTGCTGCACGGATTTTCAATGTGCGCATCAATGCGCTTCCTATGTGGCAAGTTAGATGATGTAGTAATTGGTATGATGGTAATTAACTGCCTGATAGTTAAGTTGGTTCGTTGGTGGTAACTCATTGCTGGATAATAAATTCTCGAAGATTGAATTGCGCAATAGTTGAAGTTTTTGTTTTTGCAATGGCATGTTTTTTTTTTTCTTCATTTTGTATAAGCCGTGAAAATTTTTTACATAGATAAGACATACTAGTATATGAAAAAAGGTGCTATGAGAATTTTCTAATTGTTTACAGCTATTAAAATTGTATGTAAGAGTGAAAAATATATAATGCCGTGTGAAGCTTGGTGTGGAATGGAATTTTGTTCATTTCCACACGAGTCTAACCCACTTGTATGTTGATGAAAATTTTCATTAAATTATAAAACATTGGATATTTTCCAAAGTGGTATAAGAGAGAGACTAGATTTATTAAGAAATTTTATTTTAGAATCTTTAAAGCAGTTTAAGTTGTTCTACTTTTTCATAAAAATGATCATTAATATAATTGTTTTAAAAAAAAATAAACCACAAAATTCAATATAACGATAAAAGTGCGTATACGCCTGAGTGTACCATTCTGTTAATTTCCGTGATTGTGTCATATTGAGACTTAAATATGAAGGGGAATTACAATAACGAATCCCTATGATGCATTTTTAAATATGACAATCATTTGCTATGATAAGAAATACATTTTTGGAAGATTTGTTAATTTCTTAAAAGACATAGAACCTGAGAAAGAACCGAAGAAGTAAAGCATTAAACTCCGAATTATAGAATTACATTCTTTTACTTTAATCTTTACCCTAGGGCCTATTATGAACAGAGATATAGCACATATGTACCTAAGGCTAATTTTTTTCAAAAATTCATGATTATAAGCTCCAAACTAAAAGTTTATTAATAAAAAATTGAAACAAAAAAGTCAACTCTATTGATAATTTGGGTTATCTCTTCAAGATATCAGGAGACTTGTTGCTTGTGTTGCACGTAACTACATGTTGAGAAAAAAAACTATTTATAGTTCGGAGGCGCATTCTACTGCACTAACCTCATTTTTGAAGTCCAATCATACCGCTCTCCCTCTAGCCAAAAATCCACAACAATCAGTGAGCCATTGAGGAAAAACAGGTGTTTGAACAAACATTCTAAGATTTTGCGAATACCAAATTTGAGAATTCTACTTATTAAAGTTGCCCCTGAGTGAAAATGGCCATCTTTCGATTTCGAGATTTTTCGATGAAAATCCGGACCATTTTGATTCAACATTTCAAGGAACCCATTAGTGAAGTTACGCTGCTGTAACTGGTGTTCCAAAGGTTTGAATTTTTGCCTTAACTGTGGAATGCCTATTTTCAAAGATCGACTAGGAATCAACGAATCTCAAGTTTTTCTACCAATTTCACTATTTCCGACTAGAGGGTTCCTCACGACACTTTTCAAAAGTGCATTAGTTTTGTAGCGTGTATCGTTCTATTTTTTTTTTTCTTGTAAAATTTCAAAAAATTACAGATTCAAAACTGCAAGCAGGCTTTTCAAAATGGAACGTCTTATTAGTAATACCTTTATAATCCATATTAATTATAAAACCATAGGAGATTTAATTTCTTCACATGAAGTGATACCTGCACATACAGATCTATGTTGAAAACGATGGCGATAGGTACGTATCGTAAAATCAAAAAGCTTAACCCAATTACAATACAATCATCAAAGCAAAACGATTACTTCCTTAAACATTTCTTCCATTTTATTTGTACCTAATAAAAAAAAAAATAAATCCAACAAGACTTGACACAGACCACCGAACTAGAAACTTTAATTATATTTTTTACAACAACAAAATAAATGGAGCCCTACATTTCGTACAGACACCGGGGCTTTAAATCAAATCATTGATTTTCGAAAGCAGTAAGCACCACACCCATCAATTCAACAACGACGCGACGACGACGTGACGCCTGGTGATGCTATATGCGCTATCGAGACCATCGTCATCGCCATCGTCATCCATATTGCATTGAATACAACTTCCTGTTGTATTTTGACTTAACAAAAGCCCCTTGTTACCTAGTTACAGTTTCATTACCCTCTCGCCAAGCGCCAAAACACTTAGGTTTTAATGCTGCATTGCTTTGCAGTGAGTGCCCTGCCTAGGGGGAAGCATATTTTATACGTACATAATCTTATATGGTCATTACAAAAGTTACTCGTACATACATACATACATACATAAATGTGTATAGTATCGAAAATGTAGACTTATAATGAAATCCGAGTGAATCTCATTAGCTTTATGTTCGAGAGTGCATTGATCTCCGTTTAGAGTCAAAAGTAGGTAGGTAGGTAGGTAGTAAAGTATAGGTACCGGTAGATTTGTTTGTTTTCAGTAATAAAACATTTTAGAAAATCTCTAAACCTACATAAACATACCATATATAGTTTAAGTTGGATTTCTTTTTTTTACAATGAAAAAATAAACAACACAAACAAAAACAAAACATTTCCCTTTCGTTTCCGTTTTTGGCTTACACAATTCTACTGTACTCGCAATATACGATGAGGTATGCTAGGTAACATTGAAGTCGTGTAGTGGTTTTGTAAAAACATTTAATTGATATTTTAAATATGTATATTTCCAAATTAACATATAAATTAGGATTAAGCTTTAAAGTTAATTTTTTACTTTTTTTTTGATAGAATGGTAAGGATGTTGGAAATCCCATTGGAGGGGAGAGGCGTTTGACTCGCATTTAAGTCGTTTGAAGAAATTTTTCTACTTCGTTCGCCGTGTTTTACTGATAAGTGAATAGCCAAAGTAGTAAAATTTCAGTCGGTAAAAGTCTTGGAAAAGTTTCGATATGAAACGATACTAAATTTAAAAGAATCCGACATCGAAACAAGACGAGGCCATATATTCCGAAACACTAGTTTTTCCAGATTAAGACAATTTTTATTTTGGAAAGACCAATTAAATAGCATTCAGGGATGTGGAAAATGGATTGTTGTTTTAATTGTTGCTCGAATGGGCAATGGGATTCCTTACAATGGCATAATATTTAATATTTTCTTGCAACCACTTATCCTATATTTTGAGTAGGATCGTGCGACACTGTTTGCTAATTTTATTTTCATTTAAATAAAAATAAATAAAACACAAATATTATACAAATGCAACAACAATGCAAAATCAGAGATACGAATATCAAGCTAGACAATATGACGTCGGGTTTTACTTATTCCTGATTTTAAAGGCGAGATTTCATTCAGTTTATTTTGTTGTTGTTGCCTTTTTCGTCGTCGGTAGAAAATTGCGACAACAATGCTCCCGGCAACTTAAAAATCTTGTCTTATAACGACATACATACATACATAAGGTAAATGTATTTTTTTAAACAGTCAAATAACAAGAGCTGTAAACTATAACACCAAACATTGTTTGAGGGTATTTTTGTTGGAATGAAAATGAAAATATATGACAAATCTACACACTCTGGATCTTTTGAATAGCCTCATAATTCATTTTTGACAGCATATTATATTATTCTTCAATTGTAACTCAATCCTTTGCAAAATCATAACAAGGCTTCAAAACTGTGAAATCTCTTTGGGTTTTGAAAAAAAGTAAAAGTCAACGAAAAAAATTGTTTTCTTATTATTTTGGGAATTTCAGAAAAAAGTTATAAATTTTAGAACGATTTACTATTAAGATCTTTGTAATTCACATTTTGACAGTCAATATCCACAGAAACGTCCTCTTTTTTATGTGTGTTAAAACTGAAACTGAAAAGACTGACGAAATCGAAGAAATTTGCAAAGTTCATATAAAATTTCGGTTCAAAGTGAACAGTCGATCTTTTTAGGTAGTTTCTGGATAGTAGTCTAGTTTCATCTTTTTTTTTGCAAGGCAAAATCATTGTGAACCTTACTTATTTTCTATAAATTTAGGGTAAGTAAGCAAAAAGGGATAAATTAGTTTGTTAAAATAAATAGATTTCATTAAATTATTAACAGAATTTTGCCTAGTTTGAATTATTATATCCAGTTTAAAATATTAATTAATACATAAGGCCTCAATCAAGTGACATGGAGTGTAACTGAAAACTAAAATAACCAGTCGAAAGTAAAATGGTTTATTTTTTCACCAGATTATATGGCAGATATATTTGGGGTATTCAGTTGATGTTGATGTATAAATAAGGTTCCGCTTAGATGAAGACTGCGACGCGACGCGATTCTGCATCGTTTCGTTGGTACCTATACAATCTCCTATTCAATCTAATTTAATGAAATTTTATGCAAATCATTTTTTTTTTTTCTTTCTTTTTGAAAAACGAAGGGTTCTGTTTTTCTTTTTTTGTGAATACCTCAATTAGAAAAAAAGGCAACACAATTAGTTATTCCCCTTGTTTTCTTTTGTTAAATTGCAACTTTGTAAATAAATACCGTATACATATGTCAAATGGATATAAAAAAAAACCGGACTTACCTTGGGCGGCAAATACTTGATAGAATTGTGACAGATATGTGAGAATTGATAATCTGTCGGGTACTTCATAAGCAGCCATGTCAACGGCATCTAACAGCGCTGGTATTCCCAAATGTCGTTCAGCTGTGCGGAATGCCAAATCATTGTTATAATAGATGTCGCTTTTGTTTAGTTTTTCAAATTCACTAAAAAAAAAGGAAAAGAATTTGATAAAAAAATTTAAAAAAAGGTTTTCGTATATAAAATTTGTAGGTTAGGGTTTCTTGTAAATGTAACTTTAAAGGGAAGTTATTTAAAGATCCTTGATCGAAAAGAGGTGATTTATTTGATTTTTATTTTACTTTTATGAAGAAACTGATTTATTAACTAGAAAATTGTTAATTGTTAAAATAATGAACCGATTTTGAAATGGAATTAGAATAAAAAATCGATTTATAACCCACTTAAATCTCCATAATTTGTATTAACTTATCTTCAGTAAATTAACCTTACCTAACTCTACATATATGAAAAATGGTAATGGTCAAAAAAACTGAGGTCAATTTCCTTTACAACAAAGTATTGTAATTAAATTGTAATATTTAATTATTTCCTGCAAACGTCCTTTCCTTCCGTAAGCAAGTGTTGTGGAAACATCGCCATTACAACTCAATCTTATTTCCTGCAGCAAAAAACTCAAAAGGTTGAAAAGAAAGATTAGGACTTAAAGCTTCTCTTCACTTCACTTGGCGATTATATAATTCAAAAGATTTATGCTGATTTTGCACCTTGGTCATCACTGAACGCAAAATGCATGAATAGGTTGCACGTACTTGTTGGTTTAAAAAAATTATAAAAAAAATTTATCAACGTGCTTGAAACTTGGTTTTTCCAAAAAAGGTGGTTAAATTTGGTAAAAAAAAAATTAATTTTTTGGATGCTTCACAAATTTTGGGCCTGTGGTTTTTAATTCTGCAATATCTTAACTATTTTTTCACTAATTTTAGTGCAGTCAATTGATTGCAATCTTTTCGGAGTCTAATGGAATGCACTCATTTTATTCTTTTGAATTTCTTCGTAATATTTAAAATTTCATATTTTAGTTGAAGTTTTTTTTTAGATTCCGTTACTTGCCTTTAATTTGTTACTTTCATTTACTATTACTTGTTCCGAATCTAAACTTAAATAAAGTAATTACTTAAATTTAGCGTAAATTCACAAAGAAAATTAATTTTGTCATAAATTTAATGAACAAAAATTTAACGGAATTCGCATCAATGAAGTTTAACTTATTAATAAACAAAAAAAAAAGATTTAAAAAAGGGGTGCAGCATTTTGAATGAACTTTTTCAAAAAACAAAAACTAAAAATCGATTTTCTTGGCGCAATTTATTGAGTTGTGTAATCGAATTCGTCATTGTTGTTTTCGTCTATCGTCAGTCAAAAGTCGGTGCAATTTTACAATTGCCTCATATTTTTTTTGTCTTGTGGTTAATAAAATGGAACTAGCCCATAGTTTTACTTGCATTAAAATATTTTTTTTTTTTTTTTTTTCAAAACTAATCGTGAGGTAAGTTTTGCACCATTTGGATTGAATTTGGATGGACTGTGCACCACGGGCACACGCTTGTCCGTGTTATTGTTCAGCAGCACGAAATGCCAACTTAAAGGCGAGATTGCACCCGGAGTCGTGTTTAATGTTTTTTTTTTGTTTCTTCTTTGTATTTTTGCGCTTTCAACAGCAACAACAACAACAATAACTAAGACTCAATGGTAAAATAATGATTTCATTAGATCTATCAATCGATCACTGGAACACCGCACCGCTGCTGTGCCACTGCTGTAGGCCACAAGTTGTAAACCTTTAAATGTTAGACATTTCGACTTAAATGTTAGTTACTGTGAAACTGCTTCTAAATAATCACCGGATATTGGTTTTGGTTTAACTTTAATCGGATGGTTGGTTTGCAATAATTTTGTTCTTCGATTATAATTTTAAGTTGCATAATATATGGATTGTGTTTTATGATGGTGGTTGTCATATATGGCCATGGTTAAAAAATGGACACCAGGAGCTATTAGTCAAGTGAAACGATTAAGTGCAAATATTGCACATAAGTCAATTGGATTGGGCCATTAAGAAATACGACGGACGGACGTTAAGCAATAGAACTGTTTTGTAATTGTTGCTTCTATGGAAACTTAGAATAGTTCGGTCAAAATAGACATTTCACTTTGGAATGAAGCACTTATTTATAAAAATTGGTACAGACGATCCAAAAAATTCCAGAATCTTTATTCTCAAAGCAAATGGCATAATATTATAAATTTTAACAATTTGAAGAACATATTGAACCATTATAATGCAATTGGTCCTTAAAGTTGCATGCAACTTCTTTTCATAGTTTACGCTCTTTCATGTGCGAATGTAATTGGTTTTTCTTTTCTCGGGTGTGTAAGTTTAAGTAGTGGTTTTAGAATAAAAACTGACTTTTTTCAAAAATTTTATACGGTCAATGATTAGGAAAACCGACTGTGTCTGTATTTCCATCGATATTACACGTCAATCTACATTTTCATGCATTTTCTGAAGATATATAATACATGTTTATTGTATCCCCAGATTACCAATAAAACACGGTCGGGTATAAGTTAAACTGGCCATAAGACCCAAAATATTTGTTGTTACTTGTGTATCAAAAGGTTAATTGTGGACTTTTACCCTAAGAACATGAGACCCGGATCCAAAAAGATAGAACAAGACAGGTATATTTCTCATAAGAAATCTTATATGGATGTGGCACCAAAATTAAGTTCATCAGTCCAACAAACAAAAATAGAAACACCTTTTAAAATTTTATTTAAGCTGTAACTTTTGTATTGTAATTGCTTATTTTTATGTTTGTATATTTGTCTTCATTTCAAGAAATTAAAAACTAAACTAGGTTCTTAAAAAGGTGCCAATTAAAATTTCAAACCAAACTGGTTAACCCCGTTCTTCCAACACACCCAACAAAAAAAAAATACAAAAATTAAGTTAAAACCAAACTGAAATGTGTGTCAAACGCTAAGAAAATAAATTATTTATTTTTTTAAAAATTAGTTAAGTGTGGTAAATTGAAATTGAAATTTCCATCTTTTCAAAAAGAGAAGCTCGCTCATACTCGTATACAAAATGGAACTCGTTTCCCGTGGAAAATGTGAGCGAACGAACACACGAACTCACTTCACTTCATTGGAGCCAATTTTCCAATTGGCAAGACATTACCACTGACCAATAAATTGAACTGCATAAAAGTTGGCGGGCTCTGTAATGTAACGTCGACAACGACCGACGACGCGACGAGAAGGGGGTGACCTGGTCGACACGGAGCGGTTTCTTGACTTTCCTGATCCATGGAAGCGAGTGCATACATGTATTTTGTGTGAATATAAAGTTGGTTCTATTAAAACTTGTTGTCACTTTTGTACTTTTTAAACCTAATGACCATGATGTTGTGGTACCAGTAACAGCCAGCCAGCGGAGTCTTTGTATATCTAATGTGGTAACTCAGCTATAGATCTAGATCTTGTCTAATTGATTCTTGCAGTTGGTGCACCCAAAGCTCTACCAGGACTCTTACCACCAACTCCATGGTTCGGTTTAAATTATAGTTCGAAATTAAAACGTTAAAACCTAGAACCAATATAACAACAGTTCGACCTTGCAAGGTTGTTCTGATGAATGGTTACGGTTAGATATTGTGACTTTTTTTGTATCTTTAAAAATAAGTTTCTGGCTAATGCGACTTTATTATGGGTCAATTTATATTATTTTAGATTTTTCTTTTTTCTTTATAAAAAAAAATAATCACACGTGTGGTCTTGAACGGGCTGTTGATGTTTTCTGCGTGGGTTGATGTGAAACACAGATTGAAATAATTACTAGAAACTTATTTACTCGTAAGAACCAGTTTTGAGTTTGATAATAAATTTATGAATTTTATTTTTATTTTGATATTTTTTATTAGAATTTCGTCATTTCTGCAATAAACTTGTTTATATTTTTTGCTTTGGTTCTGAAACAA
The DNA here is from genome assembly GCA_905146935.1 of Scaeva pyrastri. Lineage (NCBI taxonomy): Eukaryota > Metazoa > Arthropoda > Insecta > Diptera > Syrphidae > Scaeva > Scaeva pyrastri. The sequence continues at coordinate 12,945,225 of LR989929.1, read as the reverse complement.
CAAATCAAATTTTACTCAGAGAGGTTTCTTATTTCAAATTTATCTAAACTTAAGACCATGACATCTAGTTACAAATTGATAGAGCCGTTCCATGATAGGTAATCTATTTTCACATCAAATTTTCGGCTAAAAAAACTTAGTTCACGAATGTTTCTTTGTGCTGGACACAAAGAAATACACAATTAAAAATTGCGATTAAAAGAAGTGGCCCAATATTTCTGCCCTGAGGAATCCAAAAATAGACACTGATAATAATAAGACGTGAATTAAAGGGACGTTATTTCTGTAAATCTCTGAACCTGTTTTTTGTCTAAAATACACTTCGTAAGTTAACAGCGCCAAGTTTACACCTTGAAACTTATAAAATAGGTTTATACCTTCTTCGTTTCCGAACTTCAACTTAAAAAGCGTCGGTCTTGTTTCGGTATCAGTTTCAGTTCTGTATAATTAAGTTTCGTTTTTTCTAGTTAATATTTAGTTTGATTTAAAAACTCATAACGAATTCTCGAATATTCAACTTAAATAACTAAAAACTGTTATCAAATCGTATTTCTGTTAAGAACATTACTACTACAGTGGGCGTGGCTATTAACTATAGCAAAAATGTTGTTTTTATTGCACCTTTCATTGAAAGTTCATTTTTTTGCTTTAAAGGTGTATTCACAGTGGAAGATCTATTTATTCACTTTCTTTTTGTTAATTTCTTTTCTGTTAATTATTAATACTTCCTAAAGTTTCAATGACCTTAATCGATGTTAAATATGTAGTTATTATCTAAAAACATTTAAAAAACCAAACACAATTACAAAACAATCATAAACTTTTATCGAAAACTGTCTTCCTGTATTTAGTGAATTAGTACAGGTACACAATAATCATTACTGACAGTGAATGTCAAAACGGTTCATCAGCCTATGGTTAGCAGCTTACAAAAATAAATTAAACAGTAGATAGATACATAGATAAAAAATAATGACAGATGACCATCAAAATGCCCCATAATTTATCCAATGACAAAACAACACTCATCATTCCGTTATTAAATACAAGAATACAAAAAAAACAACAAAGCATTAAAAAAAATCATATGAAAGAGAGGAAACAGCTAGCAGCTGAAAAGAAAAGAAATTTCAATGAAACGTCAACAAACGTGGTCAATGAATGCGCATTGCATACATACATACATCTACACATACAAATGTATGTATAAATATTTACCATTGCCACCACGCTGCCACAAGTTCAATAGCAAGTTCATTGGTTTTTATTTTGACACTTGATACACCAGAGGCTTATTCAAATTTCACACACTATCATAATATTGATATGTGATGACATTTAACTTACACATGCAATGACATAAAGTATAGAAATACTCATGTGTTATGACCTTTAATCATACTGATTATAGAGTTGTATAAGAAAACAATATGTTCCTTAACTAAAATGACACTTAGAGATCACTTAATAATCATTCTTATATTGATAAGTCCAACTTTTAAATGAATGATGATTCCGAGGGCTTGTCGTTGTGATTTCTCAAAAAAAAATACTATACTCAAGTTGACTTAACCATCAATGGCGTTTTTCTTCTGACATAATTAGACTGTCAAAAATATATATACGTCAAAGTTGTTGACCCTTGTTATTGTAACCTCAGCTGAAAAGCATTTTCGGTAGAAGAAGACGATTAAGCTGTGTTTTGATTTTTCTTCTGTTTTTTTTTTTTGTTTTTGATGGTTGCATGTTTGTTTACAGTTGTTGGGCTTGTTATTTTGAAGTCATAAAAATGTCATCGTGATTATATAATTAAGGACAGAGATGGATTTTGTATCTTTTAAAGTTAAACACACCTTTTCTCAAGATGATATTATAAGTAGGTAAGGTAAGTTTAACTTTTTTGATTTAAAATCAAAATAAATGTTTGAAGAGTTTTTTTTTGGAACTTTTAATGAAGATATTTCATGAGAAATTTTAATGGGTAAATAAAGACAAGAAGCGTAATTTGTTCTGATGAGAGTTTTTCTCTTCCATTCATCAGATGAATGACACGAAGATAACTCAATGTTTTGATTGTAATTTTATTATAATAGAGGTATGTATCTGATTTCTTTATTTATTTAGAAAAAACCAAAGAATATACATACTCGTGTGTAGGCGTTTATAAGTTCAATATGTTTATTGTTTAGCAATGTTATTGAGTTAAGTTGCTTGCAACTATTTAAAATTTTGTGTACGAAATTTTACTTGATGTAAACAACTCTCAATTCCGTCTAGTATTTTTTCCACGTGAATATTTTAAATTTGTAATTTCAAAGAAATCTTATCTTTTATTCCAAAAATCACGTTGAATCTCTTGAAACCTTTTTCTAGAGCAAAAAAATTAAAGAAAGTTGATTTGTCAGAGCAAAAATTATCATTTTTATTTTTTAACAATTAAATTCAACCGAATTTGACAGTTTATGACTTTGAATGTAGAGGTCAAAAGATAATATCGGTCTAAATGTCAATTCAAAGCTGTAAGTCCCAGTTTTTCAAAACCTACACCTAAAAAATTTTGATTTCCAGAACAAAGTTCACTATTTTTCAAAATACTTCTCATATCCATCTAAAGAGACTCATCCAAGACACTGAGTCTTGGTTTCATTTTGGATAGTCTTATTTTGTCTCAAGCTTTTATTTTGGCAATTGCCTTTTATTACAATACTAGCTATCTGTCATTAATAAGGCACGAACTTTATTCAGAATGTAACTAAGTTCAATACAAAAGTTTATTCAATCAAATCAGATTGGGATAATTTACATATTGGAATTTTTTTAGTATTTTTTTTTACGAAAATCTATTTTATTATATCAACTTCTCTTAAATTTAAAATTTAATTATTTGGTTTCTGTTTTCTAAAAAATGTTGATACCATATAAACATCAACTTTTTCTGTGTATGTTTGTTACGAATAAACTCAAAAGCTACTGGACGGATTTTGATAATTCTTTCAACATTTCCCTGAGTAACATAGGTTATATTTTTGCTAGAAAACAATTCAATTCCAGCCAATCCAAAAGTTTAAAACAATTGTCCACCTGTTAGAAGCCAGGACGGGACGCTAGTTATGTATTTTTAAAACTATAATTGATGGGGAACTACCAACATTTAAAGAACCTTCAATACTTTTACAGAAGAAAAAATTCAAATCAAATCACATCTACTACTGTTCTGATTATTATTATGTATTTCATCATTCAACATTATTACAGTTAATTAACTTTTTGTCCGTCTATTTTATTCTAATTCTTTTGTGTTCCCATTAGTTTTTTTTTTTTATTAAACTATCTTACTGCCCTAGTAAACTTTATCTGGTTCAATTTTTGTTCAAGAATATTAAAAAAAAAAAAACCAAGGTAATAACTAGATATAAAAAGATGAAGTTAAACAAAAAAAAAAGAACTCTACTTACATCAAATCGGGCCTAAAGTGATGGATCATCGCACAAAATGCCAGACCGTCTCGCCACGATGTGGTCATATTATCGATCTTTACCCCTGGATAGCCATCGGTCATTCGTCGGCACCATAATTCCAAAGCTTTAGTTCCTCTTCTCTCACCCATAATTGTATGTGTATTTTGTTTTTGTTTTTATTTAATTTTTTTTTAGTTGTTGTTGTTTTTGTTAAAATGAAGTTATTGGTGGTTCTCACGGTCTGATAGCAAAACGATGGCGCTTCAATTAACTGATGATGTTGTAAATGGAAGTAAGTAGCAAGAAATTTAATCTGGAAATAAAAAAAAACAAATTGTTAATCAAAAAAACACTTGTGAATAAAAAAAATTCTAAAATTCAACCTCAATAGTTGTAGGATTGAATTAAAAACTCAATTACAAACGTTAATTAAAAATAAATGCGACCCTTCACAAAACTGCAGTTCGATTTAACTTGGTCACAGGTTAATAGAAATAAATTACATTCATCGATTAATCAAAATGTCAAAGTGAGGCAGTGCTGGACAAAATCATAAACATAACCAAGCTATGACTCCATCTTGGGACCTAAGTACATGATATCATGGCCACCCCACACCCAATTTGAGACAAAATGCCAAGACTAGCAAGAGGACAGTGAAGTTCAAAAACATTCTAACACAATCAGCAAACATATTGTTGAAGATTACGCAAATTGGAAATCTTAATCTTAGTTTCTTTTTACAATCTCAAAAGTCAAAGAGTTTCTCGGTTTTCGAATAAACCAAAGTAAAAATATGCAAACTCTATCAGTTCTTGTGTCAACTTAAACTTCACATCAATTCAAGTTCAAGAACTCATGATAATAACAATAAAATAAAAATGAGTATTCTTAAAAAAGAATAAGAAAAAACAATATTCCTCCTACACTGTCATCATGGGGCTTATTGAAATGCGATTTTAAACAAAGTTGCATCCATTTGACAGCCATTGACTGCAATTTTAAGCCTTAAAACCTCTCAACCACTCTCAACCTCCATTTACTTGATCAAACAATAAAAAAATACATACATAAGTTGATAAATGCGTGCGTAGGGGGTTGGCGGTTTCGTTCAATCATAAAAAGTTCAATAATATAATCAGCTTAGACCTGCACAGCAAACATCACACACAATAAAGGTGAATTGTGAATTTACCGCCATTTACAGTTCAATGGCTTTTTTTATGGTTGCCAACACTTGCAAATCAACAGCAACCATAAAAAGCTTCTCGAGTAAAAGAATCACATGTCAAAAATATCAATTTAATATTAAACCGTTTTCAAAAGGGAGGGGCTCTTTTGACGTCATTTTGACGTCATTTTGACGTTTCATTAATTTATATTGCTCTCCATCATAAAAAAAAGTCTGCTTCAATTTCCTTCCCCTTTTTAACCATCTTCATCGAGTGTGAACGAAATAAAATGATAAAACGTTAAAATAATTCCAATGTGAACACCCCTTAAATCGGATTGTAGTTTGAAGTTTATGTTGTTAAATGTCAAATGAAAACAGACTTAATGGAACATAGACGCGCGTTAACTTTCTTAGTTGAAAGTGTGGATTTAATTTAAATATGTTATAATTCTGTTTGACATCAGATTTCCGTACAAAATTTAATTAAACAATTCAATACAATTTTTTATTTTTTAAGTGGCAACCATGCACTTTTCTGTCATGTTCGTTTTGAGTCTTAAAATTTAAAAGTGCTTCAAAACTACAAAGAAACAATTACAGATTTATTTTCCTGGTCTAATTCCCACGTTTACAACACAAAAGAAAACAATAAAAATGTGGGCGGTTCATTTCAAAAATAATGTTGCGTTGCGGTATGAAACGTCACTTGCGTGAGTTTGTTCCATGAGTCATTTTTAAAATAACCGATGACAACGCAAAGCGACAAGTGCCATTGTTCTGTTTTCATGGTTTCAGGTGTCAAGCGTCTCGTCATCCACCCCCAGACGAGACGTCAAATTCCAAAAATTAAACAAAATGTTTAAGGCAAACATTTTCCGTTGTAATTGTTTGACTTCATTATTTTTAAGACTTCTTTTCTGTTTTTTGTCCACATGCTCTTACTCTTGCGGACTCGTCTTAAAATGACATCATCAAAGGTGCGTACATCTCATCGCATCTCTTCGAAATCCAATAACCGGACGAAGCGATGATGGCTTCTTATATCCATTGATCCAATGTTGTTCCTCAACTACTGCACCAAGTCTAATGCACCTCAAACGCAGTTGGAAGATAATGTCCAGAATGTTGTTCTTCTTCGAACTTACAACGTATAAGAACGTGAATGTTATGTTGCCACTGCATGGGCAGCTAAAGATTAGAATCTCATTAAAGAATGAAAAATTCAAATTCAGCCGGGTACTTTGAGCATGGTCATGATGGCCAGTTCTTCAAGGAGAACTGTTCTTTAGAAATTAAACATTTTACAGCAAAATAAAAAAAAATAAAAAACACAGAAAACCGAATTACTATGTGCGGCTTTGATGGAGAGTAGTTGATGCACTTGTCAAGAGCCTGTCAACATGTTGACTTCCTACTCTAGATTTTGTTCCTGATTTCGGAAAATCATAGGTCTGCGGTCTATACGTCGTCGTCGTAGTCGTCGTCGGCGTTCACTAGTCACTGTTACCGCCACCGCTACCGAAAGAACATAATTTGCTTCGATGACGTGATGGTTAGGATGAGTAGTTTGAGTGCGTCTTTAAACGAGATTAAAGATAACTCAGGCATCAGACATGTTTGAAATTTAAAGTGGATCTCTACTCACTCACATTTTACGTTATATACCTTCATTACATCAACGTCACGTGCGATAGTGTGGTGTGGTTCACTTAACGCAAATTGTTATATTTTTTTCAGATAATAGTAAATAATCGAATATTGCAAAATTTATAATAATAATTAAGGTATTGTATTTTATAGTTTTTCTAAGGATCTTACAATATTCAAGACACCCACTCAATAAACTGCATTTTCTCGCATTTACATTGTTGGCAGACATTTAAACTTTTAAACTTGACTAAAAATGTTTAGAATTAAATCAACTATAAGTTGGTAACACTTTAGTAAAATCTTTTTCTTTATTTTTAAATGTTTGGTACCTATAGTATCGAACTCCATCAATTTTCTTTATAAACATTAAATGAACGTACCTACAACAGTTCATAAACGAACCTTTTCCGCCATTTTTGTATGACTTAATGTCACAGTGTCATTATACTCAAACGCTAGTAAAAAAATTAGAGTTGCCACTTTAAGATTTTTTAAGGTGCTAGAATCTTTAAAATTAAATAAAGTTCCTTCCTAAAATAAGATTTGGTCTTCTTCATAGAGTTTTCCAGATATTCTAAACCGTTTTTCAAAAGGGACATACAAATGCTGTCCTTGGGCGGTTATCGATAATATATTTTCAGGGTATTACAAATTTGTTTTTTTATTTCTTAACTATATACTATATGAAAAAAACCCCAAATCAAAACCAAATAAACAAAAACAGGCATTGCCTAAAAATTTAAGGACTTTCGCAGATCTCAACTTTTCAATTTTTTCGTTGGAACGTAAGCTTGACAAGATTAAGGACCCAACAAACTCTAGCAGTCTAAAATTCCCAATGGAAATAGTGGCAAGGGATATTCAAAAGTCATCTAACATTAAGGTCCCATATAAATCTCGACTATTTTCTGGTGCATCACCTTAAGATCAATATCATGACAAAATGTCAATATGTGTGGATTCATCACGAATATCGAACACCAGAGTGACAGATCTATGTCAATTATTTAAAAACTATCAATACACCAAAAGTTGACAACAATACTACCACAAAAAAATTCATGGCCGCAATAGCTCTTAAGGAACCAGAAATCTATTATTCGAAACCATTTCTGTGTGCGAGAATTGGCAGCATTAGACTAATCTCAATTTTTGAGATTAGTCTAAAAGTCATTGTTGAAATTAGAAGAAGCAGTACAAAAATGCTTGTCAAGCCTACTTACAAAAATGTTCTCATTACTCATAGTTTTTCCATCATTAATTTCATTACTGTCTCTTGTCAAGTGTCAAAACATCTTAACAACAAAAAAATAACCTTCGTATTTGAATTTCGAACATTGAACCGAATTCAAAGCAAAAAAAAATAAATACAAACTCTATAGAAGACTAAAGTGCAATCCACCACCATCAGAAACATCAGAACCATCAAAACCAACCACAGGACAGAAACCTAAACCCTATAACCCAAGATAACCCTATTTTGTTTTATTCCATCATGTTCCTTCATATACATATATGCATATCGCCGACATTTCTTCACATACATACATGAGAGTATCACAAAGAACACGAGTACGAGTAATCCATATGAAATCATCTCTTACTCATCGTAAAGTTCGAGTATACCTATACGAATACGAGTACGAGAGTATGAGTAAACCAAAAGGTAATCAGATCCTTTTGAGTTTGCCAGGCCAACATCACATAGCCAAACAACACCACTCACCATCATCATCATTGAATCCTAAAGCCTGGAAGATAACCTTGGTCGGTCTTATGGTGTCGATGAGATATTTCCTTCGAAACTATAAGAACAACAGTCTCAGTTTTTTTTTTTGTTTGTTTCAGCATCATTGGGTTTTTATAGTTGGCTTGTCTAGCCTTAGCCTGGCCTATAACTTAATGAAGAACACGATTCCTTGGCGATAAGTTAATAATTTTAATAGCAAAGCCATGATATTTGTAAGACTTCACTTTGCATTCTCATGTTCTTCAATTCTTCATCCGTATACTATACATAGGTTCATTTCGTATGTTGGAATAGAATCTGTCTGCTAAAGTTGATGCCAAGGCGCTGAGCTGCGCTGGTTTAAGCCACCGCGCTTCTCCTTCTTCTTTTTCTTGTTCTTCTTTTTCTTCAACTGATAGTTGTAGCGAATTCTTCCATCTGATTAACCTTGCTCACACCTTTGTTTTATAGTTCTCTCAAGTCCTATAAGCATAAGCTAAGCATACACTGAATAGGGGATAACTTTTCTGTGGCCTGATGGGCTTAAGTCTTAAGAACATACTCGTATATGCATACCTTAGTTCTAGTGTCTCCATGTAGACACATAGGTAAGTACCTTACCTTTGGAAGATGCTTCAACTTGCTCCCTATATCGCATGACCACTTCAAGTTTATTTATACTTTGCAAACATTTTTGTTGTTGTTGTTGTTTTCTTCTTTTTTTTTGTGTATGCACATGACCTTTAGCTGGAAATATTTAGTCACCTGCATATCAACACTCTCATCTTTCTAAAAGAGCCTGATCTTCAACTTTTACTGATGCAAGACATCATCACAAGGAGTGTTTTGAAAATTGAAAGATAGGCCAGATTTAGGGGGCACCTATATTTGAGCAATTTCTGTAACCAAGAGCGAAAAAAGAAGAACGTGAAGAACAAGTTAGTGAAGAAGAAACCTGAAGATATACAAAAAGGGTAAACTTAACCAAGCTATATACTCGTATACATGCGTTCAACGGTCCATAACTTGATTGTTGACCTGTCAATATGCATGATCGTCAGTTTGCCGTCTCTCGCAGATTCTTAATGAATATTAAATGCAGAATTCAAGTATTTTTTTTTTTTATGATTTTCATTAACGGCTGCTGAATATTCTTGTGTCGTGGTTATTATTCATTTTGACGTTCAAATTAAACATTGGGGTAGAAAAGTTTTCATACCAATTTAAGATCTTGATTAAAAAAGAAGAGACGTTCAGAAATTTCTTAAACTCCTGCATCGGTAATTCTGATCAAGTAGAAATAATACTGATAAAACATTAGAGATCCCACTTCTGATGATTGTAGGTCTAGAAATCATTTGACATTAATGCAATTGGGATGCATTTATTGCCAATCATTTGACACCTACTGAATTTACTTGCGTTCCTTTTTATTTTTTGCACTTTTTTTTAAGTAAACATAAAAGAAAGGAAACTAAAACCGCTCGAGAATGTAAGGAATTCAAATCCAAAATTCTGATTCATGTTCCTGAAACCACGTTTACCCGAATCATCTCTATAAGAACCCTTAGTCAAATAGCAATCTCTTTTATATGTTCAAAGCTTGCCCAAGTACATGCGCGTTGTGCACATCAATTAACGTCTTCATAAATTGTGTGCTTATCAAGTGCACTTAATTCGCAAGCCATAATCCATAGAGCAGCGTTCACTGCATCCAGGCATCCTGCATCCAATCCACGCACATTAAATTTAGAATGTCTCTCTCGATATCTCATTCACAATCTAGACTTCCGACATAACCCTCTTTGCACAGAATCTTTTATGCTGTCCAATTTCAGTGTATTGGCCAAGTTGAACCCATTTTACGAGTACCCATATTCTTGGCCACCATGCGAGTGCGTTAGGCCTTAAATGCGCCACCATCACCACCAGCGGCGGCGGCGGCGGTGGCGGGTTTCTCATGATGAGGCTTCGAGAGTAGCACCAGCAATACCATTGTTAGCAGGGTGTAATCCGAGATTAAACGCGCCCAATAAGATTTCGAGCAACATATAGTCACAGGCACCGTCTGTCGTCGTCGTAGTCGTAGTCATAGTCATAGTCGTTCTCCTGGTTCCAACAAAAGCCTGTTCAAGAGGAGCGCTAGGCCGCTGCCACTATACCACTGAGGTGCACATTAGATCGCCGCTTGTTGGTTGCGCGCACTCGCCATACAACAGCATGAACATAATTTGTTTGCGATAAATAAGTTTCCTTTGGACGGGACGACGAACGCGACTTGGACTCCAAGTGGCAAGGAGTGAGGATATTAAGTATACACTTTCGCGCTGACTGGCCTCAGTTGTACACCCAAGCAACCACACTAAGCGACATAAATTTGACCTTGTGGCGATAAATTATCGCCCCAATGTCTGCGCCGCGCCGACTACGACGACAATGACAACATGCAACAGAAAATCGGTGTTGGCCTGATCGTGTAAACTGGCGCTAAGCTACCTTTTCTACAACAACTGTCACCGGCTATTTGTCATGGTGGGCTTGGACACCAAAAGAAGTGACTTGAAAAAGGTAGGCGGGCGGGCGGTCGGTCACCAGCGGCTTGACTGCCGAGTCCAGAAACATTCATTGCCCGCCTTCGTTTTATGGTAATCAAATATTTTCTTTCAATACTAAGTTAAAGAAAAAAAATATATTTCTTTTTTTTCTGTCTTGTGTTTAAAAAGTGAAATTAGAAAGTTTAAAATATATAGGCACATGTGTGTGGACGAGAGTGTAGGTATATTTTGCGTTAATTGCGTTACTTGAACTCAAAAAAAAAAAAAAAAAAAAAAACGAAAAAAAAAAAATGAATGATAAATCGATGGAGAGTGAAATATGGCGTGCAAATAAGAATAGAAACGCGAGACTCCAAGCGGGATGTTCAAGAAACTATTGCTAATTGATGCTTTGTCTAAATACAGTTACCGTGAAATGTATGTTAAGTAAAATAGCAAATGCGTTGATCGATTAGCACTTTACTTTCCAGCGCCAATTGCCACCATCGCATCGACCGCCTTCGGTTGTTTTAGAAAATGGTTAACCTTTGTAACCATTTTTGGGACAAAAGTTGAAAGTTTCGTCAAAATTCGAGAAAATAAGAAATAATTTTAAAGATCAACTTTTTTGAGTGAGTTCTTGACAGCAGAGGGAAATGTTATTGATCATCGGTACTTCTAGAATTATAGTTAATGTCAAATGAACATTACAACAAGAAGATTTGACACTTAAGACAACTTTTACATTCAACGAAGAAAATTCTATCTACCATTGGAACATTGATGAATGATAACATGTTTACAAAACCTGACGAAGTCGGAAAAAATTCATCAATATCGGAATGTCAAAGAAGTCTTTAGGAAAAATGTCAGGAATGATCACAATGCAGATATTCCGGACTATTGCTCTCAAGAACTATCACAGAATAAGCCAGAATAATATGCATATGAATCAGCTTAACGACGTCCGGTCCCTATGATCGGGGATAGAAGATCTAGAGAGTGAGAACATTACTAGCAATTGAAACAATACTAGAAGTATGGTTAAAAGATCAAATCCTGGAGAACGTTACTCATCTGCTTCAGAACAATCACAAGGAAGAACAAGATCACTAAGATGTATTACTGCTAAAAGTCGAAACATCAAGAACAATTTTTAGCAGACGTTACTGTTAACTACACTTTAAACAGAACTTAATACTTTAGAGTAGTCTTCTAAAAACAAGACAAAATTCAATAGACTTTCAACAGAACGGAATCAGAAATAAGACAAGGTTCCTCATCTTCATTTAGAAGCAGTTGATTAGGATCTCCCGGTTCATATTGTCTTCATCAGCGATAAAGAAGATAAAACTAAAGACCATGCATAGGACTATACCGAAACCTCCTAGCGAGGAAATACTGGTCAAATAAGATGCTCTTCAAGACAGTACACGGCGTTCGCTTTTAACATACAAATTCTGAAAAACCCGGAGGTATAACAAAGTTTACAGAAAGAGAAAAAGTATGTTCAGGAAGGATTCACTGGAGTTTAAGTACTCTTCCTATAAATTTATGCTTAAATGGTTTCAATCATAGTAAAGCTATAGCATTTAAAACTTGTTGATACTTGATTTTTTAAGTACCTACCTTGTACTTGTACTTGAGTATTCTAAGGACTTGCAACCTGTACGTGTAACTTTCAATTCATGAAGTGTTTGCATTCCTTTTCAATTTAAATTCAATTTATGTAAAGAATAGAATCAGTTTTTTTCTTTACTTGAAGGAAAACTAAATTACTCAAGTACTAAGTAGGTACTGCCAATTTCTCTTTTTCTTAAAATATTTTTGAGGAACTGACAAAAAATTTAGTGCCTAATTGAAATTGAAAAAGAATTCAAAGGCACAAGGCCAATTCATTATCTTGGAATTTTATTGGTACTTAAAAAATATAAGTACCGAGAAATTTTACTTGAGTAAACTAAGTAAGAGTTCTTATTTCTTAAAAAAAAATCAAGTTTTATTGATTTCTGCTGTTAAAGTTTTGGATCCAGTTATCTTTTTTAGCTCAAGAGAAAAAGGTATTCAAACATGATGGTACCATTGGGTCCTATTTCTTTCGAACTGTCAAATTACACACCGTTACCGACGATGTTATCCAGAACTGTAGTTACAGAGCGTTATGAACTGTTCGTAAAAACATCGATAAATTTGGGGACTGTGACGTCTCAAGATATATTAGTGTGATTTGATATCGATAACTTTTTTTTGAAGTTTAACAACGTCCTTTTGTTGAATGTTGAAGTCAAGAACCTAACCACAAGTTAAGGTTTTGTATACCTGAATTAAACTCAACAACCCAAACCTTAGGCAGAATATAAATCGAAAATATAGATTTTATCACATTTTATTTCTATAATAATTTATTTTTGTCACATTTCTCGGGAACGAACGGTCAGACAATTTATAAAGAAAATTTCCAAAATGAATAGCTTGACATTTTGTTTTGCCGGAAACACACAATTAGCATATGTTTACGATTATTGTTTAACCATTCAATTAAAAATTATCATAATTCTTTTACACATTTTTTTTTCTTTTTTTCGTTGTTGTTGTTTATTAATTCAAAAAAAAAATCAACCATGAAGAAGATGTCTCTCTCGCGACTTGCAGCTGTCAGGAAGGCTTCATCGCACAAGACAAGCCAAAAGACATATAGTCCCGCGTCATCGTACTGTACAACAACTGTCATCTTCTTTTATGGCTATAATCCCTTGATCAAACTTAAGTTTACATATTCAAATCATGTTGTATGCGTTTATAATGAGATTCGTTTATATATGTTTTTTTTTCTTTGTTAATTTTGAATTCTTTAACCGAAGTTTTGAGCTCGAAATGTGGTCTTCGACGACGAAATGAAACGAAACGACACAGTTCGTCATAAGCCCGGCTTTCTATTTTCGAATATAACAATGGCTACACTCTTGTGTCCATAGGTCTATCATCTAACTATAAACACAGAAGAGGGCTTAATGAAAGTTTTAACAGAGAGACAAATAATAAAAAAAATTGTCAACTTGAACTTACCTACCTTGAAAATGCCCGTGTAGCACGTTCAAGCTTAGATAAAGCAGCCAATGACCTGAGGTTAATTTCCAATTCGGTTTTTATTATGAACCTGACCTGGTTAATGCCCAAATGACAACAACAAAAACACACAGACAAAACGAACAAGTCTAAAATTTAAAACACAAGATCAAAGAAGACTTCCGACTTTAAATGCCAGTGAAAGCGATCTTAAGATTTTTTTTTTTTTTTTTGTATCTTGGAATAAATTTACACACACACAAGCACGCATATGAACCTATTTTATGATGAGGGGACAATAAACATGAATTTTCATTGTGACATAAAAAAAAAAACATGATTAACCCTCGAGAAAGCAAAAACTTTATAAATGTTGTTGTCGTAAATGCGATGCGGGATTATGAGCTTAATTATGCGGGATAATTGAACGAGTTGAAAACATTTTAATCTCGGTTGGTTTTTTAAGAATATATGTGCTTCAAGTAGGACAATGTTTTTGTAATTAAAATTGAGTTTAAATTTAATGAAAATTGGATCAGTGATGATGGTAGACTTAAATGAGTGAGTTCATTGACAGGAGATTGAAGTATATTTTATTTTTATTAATTTAAAGTGTGGCGTCTGATTAAAATTTAGATTAATGTCATGGCAACTCATGAAGTTTAAAATCCCATACATGACTAAGAAGAAAAATCAAAGCACACCTAATTTAATATGACTATAATTATCTTTATGATTCCACTCGGATCAATACCTGCTAAAAAAAAAATTTCTTTAAGATACTGTGTATAGATAGTTAAATGAAACCTTCTTACTCAATAACCGTTACGCTAAACGATCCATATAATTAATAGGTATATTATGATCGAATATACAGAAGCTCTAATAGCAGCAACTTACAATTTAATATTAATAACCTCGAAGCCGGATCTTTTGCAAAGGCTTAGAATAGTTTATTAGCAAGTGTTCACAATTTGTCACAAATATACTCCTTCCCTTCTCATCATCGATCGTCGGCGTTCGGTCGGTTGTCGAAGTCATACCAAAGAAGAAAAAAAAAAAAAAAAACAATTAAATAGTAGGTGCCACTGTACACAAAAGTCAACAGCACCATCACGCGAATCTAAGCCTGCCTCTCCACAGCTTTATAACGCGGTCTACATAAGAAATAAGATACTGATGCATCCAACGAACGTAGTCGTCGAACGAAGACTTCGAAGACGACGATGATGACGATGATGACGACAACGATGTTGGAGACGACAACGACATATGGCCGGCCATCGGATTGAATAGAAAGTCTGTAATTAGTTGGTCAAGTGTGGATAAGATCAATGATCGCTGATCTGGAGATCGGGCTTGTGGTGTTTTGTATCTTTTGTCCATCCATCCAAACACACACACACTTGGCAGACACATGTGTGAGGAATAGCTATGATATTAAGTGGACATCTATCTCTTTGCGAGTCGCACTTTGGAAGAGAAAATTGATTTCATCTCGCAGGGAGAATATTAAATGATCGTCTAAGATGACGAGACGATCAAACGACACATCTTCAACATGCAAGATTCAACAAAAAATTCACAGAAGCTAATAGCAATTTTACTTCGTCTTTGAAAACTTTATGACCACAAAGTCACTCTTCCGAATTTCAGTCAAGACTATAAGAATCGTCGGTCGATCGTGTTCCAGTATTCTTTTACAGCCCATCAGAGACTTAAAGTCGTCACATCTAGAATCTTCATAATACAAGTATCTGACATGTCATTCCTCTTCATTGTTCATTAACTTAGGAATTTAGGGTTAATTACCAGAGATGCAGATGCGCTTCTATCAATTGATGTCTAGAGTGAAGAGTATAGATGCGCCAAAAGCTAGTGCATTACAGTAAAACACTCTTCTTGTAAATGAAATTTCAGAAACAGAAAAAAAAAAATGATCATTAATTTTCAAAATGATCATAAATTAGCAAATAAAGCATTTTCATTGCTTTGGTGTGAGGTTAGGTAAATCTAAGTACCTATACATATAAGAACTACTACAAAACTGCAACTTCACAGCTGCACAATATTCCTAACAACTTTCTCTCTTACGACTTACGAGTATATACAGGCAGGCCGACATTTACCGGACAGAGGGATGGAGGATTTTGTAGAAGGTATACTCGACACTCGTATGCTGCCGTTTGAGATCACCGATGCAAATCTATCTATTGAATCACATATGTGCGAGTATAAAAATAAATATCTTCAGGACTAGACTCAGGTGGGGTTAGGCCCTTGAACAAATTTCAGCATTTAAGACCCTTAAGTGTCAAAAGTTAGTTTTCATACACATTACAAGAAACTACAATGTGTCTTATCATTTCGACAAAGGTTGTTAAAAGCTTTATAGAAATTATTTTAAGGAAGTTTATTATAAATTCAAACATTTCATAAACGAGATTTTTTCATCGAATATTCCACCTCCACTTTTTAGTTAAAAAGTTTTCGTTAAAAAAAATATAACGAAAACTTTTTAACTAAAACTTTGAGAAGCTTTATAGAAATTTAAAAAAAATTGTAAGTCCTAACTTTACAGAAGCTTCTGAATGTAAAATCGAATTTGTTTTAAGTCATTTCTGACTGTTTTAATATTCACTTTTCAGGAAATACTGCCTTGCATTGTTATTTTTTAACGAAGCTTTTTAAATTTTCTTTAAAATGAAAATTATTTCTACGAAAATTATGATGTAAGTTTTAAATAATTTTATGAATTTTTGACGAAACTTTTGTGAAGCTCACTTATTACTATAGAATTCAATTTTAACGAAACTTTAAGGAAACTGTGGTTCGATCTTTTAAACATGGAATCTGAATAAAAATGTTGACAAAAACCTGATTAACTAAGGAAATCTTTAGGTCAATACTTATATGAATTTCATTTCCTTCGTTAAAGCTTCCGTAAGAGTTCGAGGAGAGTTTGAGGACTTCCAAAAATAAAACTAAGGGGCCTTTAAATACAGCAGTCCAGCACCGTTTCTAGTATACTTTAAAAATTAGACATGTACAATAAAACACTTGATTTAAAATTGTACTTCAACGACGACGACGATGTGGATGTATATTCCAATATTCGATTCCACTTAACATTTGCCATTTTTGATTTTATTTTTATTTTAAAAATTTTTCATTGATTCTCCGAAAGAGTGACTCTGTTTTCTTCAAATGACTCGACTGGACTTTCAGAAGCCCGGAGCGGAGCTAGGTACAGTGTACACTGTATGTACTGCCCAGCTGCCAACGGACGTATAGTACTCTTCCATAAGAAAGGGGGCAAAAATTGCAGTTCATTGAAGCGTACGATGACAGAAAAGGTTTCACTTTTGTTATTGAATTATTCTGTTCAATTGAGAGTGTTGTTGTTGTTATTGTATCTGTTTGTTTCTAATTTTAGTTTTGTATCGAGATTATGTTTATTATTATTTTTTTCTATACTCGTATACCAAAAGATATACAGGAGCTATAAGTTGTAATTATACGGACTTTATAACTAACTACCAGACGACGACTTGAATGGTAGATTTATTTCATTAATAATAGCTTGAGGGTACATTAAATATTATATACAACAATTCAACTTGTCTATTATATATATATATAATGTATGTATGTAGATAGAAGATTACTCGAATGTAACTACTAAAGTGGAGGTGGAACCGTTGCGTGACTCTAAATGAATAAAATAACGCTTGAGGGGGGATTCGAAATTACATATTGCAATTAGTCGGAAGACTTGATATAGTCAAGTTTGGTTCTTAGTTTTTAATCATGTTAAAACATAGATATATAGGTATTACCGTTCTTATGATATGATGTATGTATGTGTATGGGAATATGTTGATTAAGGGGAATTTAATTCTGTGAGACTTTTTTTGTATTGGGTGACTCAGCCAATAAGAACAATGTGTGTCTTGTAAACTTTTTTTGCCAATTATATTTAAAATGTTTAAGAGTTTCTTGCTAAACGTGAAATTGTAAAAAATTTAAATGTTTAAAAAAAATGTCTCCACTAACTTTTCCTAAGCCAGAAATATCAGTTAAGCAGGACTATGATTTAATCACTGGTATTCGATTACCTGACCAACGTTTTATACACCCTACTAAATTTTAAGGTTATATAGAAAGAGCTATTCAAGTGGACCCGACACATATCTCTTACAACCATGTCTTCAATGGAAAATCTCAAGTTATCAATTCTCCTTCGAGATCATCAAATTCCATAGTTCTGCAAAAATCAAAGCTATTCCATTCAAATTATAAGAATTTCAAGAAAAGTGGGTGGATGCCACGCCTTTAATTGAATTTTATGTTAAAAATTTTTAATACATTTCTCAGGTCAAGTTGAAATATGAATGAAAATGTAGATCGAGTTGAAATGGATATGAAATGATTTAGAACTTTCTTCACTATTGAATTTGCAGCAGGACTTTGGAAAAGAAGGGTTTTGTTCTTAGGCCTGCCACCTACTATCCTATTTTGAGTATTTTTCTTTCTTAAATATTTTTTCTGTAATTTAAGGCACGTTTACAGCTGAAGTATAATAAATATACGTCAACGAACACAACCTCAACATTTAACTATATCATACTGCCTCCTACATTTCACAATCCGAAACTCTATCTTCAGTAAAATATTTTTACTGACTTCTGACTTATTTTTGTCGACTAATCCGTTGTTGTTGATTGCCAAGTAAAATTTTGAAGTGTAGCGTTTTTTACTAACCGAAAAAAACACTGATATTTTAGATTTCTTAGAAATAGATTCTGAGGCTTAAGAATCTCTAAGTTTGATTGAAAAACTTATTTGGAAACTTTATAGAATCTAGGAAAGCTTATGTTTCAGATATGTAAGGAAATATCTTCATTTGTTTTTCCACATTTCTATTTCCTGTTAGTGCTTTTGAATATTATACAATGTGTCATCTCATTAAACTCCTAACAAAGTAAACAAACTTTAAAAAAAAGAGCCTCACCTGAGGAAAGGGAAGTGAACTCATATTCCTGCAGTTGGATTGGAAGATTGATCACATAAACAAACTTTAATAGGCACAAGCTACGAGTACGAGTATAAAGTGACTTAGTGAGTCACATCTTTCCTTCGTAATATCCCAAAGAAATCACATCGTCATTTTATTTCAGACCTGACCAGGCCAGACCATAGTAGACCCCGTCAAATAAGGTTTCTTCCATCGACGACGCGACGACCAATGTTGAAGCCAATGACTCAATGAAATTACCCCACCATCACCAACACCGCCACCAGTACCACCAGTATATGAGCTGCGCATGCTCTGCATTTCAAGATGTTTTGGTCCTTTGGCCCGAGCTCCATCATGGACCTTCCTTTGAAGGTTCTTCTTCTTTTGGACGCCTCAAACAAACATTGGTAATTACCTAATAATAGTCAAGCCGACAGGATGATGTGTGATTGCTCCGAGCCAGAGTCATTCATATCGCCAGTGTTGGGTGTTCTGTTCTGTCTAGTGTCCATGCCACTTGGAATACATATATACGAGTCTATAGTATAAGGTATATGGAGAGACTATGTTTGCGCGTGTCTGATGGAGTGGATGTGCTTTTGAGCCAAACCGCTACGAGTATATAGTAGATCCGCCACTATACTGCGTCGCGTTGTAACGCGCAGCGATATAATGATTTGCATCCTTTCGTGGTTTTTGCATTAATGAATGATGACCGCCACAGCATGCTGTGGAATAATGTTGTTTCCATGCAAAAATAAAATTCAAACAAAAAAAAATTATGATTCTGCTCTTTGGTTTCATTAAATTATGCCCCATGGAAGCAGAAAGTGATGTAAGAGGGGCAGCATCGTGTGGTAGTTGTGATGTGGTGTTGGTTTGGATATGCAACGTAGTGTTCCAGAACAATTCATTAAGTGTATATCTTCTTTGTCCCTTATTTATATACATATGTACCTATACTCTTAGAAGAAGCAGATTGCCAAAGACATGACCAGATCGGACGAGGCCAAAGCATCGGAGCAGACCAGACCAAAATGCTTCACTGATGAAGAAGTGAAAGGATTGTAAGAAGAACAGTGGGGTTGATATGATTCAAAAGGGTCTGTTTTACAGTCTCATCTTTTTTTCAAATCTCACCTGAAAACTTAAAAATCGCCTTTTTCTCGAGCAAAGATTTAAGCATTTTGATTTTTTAGAGCAAAAACTTTAATATATTTAAAATTGGTTTTTATTTACACACCCCACTGTCATGTACCTGAGATTAAATTAAATTTGCCAACACTTCGTTTTCGATCATGCAATCAAAGAGCTGCTGCACTTTTTGATCGATTGAATGATTTTGTTGTATTTTTTTCCCCCTTCAGATTTTACCTTACCTCACCTACCCACTTGTGTCATGTTCAAGCCTTCATGTGCAAATTTATTTATATATATATATATTTTTTTTAATTTAACCAAAGGGAGATTATATTAAACTCTTTGGCCTCCCTCCCTGTGTGTATATAAGTGTCGTAACCTAGACCTTGCAGTTTGTATCTGTGAAGTTTTGCTTTTACGAAAATCTTTCTTCTCAATTACATTGAGTATAGTTGCATATCGATTACGTTGTTTGATGTAAGTTTTGCGCCTTTGGGTGATCGTGTTTAACTTTACAAAAAAAAAAAAACAAACCTCAAGTTCACTTGCAGTTGACTCTGTCCATTTTTCACGTGAAAACCATCACACACAGCACAGTCATCAAAGTAACCACTTTTGCCGCATTGTATATGCAACAAAGTTGCTTAAGGAGATTGCGGTATGTGGTATATATGTTGGTACTCCTGTTTTTTTTTTTTTTTTTAATTCAAAAAGGGAACACCGATAATGGTATTAACGAATGGTTTTGTAAATATTAGTAGTTAGTCTTTTTGAGTTAAATATTTACTCTTTAATTCGAGGATAACTAGAAGAGTGGAAATGAGACTTAAGTGGCTTTCAAAATAATTTAAAATGACAACTCGATCACTTACCTATTGCTATCATTTATAAGTGCAATTGATACTTTGATTTTTAAAGATTACATTCGAAAGATTTGAATGAAAATGGCCAATTTGTAGTTTATAATAATTGTGTCAAGTCTAATATGTATGTAAAAACAAAAAGCTACGCCAAAATGTATTAACTACTATATTTGCAAAAATAAACTGTCAAGTTTATGTTAGAAACGTCAAAAACTATGCTTGACAGCAATAAGCTGAAATTCGAAAAACAAAACAGAAACCAAGCCAGAAACAAAATTTGGGAAAAAGACCAACAATGAAGTTTTAACTTAAACAATATCCGTGTTTTTTTGGAAAAGTCATACGTAGTGCAGTAGTAGTAAAATCATTGCCGGTGTAAGTTAAAGTGATTTCCTGCTGAGGATAGAGATTTGACTTTTGCAGTCTTAGACGTTTGTCCAGTTCTTTGATACTTTCTACAGTTCCGATGGCTATAATCTTAGAGTAGTGTACATAATACTGTCGATAAAATAGTAGTACATAATACTGTGGATACAATTTTAAATTATTACATGATTCATCATTTTGAAAATTTTCCATTTTGTCGAATTTTCTTTTCAATTTGTTTGTTGACAGATGTTCAATTGTATCAGACTGCTTCTGATATGTTTCTTTGGCAATTTTTTTACTGAGCTATTGAATTCGAAAAAACACGAGTAATGTTCTTAAAGCGGAATAAAAGACAACAGCCGCCGACGCTTAAAAATTAACTTAAAAATTAAGTTTCATCGTTTTCTCTCAAAAAATTCATCGAAACAGAGAAATTAGAAGAACATTCCAAAACTTGATACTGTTTTACCAGACTTACTGTTTAATTATTTAATAATGCTACTGTCAAACTTTCACTTTTTTGAAACCAATGAAAACGCTTTTAAATGCTTTTCAAATTGTCAACTGTCAAATTATTCATCAAAGTGACAAATTTAAAACGTCAAAAATGCTATAACTTTTGGAACACCCTCTTAAATTGAAGACATTTAGATTGATAACTATTTGAAGTCTTTAAAAATTCTTTTTTTTTTTTCTTGTTTTTATAGTTCGTCGCAAAAACAAAATATAACAACCTTTGATTCATATCACTTTGAATGACTCATACGATTTTGATAGAACATTCCCCATCAACGAGTTTTTGTTTTTTTTATTTCGAAGCTCATAATTTTCTGAACTTTGAATTTTATCTTGTCTACCAGAATATGCGTCACCCCTTTTTTATTGCTCAGTAGGGTTTCTTTTTTTTAATTTTTCTTGTTCATTTTCGGGGGCAACAATCTTCAAAATATAAAATTCGTAAAAAATTTAAAAAATAAAACGCAAAATATGTGAACTCCCTAGAATTTGCACATTCCATCACATCACAATGAAACTTTTTATATCGGATGTACCTTTGCAAGATTTGAAGATAACTCGAATAAATTTTATAAACAAACAAGCAGATTGTGAATATCAAATAACGAAGATTTATCTTATTGTTCGAGTATTTTTGTCGACATCAGCACAAAAAATCTAAAGTGCAAATATTACAGGAAACTCGGAAGATAAGAAACTGCTGACTAAACTTATTTGCCTCAATCTTCGTTGTCTTCAACGTTCGTCGTAGTTGTGGACTTTTGTTAGGTCTTATATAATTATGTCATCATCCACATCCGAATGATTCTGATTTCGCATGAATTGAGAAATTGGAACACAGACTGATTTTGTTTTTGTTTAATCAAATTAAGTTCACATGATTACGAATGCTAATCACTTACCACAAACACACAAAAATAAGCCCAAAATTTGAAGCATCAATGTTTTGAAGAACACATAAATATTTAGAAACTCACAATCATCAAGAACTTACCTGGAAGGAAAAGAAGAAAAAATATATATAAGTAATTTTTATATTTTATTATTTGCATATTTGAATATAAATTCGAAATCAATCATGAGAATCAAAAAAAAAAAATATGTAAATTTATTCGAAATCAAATTAAAAACGATTTCCCTTTTTAAGTTTTTGTTTTTTTGTTTCTTTGTCAAAATTGAATGTTGTCAAATAATGTTTATTATAACGTTAAAATCCATTAAGTTCCTGAAAAGGAAATGACTTGGAAAGGGATCTTTTATTGACATAATAAACATTAATTAACTTAATAATATAAATTGCCTATAAATTTAGAATCGTAAAAAAAAACAAAAGAATAGAATAGAACTATGCAAATTTTGATTAATTCTTTTTGGTCAAAGTTGAATTGATTAATACAGACTGAGGGTTATGGTATAGGTAACCGCGCATTTAATTCTCACATAAAATCAATTAATCAATAAATTTATGCGATTTGATTTGAATATTAGGAAGGGACAGAAATTGGACTTTCAAAAAATTAAGTCTCAAGTAAAAATCGGTATCAAAGCAAATTAAGTACTTTGTTATAAGCTTCCAGTTAGAGATACTACAAATAACTTGGGACTTAAATAAATTATAAGAAAAATACGTTGTGTTTTATTCACTACTGTATAGCTAGTGCAGCATTCAAAAGAATAAAACAATCAAAAACATTCCTTGTCATTTTATTTGCTGACTTCATTTTCACCATCAGCAATGAAATTCTAGTTGTGTGCCGTGGGAAATTTGTCTGCGCTAGCTACGCAGCAGTCAATAAAACACAACTAATATTTCATTCTCACTAACTTTAAACTACTACTTGTTAAATCACACAACATTTAATTATTGCTAACATTTTGACACAAGCAATTTCTAAACTTTTGACACATGACAAGATTGAATGAGACAAATTTTGATCTAAAATATACAGTCTTGTCTTAAATTCTTTTAAAGTAGTATAATCTTGACCAAGTTTGCTGAATGTATAGAAAAAACAATTTTGAAAAATTTTAGAAAAGTTAGAACCTCTAACCTGGTTTCTCCAAAAAACCAGACATGTTACACCTTAGACCAAATCTGTTTAAACAATTTATACAGAACATTTAAGTAAAAAAGCGATACAGAAGAATTTTTGAGAATTCATTTTTCAGTGCATTTAGCAGCTTGAACCAACTATTTAAATTTATTGTGTTTATACATAAATCTTATAAACAAATGAATCTTATTAATATCTGTCACTTTGCCTTAAAAAACTTCAGTTTACCAAAATCGAAAAAATACAACATTGATTGCAACTTATAATCTTTGGAACCAAAACAAAAAAATATCCGAAATCTTTTTAGCACGAAACAAACTACATCCT
This sequence comes from Scaeva pyrastri, assembly GCA_905146935.1. Lineage (NCBI taxonomy): Eukaryota > Metazoa > Arthropoda > Insecta > Diptera > Syrphidae > Scaeva > Scaeva pyrastri. The sequence continues at coordinate 12,921,325 of LR989929.1, read as the reverse complement.
TTATTTGTATGGTATTAAAAACTTTAAATTTATTACTTCAATAAAAAGAAAGAAAAAAAAAAACCTTAATCGCCTTGAGGCCAATGACCAATCGAATGTCTTATATAATTCAACAAATTATCTCCATTTCCAATGATTTTTTTTTCTCCTTTGAAAAAAAAAAAAATAAAATAATAAAAGTCTCATATAAAACTTTTTTTATAAAAATCCCAAGAAAAAAAAAGCAACAACAAATAACAAAGCCACAGACTTCATCCAATTCCAGGAATTTTATCCAGAAAGATGCATTTAGTATTTTTATACGAAAAGCAACAATCAATTCAAGCATAAGACCCAAAATAAGATTACAAATCTCCTTCGTCCTCATCATCAGGTCTGCATACTCTGGATGGGCTACCTCTCTCCCTCAAGAATCCAGCTTCACCTTCCATAGGTATATATTCTTTCCTGGCAGTCGTCGTCGGTCGTGTCGTTTGGTAACACGAGAACCTGAGAAACCAATAAAAGCCAAATAAGTTTTTAAAAGAAATCAAAAAAAAAAAACAACCAACAAAATCAAAGCCAACAGAATGAAGAAAAATTTCAATTTCAAAAGGAACGCCGCCACCAACGCGAAGCGGCCAACATTGCTGCAGTATCGGCTTCGACTCGGCCCGATTCCCCGAAAATCCCATACAAATAAAAAACCAACCCAATCACCGCACATCCAAAAACACTTATTGAATTTGAACATAAAGTTCGAAAAGGAAGATGAGGTCCGACGACGACGACGCCCGACACAATCACGGCGGCGGCGGCGATGAGGATGCGGATGAAGATGAGGATGAATCTGTGCAGCAGCATCCTCATCTCATCGATGTGGCCCAATGAAGGACATAAATTAAAATACCTATAAGTAAGGTGATTTTTTTTTCGGTTGAACTGAATCCATAATAAGCCGCATTCAAAGGTCCTAAAGCTGCATACATAACATACAAACATTTATATGTATTTGTGTCTTAAACGAAGGCGACTTTGGGAGCGGACTAAAGCGTGATGGAAGGGGGAAAAAAGTCCAAAACAGAATAACGCGAAAATTAAGCCAAATTTGAGGAGAACAATTCACAAGTTGGACCACCACCACCGCGCCGGCCGCTACGAGCAGAGATCGAGCCGCCAACAAACTTGTTAGAAGCATATTAAAGATTCTATTCAGGGTTAAGCGAATTGTTTACAAAAAATTGAAAATTTATCAACTTCACAGAGAAATATTAACATGATTTAAAAAAAAAAACATTACAGTCTTAGGAGAAGGTTCTGGCCCTTTTACAGGATCAGATGCAAAAATACTAATAAACATAGAAAACATCGCATGACAAATTTGAAATTGTAACAACTAATTTACGACCTAATTAACAGCAAATTATTAACCATGTGAAATATTCAACATAAGACCTTTCAACACGTTTTTTTAAAAAGTTCCGATAAGTTGGCACAATGTTAGCAGAGCATCATAAAAAAAACATAGAAAACATTTCATTCCTAGTTTGAAAATTATAGAATTAACACATGGCTAAGTAATGGCAAATTATAAAACTATAAGTTCGTTTAGATGACATATCAGTCAATCGAAGTAGAAAAACAGAGAACATAGAAAACATAGAACTCACAACTAACTAACATCAAATTAACTCCAAATCATCCAAAACACTAGCTTTTTTGATCGATAAAATTATAAACAAATTTTGGTACCTACTGTGTTTTTTCAACCTTCATTTGCCTTTAACAGAGTTTTCGAAAACTTTTAACAAATCCGCTCCTGAGTTCGAGTTCACCTGACGTTTAAGAAATCATGAATTAAATGAATCCCAACTGCGACCGGTTGCACTTAATCAGACATGTGAACGTTTAAAACTGCTGAGGCATCTTCTCGTCATCATCATTGCCATTCTGATTCTGGCCAATATTCAAGAAGAACCATCACACATCATATTCTGACCCTGATAGTGTTGGGCTCCGTCAGAAAATTATTAGTTTACTAGACCAGGCGACCATCACCATCGGGACTTTTTCTTCCACACATTTCTGTATGTATATGTGTGTGTGTGACAACGGAGGGATGGATGAGGAGGGAAGGGGGCTTTTAGAAGCGTTCGTTGTTGAGCAAACATGTTCGCACAGACGAATCGAATTAAATTGGATTATTTATGCACTCGTTCAAATGCACATGTGGATCTGGATATACTCGTACTCGTACTCGTACTTGACGTAGCCGCAGCCGTAGCCTTAGCCTGTTGTAGACTCGTCGTGCTGTCTGTTAGTTGTTTTGAGAGGAGGGGAAGAGGGGGTCTGTTAAAATGCGCTCTTTGGCGACTTACACCCTGCTCAGACCACTCAACTCTTGACTATGGCTATAGTTGTTGACTACTAATTGAGCTCTGGGGCCAGTGACTCGGTCCTCGGTCTTCAGTGGACGGTGGCGGGGGCGGAGGAGTTATTCTATCCTTCGACTGTGCCTGGGTTCTCTTTTTCGTCACTTTTTGCTTGTCTGTTTAGTCAGTCGTGTCTGGCATGGGATTTGACCCATGAGGTCACAATTGTAAAGGTTTTTCCAGATATAGGTATGTTTCTGTGAGATTTCTATAGTCGTGATGATTGTGGGTGGGGGGATGTCGGAATGGTGTTTGGTGTTTTGTGAGGGAATTCAAATTCGATTGTTGGCCCAGTTTAATTTTTTTTTTTCGTGTTCAATGTTTTCTATGGTAAATGTTTTATCAAAATAATGTTTCAATTTTTATTGGGCATCGATTTTTAGTTATTATGGAAAGTGAAAGGCCAAGGTTTATCTATAGTGAAAGCTTTAATTGAAAAGAAAAATAAGTTTTTGGGACTGAAACAATATGATTTCTTTTGAACACTATTGCAACATAATAACAAAATAACAATCCACTTTTCCGTCCTTTCTCGGAGCCCAAGAGTTTGATTTTCTTTAGCATAAAACCAATTTAGAAACCTTTCATGAATTATTGTATGATTTGCGTTCCATAACATTTAGGCCAAAGAAACATGATGTATAATAACTTTCTGCCATAATTTGAATCACAGCTTAACTTTATCTGTCCATAATGATTTTTGCCTCTAAACAGGGCCTACAATAGCGAACAGTCTCAAGATCCGGGTCAGAGTCAATTCAATTTTTGAACTTTTGTATCTCAGGAACTGCAATTTTTTTGTTCTGAAATTAAAAAAAAGTCGAAAATCGGCTGAATTTGATTTAACAAAAGTTCACATCCGAACTATCCGGATAGTGTCAGGTATCCGAATTATGTTTAGTGTAAAATGAAAGAGTAAAGATTGGAACAATTTCGAATGGTTAAAGAGATAGTTGAAACTTCAAACCATCCGGATATCGTCAGGTACCCAAACTAGATTCGGATCCGGATACGAATTTAATGAATTATTTATATTATAGAGCCAAAATAGAGGAATTGCTGTATAGGTATTTCCAATTTTACTATAAGTTCACTATACAATAAAAATCATAAACGATTTAAATTTAATCCGGATAAGAATATAATTTTTTGAACTGAAGGTTAAAACTAATCCAATACCCATCACTATTCGGATTCTTAAATCTCTTTCCATTAATCAGATTTTCAACATATTTGGGGATAGTTGCGGATCTTTAACGTTTAATTGTACTATCCGGATAATGGAACTTCAAAAAATGAACAATCAATTTTAAGAAACAGGGTCAATTTTGGACAGTCAATCATCTGTGCGTTGTTCGAAAACATTTTGCTGAAAGCAATTGTGGTAACGAAAAATGTCAATTGTCAAAAAATACTAAATGTTACTTTTTTAGAACAAAAAACATTCATGTGCCGGATGAATATGTCATCACTCTCAAAAAAAATACATTTAGTCGTATTTCTTAATCCAACTTTGCAATTTTATCCAGTTACCCTTTAAAAATTCAAAATACTAAGCCATGAAATGTCCGGAAATAAGATTCTCCACAGTTTCTTTTTTAATACTATTAACTAAACAACAGTCGAGAAAATTAATTAAGCACTAACGATTACAAATCAGGGGTGATAATAGCCCATCGAATTTAAGCCCCGCAACTTGACCATTCTTATGTAGATGCCAATATATAAGACTTTAATTAGATTCTATCTTAGAATCAACCTTCTTTGTATCCTTTTTTTTGAATTTCATATCAGGACATGATCAAGTTCGCCTCCTCGTCAGCTACACACACCTTCCGCCCACTAATCAATATTTTCTTGCTCCTCAGCGGCGGCGGTCGGTGCGGCGCTCATAATTTTCTCAATTTTCCTGTTGCAGAAATTCAATTTGTCATCCTTAATTGGATTCGCCTTGTATTATTGTTGCCGTATACACAACGCCTTTGGCCAAAATCGACCCAAAACAAAAACAAAACCTAAGACAACCTAAGACAAGACTCTGTGCACTTGTTGGTCGAACTTACACACAACTCGTTGGTTTGAGGAAATACGTAGGTAACCCACCTACCATAAGTAAGGGTATAACTACTTTACAACAAATCCACTCTTGGCCTTTGAATGGAACACGAAGGCGTTAAGTCGGACGTCGTCTTCTTCGGATTATTTTATTTAGTTAAGCCTTAAAACAACAACAACAAAAAACTTTAAACTAGCAGACAAACCAGTTGCAACATAGCACAACAAACCTAACCTAACCGAACCAAACCGAAGCGAAGCGACATACCGTCAAGGTAATAATAATTTTGACCGTGTGTCGGTGGGGCCGGTCAATATAAACGCCATACACGTTCTCACCAAAGAATCACGATCTATTTTTGGACGGGTTTTCTGATTTCTGAACTGTTCTGACGAAGCAGTTAAATTGGAGCCAAAGCTGGAACTGAAATGACACACTTTTCACGACGACGACGTGACGGTTACCAATGAATGACGTAATAAGGAGCTGAATTAAAATTTTTAATTAAATCGCTGATATTTTTATAACAACTCGGCGTCCGTCGTTGTCTTTCGTTTAATCGAGTATGAGAACGGTCAACAGAGTCGGCCAGCGAATGCGACAAGGTGAGGCCATCTTTTCCGGCTGCCATTTTCAATTTATAAATGTCTTAATTATATGGTCGCTTTGTCAATAGTCCAAGTCCAAGTCGAAGTCGAGATAGTGTAATATTAAATGACACTCTACCAAAGGAAGGTCAATAGAACCATCATCAACTGGCAGCATCATCAGTATCTCCGCGCGTTGGGGCTTTTTTTTTATAGAAGTGTCAAGCGCTGACGCGGAAATGTTTCGGTTTTTTTTTCATGCTCCACTCGAGGTTGAACTTTAAATGTAGTTCCAGCCTAGCAAGCGCAAATTTAACAAAACTTGTGCAAATATATTTTTTATTATAATTTTTTGTTTTATTATTATTTTTGAAATGAAGATGGAAGGCAGTTTTATTATTGTGAGAAGGTTAGGTTGCCGCTTTGTGCGAATTTTGTGCTAATTGTAGCAATTTGGATTTATTAATGTTGCAAAGTAGAAGTATGAAGTGGAGAAGTATTTGTCGTCATTTTTTGTTTGTGCAATTAATTTAAGTAATTAATTCAATTTTTGCAAAATGAAATTCATTTAAAAAAAAGCGGTAAGATAAGAGAACCAATTGAAAGTTATCTGGTTAATTTTAAAATTCAATCTAATTTGATCTGTCGGCCAGTCGCATTTGTCTTTGAACAAATAAATGAAATGAATGATGTTCAAATTTTGTTCAATTAAGCTATGTTAGATTCATTAGTTTTATTTTGATTAAAAAAGGATGCGACAGATTTATGAACATGTAGTATATAACAAAGCAGCTATATTGGAAACAACAATACATTTCCAACTATCGTTAACTACTCGTAGAGTTGCCCGGTAAACTTCGTCTCGCCCCAATTTAATTCAGAAACTCAAAAAATTTTGTTGTTGCTTATTCGATTTTGCATGCAATTATTTCTTAGTTTCTAGATGATCAGGGGTACCTTGTATGTTTATTTAAAAGTACATCGAGCGACAGGATAACCGAAGTTCAGGACCTAGTTGTCGAAACTATCTGTTTTGTTGTAACCGCAGATTGCTTCAATTTTTGTGTAAAACGAATTAGCCTATAGACTATTTTAGACTATAAACTGTTTATGTGAAAAATTTCATTCAAATCGATTCAGCCGTTTTTGAGTTGTACTAAGGTTAATTTATTCTTAATTTGTCTTTAAATTTAGACTCTCACAGAAATCAATGTTTATAATAAGTAAACTGTTTAAAACAAATTTTTCTTTACATTTAAAATTGTTTAAAAAATAATTCTTTATCTCAACTCGCTCAAGATGAAAGCCAAAAAAAAAACAGATGATATGTAATTCAACTACCAAGGACAACTTAAAAAACCCAACAAACTATTTTTTTTTAATTTTAAAAATTTGGCGCTAAGAAATTAAATAAATGCAAAATATATTTAAAAAAAAATACTATCCGTTTAAAAGAATTCTTCAGTTTTGTTCCAATTGAAATACTCAATATTCTAAAAATTCACATTTAATGTCTTAATAAAAATTCCAGGAACCAATAGTCTTTCTGCTTTGCTTTAAATTGTGTATTGATATTTTGATTATTAGTAAAACATAATAAATATATTGTATTGACTAATCTGATAGTCTCAGTCACCAAGCTGCAGTGTTTCTACTTCGAACATTTATATATGTGCAAAGAAACTAGCTATCATAAGAAAAAAAATACCGACCTCAAGAATGTTAATATTTCAAAAAGTTTCGGAACTAAAAATTGTAATATTTATCTTTTTTTAAACAAGTTATTTTTTTATTGGAGATTGATTAATTTTTCTCTTTAACTCTCCACAAACTTAGTTTATATAAATAGTTTAAAGTTTTATCGTTCTATATTGACCACAGTTTTTTTTTTCTTTAATTTTAAATTGATTCAAGAAATGCTTAGAAATACACAAAGTATGCCAATCTAAAACATTTTCTCTATTTCACTAATTTTTTAGTCATTTCAACTCTTTGAACACGTTTATATTTTGTTTTACTTTTGCAGATCGAAATTTTCATTTGATTTCAACTAAACTCATTAAGTCTGAGTTTTAAGAAGTAGTTTTTATTAAGTAAGACCTGATTACGTTCTTGGAACTTATAACTCAAAAACAGTTGCAAAAATTCTTCAAAATGTGTTTTTTGAAAAAGATTTCAGCATTTGTATATAAAACTCTTTAAAAACTTGCAGATACACTTACTGAACTGTAGTACGTGCCTTCAAAGTAAAATAATCACGTAATTCGATGTAATTCATTTTTACCAATACAAAATTTGAGTAAATCTCGTACAAAATAGCCTATCGTAAATATTTTTCAAAATTTACTCCAATTATTTAAAACCTATACCTGCTAACGTAAAACTTTATTTTTTGCTGCGGTACACTGTGGCGTATACTCACTTTTTATTAAATTGATTTTTTTATTCGTAAATTTACTCTTATTTATGTTTGAATACCGACTGGCACTAGAGCTAGTAAGCAGCTAATAAAAACATATCGATTTTCTAAAAATATCAAAACGTTTTGTGTTTTGACATGCGAAAAAAAAAACAGTTTTTTATACTTATCGAGTTATGACTCACTAAACAAATAAATTAGAGAATTATTGAAATCAATATAAAACAACATCTCGCAAATCAGAGCATATTTTTTCAACTAAATATACAAATACAAAGTAAACAATTAAGCTATAATGTACTCGTATGTATGTATTTGCAAAGCATTCAAATACAAAAACACATCACAACGATTAAATAATTAACTTGCAAAAATCAAGAACATCATGGTGGGTTAATTTTCATGTGACTTATTTTTTTGTTTATGTATTAGATAAATTTAAACAGAGTACAATACACACATACTTGTGTTAATATTATAATATTAGAAAACCTGTTTGTTTTTATGTTAATAGACTTTATCGAAATACAGAATTTAAATAAATATGTAGTTCGTGATGATGAAAGAAAAAAACTTTAATCACTTCAATGTCTCGTCATTTAGCATGAATGACAATAAATTCAAAGTTCCTTAGTCTATACTAACTTGATGCTTTTAACACACCGACTTCTAAGCTTTTAAGTCAACAATAAGCTGTGAAATATTACACAAAGGTACAAAAAAAAGTTAAAATTAAATAAAGTATTGCTACAACCAAATGCCGTGTTTAATTCAACTGTACAAACAAAACTGAATTAGAAATAATGATTGTCTATTTTATTGGCAGGGATGGACTTGGACACAAACCGCCTTCCTGCAAATTGAAGTACAAACTAGCAAATTTTATAGATCGCCTTAAAATACTCGATTTGAGAGTCTGATGTGAGATAAAACTCCATCAATTGACTACATTTTCCTAAAATTTTGTCAAATGGTTTCTGCTGGGCCTAGAAGGTTGTTTCTTGGTATTTCTGTCAATTTTGAAAGCTTTCAATTTTAGGGATTCTTGCTTCTGTTTTATGAAAGATCCAGCACTGATTTGAGATGACAACCAAAATGTGATGCGAGAAAACTTTGGTAGTAGCAAAATTAGCAATATTTTCATACATACTAACACAAAAATTATAGGCCATTTGTCATTGTCTGATGTTTGAACTGTGTGATGGTTGAATCTTTGACAAGGTTAAAGTATTATTTTTTGTCTATATATGCATGTGTTTTTTATTCTTTTCTTTTTTTGTTTACTTTTCTTTTTTTTCCCCTTTTTGCAACCTCTAGATTTTAGTGTGAAATAATTTTATTGTTATTGTTATAACGAAGAGAACAAAAGAGACTTCCATAATTCTATAGTTACAATAACAAAATAATTTAATTCATTATACACTCGACGACACGACGAACGACGCGATGTTGGCACGCATCTTCTTTTATTTATTCTTATTTCTGATGGGAAATAAGATACACACGGAAATAAATGTTTTAATTTTAATGAACGTCCATAGTTTATAAAATAAATAACAATGTATTTAAGCGGATGTTATTAAATACACTTTTAGGTAGATACTGCGTTTCGTTTAGTGTTTAAATATTTAAAGTAAATAGACGTTACATTCTGATTTTTGTTTTATTTTAAATACAAAATACAATTGAATTCAAAGTCATGATGGAGTATTAGTAACCGGAAGTAAACTTATTTCAGTTCTTTACCTACGTATTAAAATGAATTAATTAACAATGAATTTATTTTTAAAAAATGCTAATATAGTTATCGTTTAGAAGAGCTCACTTAAGTGATTAAAGAGGTTCAACATTTTGATTTGGTGTTTCTTTTACTAAAAAATAATTTATAGTAGATAAGTTATAGTCAGTTGAATGGTAAAAATTTTGATTGATACAATTAAGCGTAGGTACGAAATTCAAATATAAATAAAAATTATGTCGAAAAAAGTAAGAACATAAATACCACGAAAAACAAAGTTTATAATAATAACTTCCCTATTCTTTTTTTAAATTATTATATTAATGAATATTCTCCAAAAACTTTAACTTTTAAATAAATCGAAATGAAAAAAAATGTTTTTTTCTTATTAATAAATCGCGGCAAGGTTAATTTATAACATTAATTTATCTTAATAGCTTGGACGGGTTATAGTTAGAAACATTTTAAATAATAAGTAATTTAAGTCTCGGTGTTTTAAAATTAATAAGTAGTTATTATAGATAGCATCATGCTAATCATTTAATATAAAGCTTTTTAAATTACTGCTTCAAATAAAATTATTAAAAATTGTATGAATTACTAATAATTTATTAATAAAAAAAAAACAAATATGTGGGGAAAAATTTATTATTATTATTTTGGGATCTCAATCTAAGTAACTACTCAGTTCCAAGTCAACAATTTTCGACTCAATTGAAGAAATATGCATTAGAGATACCCACATTTTTTTGGTTTGTTCCCAATTTCGAAATCAATTTTTTTTAAATAAATGAATCAATAACTTGCATTCAGAAATTACATAAGAGACATTTCAATTGAGTACAATTAAATCTAATTGTTCCTGACAACAAAAATATCAATAAATTGTCGTTCAGTCCAAAAAGTAAATGAAATACTAATTGTTCAAAAAATAAAGATTTAAACATATTTTTTAATCAAAAATATTTCAGCTTACATAAAATGGTATGTCCAGCAACATTGTCCTAAAATTTTCACATAATGAATCCTATGTTTTTAAATGCTTGGAAAACTGATAACATTTATGAATGTAGGGCACCTATATTTTCTGGCATTCCTCGCACCCAGAATGACGGAAATTTGCAAACAAATTGTTCTTAAAGGTCATGAAAGAAAAGATTACACAATATTTTCTTCACTTTTGCTATACAATTTATTTGATTGGGGATTCCATGAACATAGGGGTTAGTAATAAAAATAAGCAATAAATTAATTTGTCATAAGAAATGATGTCTTAATTTTTGTTTTGTATGAAATAAACTTCCCCCATTTAAATTAATCATTCATTATTTATTTACTATTATTCGTAGAAGTTGATATTTTGTTTGTATATTCCCAATTTAAATAAACCTTCATATTTTTTAAGTGATAACATTCGCATTCGATATAGGGCACTACAAAATAATAAATCAATTACATTCTGAAGAACATAAAATTAAACAAACAACTGTCATCGAGTCCGATAATAACTCATCATTGCCAAAAGATCATTGTGTGTCAATGAAAGAATCACAAGAATAAATAAAAAAGCAAAAATAAATGGTTTTATATCAGGCACGATATTTTATACCTACAAAGAAGAAAAAAAAATAAGTAGACAAATAAACAACGACGATGATGATACGATGAGGTACAATCTTAAATCAATATCAAATAAAATTCAAATTCAAAGACAGAATCGAATAAAAACATCGAAATCTCATGTTTTACAATATTTCATACAATCCTAAATAAAATAAGACACTTGGGACTAAAATGGAATAAGTACATTATACATAAGTACTTGCCTGCTTATCAATATAAATGTCAGTAATTAAGGGCGTATCATTTTGACTTAATCATAGCAATGAAAATAATTACAACTTTTATTTTGTACACGTAGAAAAAAAAAATGGTTTTTGAAAACCTCTTGACCTTAAACAATCGATTTAAAAAAAAATGCTAAATACTACTTAGTGACTTTGTGTAAATGTACTTAATTTTATTGAAATATTTCTGGTTATGTTTTTCTAATATTTAAATAGTTTATAAGATGGATAATAAGATTTACAAAATCAACAATTAAATCGATTGTTTTAATCATTCGAATGTTTAATCTAACCCGATGCATTTGACAATTTTTGTTGTTCTTCAAAATATCAATACACAATGTATGTAGTTCTCGAAGTAGTATAAGAATATTTTAATATTACATAATGTTCTCAAGAATGTGTACAAATTTTAACTATTAAAGAGTACCGTAGATCCACATAAGTTCTCAAGCACTACACTTTTTTCAGAGATAAAAAACTTTGCCGAAATCTCTTCGAAATCAAAAAAATTGGACAGTATTAGACTAGGACATGAATTTCATTAAATTTCAACCAACCAAGTTGTTCCTGAGATACAGCAATTCAAAATTCTCTCAAGAGCCCCAAACTCACTGGCAGTTCAAAAAAATTATGAAGGACTACCGAATATTGGAGAACTTTGAAATTTGTTGAAGAAGCAAAAGAAAATGGTAAATTTTTGATTTTATGGGCGTGGTATCTATCTACTTTCTCATAACTGATATCAATTGAAATAAACCTTAGTAAATAAACATCCGCTCACTTTACCTTGCACACCAGACCTTGCTTTCCCCTAAAAAATTGAAGAATTTACGATCTCGAGAAATGGCTCATAATTTTGATGAATTTTCATACTTGGAGTGATTTACGATTTCTTTTGCTTCTCGTATCTCAGGAACCACTTCTGGGGATTTATTTAATCGAGTCAACTGTGTTAATTTAACATATAGTTTCTAACCCCTAATTTTTTAACTCATTGAAAACCGCTCTATTTTAACATTTTATAAATTATTTTTCCAAGTGTATGGTCAAATTCAAGTGACAATAAAAAGATTATAGAATGATTCATATTTAAAAATAATATCAAACACATAACAATAATGCAATGTAGATTAGTTTCATTCATAGGGGGCACCTCTTGTGATTAAACTTAAAATAAAAAGACATAAATTATAAACTTACCAATTTCAGCAAAAGCTTCCAATTAATTTAAATACTTGGTTTATCCAAACTGAGCACTTCTTTTTGGCAGTAAAAAAATTATCAATTATTTACTGCAGCAAATTTGAATTTTTCCACTCAAAATTAACACTCAAATCTGTTGTTAAATTAATAAACTTTTTGATATCTCTTTAAACAACAAAATTCCTTATCAGATCACAAACTGCTGTTTTGCTTTAAAATCACTCAAAAGATATCGCAACAATTTATAGGTAGATACGTTTCATGAGATTTCTTTTATCTTATAATTTGTAGATAGCTATGTATATTTTTTTTGAACTTTTTGCGGGTGTTAAATTATATTAGTCACACACTTAAAATCGATATAAAATAAAATCAAATAACTGCAAAGAGATAATAAAGAATAAGAAATACATTATAGTAAGTAAAAAGATTGAAAATCCGACAGCTAAATAAAATGATAGATAACCGGAGACGCAGTCGGAGATATTATGCGATCGTGTGTGAGTTGATTTTTATTTTTTTTTTCTTATACTCAAAGCAAGTAGAACAACAAACGGTATTTGTAGCAAAATCGGTAACAAAATCAAAACAAGTTATGTTTGATGAGTTGATAAAAATAAAAAAAAATGAGAAAAAAAACAGCGGACGGTACACGATCTTAAGCTCAAAGATACTCGTACTCGTAGATGGATTGGTGATCGCGTGTACCAAGACCAACCAAACCAACCAACCAACAATCCTTCTTCTGCACAAAACCTTGAAGCTTAAAAAAGAATATCTAGAGTGTAGAGTATGTGTATGCAGTGTGCAGTTTGCAATGCATCTATAGAAAAAAGATTGATATAGAAAATCAAACAGTCAGTCGATCAAAACAAATCCCCTTTGATCGAATCAACTGACTCTCGGCTAACTGACTGACTGACTTGACTGGCTAACTTGGAAGTAGGTATACTAGAATCAGTTGAGTCATGGATGATGATGATGGTGAAGGCGATGTTAACTGCGTTGGCCTGGTCATGAATTTGTGCTTCAACTTGATGTGCCAGCAGTAGGTACACACATGTAGAGACGACTTTGGCGAAATGGTGCGGTGGTTTCTTTCGAAGGACGGGCGGCAAAGATGATGAATCCAAATTTGGCTTTGAACTTAGCACACACAAAACCAACTTGAAACTAGAACCAAACCAGCACGAGGATTATAGTTGGATTGGATGGATTGATGAAAAGACCACAAAACCGACCGAAGACGACGACGAAGACGACAACTTATGGAAGTGAAGTGCGTTATTTTTTTCTTAGGTATCCTCTATGTACGTCAGAAATTATTAAAAACAGTTATTTTTGAGGCTGATGAGAAGGGACAGGTTGATATGACTGCGGTGTTACTAGTTAATCTAATCCGTAGATATTTCTGGTTTGATCATAGAGATGGATTAACGTAATTTGACGAAACTTAATCTTTTGAAAATCAATTTCCTCGTTATTTCATTTAAATTCTACTATTTTTTTTTAGAATTTAATAAGAATTAAAAGTCTTTTTAATTTATACCAATAATTAAAAGAAACTGGGCAAATTTTCAATTCTTCTTCCTTTTTCTTACTTCAATAGCTACTTTTTGTGTAAAATTTTTAGGATCAACGATACTGGAAATTGATTTTTGAAATGCTGTATCCCAAGAACTACTTCTTCCATGGAGTGGATATTTTGTAAAGTTAACGACTAATTGAGTAAATATTGCGAATTTAAAATTTCTGTATTTATCGGTTCTTACAAAAAGGTGTGGTTTCTCAGAAATTTTCTGGATACTACAGTGTCCTTTGGTGCATCAGGAAGATTTTAGGTGACAGAATTTCAAATAAAATTTTTCGAGTGCCGGAAAATAAATTGTAAGGTTATGCTAAGAAAGTCTTGTTTCTAGACAAAGTTGTGTAGAAATGTTCGATCTATGAATACTAATTCGTAAGATTAGTCCGATCTCCAACTATTGATTTTTGACGATGTGTTCTATAGCATACAAAAAATATGACTTCAATATTGATTCAACTAAATGAAAGGTTATACGCGATGGCTTCTTAACAAAATACTACAAATTTATTTAATATAAATTCTAAGCCAAGAGATTTGGAAATATTTCGTTAAATAAATAGAAAATTCTGAATTTAATTTTAAGTCAGATAATTCTACATCCATTTCTACTTTTTTGGTAGATCCATAAAAAAATAAGTTCTTAAAAAAACTGTATTTGAAAAAAAAAATTAGGGAAATGTGAGATTTATTAATTAAATTTTAAATGATCCAGCGTTAAAAGTATACTGAACTCGAACTCATAACTTCTAAAATAGCAGTCGAGGAGTAAATCCACTTAATCAAAGGCCCTGTACTTTTCTAGACGAACCACGCTTCCTAATGCTGAATTTCGGTAAATTATGCTTTATCAATTAAGGAGAAAATCAATCTTCTACTCTATGGCCATATTGGAACATTCATAGATTTTTTCATAAACTATTTCATGAAAACGAGATGCTTAACTTGTCAACATTAAGTCAACAAGTAATAAGATAGATTACGTACCAAATTTAAGCATTTATACGTTAGACCAATCTACATAACCAGTAACGTACACTGTACACATCTCTACTCAGGTATGTCTATGTAGTCGTATTTGTTTTTTTCTTTTTCACTTTCTTAGCCTGTAAACCTCATTACACTTCTCACTTCTAGAAACCCATAATCCTCGCATAATTACCATTCCAAACATAACTAATTACTACTTACTTGATGGCCTGACAATTACCTATATCCATCATAAAACAAAACATTATCACCACTAACGGAAAATAAACTGCCAAAAGGTGTCTATAGCCTAACCTAACCCATACCTACTGAAAATATACCGTTGACAGACAGTTCTCAATTGAAATGTGAAATAAAACCAAGACACGAGTATTTACTAAGTAGCGTCATCTGCTTACTAAGTAAGTACTCGTAGTTGGTAAAGTAAATTGCGCTCACAGAAATTAGCTTTGAAAATAATTTACCTACAAACGCTTAGAAAAAACACACGCACTTGATGTCGGAGAGCTGACAGCGGACAGCGGACGCCAAGTCGTCGTTGGTTGTCATCAGACAGTTCGTCGCGTCGCGTCGCGTCGTCATTCAGACATTTTGCCAAGGAACTAGAAAGAGGAGTCGGTCAGTCACTGTAAACAAAACAAAAAAAAAAAACCTAACGAGACATGCAAATTAGTTTGCAGAAAAAACGCACAACTAACCATGGAAACAACAACAACCACAATTGACAGAACCAGGCACGGACTTGGAAGTGGGAAGGGGTTTGTTTCGTCTTCTATACTATTAAACAGCAACAACAACAACTGACAAACTACACACCAGGCAAGACAACATACTATTTTGCGATATCACTTCGCTTCGCTACCGCGCCTGTTTTTTTTTTTTTGTTTTTTGATTTTTTTTCTTCTGAATCGCGCCTATCTAAGATCAATGACTTCTTGACGTTTGTTCCCGTTATTTTGTTTATCATTTGTTGCACCATGTAAATTTGTTGTCTAATTTTAATAATAACAAAAAAAATAAGAATTATAAAAAGAAAAGATTGAATTACACTCAAAAATTTGTAGCACCAAAAATGAATATAATTAATATAAAATTATACACAAAACAACAACAAATTAAAAAGACACTCGTTTGTTAGTGAAACACACGAAACGAAACAAATACCACTTTGACTTTTGAGTGGATTTTTTTTTTAATATTGTTATTTTATATTCCAACACTTTCAAAGTGAAACACTTTTGTTTATAATAATTTATTTATATTAGTTAGTTTGTTTATATGATGTATTTTTTATAAAGAATTTAACTATTTTTATTTCTTTCTATTTCTGCATAAATCGCGATTAGCAGAAAAACATAAACGTAGACGGAGACTAACAGTAAATTTAATACTTACTGACCGGCGTATGACGAACAACTGATTGTGTTTGAGCACTTGCAGCGGATAGAAACGAATGTTGTTCGAAATGAATGAATTTTTTTTTCTTCGATGTTGAATGTTGATAAGTGGTTTTGTTGCTTAGTTGCTGTTGCTGGCTGGAATGAAGTTGGAGTGGAATTTGGTGTAGTTGCTGCATCAACATGTTGATAAGAATATTTAAAGTGAATCGAATTGAGTTGGGATTTGGAGTGAAGTTCAGTTTGTGTGGAAATGTGGCAGACCAGAAATATGTACAAAAATTGGGTTTTTTAGTGTAGGAGTGGGTGGCGGTGGGTAGAGGTTAAGTGGGAGTAGGCGATGTTCTGTTGACATTAATTATAGTTTGACCCTTGAAGCTTTAATGCGCGGAATTTAAAGAAATCGAAATTCTTCTTAACCCGTCTCGTCAGTTCTTGGTTTTTGAATCTTGTTTCTTCCTTATTTAGGGTAACTTTGACACATGGGGTTATCATCAATCTGATTATGCCCTTATAAACTAATTAAGTTGAGTTCTTGATGAAATTTAAAGCTACAACACTTATGTAGGCAAGAAATATAAATTCAATTAGAAGAAGAAATATTCGTAAGCAATATTTTAAGAAGCGTGTAAATATTCCACAATCACAAAAAAAAAAATACAATAACTTGTATTGATCTTCTTATATATTTTCTTAGTCAATTTTGACTTGATTGAAAGTGAAACAATATTTGGAAACTAAAAAAGAGTATTAGGGTAAGACTCACATCGAGATGAGGCACTTCAAGATTTTTGCTAATCTCTTTCCTGACAAAATCGAAATTTGTATTTTTGTCCAAATCGTCTCGAAATGTCACTTCCAAACTCGAAATTGGTTTGTTTCAAGAGCAACAATTAAAAAAAAAGATTTTTCTGAGAAAAAAAATCTCCTTTTTTAGAGGATATTAATTCATTAAGTTCGTAATTATCGATCAATGAAGTTTAAGAATTTTCGACCTTGTTTGAAGATAAAAAACAAAAATAGTAGGTACCTATATTAAAAACTTTTAGTAATAATTTCCAAGGTTCCAAAATTTAAACCTCTCCATTAACGGAAACGGAAGGGTAATCCATTGATTCCTTATAGCTGAAATTTTATTTTTATTAAAAATATTAATTCAACCATCAGTCTTGTTGTAGGTAAGTAATTTTCAATAAATGTTAATGCAATGTTAGCCGTGTTTTATTGGTAATCTATCTCCACCGCAGTAATACGATTAATAAGAAAAACTCTTTCTTCACTTTATAAAAAATCATTCTTAATTTGAGTTGTTAAAGTTGTTATCACTTCATTATTTTTCAAATTAGTAACGGACAAAATATTAAAACAAAATATTCAATTGAAAAAATAAAAAATAAAAAGACACTTACACACTTATTTTCTTATTTGTTTGTTTTTCTATATTCTTTCCATTTCAGTTCAGTATTCAATTCGAGTTTAAACAAAGTAAAATATAAACGAACACATCCTCAAGTTGGCAATATTTCCTTATTTCTTGGACAACTTAACAGCCTCCTACATTTCCTACATTTCACAATCGAAACTCTTTCTTCAGTAAAATACTTTTACTGACTATTGTCTTATGTTCACTAATCAATTGTTGTTGTTTTCTTTTTATAATTGTGCAATGCAGTGTATTCACTTACCAATAAAACACGCCTATTATTTTTTTTCATTTATAATTTTACTAAAGACAGAACTAGTGGCAACACCAATAACGAGTTTTTTAAAATGTAAACAAAACGGGGCACGCAAATACAAAAATTCATCTTAAATAGTAGAACAATGGAAGTTATTCATTTCCGTTGGAAACACTCAACAAACAAATTAAAGTTGTTTTGAGTTCGAGTTGGAGACAGTCTCATTTTTATTTCTCAAACCATGAATTTCTCTCTTTTTAACAACTTTGCAGATTTTTTTCTATTTAGGTGGCTTCACTCCACTCAAACTAAACTGACTCAATGCACTCAATTCCAGCTCAAACATTAATTCCACCAAGTTGGTTGTGACAGTTGAACCCTTAAGAAAAAGATTAATTGTTTTTATTTTTTATGTAAGCAAATTGAATTTTGTCCAAAAATATTAAATTTTTTTTTTCTCAAGTAGGGTCTAATTTTCAAGTGGACAATGAGGTATGAATTAAAAAAAGATTAGGTACCTCCAGCTGATGGTGGTTTTTGTTGTTTAAATAATTTTAAGAAAGAAAAAACATTGTTGCAACACTGCAGTGCAGGTAAACGTGGTGGGAGAGTTTATTTGTAAACAAAACATTACGAAATTGTAAACATTACACGTTAGGTACATCCATGTCCTTATAATGACATTGTATTGTTTAGAAACAGGAGGCCGAGTTTGTCCCCTTGGGCGAAATGTCAAAGGATCCGATGGTGATAGAAAAAACATTAAATACTCACCCGCTGACTTTACATACACAGATAAGATAACTTCAATGATAGAAACTAATTGAGATTTTGATCTGATGATTTATTCTAGTTTATGTTTTTGACTATTGAGGGCGCTTTTTTCATACAGTTTCAATTTTCGTTAAGTCTTGATTTTAAAAGTTATGAATAGAAATCGTGATGTAGAGGTATAGTAAAAATGTAGTATCCTTTAGAGATTAAGTCAATCTAAAGTAAAAATTGCAGTGTTAAAAAAAATTCCTAAATTAAACTCATATCTCTGTGTTTAAAGAAGAACAAACTCACAGTTTTTAACTAAATTATCAAAAACACTACTTTATGAGCCATTTACAGACATGAGCTATCCATCAAACAATAAACTAATTAACAATTAATTTACCCTTTTTTTCCTTAAATCAAATACGAGTACATGGTATCGTTAAAAATGCCCACGATCCTTAAATCTTTTTTGGTTTTTTTTTTAATGACCAATGGTTTACGATCTCAAATGATGATTGTTAATGAAAGTTGTAACATCCACAACTCTTATCTTTATGAGCCCTTTTTTGAAGCCTCCGGTTCTTGGAAAACCCTGCCCTAACCCAAAATAAAAAAAAAAAAAAATGAAAAACATAAATTGCCTCTTCACATTACAGACGATTTGTTCGTCGTCGGGTATCTCTTTGTTAAAATAATTAAATTTCTGTGTAGTAGGATAAGTAAACCTTACCTAGGCATCAGGGGCTAGAGCGGGAGCTCGCCCTCAGTTTTGTTTTTTGATATAAAGTCCCCCAAATTCCCTCAATGGATGCCCTTTTATATGTATTTTGTTTTTGAAAAGAACCATGAGAATTTTCCGGTTTATTGTGTTCATAATAATCTAAGACCTTATATAAAGAACCTATAACCTGCCTATATACATTTGAAAGATGTTCTCACCAACACATCCCCTACCTCAACTTTTTGACAGGTTAAAAGTGCCCAGACAAAGAAAACCTTTAGGTTTGTTTGTTGCCCCGATAAATAGACTTCCCTTTTTTTTATCTGTCTCTAAGCATCCATCTCTTAAAATTCAGATTCAAAATTCAGGTGAGAATAACAAACAATAAGAAGATGGTTCAAAAATATCTAAACAACAACACGAAAAAACAATCTGTGAAATACAATAGCTATCATTTTACTCACAGAACTATAATATGCGTAGTTACCTGGTTCCATTCTACCTCGAAAAAGTAAACCCGAAAATCTTCTTCTTCTTCTTCTAATTGGGAGGATTCCCTGATGCGTCTCGGAACTTCTAAATATTGAAGGGTCATTGAGAAAAGATTCTCGGAAATCCAACTGGTTTGGGTTTGTATGACGACGACAAAGACGACATGACATAGAAAAAATGAAGATGGAAAGAGGGACAAGTCTTGCGTCTGGTTCCTCTTCTGCGCCGCCGCCGCCACTGTCCAATCTGATGGTTCTGGCTCTATTATGATTAGCTCGGGATGTACTCGTACCTAGTGCGTAGAAACCGTTCGTTTTGGTCTTTAGATATAGAAATGACGATGACGCCTCGTCCGATTGATGATGATCCGGGCGGGGACGCATGTTGTTTGACACCTTCAGGTTTATACATAGAAAGTGGCTAATGCGCAGGTGTAGCTAGGTAAGGTATAAAGTTATTTGTTTGAGGATCAGCACGAGGACAAAGATGCATTTTACGGGTAGTTGAAGCCTGCAGGTAGCAAATCTTGTATAGTTGCTGCTGGTGTTTGAAAAATCTTCTTAGGGATCGGGAAAGGTCAATTGAAAAATTAGTTTGACCCACAAAATTTGAATGCGAAAAAAAATTAATAATATTTCTTATATCAGGAACTTAATTTCAAAGGTTAAAGTCAGTTGATATCTTAAGAATTTCAAGAGGAGTATCTCAGATATATTTTTTGGAAGATGTTTTCAAACAAAATTCTGCTTTTTTGCGGAAAAAAATTCCCCGAAGTGAACTTTTCTACGATTTAGTTTATAACTGCCGAGAAATCACCAAACAGTTGGCAAAAGTGCTAACCCGTTTAAGGAGTGAGTGCTGTTAATGACATTGACAGATCATTTATTTAGAAAATGAATGACATTCTCCAAAATTTTATAGCTGTCATTTTCGTTTGACAGTTTCGTTTGTTTGTGTTTCTACTCGATTTTCAGGAGAAACTTTATGCGGTTTTCGCAAACATAAAAAAAAAAGAATATGAAACAAATGCATACATACTCAACTCATCTTTAATAATGTTGCTTTCGTTTTTCAAAAGAACGTGCATCTACTTGCTAAGGGTTGCTTTTCAAACACCCACCTTTCAGAGTTCAGACAGGGAAATGCATTTATTGATTTTTCCATCCTCCTGCAAGTGCGCAGAAGCCTTCTGCCTGTCCAAGAACTTCAAATAATTATCCTTTGTTCGAAACTTTTCTCTGACCTGCGCTGCAATAGTTTTGGGTTTTTCAAGTGGTGTTGTAGACAAAAATTGTCGGGAAGAAAATTTACAGTGATTCGAAAGTGAAAAATATGTCATTTAAAATAATCCAAGAAATAAATAAACCAAATTTTCTTATAATTCCCGAGGCACTTGAAGAGGGTGGTAAATTTTGGTTACCGCCATTATGGTGGAGTATAAGAAAACGAAATGATGTGTTGATGAATAAATTTGAAAAACCCGATAAAGAAGTTTGGGAAACAAGTTCGTGTATTGTGAAGAAAGCTAAAATTCCTAATTATAGCGAAGCTGAGGAAGAAGAGGAATTACTGCAAGAGCATAATGCCAAACTTCGTGAAGATATGCAAAATGCAATTCTTTTGAAAAACGAAGAGAGTAGCGTTGAAGGGAGTGACGATGAACTTGACGAAAGATTTACTGTGAATCCAGTATTGTTGCCCAATTGTGCGTATTTACGAAATGAAGCTCTGCTATCAAAAACCGCGATGACAAATAATACTTCTGAAACATCACCAATACAATTAGCATCAGCAAAAGCACCAGAAACAGAAACAGCATCAGGATCAGAACCAGCACCAGCAAGAGCATCAGCACCGGAACCAGAAATGGAATTAGAACCAGAACTAGAAACATTGAAAGGCCCACGGCTAGATGCAAGTACATTAGTAGCAGTCGACAAATTAACGAAGGAAATATGTGAAGAAATGCCTTTGGTTAATGGCAATGAGAATGGCAATACTGTCGACAGAATGGAAACCAATGTCAATGATAGCTCAAATCCGCAATCTCAATCTCCGAGTGTTCTGTCGGAAATCCTAATAGCACAAAAACAATATCAAGAAAACAATTCAAAACAATTAACCGAACTTCGAGTAACCATTGATAAGGGATTTGCCAGCATAATCCAGGAATTGAATGCACTCAAGCAATTGCATTACTCCAATTCACTTTTGTGCGCTAATACAGAAAGTTATCCGAGGAAGTTTTGTATTGAAAATTTTCAAAAAATATCAACATGTGAAGATGCCAATCGGTTGGAGAAAATGCTGATGGTTTCGGAGTTTAGGTCTGATATGGTAAGGGCTTAATTTTACTGCAATGAGAGAGCATTAAAGTATCCCTTCCTGGGCGCCAGTTAATGGTCATTCGTCATTTCTCAAATTTACTATTTACAAACTAATTAGCATATTTTTCTTTTAAATTTTCTTAGGTCGAAAAATTGACTAAAACATTCGGTGCTAAGGGATCAAAAGCCGGTTCTGGGTTTGAATGTTGCAACTGTTTGGTCGCTAGAATTTTTCAGCGAAAATACTTAAGATTTTGTTCCTGGACCGGAGCAACAACAAGCCGAATGGGAGATTCAAGAATTGCATTTTTTAAATATACAAATATTTTATCACTTTTTGCATCGGTTGCAATGTTTTTAGATCCATCATTTACTCTCGAAAAAACAAAGAACTTTTTCAAGACATATTTGACTGAAATATATAAACAGGAGCAAATGTATAATCAGGATCAGAAGCCAGATCATGACAATCCTGAACGTCAATTTATTTATACTGTGAGATCATTTAAACGACCACGATTTGGTGATGTTGAATATTTAAAAATTGAAAGACCACCCAGATTTGAATGGGCACCTGGTTATGGACCAAATTCCAGGCGTGACTCTGGCCCTGGCTCTGTTCCTGGTTATGAGCCTGGCTCTGAGCCTGGTTCTGAGCCTGGGTCTAGGTCTGGCTCTGAGTCTGGGTCTGGCTCTGAGCCTGGAGCTGGTCCTAGGCCTGGGTTTGGGCATAACTATGCGCCTGGACCTGGCGTTAATTCTGGCACAGTTTCACCTAGAATGTGAGTTTGAAAATGATATAATATATTTTTTAAATAAAACTAACATTTCTCTTTTTTCAAGGGAAAAATTTATGAAACTAATGGAAGACACTTTCTCAAGACACTAAGAAGAGGGAGAGAGAGAGAGACAGTAAACCATTACTCTTAACTGAAATGAGCATACTCATTATTCGTATTTTATAACTGACATAATGGAGTAAGACTCCTTAACATATTCTGTATGTGTTGTACTTATCTAATTGTGATGTTTATGTGAAGGTAATATTAATTACTATCTAATATACATTTACATTTAATGTAACTATCTTTTGGAAAAAACTTAATGCAGCAAAATTAAATATTTATTCTTAAATGTACGTAATTTTGTGGAAGCAAACATTTGTGTTTTATTGAATATTTTAAGGAAGATAAATAGGTTCTAGAAGTCAGTCAATTCTTAATTGGACACTCACTGACAGCGACAATGATTTTTGACAGAACAGCTATTATTTGGTACCATCATTTTATTAGCTCGGCGTTCATTCCGCATCTATGGGAATTCGGCAAAAGATATTGAATATTTGACAGTCGATTTGACAGGTGTAGCTTCAAATGTATGCCTAATATCAAGTGTCAAAGTTAAGTATCCTTTGTTAGAAGACCCTTTTTTTAATAAATTAAATTGTTTCGGTAAAGTACAAACCAAAAATTTTGAATTCCAATGTTTCAAAGTCAGTGACAAACTACATGATAGCATTAAACCACTGAAGAAACTGTCACTATTGCCACTTAATTCTTATGTCAGAAATAGGAATCACAAAACCGTCAAAAAATCAGGTCATGTGGATCCCCCTTTGCTTAGGTTTCACCTTATTTTTTATTTCTAATCTTATATCAGTTTTTTATTTTAGTTTCCTGAACATTTAAGAATCTTTAAAACCTAGAACTGTTAATTTTAACACTGGAGCATAAATTGTGTTGTTGTAGTTGTTCTTTTTTCCAAATTGAAATGTATGTTAAATTTTATCAAATTTAAACAATCAAAATCACTCTTTTAACCCAAAAAAAAAAAAAAACGAGGGGAAACAACAAAACAAGATAATGCTAATTAACCAAGTTATTTTCTTCAAAGACATTGTTTTTTTTTTGGTCTTTTATTTTGAATTTCTTGGAAGACCCCTATTAGTCCAGACTCCAGAGTATATACTATAGAATTTTAAATAAAAATATCAAAGCCTTTAAAGAAGAAGTAAAAAGAGTCTTCCTTTTTAATTGTTACCATCAACAAAACATGTGGGACATGAACTTTTAATTATCTTCAATATGGCTCCGCTTTTAATGTGGTCGCGTTCGCGGTCGGTTGGTTGGCCGATACGTTTTAAATGTGGCGGCAGGCATAGGTATCGCGTTCTAAGTGAAGGTATACTGAAGATACTGGGAAATTCGGTGGCTCATTTGACTTGACGCTGTTGAACGGGCAGCCACCGTCGTCGTCGTCGTCGTCGTCGACTTGACGTGCCTTAGCCTGAGGGCTTCTGGTGTGGCGTCCGTGCTGAGACGCGGTCGGTTTGGTGTCGAACCTGGACATTGACCCAAGTGGGTATAATTGGGAAAGGAGCTAAATAACACTGGAGACGGAGAGTCAATAGAGTGAAGGTAGGTTTACACTTTAAAACAACAACATCAAGTGAAGTCAATTTGTTGAAAACAAGAACCAAAACTGTGTAAGACGATTGATTGACTCGACCGCATGTAGCTTCTGAAGAAACAACAACACCAAACCAACAACAAACGTCGTCGTCGTCGCCTTGGCTTTAAGGCAATATGGACGGACGGACGGACGGACGACAACGTTGACTCGACGACGACTTACGGCGGCGCTGATCTGCACGCGGTGCGTTAGATCTGATAAAAGCAATTTAAATGGAAATTAACTCTACATTCTCTCTCATCAGTGACATGATATCGCAGAGAAGTGTCATAAATTCAATCCAAGTGACGTGCTCATTAGTGGAGCATGTTGTCACTAGATTGGTTAATTGTTTTTTATTAGTTTTTTTGTTTTAAGAAAAAAGTGTCCACAAGTTTTTGTGACAAGGGGTTTTCTTTTTTTTAATTTGGAGAAATAGGGGGTAAATTTTTTAAATTTTTGACAGTTGATGATAGTGGGATTTTCTAATAGAAATATCCGTTGACAGATATTGATAGTGTTTGACTTTTTGACAATTGTTAGACATCAAAACACGTCAAATATTTCTTCAATATGCGAAACTCTCCACTTTCATAATTTCAAGTTCTTTAATTGATTCTCACGCCATATTGCCCCTTTTGAAATGTTTACCTTGCTGATAAGTCATCACATCATGTCAAGTGTTTCCTGCAATAATTTACCATCACATCACTAATCAACTCATTAATCTTTGAGAGGTTAACGCAATTAAAAAAAAGAAAAAAGTAGAAAAACATCTAAAAGTATTCGGTATCAAAATTATGTATCAATTGATTTATGATTTGTATCTTTAACCGGCTGTCATGATGGCAACACTAACAAACAAAACGACTCAGAGTCGTCGGATTGTGTTTCATTCAAGTGAATAATGGTATTTTGACAGCTTGATATACAAAGTTCAGTTAACGCAATATTATCTGTTTTTTTTTTTTTTTTTGGTTTAAATTTTTGGTTGAGTTATTGTTATAAATGTGGGCTTGACTTTAATCCCAAAGAGCCATAAAGCTTTTGACAAAATGAGTTAAGTTTTGATGGATGCATTTTTTGTTGTTGTTTCTTATAAGATTTATAGGAACATGTTAACTTTGACATTTGATGTGAATGAATTTTAAATCTTAAAATAGTACTATTGCAAATAGGAGTACATTTAAAAAGTTGTGGAACTTAATATTTTGACAAATGATTGATATTTGTATCTATTTAAAAATTTCCTATTCATTGAAAATTATTATGTAAAAGAATTAAACTGGAATTCAAAATTTAAATGTAATAGTAAAGAAGTAGAATTAAATTATGTAAATGATAAAATGGAAAGTAAAAATTGATAAATTGGAAAATAATTATTCATATAGCCTTGGTTACACGCATCAGAGGATGTCCAGACGCCACTGAAGACTTCAATGATCAACGATGTCTTTGTGAAAGGTGCAGTGAAGGTTATACATCAGTAAGTGAATGTATATAAAAAAATAGTATAACATTGGAAAACAAATGTTTGTTTGCGTACATTTTTTCAGCTTATTTGCATGTCACTCATCAAATTAGGTTGAAAAAATATTTTCGTTTATTGTACAAATACGAAAAAATTAAAAAAAGTCTAATAAATCCAGATCAATCAGGTTACATACATAGATCTATAAGTTTACTATGTTTTGTACACTTTGCGCCACTGTTTATTCAATTAATTCTTTTTTAGCTTTTAATGTACTTGAACAAACTTTATTTCGCTTGGCAATTTTTGTTTTATTCATTCATAAAATATCAACAAAAAAAACATTCAATAAACTTATCTTCGAATCAATTCTAGAAAACAGCAGGTGTGACTCCCAGCTATATCCAAACCAGTAATTATTGTATGTCAATGTCTTAAAATTTAAAAAAAAAGTCTACCTATCTTTAAGGTCAAGTTTTATCTTAATTATGACTATCAATCTTGTTTATAGATATGTTAAATGCAACATACATTTTTTTTGCATTTAATTAATTTAGCCATGCATTTTGAACAGTGACAGACATATAAGTCTAAGCATCTATTTGTATTTACTATTAAAGAACAATTCAGTGTTTTATTGGTATCTAAGGTGATTTTTTGAAACTTTGTCTCTTCGAATAAGAAAGTTACAGAAATAAAAACTAAATTGTTTCAAAAACCCAGAAACAAATAATAGAGCGTATACGCCTAAGTGGACCATCAATGTCAAATACTAAAAATTCCAATTTTTTCTTTGATCTTTTTACGGACAAGTATTATTTGGTAAATATATAAAAAAAAATATACAGACATAAAATATATGACAAAAACATTTTTTGTTCTTTTGGCTATGAACCAAAGATGAAATTACATTCTCCTAGAATTTCTCCAAATCCCAAGGTATGTATACATTTTATACATATTTCATTCAGACATTCAATAAAACTTCACGCCCTATGCACATTGACTGATGTTCATTGATTGTGTTTTTTTTTTGGTCACGAATTTTTCAATTGAAAAATAAAAGAATACATTTTATTCCATGCTTGATTTGCCTTAGAAATTGAAATAATAAAAAAAAAAAGATTAATGTTAACCGCAAAGTAACTTTCATCAAAATGTATAGAAGAAAAAAAAAGGATACGCACTTTTAATTTTTTCCAATTTACAAACTTCAATTGAATACTTTATATGATTTTAATTTAAGACTTTCGCTTGAATATTTCGATTTCAAGTGAAAGTGATTCATAAGTTTTCTATTCAAGTTAAATGCACGACTGAGTTAAACGAAAGTGATGCTTTTGAAGATCTTGAGCAACGATTCATAAAATACTTAGAAAGAAAACTGCAACTGCAATCTAATATACTAAATCAAAAATGATCAAGATAAAATTTGATTTTATCAATCTGTCATAAATATGGCATATAAACCAAGAACTGTCAAATTGGTTGACATATAAAACCAGTGTTGCCAATAAGAGTTTCTCTCTCACTAAAAATAAATTAGAAAAAGAATCAATGTTACAGTAGGCCATCAAATAAAGTGTAACAATTTTAACTTAAAAACTTAAAAAGAGCCTAAAAAAATGTACTGGAAAGTGAAATCTAAAATTTGGAAATAATAAAAGCCGAAAAGTAACAAAAACATGACTGTGGCAACGCAGACAAAAGTTAACATTTCCCTCTTTTTTCTACAGTGATTAAATATTCTTACAAAGTAATTAACAAAAGGTAGAGCCTCAAATTTTTGAAATTTAATAAGAAATTTTGATGTTTTAAGTTTGTGCGGAAAAAAAAACACAACTATGTTCTTTACTCCGAATTTAAAGCAAGCTTCGAAAAAAAAAATAGCTGATGAAGACAATTATTGGGTCAACTATTATATAAGCTTGTTAGGTCTTCAACTAACTGCTAATTCCACACCAACTTATATGTAAATGGCATGTTAAAGTCATTTAAAAAAAACATACGTCCTTCTCGCCGTTTTTATTTTGATGCATCTTTTTTTTCAACGCGCCAGTTATAAAGATGCACATAAGCTTGGTGCATTGGCAGCTTGGTGCATGTGGGCTAAAAGTGAAAATCGATAAGAAAATCGTGATATGCCATTGGGACACAAAGTTCCAACTAAAAGTTCTCAACTCAAAGCCAAACTCACGATAGTACCCATCACAAACCATTTAAAACCATATACATATTCCAAGATGCAACATGTAATTCCTTTAGTTTTGGTTATGGTTATTTCAGATATGCATGATGTGACTCAGGTACAATGGACAAAGTATAAGTCAGGGACGTAGCTTAAATGGTATCAGTTTAAAAGGGGCATCAGTCATTACACAACGTCAATATAAAGACAGTTAAAAAATCGATGGTATGATAAAATCTACTCACTTTGCAGAGCCCAAAAAGAGCTCAAGTGCCCTAGATCACACACCAATCTTTGGGCCATCGTTGAACATTACGTTAAAGCAGAATATATGTAATAATTTGGATTCCACTGAATATATTTTGAATGGCTTTCTTTGGAATATTGAAAGTTCCACAGGGTTGACATTAAGCCCCAATTGTTTTTATTTCACTTTTATTGTGAATGTATCGTTCTAAAATCTTACAAAAAAGCTTAAGTTCTCAAAGGTTAATTGGCTCTAGAGAAAAAAATTTAAGGTTAGATAAGTTTTAAATAGAAATCAAGTTGGGACCCTTTAAACTCCAGAAGTTATGTACGTCTCTGGTATTATTATGTTCTCCTTGCTGGCGCCTCATTCCAACTAACATAACATTCAAAATCTGCAGAGTTGATGATGAAGTGGTGATAGGTGGTTGAACCTCTTTAACGTGGTGACTTCTAGTGTACCTTACGTCATAGAATTTGTATACCTATGATGAATTTTGAATAAAAAACATTGCGTCAGGTATTGCCTTGAGTAGCAAGTAAGGTACATCGAACTTGTAGCTTTAGAAGATAAAATTGCATTTAAAATTTTGCTATAAATTAAAATTTATATTTTCTGTAGAAAAATCTAAGAATTGAGGCAACAATCATACCATTGAAATTAAACTGTGTTTCTTTTGGGTTTAATTTAGTAAAAATCAGTCCAGTTGTTTTCCTAAAGAATTTTATTATTTTTATTTAAAAAAATATACTTACGTACTTGAGAAGCATCTACATTCTACCCTTAAAGTAAAATGGGGTAATTTATCAACCTTATTTTTAGTTGTGACTAATTAGAAGTAATTTTTACATATTTTATGTTTAAAGTTTTACTTAAGGACTTCTATGATATATTCTGTCTAATTTTATGTTTTTTTTTCCAAAACAAAGTGAAAAATGATAATGGAAGAAAAACCAACAAGGTAATCTGGGGCGTATACGCACTTATTTAATAATTTTGATATTTACTTGTAACTTTCGATTATTTCAGGTTACCTACATATATGAAGCAACGTTTACTGGACAAATTGAAAGTCAGACAGCAATTCGTTTTTTTTTTAAACTGCCCTAACTAATTTCCGCATCTTTTTCATCAGGAAGTCTTAAAATTAATATTCGCTAAATTCACTTCCCTTCCATGGCAAATTGTCTTTGAATTAAAATTACATATAATTTCATACACAAAACACAAACATATACGTATTGGAAAGCTTTCGAGTAACTTATAACTTGATATTCCAAAAAAAAATGGTCTTCATTTTATTTTTTATAGATAAGTACGATTTTACTGCCTGATTTGTTTTTGCTATAAACTAAAAAGAAAAAATTTAAAACTAGGTGAGAAACAAATAACTTTCACCTATTCCTTTAGACACACGCACCATGTGTGCTCCTGAAATGGGCAAAGGAAGTTTCACTTTTCATTTTTATTTTCATTTTCATTTCCACGCACAAATTTGTCCAGCTGCAATATGTGCGTCCAAGTGCTTTATATACGAGTACAAGATATAAAAAATAAAGTAAAAATAAATCATGTCACGTCTAATGCATTTTATCCAAAGCAGGAACACATTTTTGTTTTAATAAAAAGCGATGCAATTTTTTTTTTTTTTTTTTTGCTATTGGAATTTATGGTATGTAGACATTTTTTCAGTGATATGCCACTTAAATTATGTATGTTATTTGAACCCTTTTATTTTTAAGTTCACCACCGCTTTGTCTACTTCTATTAAATCAGCTAATTTTTATATTATTAAATAATAAATGTAAAAAATTATTACCATTAACCATTTTCCAAAGTAACAAGCTAAAAATGTGTTCTCACTAAAGTATTCTTAAATTGCTAAAATATCACTTAATTGATAAAAAAAATTATTTTAAACCTTTAAAATGCAGAAATTTCAAAAATATATTGCCAAAGAATTCAAAAAACTTTTTCGAAAAGACATGCTTCTGATAAACACAGCTTAAATTCTAACTCTAAGAAACTTAAGTTTCAATGTTAGAAAACATTCTGGTTTTATCGGTAACTTTGTCTTTTTTAACACTACTTTTTAAAAACATGAACAAAAATGTGAATTAATTATTGTTTTTATGCAATTTATTAGATTGGGTCAGCGAAATCCTTTTCAGTTTTCTTTAAAAGATCGTATCAATATTTTATTATAATCCGATAAATATTAAAAATATGAATATCGTAAATCAAGTAGGAGTATAATTCCATAAATGTACTCAATTTCTTCATCAATATTTAGTACTGAACGAACGTGCATTTTGCACTTTTCATATAATGTACGTAATTACTTTAAAATTGACAGTCATTTCATCAGATAATTTCTTAAAATCTTTATTAATACAAACTTCATAAATTAAGAATCGTATGACGCAAATTCAGAACCAACTTTGTTCAAATATGGAACTATATTATTTATAGCAGCATGACAGGAAGTTCATTTTCGATGTCATTTTAAAGTAAGTATAAATTTATTCTTTTCATTTAGTGGTTTGTACCATTTAAGGTGCGTTCCATGACTGATGCTTATGAAAATTGCAATACAAATCTTTTTTTTATATATTGTTTCATTCTGAAAAACAAAACCATATATAGTAGGAATAGGGTCAACTGCTATTGTCTTAGTTTCATCTTTGTGACTTCCGTTTTATTTTGAAATAGCTAATAAAAAACTTGGAGAATGAATACTTTATTTGAGTTAAAATTGAAGGTAAGCTAGATTTGGTTTTAAAAATAAAAGCTGTTAATACATCGCATGCATATTAAATTTTTAATTTGTTTATTTTAAATTGCAAAAAAAACATAAATATTACTACTTGAATATAAGTTCTCATTTGTACAAAAATTGTCAGTGATAAGACAATTTTGGTACATTAGAAAACTTGGTACTCTTTCTCAAATATATGTTTTTTGACACGCCTTCAGTATTAAAATTTTAACTTTTTACACAACATGTAAATTTAAACCTCCTACAAAAATCTTAATTGTTAATTATAGTTATAGTTTATAACATTTGTTTGAAAAGTGGGCAGAAGCCAAGCTCTCTTAGTAAAAAAATCAAAGCTTTTATAATTTCACATTCCTAGAAGAATTACGAGTTCGTATTTTAATTGAATACAAATAAAAGGAGGATTTGTCTTGGACATTCTCCAATGTCGAGAAATGTTTCATAATTCTGATTCCTGTCTACGATTCTGGGGTATTTGAATTTTAAGGTAGTTTCCAGGAATTTGATGTTTCTTACTTTATTGGTCTCGAAGTTGTCTGAGTTTGTATACCTGTAAAGCGGGTGTACTTAGGACTAAACTTTATATTTTATTTTTGGAAAAGTATTTAGAATAAGTAAACATTTTTTTTGAAACACGAATTTCAGTTTAAAACATCGACCGTATTCCAATTTTCTCGTTTCCAGATTTTTGATATGGCTCATGAGCTAAATTTAAAAAAAAAGCCAGCAAACAGATGTTTTCCATTTCCATCATCATTGCACCAACAACCACATACAATTACTATTATTTTAATCCTCATCAGCCAGCCAGTGATGGAGTTTTGAGACACGACAGACTTGTATCTTTTATGACAGACACACATTCTGCGTGCAAGTACAATAAGTCTATCGTATAATATGTCGTGACTATCTGCAGCTTCACATCGCGTTGCGGTTGCGTAAGCCTTTAAGATGCCGGCGTTTGTTTGTTTCATGATGCAGAGTCGTTCATGAGACCGCTCACCCAGCCGACCGACCGAACGGCCGTAAAGTACGAGTACCGAGTACACTGGTACTTTGCAATTACCGCATCTGTGTGATGCGGGGAACTTAAATTACGTAATTCAGTTTTCAGTGCAGAGATGAGGTGCACTTACCTACGACTACCACTTTTTTTTCCTCCTGTCATTTATTCGTACCTACCTTAATTTTATTGAGTTGTTTCTGTAACGCAGAAATGTGTTGTTTGTTATTGTCTTATTTTCATCATCATTTTATGAGGGAGGCGGAGGTGGTGTCGGTAAATCATACCTGTAATTATGGCTAATTAAGGCTGACGTCGATTATGTTGCATATAACATTTTGTACCGATGTCATTACAACTTAAAGTACTTAAGTATTTTTAAAATAAAGTACGAGTACACAAGGAAATGAGCTGAGCTGAGTTAATGTTGTATACTTTTTTTTTGTTTTCCTATTTCTTTGTGACGTTTATTACGAGTAAGAGGCAGACTTTTGGTAGACAATTTTCTTTACAATGATTCAGTTTACTGAATTGGAACAAAACATTTCTCATTTTATATTTATAAAAAAAAATAAATTCGGTTTATTTGGTTGCCTTGGGATGGACTGTGATTTTTGTGACATGAGGTTTTGAAAAGTCTTCATTAATGAAGTACGTTTAACTTTGAATTTCAGAGGAAGTATACCTACAAAAATCTTTTAGGCAAGGAATTAAATACATAATAGCAAGATGCATCATTTCGACATTGTACTTTGTACAACTTGACTATCTATGTTTTCTAACAACAGAAATGGCCTTAATGACAAAATACCTTCTCAATGCTGTCTTCCGTCTACACTAATTAAACAGTTTGTAATATTAGTTCTTTATTAAGATTAAAGTGCATTCTATTTTTTATATATTTCTACATTTTACAGATACCTTCGTACAAATATAGAAATTAAAAACTCACAAATAAACACTACAGATGCAAATATCCAACCAATTGTCAAACATATCCAGGCGAATTTAAAATGGTGTAGTGTCAATGGAACATGTTTATCCCCATTGTTCTGCATTCCATCAGTTGAATTAATCAAATGAAGTTTGGTAATTTGGGCTCGAACATCACTCTTCCATTTGATAACTAAGCCCGTTTCCATAACATCTATTATGAAAGTATTGAGTATTTCCAAGAAAGGAGAATTCCTCACCAATAGAAAGACCGTATGGTAATGCTCTAAACTATCTTGAAGTACCCGCTTTGATTTCTGGAAATTCAATAGAAAATAAGCCACATCCGATCCAATGGCAATGGCATGACTGTTATTTGAAGATGAATATGCTTCCTTAATGAATTTGTCATAGTCAACGACTTGTACGATTTTTTCGAAATTCTTCGGATGATTATCAGGAATGGATATCCAATCCCATTCGTAGTCAATCAAGCACGGGGAAATTGTGTTCTATCAAATCCTTAATCGTTTGAAATTGATGGATTTTTATGTAGACTGTCAAAAACGATGTCATATAAACCGAATAAATGTTGATCAGGATAAATGCGAATATTTCAATCAGGATTTGAATTCGATAGCCGCGGGTGATGGGTCTCTCTGTCGGGGAGCTTAGCAGGGTCAAGTACACTTGGCTGAAGCATTGCCAAATGTTGACCGGTCTGCCACAGCATAGATTCCTCAGGATATTCACTGCAATCAGATAGACGAAGGTAAGTCCAAAGTACAGCCAAACAGTTGGGGAAAATGGTCTCAGAAAGTACTCATTCGAATTTAAATGTCTGTTAATTGGCACTAGAATGACCCAATCCGCAAGAGAAAAAGGGTAGCTACTCTCAAGGCTCTTGACCGGGGAGTAGGTATTCATACTTATGTCGATTTCGTTGTTGAGTATTGCTCGAATGAGTTTGGGTATATGCTGGGTTTTCAAATCCTTGATTTCGATTCGAGCGATTGTGCCATTGTGACGGTGCAGGAAGTGTCTAAATAGTATTGCAATATAGCCTCCAGTTCTCTGTTGGCCATTTTCGTCGGTATATCTATAGACTTTTGGGATATCCTGGTTAGAAGCACTTCGAAATTGGAAACCATTCAAGTTTTTAAGTGCATGTGGAACTGGTTGATTGGGAAGTACTTCCTTCATTGAATTTTGTGCATAGGGATAGAAAGCATACAATTTGGTCCCGATTGAACCGAAAATTCTTGTAAATTTCTCCTCGGCAAAGAACTCGAAGGCGTAGTGTAGTTTTTTTGAGTTCACTGCTAGGATCAGTACAAATTTTCGAACTTGAATTTCTGTGGTTAGTAATGTGAGTTCATCTTTCCAATATCCGACACAAGTTTCATTCACAACCAACATAATATTGTAATCAAACAGTTTTTTATTTATATCCTTCAAGGACAGTAAGTTTTTGAAATTAATCACAACAATATCAGGACGATTTTTCATGAAAAAACTTAAAAAGTCATCTTCAATTCCAAGGAAAAATAGAGTTGCCGAGGAACTTTCAGAGTGTATTTTGTGAAGAACATGACTCTTTTTAAAGAAGTTATTTCTGCTTAGTACCGGTGAAGCAAGACCGGAAAATATTAATAAAAAAATTAAGGCCAATTTGGATTGAGGCATTTTTATTGCAAAAGGTGTCTTATGCTTGATTATTAATGTCAAACTAAGTTAAGAAAATGCAAGTTATTCAAATTATAAAAGGAATTTAAATAGAAACCACGACAACTACTGTACATTTCAGTATTTTTCTATTTGCTTAAGATATTTAACTCACGCAGGACTAACACTAGATATATAAAGTCAATACCATTTAATCGGATGACTCCTTCGATTGTCCATCAAAATCAAAAGCAAATAAAATTTTCCATTATTTTATTCTTTGAACTTCAAATATAGTTTACTTTAAAGATGTTCAGACAAATAAACCCTCAAATTGAAGAGTGACGTCACGAAAACATTTTTTGTTGGGTCTTAATCGTGATTGGTTGGTAATAAAATTTTAGGATGTATCGTATGACAAAAAATTTCATTGCAAAATAACCATTTTTTAGGAAGAAGTCAAGAAAAGTCCATTTAATTTTAATACACACAAAATAATGAGAATCAACAAGAACGATGCAAATTACATAAGTCATTATTATTATGTAGAGTATAGAGGAGAAAATTTTATTTTTAGAATTTTTTATTTGAAAATTTGTTAAATTGAAAGTTTTTACAACTTCCCTGTTTTCAAAATCAAGCTTCACTTGGCCTCCACTGCATTTTTGAGATCAAAACATGCAAAGATACTTTTTTATTCTATATTTCGAAATCTATTAAGTGTAATTATTTAGTATCCGCAAATTTTGTATGATTTTCAAATTATAAATGTCCATTTTCTGTTCCATGGTCTTCGTATAAATACAATAACCTGCTATTGTCTCGAAATACCCTAGTGACTCTAATTTGAATGAAACAAAAAAAAAAAAAAACTTATCACACTAACTGACATAAATGATAGGGGCCTATTGCATCTTATTCCCATAGTATAATAACCGTGATGCGGATTTCCATATGACAATCAATCTTTGTGGCATCTTGGCAGCCATCATCATCATCGTCATCATCATTATTATTATCTCAAGATTGTTTGATTTGATGCAAAGAGTAAAACTGTGCCACAGCGACATCACATCTATGGCCACAGAAACATAAACCTAAGCCTCATCCATCAGCTAAATGTAGGTGAGTCATAACTTCCATTGATTTCCCTATAAATCTCACCTATGCGAGTTTTCATATAGCGTATAAAGGTAGGTACAAGACCGCACTTGTAAATAAAAAGTGGTCTACCTCAAGACTTACATACATACATGTGCATAGATAGATGTGCTACTATGGCAAATACCGACTTTTGTTATAGGCTGTCAAAGGAAGGAAATGGAAAATTATGGACACTCGTACACCATCATCACCATGGAAAAAACGTTAGTAGGTAAATCTGCATCAGCATCACTCAAAACAACTTCTTTATGGATTTCCGTTTGCTCTATTTAGGTTAGTTTGTTTTTTTTTTTATTCATAGGTCAGTTTATAAAAATGAGAACCTACTTCAACAAAAAGTTTCTAAAGCTAACGTCTTTTTTAAACAAACGGCGGCGCATTTTACTTTCATTTTAGGTGTTTCTTTGTTGATATTTCAGGTGAAAGTATTCTGTGGGTCAAGATGTCAAATTTCATAATAAAAGTGACCACTTGATCCCAAGATGCGATGCGCATATAGTGCCACTTCACTTCACCTAAGGTCAATGCACACGACTTCTCTTCATAAGCATTACCTTATGACTATAATTTGTTTGTTTGAAATGACTCAACAACTGAGGAGCGCGTTTGTTCCCGGTCGGTAAGATATACTATACACGTAGGTATGATTTTCAATTATGGATCCACAGAAGATCACTGACCTACCCACACAAAAGTACCCAACAGATGAATAGCTTCCAGCTTCAACTTCAAAAGAGAAGAAAGCCAGAGAGTGCATTCTTGATGATCTTTTTGTGCTTGGCATTGGCGTTGGACGCAGACCGCTGAGGCTAACAACTGTCTAGGGTTTTTTTTTTTCATATTCTATCTTTTCTCGCAAATGATGCTTGTTCTTCCGCTGGGTATAAGATTCGTGGTCAGAAGAAAGGTGTTTTATTGAAAAAATTCTTCTGGACACATGATGAAAACGAAATTGCTTCAGAAAAAAGTCAAAAGGTTTTCAAGGATCATAAGGTCAATATATGTATATTTGTTAATTTTTGGACCTTTGAAAGTTTGAAAAGAAAAATTTTGAAAAGATTTATCAGTGCTTAATTTCCAATATTAACTTTTTGTTATTCATTTAGGAAGTCATTCAAACTATTAGTCATGCAATTTAATTAGTTCTTTTTTTGTTTGTCTCTCTTTGTATAGATGCTTCATTCTTTTGTATTCCAAAGTCGCCCATACTCAAACATAAATTTAAAAAAAAACCATTTTCATCATCAAACCAAAACTTAAATTTACACAATGCAAAATACATCGAACGTTGGTTGAAGAATTGCATCAATATAATGAAGTAATTTGTATGCAAAAACAGTTTGAACATCAATAAAATAAAAATAAAATCAAAGATATTTGCAGTTTGTAAATATACGAGTATTTTAAGTCGTTTTATTTCCTTTACTTCGATTAATAAAACTTATAGCACACCTATGAACAGTAATAAGCACACTTCACAGCATGAAATGTACCAAAACCTATCCTACATGCGAGTATGTAAATACTACGTAGATTCTAGATTGCTTACAAAAGTGTTTAGTTGAACCAATCCTTAATTGATTGTTTCTGTAGGAAGAACATTTGCAAAATATTTCAAAAAAAAAAAAATACATTTTACGAAGGCCATTCCTAATTATTTCTACCTACCCAGAATTAAACCCTCTCAAAGGAATTTAAATAAAATATTGCATAAAAGTTAAAAAGGGTTAAATACCTTGACGAGTTGATTGTTTTAAAAAAAACTACATTTTTTCTTTGATCACTTTAATCAAAACATCATATGGATTATCTTCATTGCTTTTTTTTAAAAAAAAGGTTTCGTATATTATTTATAAAATTTAACCTAATTGGATTTTCACTTAAATTGTGGAGCACAATCACTGATTTATTTTAAGTCATTTTTGCTCACCTTAACTTTATTACCTATATAAAACAAAATTAAACTCAATCAATCACCCTTATTACGGTTGTCAAAGATCAATACGATATTTGATATTTATCAATAAAATTAATGAATCGGTATTATCGTTGTCAAAAATCAAAATTTTTGATAAACTGTGAACGCTCTTTAGAAATTAGATCTATTGTGAATGATTTAAATTGACAGTCTTGGTATTATGGTTGTCAAAATGTTTGTTGATTATCAAATTTTTAGTCAATCACAAATTCCTTGTTGATAAAATATTTTACGGATCGCGAAAGCCAAAAGCACGTCTACTATAGAACTATTTTTCGGTGGAAATGAACTTGAAGAAGAAAATACTTTGGAGGAAGCAAAGATTCGAAGAAAATTACTCGATGTGAAGCATGAATTTGGCTGAACATATGTATGTAGATAAAAGATCTTTTTTAATTACATTACAAAAACTAATTTGGCTCGCTTCTAGATTCATTCAAAACTTTCTTTCGAAAGAAGCCTTCCTTAATGTATTTTTAGATATCAACGACAAGTTAATGCCAACGAAAAGGCAACAATCCATCCCAAACATACTAAAATTTGCAGCTGTCTTAAGTAAATAGGCACTATTCACAATAGATTTTTGATCTTTGTTCACAATGGATCAAAAAATGATCAACTCGGGTTCATAATACCGATGTATCAATTGATTGACAAATGTTTCAATTGTCAATTAATTGATCTTTGACAACCGTAATAAGGCTGAATATCTCTCCTTGTTCTTAAGATATCTTCGAAGAAAAATTTACCCCGAACTTAAGTACAAACATAGACAAAACTCGAAATATAATGGATTTATTGAAAATTAAGGAGTTGTCAAAACTTCAAATTGAACAAATTTTCCAATAATAAAATCAAAATCTTCTACCCTAAGGGCAGTATGATTTTTATTTCAATCGTTCTTGTTGATTCTCACTACTTGGTGTGACTTGAATTACAAAGCAAAAGCAATTTAATTGTCTTCTTTCACAAATTGGTGATCTTGTACTGCAAATTTCTGTTGAATAGTAGGTTTTTCTTAATCACGAAGGATTTTATAACCAACATCTCACTATTATATAATTTTTGGGTAATGTGCTTATCATATTTCGTAAAGAAACCTCCAATTTCTTTTGCACTAAGCCAATATTTGTATTACCTACCTACATATATAAAGCAACACTTTGAGTATCATATCATCAAGGAAAACTATATAGATTCTTATTTATATTTATGTTTATTCTTTACATCGACATAAAAAAGTGAAACAGAATGTATATCATGTTCTTACTACATTGCACTTCCATTGAAAAATGCCGCTTCTCCAAAGATTTCATATCCGGGGGTTGGTCCTTTCTTATATTTATTATTATTGATCATCCAATTTAATAGACCTCCAACATTGAAGATATACTCGTTTAACTTGGTTCAGTTCAATTCACATCCTACGATCCATTTAAAAAGTTGACTTCTTAAAAATTGCTTATTTCTTTGCTGGAGGTTAAATCTTCCAAATTCCAAAGAAATCCTAACGAAGTTGTAATTTATTATTTTGTTCATTTCTGCTTTGTGTAAGACAAAACACGTTACCATGTATTGCATTCATAGGCGTGCAGTTCATCTTTCTGTATACTCGTAGCTTTATAAATATATCCTAACATCGAATTCTCGTTGATCGAAATCGTTTTCCAATTCAATATCACCTCACTCAAAGTTTGACCTGGGGTCCAAATATGTCGAACTTCATTACTGGAGTTGAAATTGGCATCAATTTTACGAGTTTGGTGCACTTGGTTAGGGTAGACATATAAGCAGGTAACGCAGGTAAGGCTCATAAAACTATACCATTTCTTCTGACTTACAATTTTCTTATGTTGCGTGTTATTTCCAATTAGCCATTGATTTAAGATGGTTATATAGGTTATACAGATTGACTTGACTAAGTTCCTTAATTGACTTAATTTCTCTGTGAACATTTATACAGGTATATATAACTTTGTTAAGTGCAAATGACGGATCCAACCTTTCTAAATAAACCTGCGATTTAAACTTTGAATATCGATATAAAAAAACTTATCATTACTGCGTGCGTACAAATTACTTTTGTGTCCAAACATTTAACCAACTCTTTTGAATTTAAGTTAAACTGTTCAATTTGACCTAATAGTG
Source organism: Scaeva pyrastri (assembly GCA_905146935.1). NCBI lineage: Eukaryota > Metazoa > Arthropoda > Insecta > Diptera > Syrphidae > Scaeva > Scaeva pyrastri. The sequence continues at coordinate 12,881,081 of LR989929.1, read as the reverse complement.
TTTTTTTTTTGTATCAAACTTTAACAAAAAGAAAACGTTTATATCAGTTAAGGTACTTAAAGTTTATACCTCGTAAAGTTTGCAAAACCACTTTGCGGAAGTTTTATTATTATATTTTTTTTGTCAAGAAATTTAACTAAGTCCCTCTCAAAAAGCCAAACGATGCAAAACAATTCGCCGCAGAACTCTGTAATTGCCTCAAACTTTTATGAGTCCCATAGTTAAACTTTTTAAAGGAGTTCTTGACCTAGTTTCAGTGTTGACTTATATGTACATTTGAGCTAGACCGCAATTAGACATTTATGTGATTTCCTATATCAATCAAATGTTGATGATTTTTCTATGACTCTGAATATTTGTGGTCTTTTTTTATTAAATTGATTTACGGTAAAACGAATTTCTCAATATTTCTACTATATATTCTTCAATTTGAAGAATTTCTCAATTTTTTCTTAATTGTACTCAATAATATCTAGACACAAACAATTACACATCAATTTATTGTGACTTTATGTTGTAAGCATCAAAACATCAATTAACGCTTCTCTGATGTAGGTCGTCGCCATCAAGTCTCTAACAATAGCAAACAATCAATAAAATTTAAGTTTATTCCCATCTAAAAAATGTAGGACCTAAAAAAAACAATTTTTTTTTCCTTGTTCATCTTTACAATCAATTAATCACTCGCCCAAAGTATATATGAAAATGATGATGTACATAAGTTCCAATCTTTGCGATTAAGAAAATATTTACACACTTAATTCTATAGACATCTATTTGAGGTGAGGCCAAGCCTTATGCGCAGAGTGGCGGCTGAGCGGCGGCGGCAGCGGTCCCCAAACAACAATAATTGCACATCTTAAGTTGGTACTTTATAGATTATACAGACAAAAAGTGTTCGTGTAGATTTGGATTTATATTGAAGTACCTTTACCTACTCTTTTGTCTTAAGGTGTTCATAAATCTAAAGAGTTACGAAACTCAAACATTAAATCATGCAATTCGGCCTACAAACTTGTGTTTGGCCAATGTGGTGTGCGCTTGGTCTTTTGCCAACAACTGAAAAGCTTCATCCTTTTGACAAGGTGTATTAGACCAGGTTCAAAGAAGTAACATCTCAAAATGATGACCTTTTATAAAGTAACTACGAGTAACAACTATTCTCAAGCTTTCAATTTAATAAAAAAAAAACAATTGAGGAAAACGTGCGATTTAACTTTATTTGAATATTCTTACATAAAACATCAAAATTCGCTGAACTATAAAGCCTGTATTTTCAAAAATAAAGGAAATTAAAGCCACCGTCAAGCCACTGGCCAAACATATCCAGGCAAACTTAAAATGATGTAATGTCAAAGGAAGCGGCGGACCTCTGTCATTCGATTCACCTGTTGTATTAATTAAATGGTACCTCCTCACCTCGGCCAGAACAATCCTTTTCCATTTGTCCAGCAACCCAGATTCCATAGAGTCAATAATAAATTTGTTTAAAATATCAAAAAATGGAGAGTGTTGAGCTAAGTGAAAGCTCATATGGTAATAATCTTTTACAAACTCTTCAATTATACGCCTTTGTTTTTGAAACATCACCAAAAATTTACCTTTATCCGATGCAATGGCTATAGCGTAATTGTTGTCGCCCGGCGAATATACTTTTCTGAGGAAGATTTGATAATCGACTAGTTTGACGATGTTCTTAAAATAAATTGACTGTTTTTTAGAATCCGAAAATGCAGCCCATTCATAGTTAACGAAAAAAACGGGACAATTCTGTTCGATCAAATCACTGAAAATATTTCAATCTGGGCTTGAATTCGATGTCCATCACGACCGATTGGTCTTTCGGTTGGGTGGTAAATCAAAGGCAAATATATCCGAGTAAAGCTTTGCCAAATGTTCACTGGTCTTCCACGGCAAATATTCCTCAGGACATTCACTGCAACCAGGTAGATGAAGGTCACACCAAGGCACAGCCAAACGGTGGGAGAGAACGGTCTCAAGAAATACTCATTCGAATCCAAGTGTTCTTTTACAGGTGCCAAAATTACCAACTGAAGCAAACCAAAAGGAAAACACATGTCAAGACTTTGGATCCGGCTATAGGGATTCATGCCAATGTCGATGTCGTTGTCGAGCATTGCTTGAGCGATTGCATGCATGTAAAGGGTTTCCGAATTTTTGACTTCCAGTTCTGTGAAAGTGGCGTTATGTCGTTTTAAAAAACTGGTAAACATTTCGAAAGCATATCCTCCGACTTTTTTGTCACCATTATCATCGGTAAATCTGTAAATCCTCGGAATATCCTGATAAAATGCACCTCGAAATACGAAGCCATTTAAGTTTTTGAGTGCATTCGGAACTGGTTGGAAAGCAAGTACTTCCTGAATTGAATTCACTTCATAGGGACAAAAGGCATACAATTTATTCCCAGCTGATCCGAAAATCCTTGTGAATTTATTTTTCATAAAGAACTTAAAAATTTGGCTTAGTTTTTTAACATTTGTCGCAAAAATCATCACAAATTTTCTAACTCGAACTTTCGCAATTAGGAACTTGAGTTTAGCTTTGCATTCACAAGTTTCATTGACAACTAGCATGACATTTATATCAGTGAGATTTTCATTGATGTCATTTAATGATGAGGTTTGAAAATTAACCACTGGAATATCAGAGCGTTTTTTCATAAATGAACACAAAAATCCATTTTCAATGCCAACAAAAATCACGGTTGCTGAAGAGCTTTCTGCATGAATTCTTTCGAGTGCTCCACTCATTTCTAGGAAATTATTGGTCTCAATAATTGAGGCCGTTAAAAAAACAATAAAGAACACGAGGAATAATTTGTTCTTAGACATTTTGCAAAGACTTAAAGTGGTTAAACTATTGTAAAACTGGTTGTGCTCATTGTTTTTATCCAATTTCAAATAAATGACAATGGGAATTCGAATCCACGATTATTTGATTAAGGATTTTGAAGAATCATGCAGCACTTACTGGGTGCAAACAATATTTTAATTGCTTTCTTATTTGTTTAAGAAAAAGGAGTGCTGCATTTTGTTTTGAAAACTGTTCAAATGATTTGCATTGGAAGGTAATTCCTTACACTTCTTCCTTCTAAATCAATCATTGACCTACTTAACTTAGTCATCTATGAATTAATGTTGAACGTAAGTTGTAGTCGTTGCGTGACATGTCAATTAAACTATCAAAATAAGCTTACGTTTACGTTGAACTCATACGTAACGTAAATTTATCTCGCCCTGCAATCTTTTGACATCTCAAATTTAATGTCACTTTGAGAAGATGAGAAAGAGAAAACGAAGTAAGACAGAAGTTGTAAATTCGAATAAGAGATAAAATGATGAAACGTCAGAATGATTAACCTCATTATTTATTACTTATGAAGTGTCAAAAGCAAATTATTTTAGGAAAAATAGCGAATTTGAGCTTCATTGAAAAATCCTGCTATTTTAATTGAGTAACAGCCAACATACTTTTAAGGCAAACTAATAAGAAAGACTTTATTCAATTTATGACAGTTGACCCATCCAAAGGTCACCCTATTTCAATATAGTAAGACTCCTAGCAAAGCAGAAATGAACGAAGCAGTTACATGACTGTCAAAGCAGCAATCAAACGTCAAAGTACCAGTCAACACAGCCGTCAAAGTCTAATTAGATGATAGTTCACGATATTAGTTTTTAAAAATAACTTGACGATGACGTTTAGTTTTGACGTTAGAGATTCACTTCATACTGGTGAAATTCATCTATAGTCTAAAATGCCACCATGTCAACAACAACATTTCATATACAGCTCAGCTGCAAAAAACACACGGACGGAACCAGTTGATGTTACAATTCGTCTGACTGTCTGTCTAGCGACGTATTACTACGTATAGAGAGGTTGGTACTACGGTACGAGTGTATCTATGTCAATAAACTCCAAAGTCTGGGTCCGTCATCAGCAGCGTCGAAAATGGCTGCTTTATGTTAGGAGTTCATAAATAATCTCTATGACTAGATTTTATTTTTTTTTTTTTTTGTCTACGGAACAACCATTTTTGGGACTTGTCGGTCGACTCGGCTCTCGACTTGGTTTGGTCGCATGTGAAAGTTGCAAGGGCACTTTGGCAGCCAGATACAGCTGTGCTCGTGCCCGTGCGCAAATTAACCAGAAATTCACTTTTAGCCAAAGCCTATAGCATCTCATTGAACGCTCTGCTAATGCTTGTAAGTCTTTGTTGCAGCTGAGGTTTTAATGATTTAAGTTTGGTCCAAGCCCAGAATAGCGAATGCCTGATGGCGTTAGTTAAAAAGTTAAAAAGTTAATTTTGCTATCATCGAGTTGGTGTCAATCGATAGACATGCCACAGGAAAAAGGTGTGAAAAGTGAAAATATCAATTTGAAATTGGGATGGGTGTTTAACTGTGTTAACTAACTTTATATCTATATGTACTTATAAAATAATATGCAGTAACTATGTCTATGACTTTCTGACTTAAGGAAAAAAACTCTTGTCATCAAGAGAAAGTTATATGCACCCGGTAGAGTAAATCAGCTTAACTAACTAAGCAAAGCCAACTAACTTGTTAGCCAATTTCATTTGGTCAGCGAGCGGTTAGCAATTTTTATGTTTTTTTTTTATTTTTTTGTTTATATTTTTCTCATAGGGGGAAATGTCACCTTACAGTTTGAACAGATTGAATTGGCCACACTAGGTAAGGATTGCTTCCGGGATTGGTCAGGCTTAGCTAAACTATACCTTATAGATAGATGTTTGCAACTCAAAGAAGACACATAAAACTCGTCTCCTGAGCCCGTGCGGTTTGGCCTGGCCATTACGTTGGGTTATCTGATTCAGACGTACATTGCTTGGATTTCCCCATTACGCGCTGGAGATTAATTGATAGCGTAAACGGTGTGTTCAATGTTTGACGGGACAGGATCGTTGATCGATGGACAGGGAAATGGATTTTTGTTCGTTTGCTTTTCGGCTTTATCGTCATCTGGTTTTAATATATTTTTTGTTTTTTTTTTTTACTGTATGAAAATATTTTTGTAAGACTGGAAAATACAAGCTTTGGATATATTTTGAGTGGTGGTGGTTGAATTTGTGACATCCTGACGACCGACGAAAGATAAACGTTTAGACTTTGTATGGTATAAGGTTTTCCAGTGAATTCGCAGTTAAACTGAGATTTCTGTTTACTGATGGATCAAATGAAATTGTAACCGAAGTCAAACAAGGCTTAAGAATGCTTTGCAGCAGTTTCTTTCAATAAAATGCTGTTTTCTTATTTGACGCACTAAGAAATTTTCAGGAAATCTATTTTGAAAGAGCATTCCACAATAACCAGAAAATCTTAAGTGACCTATTCTATAAGTTCCATAAACTAAAAAGAAGATCAAACGAAGAGTTTAGAATTATTGTAGATGTTCAGCTAGGATGAATTTTGAATCCTTTGCATTTCATTACAATCCTTGGCTTTCTATTCAAAGTTGAAGTTAAGGCCTAAAAGTGAATCGGTTATTCTTTGCTGACTGTGAAGTCATCATTATGATATTATCTGCTTGAAACGATCACTTAATGAATGGATGTTCGCAACGGAAATGGTTACATTGTAAATGCGAAAAATACCGACTAAACAGGCATGTTTCCAACATCAACATATTTGAATTTAACAGTGCTTCCTAAAAGGTTCACATTGATGGGCAATCTAGGAGTTGCACTGACAATTTTTTATCGAATAAACCTTCGTGTTAAAAATAGGCCATGAGAACTTAAGTCAAAATAATTCTGTGGTCAACTCGGGGGTTGTGGGGTTAAATTAATCCTTAGACTGAAGCAGTGTTCTAGTGAGAGAGTTGTAATCCCGATTGGAAAGACTCTAAATCATGACAGTCTTCATTTGATGAAGACCAAGACTCAGCTGACCTTGTATAATATTTGAGTCACAATCTAAATGCTCTTAATTGTCTTAAGTTAAACTGAATTACAACCAAGACAAATATTCATTATACTCCTCGTAGGTCTTTAAACTGGTGGTAACTGACTCTTGATGTCTTGAAATTCAAACAGTCACAATATAAACACATGGTTTTGTCTTGAAAGTCAAAAATCGATTGGTAAAAATCGTGATATGTCAATAGGCCATTTTACAAAGCCATCGTCTTCGCATTCATCGATAGCTGTGCATGGCGGGTATGCAATCCCTGCAAAAACCTTACAGAGACCAATATTGATTCTTTGCAGATGATACACACGAAGAGTGATGATGACATCATCATACCTATGTATATATACAAATATACTCACAATAGCTTCAAATGACATTCGCTTTTAAGTGCAGATGGCTTTTTTTCGAGTCTTATTCTCGTACTATTTGTTTTTAAGGATTGCATCAGTTAACAAATTTACCATTCACTCGATATCAGATTGTAATGGTGATGTGAGCCTATGAACATTTTATTGAAATAAAAGCAATTTATCTAAAAGAAAAAGCTTTTTATCTAATTGTGTACAATATTTTGTATATGTACTTAGACACAACTCTTTGTACGTTCAGTAATTAAACAAAGTCATTGTACAAAATCGAAACCATTTGACCAATTGATAGTATCTCTACAATGAAAATCCTTTTGGTTGTTTAATTGCATTTACATATAACTATTAACAGTACCACGGATGACTGACAGTGGTGGATTTGATATGACTCGGGCTCTAATGATTAATAAAAAGGCGTTTTTCTTTTTAAGCTCAGAGCAGAGAACTGAGCTGTCAAAAATAGATCTGTGTTTCTTTTTTAGCTCAGACACATCGAAACGCTCAGGTTGTGTTTCTTTTTTCAATCGGAGCTAGCTCGAAGCGAATGGAGTAAAAAGATGATCGCTTTTGTCACTTTTTTGTTCATGTGGTATGACAGAGACAGACTGCTTTTGGCAGTTCAGTGCTTTTTAGTGTGTTTCATAAATAATATCGGAGAGCTCTGATCAAACACTGCTCAGAGCATACTCGACGTGCTCAGGCTCTGCTCGTTGCTCTGCTCTAAGCTAAAAAAGAAAAACGCCTGAAGTTTAACAGCTTAAGTTGGCTTAAAAATTCAAGAATTCAAAAATATAATTATTTTCTTATTCCACTAACCAAAAATCATCCGAAACCAGAGGAGACGGTATACTTTCGTTTAAAATTTTCCGAGAATCTCGCCAGTCTTGGATATGCCACCCCTGGCTGAAATTATATATACCTACATACATTTGAAAAGCTCCTCAGTTAGACCAATTAAAAATTCGAATAAAATTTTTTAAATGGTTGCTTTTACACATAAACGCATGCCCTCTGACTTAAATTAATCAAAATTCCATAATTAACAAACCTCTTCAAACAAATAGTATTTAGTTGGTAAATAGTAGGTGCTTCAACTACCGACATCACCAAATCATGACAAGAAGAAAATTGTAGAACTATGTTATAGAACTTCCCAAATTTTTCTAATCTTTCTTAAGGAGTTTTGAAACAAATTTAAGATGAAAAATTCTTCCATATCCATAACTTCCTCATTTGGCATTTTGGTTGATTTGTTGGCTTTGGTCATTCAATTAGGATTTAAATAAAATTTTTGATTTTGAGACATACAGTAGACGTCCAGTATAACGAATGATATAATGTTCGAGGTCATTCTCTATATCGAGAGCGTTCGTTATATCGATCGACTTTTCCATTCAAAAAAATTTAAGTAAGTGGTTGATTTATTAATTTATTTATTAATATGTTTTTATTGATAATGATAAATTGAATGGTCCTGCCATTATAGTATACAACCAGATGAGACTTTAAACAACAAAAACACTATTTAACTGCTAACATTATCTTGCCGTCGTGTCATTGAATATGTGTGTGTAAGACCGTACATAAAATTCAAAACTGCATAGCGATAGACAAACCAAAAAATAAGAATTCTAACAAAAATGTTTTAGTAGGCGATGCGAAGACTAAACGAAAAACAGAAAGCTTCTTACAGTTTTGAACCTTTGGCGCACACACATACATATGTACGAGAATAAACTTATGTGTTGACATAAAAATATATGCATAGATCACAATGGCAAGAAAAAAATCATTTTAAGGCAATATATATACGCGTTTGTTATATCGGATACCAAATTTTTATCATCGTTCGTTATTTAGAGATGTAAATGTAAATTTCAAAAGCGTTCGTTATATCGCAAATTCGCTATATCGGGCATTCGTTATATTGGACGTCCGCTGTACTTGCAAAAATTGTAAAGCTTTCTTTCTTTCACAATTTGAAGTTGTTTCGAAAATCTTCTACTGCAAATATATTTCTGTAATATCTCCATCAAATTTGAACTTTTGCGTTTTCATAGATCTCAATACTTTTCATGACTGACAGTTTTTGTAGAACATTTTGGGTGGGATTATTTATCTCCGTTTTATAAAGTTTTTCGATTTCAGAAATCATAAAACCTTTTTACATTTTACCTGAATAGAAATTAGAATACCTTAAGCTGTCATTCAGTGTGTTCTGTCAAACTGTTAGTCAGTCAGTCACGGTGCTTGAAATTTTTGAATGCCGTGGTGAGTTTAATTTTCCTCACTAGCCTATAGTCAATATTTGTGTATTTGAAGTTTATGACTTAAAATTCTTTTAAATCGTCTGAGTTTGATCTTGTAAAATAAACGTGGGCACAAAAAGCCTCCTTGATACCATTATCGATCAGATCAGGGCCTACTCCAAGTGACTTTTGGCTTTCAACCATTCTTGCGTAGATATCTGGTGGCACGATATTTAAAACCGGCTAAAATATTGAGACAGTAGTCCAATAAGTATAATTTCAGACCGTCCTTGATCGACCAATTAATTCAATAGTTCGTTTAGCCTGGTTGGCTATAAGTATACCCATTAAATATGCTTGAGTAATAAATCAAATAACAAAAATTGACCAATGAGTCAGAAAAATTCGTGCAAGAACTCTTAATAATACACTTCTGGTGGTTTTCTAATGACTTTTTCGTTGCCAATTCCAACTCTACCAACCTTTTATTCAATCAAACTCCGCATAGACAGGTGTCTTGTCTCATAAAAATGCATTCGATATAATTTCAGTCTTATAACCGTCACTTAACACTCAGATTGTTACGCTTAATTTGTGCTGATATAATTACGTACTACATAGTATAACGCCTTTAAGTTAATAGTTCTATACATATTCGTCTAAAACAGCGCAGCGCCCAACAGTATTAAATTACCATAATATATCCCAACATGCGACAACAAGCTTTTGATAAGTTTGAGTTTCCCTTTTAAGCTGAAACTTTATATGTACCTAGATCTGCTGATGGAGCATAGAGCGGGAAAATGTGTGAACAGCATTAGTTATGCAGAACTATACAGAGAACTACATCGTGCAGTTTTCATCAATCAATCGTGGTTTGTTGGAATGACTGATCGGATTGTCATAAACACATGTTTTGTATCTATTTATGGCTTAGACGTGCTGGCATCGGGGCGGCGGCGGTGGCGGGGTATTGTTAAGGCTACACTCGTACCACCGAAGAACTCTATGCCTGTCATGCATATATTTGCTTAGGAGGTGCCTTAGTATCTAGTATCTACCCGCATTTAGCCTAAGATACAATGTGGAGGAAGTAACTTATTATTTTGTAGATTATGTATATTTTAATGCCAACTCCTCCTTCGGGCTGTTTTCACAATGGAACCAGCAACTTATTATGCACCTGCGCACAGCTTAAATGTTGCGCACTTCACTATGTGGATTTCTAAGAACTTGCTTCTGGCAATAAAAAAAAATAAGACTCTTTTAACTCTTGGCTAAGTCTAGTCTTTTGAGTTTGGTTTGTTGTGTTTTATTTTGTTTAGAGAAACAACAACAAAAAAAAAGTTCATTGGACTCTGGTGATACTTTTTTTGAATTTAAATGAATTTATTTTGCATTCGAACGCAACCATACAATTTTTTTTTTTTTTTCAAAGTTGATTTAAACGCATCAGAAGGCCCATTTATTTTGTCTAGAGTATCTAACTTGGCTAGTTTGGATGGCGACTACAGGCAGCAGCAAATACGCATGTGGAATTAATTCTTAGACTTTGAAAAAAAAAAAACTAAGATAAAAGAAAACTGTAAGAAGTTTACGTGCAAGTTTTGTATAAAATTTTATTCTTCATTTCCAAACAAAGTAAGTTTAATATTATTTATAAGTAATTGTCTAACGGTATACTTAATTGCTGAATGCATTTTCTTAGACACAATTTAAAACGGAAGTCTGCTATAAATAAGAAATACGTCTGTTTGGTGGATCTATTTTAGTCTACGAGTGTAATTTTCTTATAAAATCTTTTCCAATTAGGACTCAAAGTTTTACAAAACAAGACTATACTGTCATATTTCCACTTGACTATAGTTTTGGCATATATTTATATTAATTAGCACGATTTATTATTCCATAATTTGCTACTAATTGAGCTTTAATTAACTGACATATTTTGAGACAGTTGTTGACAGACATATACATTATAATCGTCACAACTAATTAACGAACGTTATTGGACAAATTATTAGGCAATCAACCATGCAAAGCCTTAAACATAACAAAAAAATCTGTCATATTATTTAGCAATTAATTAAGATTTTGTTAAATATTTTTTGGAAGATGATCAATTAAATTAACTCTATCAACTCAAAGTTAGCAAAGTAATAAAAAAAATGTTTTGCCAATTTAGTGCCTATTTCATTTTATTAGTACCTTGTGTTTAAGCTTGAAAACTGAAAAATCATTTTGATTTTTTGAATTTCAATCCTCTAATTTTTCAAACGTAGTAAAACTCATTTCTCTCGAATCTATAAAAACCTAAAAATTATTTTAATTGTTTCCAAAACTATGCCATTTTTGCACTAAATAAGCGTTAATAATCGTCAGTTCTTTTTTTTTGTATCAAACGATCTTTTTTTTGAATATTAATTATTCCATATGCAAATATCCAAAATTTGATTTTCTTCCTCTCTTCGAATAATGATGATGAGATGACAGTCACAATTGAATTGAATAAAATATATGTCTTTAAATAATCACCGTGAATAATAAATGAACGAATATAAAAGAGTGAGTATCGTGTCAGAAATATAAATCTTTTTATTAATTTAATTTTTTTGTAGATTAATTTTCATGGTCAACGAACTGCTTTTAAAAAGAAATTTATTTATCAGTTGATTATTTTTTTTTTTTTTTGATATCTAAAGTAGGACGGTATTATTCGTTGTGGATCTTTTATCGTACATAATTTAACAAATTTGTATTTAATATTATTAACATGTTTAAACAAAATAGATTGATTGAGTTTTTTTTTCTTTAACGGAGGAATAAGAATGAATTTAAACTCAACGTAGTTTTTGAATTACTTAGTTACTTATTAGGTGTTAAGAATTAGCGATTTTAAGTATTTGTTTATTAGCTTTAAATAAAATGAATAGGTATTTTGTTTTGAAATAAAATAAATTGATTTAAATTACTTAAAAATTACATTATTACATTACATTAGCTACTGAGGCTATAGAAGGTGATACAACACAAGACATTAATACAAGACAGAATGACAGAGCAGAGAAACACAACAGAAAGAAAGAAATAAAGAAAGAACACATGACAACAGCATGCGGTAGGTTTCTTTCTATTTCTACTAACCGTGCACACTGATGCTTGATTTTGGTGATCGATGGAAACCGAGATTTTATCAGTGACTTAAAAATTTCCCGATAATACTATTAAGAAGTATAGAAAGCATTTTTAACAAAATTCATCTAGTATTTTTTATCATCATCATCGATTCGACAACCGTCCTGGCCTCATTGTGCAAGTGTCACCAATTGTCGCGACACCGATCCAATGCCAATCAATCACTTACACCAAGGTTTTGGGCGTCCTGATCTACCGCATTTTCCCAGCGTAAGCATGGTCTTTCCGAGCTTTATTCTCTTTCCTTATGAGAGCTAGGTTTCCATAAGTTTTTTCTCTTGAACGGACCTCAGAGGACGGAGTGGGTTTTACAATGTCCACGGATCCATATGGGAGTACTGGCAGAACTATTGTCGCCTGTACCCCAGCAGCTGAAACATCAAGTCCCTGCTAATACCTCAATGGCTTGTCTCCTGATATAATCTTTGAAAGTTAACAAACGAAAGTATTCTTCCAACAGAAATACACTTAATAGAAATATAATTCAATATCAACATGATAACTACGTTTACTGTTAAATTTTTCTCTTTGATCAAATAATGTTAACCATTCTTATTTTTCACAGCAAGATCAAGATCATCTTTTATAACTCACAGATATATGTATGTTTAAATTTGAGCAGTGTTTTGATTTCCTTGTGTAAAATTAAATTGAATTTACAAAACAAAAGAGCTGAGCGGCAAACTCGATCATTAATTCATTAAAAATAATTGAAGCCGCAATTTATAAGGATCTCAAGACATTACACCACATTATCTGGTGCCTCCGATCGTGTCCGCTAACTCTTCTCAGAAACAATTTCATATCGATGATGTTCGATGAGTATATTTGATGGGCTTTTTTCGGTTTCGGCACAAGACGAGTGCGAATGCGAGGGCTGGAACTAAGATACATACGATCAATTCTTCGTTCCCTTTGCGCGAGAGGAGCGTGTATCCTTTCATTAGACCATTTTTGCCGATATCAACACCACTACCAACCGACCGACCGCACCAGGACGGACCGTGTCGTCGTCGTTGAGTGGTTATGGCGTGTTCAATTTCTCAGCGCGGTCTGTATGCCCTTTTGGGCTGGTATTAACTTCTTTTTTGTCTCAGAAGATTTCCTTCATCATATTTTTTCTCGATCGTGATTATTGTTAATTTGTCGAACAAGCAGTCAGCCAGTGAAAAGGATATGGTTATGTGGTGTGTGTTACCACTTACCGCGTGTTGGCGCACCATATTTTTTTATTTTTTCTCTTTTTTATTTTTTGGTTTTGTGTTGTTCTTTATTTGTTGCACGAATAAATCTTCTTGTTATGTTATGTAGTGTTTGATGTTAGGATCCTCTGCATCATTGCATCAAAAAATGTAAGATGCACGAATTGGTTGCATGTATTTGCTTACCCTGGGTGTTGATTGCAGTTTTCTTGAACAGCACATTTTGACAGTTATAACGACTTTTAAGAAACATTACATACAGAAGAAGATTAATAAAGGTTTACAGATTTATTTGAAATAAAATGCACCAAAAGTGTTCTAATATCGAGACCATTCGATTTTTTTTTTACAAAACAAATACTTATCCCAATGAAGAAGTCAAAAATGGAGGCCCGTCACGATGAGAATTAATGTGAAACAATTTTTGAGGGGACGTATAGGGAGTGTCGAAAGATTTATTCCATAAGATCATATGTGAGTTTTTTTTTTATATGCGAGGCGCCATAAATATTTTTTTTTTTTTCAAACTGCCTTTGTTTATCAGATCAATGGAATCAATAATTTGTTCTTTTATTACTTTTTTTTGTTTTTGTTACAGCAATTATTTTTGATAACAGAGATTGCGCTCGTCTTTTCGCCAAGTTTGATTAATTTAAATCTCAATTTAGTTATTTTAAGAAAAGGATTGGCTCGTTTTTTGCCTGTAACTCAACTTAGTTACAACCGCAACTCATAAAGGGATTTAATTTAGAAACTACTTATGATGTGTTAAGTCAATTTTGTAGAAAAAAATTAAAGCTCTGGACACTTTAAATATAAGAGCTGTTTTGACATAAAATAAAAAAAAAATTGTTTAAAGAAGAAAATAAAGAATTTCACACTTCCATTACCAAATGAAGTGTTCCCCAGGGCTGTCATTTAGGACCACAACTCTTCTCTTTGAAAATTCTGTATAAGTTAAGGAAACATTGTAATTTGTTGTGTGATAGTAACATTATTATAATAAGTTTTTGAACATTCGTTTTTCAAAATGATAGACAGAAAATTTGATGGAACTATCCCCATTCACGACTTTTCCAAATTTCATTCTCTTCTACCCTTCAAATAAGTATGTCCTCATTGAAAGTGTCTTAGTCTATCTAAATTAATAGACAAAATTTGGATTTAATAAAATGACGTTCGCATGTGTAATTGTGTTGGCCCTGGGAACTTAAGGCATTCTATTTAAGTCAGAGGTTGTCGATGTCAAAAAACTTTCGTATGCAGTTGTAACAAATTGATTTTTTAACAGAGTCATGGTTTGACAATTTGCAAATGCATACATCACTTAAACCCTAATGTCGCAATTAATTTGTTAACTCCGGGGCTATGATTTTGCCCCAAAGACTCTAAATTACGTTCCATTGTCACTATGTTGCTAGTTTTTATTTTTTTTTTTCATTTTATTTTTATATAACAACAACAAAAATAATTATTATGCCTTTAACATCTATATATACATATCTATAAATGTGTAGGTATATGTCGAATCATACCCATGACTTTTGGTTTCTAATGGCTTACCTCGAGTGGCTATATTCTGGGACAGCATCTGAACTCTGGGGTCAACATTGATCTATTCGTGGGTGTTTGGAGTTTAGCCTCAAGGCATTCACCATTGAATTGATTTTTCCTCTTTTGTAATTTTTTTTTTATTGTTGTTGTTCTTATTGAGAAAAACCTCAACTATCAAGTTGCATTTATATTTGCTGCTAAATCATTATAATTTTTTTATTTTCGTTTTCTTTGTAACATGTTCAATTATATGAACCTTCAAATGGCAGATGAAGAAAGTGAAAGGTGCAGTCGCATTTCGATAAAAAAAAATTAAAAAAAAAAATACAAAAATTAGGTAATGCTTTCATGTTTTGTAAGTATGTATAGGCATATGACTTGAGTTTAAGCCTACTACCTACTCGTACTCGTACCTATTGAAAATGAAAGTGTGCCAATTAAAAGATTGGGTATACCTACATATATTGAGCAATAGAAGGAAAGAAAATTTTTTGAAAACAAAAATTTTAATTGGCTTTTAATGCTGAGGACTGATGATGGTGCAATAAAAATAATTGACATGTTTGGGCCAAGCAAATGGTTGTACGGTCGTCGTGTTTATATCTACTCGGTTGAAACAAGTTGAAAAGAGTTCAACGAATTAATGGAATTTTTCATCAGGTGTTTGTACTTTTGTAGCTCTAAGTGGAATTTTAGGTTTTGTTACTTCTTCGGTTCACAAAAAAAAAGACAAAACTGGAATGCACAATTTTGAGCATTTGGTAATTTTAAATTTATTTTATATTTTTGATTCAACATGGCGGGCCAACTTTACATCCATCAATTCATGAAATTATTGTGCACAATGCCAGAAGACTGAAGAAAAGGTATCATTTATATCCCCTATACAAAATAAAGGAGATTAAAGGAGTATCACATTGTTGAGTACGGCCTATAAGATACACTCCTCTATAGCTCTAACCTACAAGATCGGATAAGTTCCTTGAACGTCTAAAATAGAAAGTCGAAGTTTTTGACTTATTTTCACTTGAACATCGATTTTCTGGAAAAAATATAATATCGTTTTTCTTGCGAAAAAAATAAAACAATTTGTTATTGGTATAACTATCTTATGCTTATCATATTCACATCATCAAAAAGCGAAAGTCGTCGTCGTGTAAATCACATTTTGTATAAAGAATACATCAAAAAAATAGTCACAATCGCATCAGGGTTATTTGCATTTTAGAAAAACAAACCTTTGATGAGTAACCATCATATTTTCCATCTTAAAAAATTGAAATCGAAATCACGATTTCCTTTAAAAATAAAATATAAGACACATACCTAAATAAAATCTCCATATTTGTTTGTAAGAAATCACACAACATGTTCATTACATTGGGGCATTTTTATTTGGAATTATGAAAAATAATAATTTTTTATAGTAAATAATTTAATTTTTGTCTTGCCTTTTAACTTTAAAATCACACTTTTCCGGAGCACCAAAACAACAATATGATTTTTTCAAAACGAATATTTTTTATTTCTCATATGATTTTTAAATGATCGAAATTTTAGCCATCTACCAGTGAAATCTGACTTTGAATATGCACCACAAACATATAAAAACTCAGTTTTAAAATTAAAAATTAACCTCTTCCGCAGTCAGAAATTACCTAAATTTTGATTCATTAGGACAAAAATTCCGACGAATTTTCAGATAATTCAAAATTTAACATTTTAAAAGTTAAAAAACCCACATTTTTTTTAGTAAGAATCACCTTGTTTCGGTTTTTAAAATGGAATTCTCAAGAATCACAAAGATTAGTTTGCTGAGCATTTTTCTGTCCCTTTTCAATAGTTAACGTCCCACTGTATAACAACGGCTTTGGCGGCAGCGGTGTTGGTGGTGATGTTCATGTTACTACAAGCCTTAAGCCACCTACTACATCATTCATTGAACCATCAACAAAAATGTCAACCGAATAAAACATCATGCATCATCAATCCAACAACTAAACAACTCTCTTCTGCTCTTTCGTCTTCATGATAAACATCCATTTACATCAAGTGTTCCCCGCTTAGCTTTCGATTCCAATCCAAATCCAATAGCCTGGAGCCTTTCCTCCTTCTTCAAAACACCGAAGACGAAGACTCTTCCATTGAAAAATCACCAGCGCAGCGACTTGGCCAGAATATCAGATGAACAAGTTTCTCAAAATCCAACAACAACAAAACAAAAAAAAAGTAGAAGATCATGCATCTGCATACAACATTTTCTTGGACGCAATTCTTCAACTTCAAGAATATAAAACGAAATCGTACGTACGTCGTCGTCGTGGTCGTACATAGGTCCGATCCGAGTACGTGCTCGGGGCAGCGAAATTATTCTCAATTTGATAGACGCATTGTCAATCAATTTGCCATCTCGCCAATGAAGTTCTGAAGAAATTGTCACGCATGCATATTCCCTGCACATACTTATACGACTTCAAGTACGAGCTTAGTGATAAAGTGTATAGACTCGTGAACCTTTGTGCTAATTTAATCAGCCAATTGTGGCAAATTCGAAAATACTCGCAAACTCGTAGCCAAGTCGAGTCGCACTCTTGACCAGACAGCTTTATGGCTGGTTCTGGGTTTGAAGAATGAAGGAGTATTTTTTTTTTAGTTTCTTGAATCTTTTTTTTTTTTTTTTGCCTACAATTTATTCGATCCGTGAAGAAACAAGAGTCATTGCTCTCGATAAACTGTGCGAGTCTGAAGTGAGGAGGTGTAGGTATGTAGGTACTTTGTCTAATTATAATGCAGGTGCAAATTAACGGATAGCGCTAGATAGCCCTATGTGCAAATCAGCCTAATGCATTAGCTAAGAATTTCTAGAGCTAAATGGCGATCATGACATGATGATGGACATTGATGCCTCAAAACGGTGGCACAATCCGCTATACGGATTTTAATGCTAATTTTTAAGTTGGCTTAGACATAATACCTTAGTACTTATTGAATACAGGGGCGAACTTGATTTAAGACAATGGTGGGACTCAACTTTTAGGGAAAGAAGGATCCCACCATAAATATAAAAACAAATAGAACCGAATTCTCCTATTCATAAAAACTTTTAGACATGAAAAGTTATGAGATCTTAAAATACGTTATAGCTCTAGTTGTATAGGTATTACTTTGATCAAAAGGTTGAGTTGTTGCGTTACTGCGTGGTGCAAGTTCAATTTTATTTTGTAAATTGTACAAACACAGCGGGACGTCACTTTTAGAAATGACAATTTTAAAGCTGATAATTCCATAGAATGTCAATGACAGATGGCGATAAACGGAAACGGTTGTTATTACGTGAACTTTTTGATTAAGGTTGTATGAAGGAGTAATTTAAACATATTTTAAGTAGAGGGTTTTCAAAACAAATTATGACGGAAAATTATTATATATGTACATATGTACAATGTTTACCTGGCCAAATATTCGGCCCTAGCGAGGAATTATATCGCAGTGGAATATTCTTCGTTTTTATACGATTCGGAGTTTTTGCTTCCAGGTATTCTTCGTATCAGTTGTTCGAAGTTCTTCTTCCACATTTATTTGACGCACCCGGCGAATTGGATTGAAATGGGATGAAGTACATTTTGTTTGTTCAATTGTTGACAACGTAGTTTGATTGTTCTTCCGATTTCCTCAGTTGTGGAAAGTGTGGAAAGAAAATACTACGATGCATGGGTTTATTTATTCATTGTGATAAGATAGCTAGAAAGAAGGTTTATCATTACCTATCTTATCCTTATCATATACATATTCATATCAAAAAGCGACAGTATGCATTGCGTACGATTTTCATATCCGAAGGGATAACTCGCTAGGTCCAATTCTGTTCTTTGAAAACAGAAAACTAATTCCGAAGTTCAATTTCCCACAATTGATTCTCATTTATGAGTGTTAAGAGTATTTCGTAATTGAGGATCAGTTTTGATCGGTAGTACTTGGACTATATTAGGCGAGTGTAGAGCATTGCCAAGGCTCTCTGTTGTAGGCATAGGTTTCCTTTTTTCATTACGTATAATTTGTGTAAAAAAATCGAATATTTGTTTGATGTTTTGACGAAACACTTTTAAGTGCTAAAATGCGGCAGGTGACTTCGTTACAGGACTGACTTCAAGCTAAAATATAAATTATTTGGCTTAATTTCTCAGGCGACGTACTAATATTGTTTGATTATTTGATTCCTAAGACCATTCCAGTCCTTCCAACATTGGATTTTTTTTTGACAAGATACATAACTAACAATGAATCACCAACTCTCACCTTTTAGAACTCTGGTGTCATCTTTCTTCAACAGGAAATCAGAAAACTTTAACATCTACTTTACTTCTCTTTAATACAGAAAAACAAAAGATTTACAACTATTGCGATTTCGCCTTATACGGGCGAATATATTTGATTCTTGGCCTCTTAATGCTCTCCTCCTTCGGTATGAGACATTTCAAAAAATTGTCTGTCAACATCCCTGTTATGCCCCAAATTCTACGATTGCCTACTACAAATACTGGTCCACTATAGCCACTCCTATATTGTGTATATCGAAAGTTATCCGGTGAAGCTAGTTCTGCAATGGGTATGGTAAAGGCACTCTCCACTTCAGCTTTATTAAGCTTTAACTCGTCCAAGTTCAAATTCCTAATAATTGCATACACTGGCACTATGGAAGCAGTAAATTGTGGACGCCAGCATGGTCCACTACCCCAAATATCGATGCGAGATCTTGCCAAGCCGATTTCTTCTTCGGTTTCGCGCAGAGCACAATCCTCGAAACTTGTGTCTTCAGGGTCCTTGATACCACCTGCAAAAATACACCTCAAGCTATACCTAAGTTGGATTGGACTAATTGAACTTTATTTCATGGCAAATACTTACCTGGAAACGATATCTGGTGGACGTGTCGACTAAGCAGACCCGAACGACGAGTATAGAGAATCGAAGTGTCACCTTGTTCATCAATGCAAACCGGAACCAAAACAGAGGCCTCGGGTTGAGGTTTGCTTGGTTGGCGAATTTTCGCAGTTGGCAGATTTTGAAGACATTCCATGCATCGGGAGCGATTCTCCGCACTCAAGATGTTGGCAGCCGAATAAATAGATGACGTTCTTACGGCTTGCCTTTGTAGAATCATAATTATTTGTGTGGTATGTAGTAAGTAAATTTGAAGCAAGCTGGAGAAACTATTGGGTTTTCAATTATATCCTTATCTTATTTGATTTAGTCACAGCCACATGTTGAGGAAGTTGGAATATGTTTTCAGGAGAAGTGTTATGAAACAAGGTAGATAAATAAATATTAAAAAAATAAAATAAACTTCGATCCTATACAAGAGTCAAATGTCAAGAAAAGAGAAAGTGACGTTGACAGTTGTTGGATGATGGGTTTGTTTGTTTGTGAAGTTTTAATCTGAATAATCTATTCGACACTAGGTGGCAGGTAAAATGGATGAGGGATATCCAGCTCAGTACGTAATCCAGTTATAAGCAGTGCTGTCAACGACAAAAGTTGATTCAGTAATAGTGTTTTAGTTAAAACTTTATGGTCGTTTATATTCAGCTCTTGCGCCTGTTGGATGTTTAAAAGTCGCTCATACATAAAAACAACATCGTAAATCCCAATTTCTCATCTTATCCTGAAATTTCGGAACAGAGGATTTTAATAACAACATGCGCCCAACGTTGGACCGAAATTATTTTAAAAATCGTCTGTAATCCATTTCTCATAAGAATAAAAGTCAAACAATTAGTATAGTATTAGGTTTTGTTGTTGTTTGTTTGTTTTTTGTTTTTATTATTAATTTTAACAAATTCCGAGAATGAGCATTCTCAGGTTTTCATATTCATTCAATATAACTTCCATAATCTTTATACATACAATTGCATTTAAATCTAGTTTTCTTTCTGTTTGTTTTTTTGTTTCATTAAATTTTATGAATTAATGAAAAACTAATTTTATATAATAGAGATCTCTACAATAAATATAAATAATCTATTTTTACTTTTTTGTTATATCTTTATATATATATTAAATATTCCAGTACAAGTACACGTATTTCTATATAATTATAACTACTGATAAATACATAAACTAATTCATTTTTTAATAACTAGTAATCTCTATGTAATAGAAAATAATATACATATTTACTTATATATAAATCATCATTATATATTTGATCTATTTTTGTTGTTTTTTTTTTCTAATAATATTTTCCTTACCAAAAGAATTTAATTTCTGAACGTGTTTTTTGTTTTTTAAGTTAGTAAATAGTTTTTCTTTTAATTTTTGTTAAATAATTTAATTTATTAGTTAAAAAAAAAATCAAGGTAGGTAGGTCCATAATAAACTATAATTTACTAACTAATTTAGGAGGTACTTAGACTAAAGTCTGATTAAGTTCTTTATTATTTTGTTTTGTGTGATTTAACATATTTTTCTCTTATGTTGTTTTCATAAATTTCTTATTTGTTTATGGTAAATTGTCTATAATTTTATATTGTAAAAACTGTACGCGACTAAAATGTTTGTTTGTTCTTCATATATACGAATTGACATGTGAAATTAGTTTCTCTTTTTTTTATATTTATTGATCAAAAAATGTTCTAATATTGTTTTATTCATTTTTTTTGTTGTTTCTAAATTTTAATCTTAAATTTTAGGTTTATGTTTATTTGGCACAAATATTTATTCTATTTTAAAATTTAAACAATTTGTATTTTTGTTTTTTTTTTTCTTTTTTCGGGGAAGAAAAATGTAATTCTCTTATCTATATTGAGATTTTGTATTATTTAAATTTATTTGTTTATTATAAAATCACCTTTTTATGCTTGGTTTGGTCGGATATTCTATATTTTATTAATTTGTTTATTTTTGTAAGTAGTAAAGAGGGTTTTATTTTTGAAACAGAGTTAAGTTTGTTACCTGTAGGATGTTGGTTTGACGAAATTTCAAGAAAGATTATCTTGTTTTTCAAAAACATATTAAGGGAAATGAAATTCATTAACTAAATTGCATTGGCAATGCATTAGCAACAGAATTGTGTTATGTGCACTCTGCCTTAACTTATAATTCAGTTGGATAATTCATGAATCGGTCAACGTCAAAACCAAAAGTGACAGCAGATCTAGAATTTAGACACAAAGGTCTTCAAATGCAAAAATGCTAAGCCCATTCCTTGGAAATTGCAGATGTCATTAATTAAAAAAAATAATGAAAATGTAGATTCATTTCACAGATAACGTTTTTGTAAAATAAAGTACTACAAATTAATAAACATTAATTGTATCTAAACTAAGATTAATAATTCCAAAAGAAGAATATTTTTGATTGGTAGAGCAACACTAAAGTGATGACAGGTAAATATAGGATTTGATCATAATAGATTCGTTCAGTTTCGATAAAAAACCACTCTCGCGAACGCAACTTATGTATGTGCTTAGTTGAATATGATATTTAGTTTAAGCAAGATTGAGTTTGATTTGACAGTAGTGACAGTTGGCTTCTTTCTGACATTTGTAGACACAATTCAAATTGATTTATGACATTAGTTTTAGTTATGGTGTGTGTAGGACTTTGAATTCGAGACAGCTAAATACCTAAGCTGTCAAATGAACTGATAAATGATAACTGTAACAGTTATACATATATTAAATGATTTCATGTATTTGTTACTTTCTATGTTTTAAAGCTCAGTAATATCCTGATTGAAAGATAAACGAAAGATAAAAAGAACTCTGACAGTTTGATTCTACAGGATTATTATCTAAAAGAAACATTTTCACAGTTGTGTTCATTTGTATGCTTAGTTAAGGTAGGTATATTGTTCTAGATTTTGTATGAATGAATTAATTAATTGTGGTCAGTAGAAAATCTTATCAAAAAACTATTTCAACTAATCTTTTGTGTTTGTTTTTAAATATCGGTTTCACCATCTTAACTACTTAACTTATTTAAATGTAATTTAAATTAATTTCTTCAGATTCAGACACTACTTTCGTTCTTACTTGACGTCGTCGCTGATTGGACGAACGCCTTGACACTGCCCATCGATCCGTTGCTACTTCCGCTGAATTTACTATTCACCGGATATACACAGCTTTTCCGTTTGACGAAACTCGGCGATGGTGATGCGGAGGATGTTCTTTCCGATAAATTAGCTAACAACGGTAGTGATTCGTTCCGTGAGAATATTCGTTCATCGGTGGAATTACGCTTGCGCATTAGACCGGAACGTTTTTGTACTTGAATGAAATTGTTGTTAGCCGAATGAGGGACTGGCGATGATTCCTGCGACAGAAGTGAGGCATCCTCGGAAGTTGTATCGACTACAATTGGATCGTAGACGGGGAAGTGTGATTCGAGCACACCGGGACGGCGGCGTTGGTCCTCCGATTCAGCGTCATGTCCATTCGATGATGGGGTTTGAGGCGTTGGTGGAGACTGCAGACGGATGAGGTTAAGTGGAGTCGAGAATCGATCCAGGGACGAATTGGCACTGTAATAGGTGTCCAGTGATCCAATGTTGGCTTGCGACTGTGGTGCCATCAAGTTCTGACATTGACTGTGCTCCTGCAATTGACAGCAGGTGGATCCACTGCGACATGGACAACTGGGACAAGAACTTGGACACTCGCGATCGAGTATCTGGCTATCACTGAAAGTTAGCTTCTTGCCCAGTTTTTTGGTTGTCTCTGATGGGCCGCCATTTTCGTCGAGCTGGTCAGCAGATTTGGAACTTTTTCTCCGTTTCTTATTTGGCAGCGTCTTGGAGTGACTGAAAGCTGACTCGAAGCTTTCGTCGCTGGACTCATCCCGACTGTTGCTCCGCATCGGTATCACCCGTGGGAAGGTCACGAACACTTGCCCCATCCGTTTGTATTGGTCCTGGTAGCGAGAGTCATCAGCGCAACTTGACAGGTTCTCCGTGAGTTTCGGAGCTCGGCGGAGGATTTTCGGTGTATGAAGTTGGGACTCGTAGATGTCCTCCATCAGTTCTTGGTTGCCATTTTCACTTATGGACATGTTTTGCAGATACCTCTCTATGCTGTTGGCCAGACTCATAGCGGCACTTGTGCGGGACGAAATACTCGAGATCTCAGACAGCGTTTCAGGACTGGCCAAGGGCGCCAATCCAAACCAGTCGTCGTGGATTAGATCCACAGCCTTGGGACAGTCTGAGGCTCGTCGAAGTGGGGCCAATGGGAGACTCGTTGGCTTCTTGCCCATTCGGGCCGATTGCTGTCGATGGAGTATACTCTTGGCAGGCAGTTTTGGGGACGGTGATTTGGTTATATCCGAGTAGTTGATGGCCATATCGAAGGCTACTGCCTTGGGTTTGTGCAATATGGGACAGTCTAGTGGAGGACAATCGGTCATGATGACGGTAGTTGCTTCACTGGGCACCGATGGACTGCGACCATTGATACCACACGTCGCGTGACTCTCGTCCATCATACTTGATATGTCGTACTGCTGCATTGAGGAGCTCATCTGACTTCGGCCGAACAGGCTTCCCGCTATGGATGACGCCTTACTAGACCCGGGACCGCAGGACAGTGGCAGCGAAGGATGCATATCGATGGGACTCTGCAAATTGGTGAACGATGTCTCGAGACAGAGTTTGTGAGTTGTATTGGGCGTTGATACGGAGTTGGTGATGTTTGAAATTGGGCTTTGGGCCCTCTGACTGTTTGAACAATAATTGGTGGTCGAATGTAGGCCATTTGAAGTTAGGATCTGATCTATTGTTGCGTCATTGGGTAATGTTTGAAAGGCATTCGATGTTTGTCTTTGGGGCTTTCTTGGGCCGCTTGTAGTTACAACCTAAAGATGGAAAGAGCGAAATTATTTTTAGATTAGGTTTTTTTTTTGTAATTGGCTGTAAGTATTTGGCAAATGGAACTAAGACTGCAGTGGATTATACAAATATATAAGTGAATATTAATATCAAATTATCATAAGTAATTAATAAAATTAAAAAATGGAAAGTTGACTTGAAAAAAAAAATATTGTTTTATGGACAAATTCAATTAGCTATTCACATCGATTAAAATATTAGAGTAAACAGAAGACAAACGAGAAAACGCCACAAAATCAGCTCCAAACAGTGAGAGATATTAAGCAAAAGCTTTTTCAAATGTGCGTACAGAAAAAAAATCTAAATAACATTCTGAATACTCATATTTCTTGACTAAAAAGCGGATTCCATTGCATTTCGTATCCAAAATCTGACCATACATAAAAGTTCCAACTTTCGTAATGCAGAATGCAGATGCATGCTTTTTGGCAACAATAATTTTAAAGGAACAAAATAATTAAAAGAAAAGAAACTTACAAAAAAAACAAAAATTCAGAAACTAGAAAAAAAAATATTTGAAAAACTTTTTTAACAATATTATTAGTAAGCTGTTAAACCAAAAGGGGTATAAATCTGCCAAACACTTTTAACCTAACCGAGAAAATTCCGGTAGTTAAAAATTAAACTTAATTCTGTTTATAAATATAACATAGACACCACTATATGTCAATTTTCTCTTCTTTTTTAGGCACATTATTTTTTGAATGAAGATATTAATAGTGGCGGAAGTGTAAAAAAGCAGTTAAGAGTCTTGGATTAATGTCCTGAGAACTGCAAATGCAATCATCTTTCTAAAACCGATTATACTAATAGAAATTCTAACTTAAAATAAATGCCGCAAAAACTCATTAAAAATCAGGACCTAGTGAATTCCAACCATGGTACAAATTAAGGGGTCAATCTTTTTGACAATTTCAAAAGCTAATTATAGAAGAATTTTTAAATCAGGGACAAGGGGCAGTTTCTATGAAATAAGACAATAATTTGTCACAGATAAGATCTCAGGCATGACAATCCTAAGCTTTATTTATATAACGTCACGGTACACTATAGGAAATTGTGCTTAGAACTTTTAGCAAAAGAATTATACTGACAGAAAATATTCGGTACAATATTTCTAACGTGACCGGAAATGTCATGAGAAAGTGTTACCTGTGAGCTGTCAAACGCAAATTTGGAATTTTAAAAACCAGGGGCCGAATTACCGCATCAGTTAACGAATAATACGTGACTGAATTATGTCGATTTGGCATTCCCTCTCACGTTAACGAGCGATCTAGTACTTCAATTTCGAATTCTGTGATCAGCTATCGAATGAGATTTCACTCGACAGACTAAAAGTTAAATGATGGTATGTTTTTGCAGCAAATTGTGGATCAAAGTGAAACAATTATAGTATTTATTATTTTATTGTTGTATTTTAAACAAAATTTGTCGTTCAAGTTCATAAATAAAATTAATCAGGAACAAAAAAATCGATGGCAAATTATATGCCTACCTCGATTTGGCCAAACATTAATAAGATTTTGGCCTGCGCTCTATTGCTCTGTATTTTTCATCGCCTGAAATATTAAAGTTTCGTAAAAATACTTCACAAAGGTTGTTTTTATTCTCACCTTCAGAATCACTTGATAAGAAAAAAATACCCATTATAAATTATTTATAATTTCTTTTTTTCAACCTATTCACAATTTACTGCAAGTGTATTTTTTAGATAAAGCTTTGGAAAAAAAGGAGAAAACTGTGTTCCGCACCATTTTTTTAAATGGCGTTTTCATCATTGAAGTAATATGATGATCTTAATGTCGTTAAATCTGCTCCTTTTTTATTTAAAAAAGAACTAAAATACTCTGCCAAAATTTTCGACAGTCACATGTAAACGCGACTATAGGGTATGTGGCATTTTTTCTTCCTTTTCGTTTTTCATAAACTTGAACAATTTTGAATTTTGAAACGATTCATTAATTAGCTTTAATTAGTTTTAAAATTTTCAAATATTTGGAAAACTCATAATCGTTTAGAAAAATCATTCGAAAAATGTGTTATCAATTTTGTTACCACAAATTAGCAAAACTTACAACTAACAAAAACCGCACCCAATTATAATTTTTAAGCGCAGACAACATTTTTGCAATAAAATCTTCATTTCAACACAAAAAGTCGTTAAAAAAAACGTTTTCTAGATAAATTACTATTTCAAATTCAAAATAAATATTTTGTATTTGTATATTAAAACCATAATGTCAACACAATTTTCCATTCTTACTACCAACGTTTTGTCCCGATAACATCATGTTGCCATTCTTTAAACTAAACATATTGGACTAAGTCAAATCAAGAAATATTATATCTATTTTTTTTTTTATCAACTAAGTGTTTGTCTTAAATTTAAAACATTATTCCCGCCATTCATTGTACTTACTCGGAATAACATCGTTTGTATGCAGAAATAAGTTCAAACTGTGTTGATATGTTTTTAGTCCTAAATCTAACGATCCACTTTAATCGTTCTTTGATAGTGTTATTAATTTTAACTCTTCTCTAGGTTTCTCAAAATCTAACAAACTTTAACACTTTCCCGGTCAGTTGGGGAATTCATAATTGAGGAAGTATTTTTATTATAATTTTTACCAAAAAATGTGCTTGGATACATTAAAAAAAATAAAAAATTAAAAAAGTGTGAGGTATAATTACAATAATGCCACGAATAAAACTAATAAAAATATTATTTGAATGAATATATATAATATATTAAATTTAAACACCAAAGGAATCAGCAAAATACACAATCATATCGAGAAATTTTCTTTTTGTATTTTAAATTAATTTTCTAAACAAAAAAAAAACGGAAAAAACAAATAAAAACAATAAACTTATATTTTTTTGAATACCTGGTGTCATAAATGGGCTTTGAATTCAAATCTACGCTAGACATCGATTCAGTTTGGGTGCCATAATTTTTAATTTGATCTTTATGTATCGCGACCTGTTTTGTAGATTTGTGTTGGTACATATTTATATTATTTTTCAAAAAACAAAAACAAAAAATAAAATTTATTAAAATCAAAATCATAAATTTTAGTATTATTTATTAATTAATTTTGAATGATTTTATATAAAAAAAGCAAGGATTTTAAGCAATAAATTATGTATGTATAATATATTTTGTTGATAAATTAATTTTTTTTTATTGCATTTATAACACCATTAAGGATTTTATTTATATGATTTTATGTTTTGTTTTACACGACTTATGAGATCTCTAACACGTGTTCCATGGTAAACTTTGGCAATGAACACAGAGTTTTCTTTTAGCAAAGGTAAATCCTTAATATAAATTTATTTAATTAGTGTGTTTTTATGTTACTTTTAAGTGCAATTGGGTGACAACGTTACGTGCAAAGTATTTTTTTTTTTAATAATTTTAAAAACAAATTACTTCGTTCTTGTTTAAATGGAATAATTTACTTGCAGTATACGATATTTATTTAGAGAAGAGGACTAGAGAAGCATAATTTATTATAACTATAAGTCATTAGGTCCTTACAAAAAAATACCAGGCCAACCAACATTAATGGGACACAAACTAAAAAATAAAATAAAAAACAATTTGCCAAAAATTAAAAAAAACAAAATTAAATAAAAATCAGAAAAGAAAGTAAAAGTTTTAATAAAAATATTTAAAAATTTTATTCAACCAACATAGGTGCATATCGTATTTTACAACAAATAAAGCTTAAACTAAACAAAAAATAAAATAAAAATGTCAAAGAGGTTATAAATATTGTCAAATTAATTTTCCTTCTTTCATATAATGCAATTAACAAAAATTAAATACTTTCTTAAATGTGCAACAACTTTTTGCTTTGTTCGAGTGCTAATTAATAAAAATTCTTATAATAAATAAAAATTAAAAACAACATAAAATTCTTTTTTGTTTTTTTTTTTTTAAATAAATAAAATTCACAGTAAATTGTCAAAGAAACATAAGTTAACGTTTTACAAGCATTCATTAAAATACATTTTCCATTGGAGTTATTAAACAAAATAAATAATAATATGTAATGTTTTTGTTCTTTTGATTAATTTTTTTTTTAATGGTTTGTTTTAAGTTAAAATAATAATAATATCAAACTAAATACTCAATTTCATAACACAATAATAATAATAATACAATAAACAAAAACAAAAATATAATTTAATAAAATTTGTTTTAATTTGTAATTGAATAATAATTTGTTTATGTAATAATTTTATAATTAAACAATTTCAGGCGGTTTCTTGACATAGCCAATTACCTTTTTTAGTGCGGCCAAAACTTTATCTGGCATATGATCCTGCAACATGACAGGTGAGATAAGTACTTCGTCGAAGTCGGTTGTGTCGGCCCAGATGGCTTGATAGACGGGTTCCTTGTTTTTATGCACGTGTCTGGATGAGAGGAAAATATTTTTTAAAATAAATTAAAAATGTTTGAATATAAAATTTTCATTTGACAGGTTTATATAACTGACACTTGTTTCTCTGATTGGACTAATTTAAAAAACAATAAGACTCATTTAAACACATCTGTAATGTTCATCTACGAAGGTGTTTAAAATTATTGTGTAAGAAATTTAAAAATGCTCATAATTAAAAGTCCTTCAATGCAAAAAATGGACTCCTTGTCAATTGCTATTTTTTAACTAAAGAAAAAATCTCTGAATTTAAGGAAAATTTAAGTTGTATACTTTCTCTTTTTTTTTAAATTTTCCACCACTTAAAAAAGAACAAAAAAAATCTCCATACTGTAAAGCTCAAAGGTACACAGACTTTATTGTCCTTACTTCAGCACAGTTTATGGTTATGACCGGAAGATCCTGTTTGTTTTTTTTTTTACTAGTACACACAAAAACGTATGTTAAAAAAAAAACACACTCTCAAAATAGTGTTTTCAAACGCTTGACGGGATGTGGAACATATTTTTTTTTTCTGTTTACCTACATACGAGTATTTTACACAAAGGCAAAATATTCCCGAGTAACACACTTTCAAGTGGTGATGGTGATGGTGCAAGAGTGTAAGGATTGGCAAAGTAGTGCGAGTGAATGCACAAAAACTGAATCTAGGAACATCTCTCCATATGGACAAGAGCACAAAAAAAAGGGGGGAATAAATAAAAGAAGAAAAAAAAAAAACGAAGTTAACTTACTCATCGGGCTTTGGATGGTGTCGAACAATGTGTATTATCCTTCCGGGCGGATATAGTGGTTGATGTAGTGTTAAAGCTATCGAACTGTCTGTTGGATGAGCACTTGTCGTCCTCGCTGTACCACGTTCCTGGATGTTAACCGAGAAAGAGAACATGTTTTGTTATTCAAATTCATAAATTTTTTTTTTCTTCGTTTTATTCATAGTTCATGTGCAGCAGGAAAAAACTTTATACAAACATACATAGATATTGTGGGCGTAAGGGATATGAGAGAGGTATAAAGATTATAAGCAAGCGGTCACTAACCTCTTGATACTGATTTATATGGGTATCCTTGCCAGACATCTCCACAACGGACGTTGGCTCCGGTCCACAGCAGCAACATATCATAGAGCAGGATATAGTCTTCCACTATTAAAAGATAGAAATTAAATGAAAAGATGATAAAAGTTATGAAACCAATCAAAATTTTCTAATATGACTTCCTAACATCCAAGTGAAAATGAGAAGGATATGACAGTTTGTATATGTTTCAAAAGAGAATGGAATATTAAATTGTTTAGTTTCTTATGCTTTGTCTTTGAAATTCAAAAATGATTTAAAACACTGATTGTGAATTTAATTTCTCTAAAGATTCTCTCTCGCTTTCGGGTACACTGTGGCGTATGTGGTAGATTTTTAGTGATTTCATAAGTCGACACCTAATTGCATCAAAATCGATGAAGGTTATTTGATTAGGTTTTTAGAAAGTGTATTGAAATCTTGACAAATATTTATACACACAAATTAAAAAATCATAAGCACACACTCAAAACTTTTTAAATGCATTGGATCGACATTCTGAATGTCGTTCAGTAAAAGTTTGTAAAAAAAAACAAAAATCCAAACTAGTTTTGGTTTAACTATTCAGGTAGCTCTCTTCTGCATTTGTTTGTTATTCTTCAAACTGTTTAAGATCAAAGGTTAAACTAAACGTGGACACGTGCTTATTCCTTGAACCATGCCAGCATTTGTCACAGTTAAAACTCTTTTTCAAACAAATCTCCATTCAATAGTGGCTCCTATATAAACTCATCTACACATATTTTTCTACATAGGACTCTATGTTCGAATAGTATACAAAAAAAAAAAACCAATACACACAGAAGAATTTTTTCAACCAGAAGTTTTTGGCACGTGACTGTTTAAGCTAGCACCTACACTCCAGTTTCCCCATCATCCCTGACTGCAGTTCCTCAACTTGAACATGAATTGGATGCAAACATTTTCAAAATAATGCCAACAATCTCCTCTTGGGATTCCTTGCACGTATGAAATATGCTGTTTCGATGCAGATACGAGTACCATCATCTCAAAACCAAACTATGCATATCCTTCAAATCCATATTTTGTCCGACAAACTTTCGACATTCAAGAACATACACTACTTTTTGAAAATACAGAATTAAGGCGAACGCAGATGCAAACGTATACTCACTTTAGGGTCGACGCTTCTTTGTATTGCGTTTATTAAATCGGCACGAAGCGCCTCCATCTGATGTAGTCCTATCCTTGGCACAACGTCCTTCCCCAGCACCACAGACGTAATAAAGGATTTTGAATACTCCACTGCTGGCATACTGTGGATGGAGCACAACAATAAAACACATTATTCAATTAAAATTGAAAAACGAACATAACAAAAAAAAGGAAGAAGAAGAAGAAGATACGAGAATCCTTGAATCCTTCGTTCGCCTTACCTTAAGAGCCCACCTGGTGGGGAATAACTAAAGCACTGCAACGTCGGATACTCCGGCTTAAGGAGTATGGCAAGAATGGATGCTGTTCCAGCACCCAACGAATGGCCCACTAAAACTAAACCAAATGTTTGTGTATTCCTGGCAGGATTGTGTGTTAGGGCTTTTTGGATGAGATTCTCTTCCTCCAACTTGTTCTTGATATAGATTGCCGCCTGGACCATTCCCTTATGGCCCAGCCAATCATCTCGTGGCGGATTTAAAGGCAGCACCTCACCCTCGGCATTTAGATCGGTGAGGATGTCCTTCATGCTCAATGTGCCACGTATACTGATGACGACTTTCTTTTGTGTGTAGTCGACAGCGACGAAGAATGGTGTCTCACCGACATCGACATGATACGTGACATAAATGATTTCGATGTCACCAACTTGTAGAGTCTTCTTGAGGGCGGCATAGTTGCAATACCAACAGTTGTCTTGGATTATTTCAACATCATCACTGTGGCCACAGCAGCAACCCAGGCAGCTGCAAGGAAAGAGCCCAGGAGAAGAGTGAGTAAGATGATTTCAGAAATAGATTTCAATTAAAGATAAATCAAATTAAAAATACTACATACATATATTCTGTTATTTGGGATTTAGCTTAAATGTATATTATATTGAATGAGAAAAGATACATAAATACGAGTACTCGTTTATCCTGGTTAATCCTTACCGCATTTCAGGTAGGAGATGCCAGAGTCCGGACCGATGTATTATGAAGTACATGGGCCAACCGTAGGCACCTTGTGCGAAGTACATGTAATGGATGACAGTTTGAAAGAAATCATAGTTTTTGGTATCGTTTAAAGCTAGGAACTGTGTGTGCTCTGTTATTGGAACTCCACTCAGAAACTCGTAAGTTCCGTTTTTTCTCTATAAAAAGGATAAAATAAATTTTTTTGTTAATTTTAAATTAATTTTTTTTTGTTTTAACAAATTAAGAAGAAGCAGAGAAGAAAAAAATAAGTTTGTAAGTAAAAGAAATGCCAAAATATATTCTGTCGTCCATTTTCAAAGTTATGAACTGTCAAATTTCATTAAAAGACAGACCATATTACATTTGTACCCGGATGGGCCTCAGTTATATGAGATCGACACCTATGTACATAAATCAGGACGATGGATAGGAAAAAAGAATTTTTTGTCTTATTTAAGATTGTTTATACCAGTTACTCTTGTCTATACCAGTTAAATGAACACTATGATAAACTTTGATATAAAACCCAATTAAGTGCATTTCAAAAATACATATAAACCAAAATATTTTAATCTAAAAGCAAAGATTTAATTCTGTTTGCGTTTATACCAGTCAGTTGAAACACAAAATATAAATTAAATAATTGACATTTCCATGACATTCCTTTTCGATGACGAACAAAATATCAGCTGACGACACCTAGGTACTTATTTTTGCATTAGACCAGTTTATACGAAAAGTTATACATTTTTTTCATTGCAGTAATACAAAGTTATACCAGTTATTCGCGTGACTAATTTTGATTTTAAACACGCCTTATGTCGTTAAATAGCGTGTTTGGCCATAATATTATACCAAAGTGAACTAACTTTTCACTATGACTATGTTAGACCAGTTTATACCAAATATAAACTAATTGTAGAATCATTAAATAATTTTAACTATTTCTGTTTTCAACTATATCATCAATCTCATCTGCAAGCAAAAATAAAATATTTTTTAATATTCTTGCCTTTATACCAGTCTGAAATACATATTCTACTGTGATTTTATTCATTGCAATTAAGTTACTTTATATTAAAATTAGGTAGGTTTAAGGAACAATATGAATTTTGGTCAATCTTGGTTGTTATACCATTCACTTAACTGGTATAAACTCTATATTATAAGATTTTGAAGCTTATTGTATCATACACAAGACAAAATAACATCAATTTTTTTTTATCACTTTAAAAATGTCCATTCGACCAGTTTATACCAAATTAAGCCTTAACTGCAAAACACATAGCTAGTGTTTAGTATTTATGGTCAAAACATGGACACAAAAAAAAAAAACACCTAAAGGTTGAATAGGGTTGTTTCTTTACCAAAACCCGAGGCACTATCCAAAACCAAACAAAGTCACCTTAAGCTGCTGGGAAGCAAGTACACACCCTATAAACCAATTGACATTATTGATGTTTTCCTTCGCTCAACCGCATATTTATCGTTTATAATTAATTAGGTGCCGCTCAAAATAATTCACAATCAAAAACTTCCTTCTAAAAGAGAGATCTCTAGTCTTCGTCGTCGACGTTGGCATATCCCATCATGGCACCATCATCACCATCGCCATCGTCAACAAATTCGGTGATGCATTCAAGCCCCATGCCATACTCGTAGCTTGCATGTTTGCAAGTTTTGAATTTATAATGTGATCTGAATTGAATCAGCTTTCCTTGATGCCGGAAACTGACGCCATGCATAAGGAAATGCGTTTATACTACCATCATCATTTAGTTAAGCCATAGACGAGTACGTTACGTTAAAGCATCAAGCAAGAGGAGACTAATTTATAGCAAAACAACACAATCTTGTTATGTTTATGCAAGAGTATGTGTGCAAAATATTGAAGAACTTCCCTATAAACTTTATATCTATGCACGTATCAAACTATGCATGATGTGCAAAGTTTGTTAAAAAAGCAAAACACTTTTTCGTTAAACTTCAAACTGTAGCTGCATAAAGTTTTTTTTTTTTTCTTTTTTTAAAAACAGAAAACTAAAACTAAAATAAATTGAATTTGAATTAAGCTTTCTAAACTTTAGTGCATAATGGATTAAAGTTGAGTGCCTGAACCGAAAACTGATATGAAAGCAGACTTATAGGTACGTACAAAATAAATAAAATAATGAAAAGTTTCATAGATTATGTTTTTCATTTAACAAATTTTTATGTATCTCTTACCTGTCTTACAATTGCTTCCCTTTCGAGTTTTTGAAATTTTCTCAACAAAACCAATCCAGCAACGACATCTGACGGAACAACATCTAATTCACGAAAAAAATCACTCAAAAGTCGAGCGATATCTGTGAAGGAATTTTGATTGCGTTCCGATGAGCCCATACAACAGAATAGCAGTCGACATCGATGGTCCCAACTGTCTTGATAGGCTCGGATTACTTTTCTAAAAAATCAATATCAAAAATATAATTATTATTTGATTTTTAATTAATTAAAAGGAGGTTTAACCTTTGTCTCCAATTACGATTCATACTGTTACTTCGCTTGTAATTAAATCTAGACTCAGTCTCCCTCATTGATCGTTGGTATTTTTTCATTTTGACCCACGATCGGCCGGCAGTGTCAAATGTGCACCATATTGTAATAAGAGTTGTTAAAACTAATGACCAATTGCATATAACTAAAGCTGTATAAATAAATAAATTGTATAAATATTTTATCATTTGATTTCTTAATTAAAACAAAAATTAAAATTTTTACCTAAAAAAATCTTCTTAGCTGCATCCATTGGAGCATCTAAGTAGTATTGTTTAATCCATATAACACCTAAGACTAACCACGTAATATCAAATAATATCACAACTGGAAAATAAAATGTAAAAAAATGTTTTATTGTTAATTATATTAATAGTTTTAAAACATTGAAATTTTGTAATAATATAATCGGAAATAAATCGAAAATGTGGTGTAACAATTCCACTGTTCAAAAGTTCGATTAAAAATCCAAAAGTTCAAAATTCGGTTTTACAAATCAAATAATATATTTCAAATTTAGTATTTTCAGATTTCTGGTTTTGACATTGGACTGATTTGAAGCGACTTATTTTGACGTGCGTCGTCGTAATATCATTATAATTATTAGATTGAAAAAATCCACATTACTTTAAAATTGAGTGAGTTGAAATGTCAAAATGAGCCACTTTAGAAAATCCAATAATGAGCAATACTTTGAGTAAAAAACTAAAAGTTTTAAATAAGTTCACTTTATAAAATTTTGATAATATTTTCACAAATTGAAAGAACAAAATTTTACATAAAATTCCTAAAATGTTTCGATTTGAGTCCACTTAATATTTGAAACAAGCTTGATGCTATTTTCGGAATTCAAATAAAAAACGTTTAAAACAAAATAATGTTTACGTTAACATATTCTTAAAAAAATGTTCAATACTTTATAAAAAAGGCAACAAAAAAAATCAAAATTATGTTTCGAAAATGTTAAAAAAACGTATTTTTGAAAAAACACTTTGGTCTTCGTCAACAGTAAGTAGCAATATTTTCGAGTGGTATCGTTAGAAATTTGATAATGGCGTAGTTTTCACTTGTCAAATGTCAAAAAATAATAACTTCAAAAGTCAAAATATTGCAAATATTAGAGAAATTGGAATTACAATTACTGTTAATATCAACACAATAGAAAATGAGTCTAATTTGCTAATTCTGTTTTTTTTTGAGGCATGGCGAAGAAACAGAAAAACCGCGATATTTAAAAAAAAATGTTACTTATTACTGAACTCAATACTGTAGGTCAAGTAAAAAAAAATTGATATAAGCTATGGTATACAAAATTAGTAAGCATTGCTTGCAACTTATTTTAACAACCATATTTTGAAAAACAGACTTTTGAAAAAATTATAACCTACAAAAATGATATTAAAGATATATTTAAATGTTAAAATGGGATACTAAGCATTATATTGCTTATTAAATTTATCTTAAATTAACAAAGAGAAAAATATTAAAATAATACTTACAACTTTTTATATAAATCCATATGTTTATCGATGTTCGGACTTCAGAATCCAATATGCTACCTCTCATTGAAATAATACAAATAGCTAGTTCTATGCATATTGTTACTAAAATATAAATAAAATTTATAAATTTAATATTTTTATTCTTATTTTATATATTTTATTTATGTATACTTACATCCTAATATAACTACATAACTTAGTTGATAGTACCACAGAAATTTTATGCTTAATACTTCTGTATCATATACAAATATAATTAATGAGGTGCATAAAGCTATCATGCTGAAATGAAAGAGAAAAAAAAAGATTTTAAAGTTTATAAATATTTCAATTATTATTATATTGATTTGATAGGATCCATATCTTGATGGTTAAAGTACAGACACATCAGTTTCAAATAAAGCGCATTAAGATTAAAAAGCATTAAGTAGTATACGTCACGTTCAACTTGGTGTGTGTGTTTTTTTAATCCGAATTGACAGATTAGTGTCACTGACAAAAGGTAATAGCTTAAAACTTTAAGATTTCATCATATTTGTCTGTCACGCCCAATAAATTATAAGTGACAGCAAACATTGTAGATTTTCAAATCCGGTAAATTAAAACTAGGTCGCCACTTTTTATGGATGTTGACATTCTTTTCTTTTTTTTTGACACTTTCTTCATTGATCAAGACACAAATCAAAATTAAGTATGAAAATTTAGTGCGACAGAAAATAAGTACCCAAAATGTCAGGGGTTTATTAAAAATAATGGTAAAAACTTCACCAATTATAAAATATTATTGTACACATTTAGTTTTTAAAATTAGCACTTAATTCATAAAGAACACTGAAAACTTGGATTACTCAATTTTATGTCCGTCTCTTAATTTTGTTACGTTAAAAGGTGCTTTTAGGAGACTCTAAAATTATCTTCCAGAATACATCAAAAACGACTCGGCCTATTTTGATAAAATATCTTGTACATTAGCATCAAATTTGTTCATTGTTCTGTTTTCAAGTACTGTTAGATTTCTGGAATATTTTGGAGTTTTATATTTTTTGTAATACCATTTTGAATAAAGTGGCCTTAGTAATAATTTCAATGCATTTTATGCCAACACATTTTTTGGTAATATTTTAGCTGGATAGCCACATGGTTCGACCTTTGGACCAATTCTATTATTTCTTTAAATTCAAAGCCTTTTTTCCTAGAAAATGTCAAAAAAAAGAAACCATAAGCATTCTTTAACTTTTTTGTTGCATAAAACAAGCCGTCTCGACACTCTTACAATTTTTTTGTGTCAAAAACCTTCTCTCAAACCATTCTACCTAGTTCTCATTTAGAAAGTGCTATTTTTTGTTTTTGATGAACAATATCTTTTATTTTGTGGGTCTGTTGGAAATATAAAGACATTTTTATTTATAAAGCTTTAGTTTTTATTTTAACCCACACGAACCCATTTAACGTAATTAAATACATTTTTGTAGCAGCCAAATTCTTAAGATTACTCTTCAAACATGAATAAGTTTCACATGCATCCACACGTTCACACGCTATACACAATCCAAGCGAAATTTTTATTTAAATTCCCTGCCAAGTTTCATGGATACCGTTATTTAACTTATTCTTTTTTTTTTTGCTTATAATCTTATTACAAAGGATTAAGAAGAACTAAA
This sequence comes from Scaeva pyrastri, assembly GCA_905146935.1. Taxonomy (NCBI): domain Eukaryota; kingdom Metazoa; phylum Arthropoda; class Insecta; order Diptera; family Syrphidae; genus Scaeva; species Scaeva pyrastri. The sequence continues at coordinate 12,843,298 of LR989929.1, read as the reverse complement.
AGAATAATGAACAAAAAAAAAAACTACAGTAAAGTAAAGTAAACGAAACTCCTGCTGCATGTCTATGCATTTCAATTTGGACTCCAATTTCATTTCATTCATTTTATCACAGTAGGAGTAGTTTAACTGCAGTTGATTACAAAAAAGAAAAATTTAAACAAAAATAAAAGAATTTAAAGAAAATAAGAAAAAAAAAAAAGGAATTTAAATGCACAAACACAACGGCGACAACGACGAGACGGGGGGTCGGATTTCTTTCTTAGGTTAAACAAAAAAATAAATAAGGACTGAAGAAAAATGGGGAACTTCCATATCCTTAAATGGGAGACTGGGACTAAGAGGAATGCAATAATAAAACGAAGAAGAAACGCTAAGAATTGTATAATGGTCCTTATGCGAGTCCTTTTGTTTTTTTTTCTTTCTTTTTAAATGCTTTTTCACACCGAGTCCTCCTTGTCACATATCGTTTTCATTTTATCAAGCCATCTGGCAATTCACAATTCGAGTGTGAAATAATAAGGAGTTACAGATACAAGCACACATACATACATATATATAAATCACCTCGTTTTTGAACAAAAGACACGACACAAATACCATGGTTAAGTCATCGTCTAAAATGGGTATGAGTGTGTTGACTGTCATGAGATCATGATGATTGTCGAGGAAAGTGATATTTTAATTTTAATCAAGAATACAATAAAATATATATTATATACAAAAAACTGACAAAAGAAGGGAATATGAAGTTGTTCGAGTGAATATTTTATTGTTCAATTTATAGAAACTGAAGTGATTGCACTATGAGATGTCAAAAAGAGTCCGATGCAATTCTATTCGTGTTTTGAAGACAGATCTTAAGGATAGACTTTGTTCTGCCTTCAAAGTGAAAATTGAGATTTTAAAATGTCAACCAATCCAACTTTACCACAAACGCAAGTGAAAATTGGGAAACATTTTATTTTTAAATTACTATGTTAAAAAAAATTGCGTATACGCCACAGAACACCATTGTTAAATTACAGTTTTCAAGAAGAAAAAAACTAATTTCTGCAGTGTATTTAAATTGATATGGTTTGCAGATTATATTATTATAATTTTTAGACTGTTTTAGGCTAAAGTTAGGGCTGGTAATGGATCAGAACACGACAAGACTTCTGCTAGTGTCATTTTGGCCTCGTCAAAATCGAAATACGTCAGGATGGTGTCGATCTTGATCTCGTGTTTTCATTAGGTCTTATTTCGAGTTTTTAAACAACATGTCAAATGTCACTTTTTAACACTAAAATCGCTTTTATTTGGAGTAACATATTTACAAAACCAAAAATTGTAGTCTACTTAAATTTCTCTTGAAGTAATTTTTAATTCTGTTCAGGTGTTATATCTTGAAATAATAATTTTTCAGTTTTATTTATTCTTCATTTTTAATTGGTCTTAAACTCATTTATCCTTACCAAAGTGCAATTTTTAAAAAATATGTCACTTAAACTTGTTGCAATTACTAATTGACGTTCATTGCTCCTACAAAACAAAAACTGTGCCATTTCAAATAAACATCTAAAAATAATATAACTTACCTTCTACAGGACAGCGTATAAAATAAACAGAAAAACCACAAAGGACGAAAAAAGTCACAAAAACACAAAACAATATAATTGGATTCAACCTAAAATGCTAAAGGGGATAACAGAGGCGCAGTGCATTAAATTAAATCAAAAATAAAAAAACGGATTTTTATTCAAATAAATGACAAGAAAAAAATATTAAAGGACATAATTATCCTTTTTGCATTCGTCTGGGAGAAGTCGGTTTCTTTTTTTTTTTTTTTGTATACCTATGTAACATTTGAAGTCCCCCTTTGTATCCTTGTAGATATTTTTCTTTAATTGCAAAGTCCAAATCCACCCAACCTAATAAATTGTCTCTGCCGAGACCAGAGCTCCGGCAATGTAGGTTTTTAATTTTATGTGAGGGAATAAATTAAGGTACACCAACTAAGTCGCAAATAGATGATTTTTAAAAAATGTTCAACAATAAATAGTTCATAATTTATTTACTTCAAATGGTTTCGAACTTAAAAGACCTCTTATACAATGATATTCACGAATGGTTCTTAAAAATTTGCTTCAACTATAGTTCAAGTCGTTTCAAGTTTTAAAGTTTATTTTTTTAACATAAAAAAGTGATTTTTTTCTGAAAATAACTCTCAAGAAAGATTAAACTAAAGAAAGGATTCAATCCGAATTTTTTGTTTTAAATATTATGAATTAAAGGACAATATTTTTGAGTTCGTTAGAGAAATGAATTTAAATTAGTTCAAAAATCGAAAAATTAATCGAAATCGAAAAAAAATCGAAAAATTAATTTTTGGGAAAATTTTGATATGTGATGTTAGATAAAAATGCTGATAGAAATCGATTAAGTCGTTAATGATTATATTGATCTTGCATCATTATATTGGAAAGCGGTTTATAGAAAGATGCGGAGCAATCTGAAAATAAGAGTGTGCTGGTATCCTGTGTTTTTATTTTGTTCTTTCTTCTCTGTCTTTTTGTCTTATATTAGTGCCTGTGTTGTATCACCTTATAGTTTATGTCCCTAAAGTTTAGTGTCCTTAGTTCGCAGATTTGTTTGTGAAAGTTTATCTAACTTATTAGATTTATCGAATTGAAAATTTTGACATATTATGATTGAATCGAATAAACTTCTAAGACAGATACACCATACATTTTTTCTTTAACTTTCGATTTTTTCAGAGCAGAAAAACTCATATAACTTTTTGTTCCTACTTTAATATCAAATTTCAAATTACCAATGTCAGAGAAACAAATTTTTCAGTAAGAATTTTAATATGCAAACATTTTTAACCTAGAATTTAAATTATGAATTGATAACTTACCCTTATTCGTCAAATGGAATGCACAACAAATACAAAAAAAAAGGACGAACGAGGAATCACAATCTCATTATTATATTAGCTTGACAGGGTAAAATTAATATACCTCTTTGGCTGTACAATACATATACACAATAAATATATACATTTAGTATATATCTTTAGGGAGCCGGAGCGGAGCACACCCAATGAGCGCACACAGAATTATACGGAAATGAAAATGAAAGGATAATCAACGCAAGTATGCCCTTGAATTATAAAGGAAGGACTGCAAAAGCAAAACATAACCAGGACACCTTATAGACCAAAGAATTCATATTGCTTTGCCCATAACGACGACGACGACAACGACGAGCTACGTATACCTACTACGTATACCGTTTTAATGGCGACGACATTTTCTTCGTCGCCATTAAATTGTCGCTTGTTATTATGAATTCTGACGATCGAATCCTTTTTTTTTGCATTTTTCCTGTTCGTTTTGACAGCGAGGTATAAATGTGTGTGTATTTGTGTTAGAGATATATTGTATTATATGTATAAAGGAACCGAATGACACAGTGCGCGGATTACGATGACAATTATTTCAGGAAATTTCGTGAGAATATAGGCACCGATGCACACTCAGCCTAACTAACGTCATATAACCAAGCTATATTCTATTCTCTATATAATATAATATGTGTGGGTATAGGTGTATATATGTATGAATTTAAGGACATAAAGTAGGTAACATGAATTATTTGTAATTTTGTGTGAAACAGTTAAATGTTCCCATAATGAAATGAAGCGCAACTCAAACACCAGATGGAGCTTATAATTCAAAAGGGAATAACCGTGTTCACACAATATTTATACGAGACAATGTATATTTTATATATGTATGTATATGTATGTCTATATATATATTGTAGGTAATGTCATAAAGTTGGTTAATAGGTTATTTTGGCAGAATGACAAAGACAATATGGCAGAAAAGCGAGAAGAGGACACAACGTGGTTGATGTGAAGTGAACTCGTTTATTGACGTTAAATGTCAGAAGAATGAGATTAAAGTTGAAAGTGATGGGATAGCTTTTTTAAGGTTGTGTTTTTTGTTTTTTTTTTTTATTAAGTAATGAAGATTTTATTACCTATACAAAAAGATTTAAAGTAGAGAAGGTGTTTTTTTTTTATTGACAAAAGGTACATGAATTTTCTATGATACATGATTACTTGGAAAATTAACTACGGTGTATTTGGTTATTCAAGCATTTTCTTAAAGTAGTTTAATACTTCATATTTTTTACTAAAATTACAAAGTGATATGAATATGTACATCATATATGTATATCATCAAGGTTTTTATAATACGATTAAATTTAATAAATCATTCAAACATTTTTATTATTTTTTTCTTACTAGCGGACCTCACAAACGTTGATCTGTCCTTTTTTTTAATTTGATTTGTCTGTGAATTTTATTTTTTAAGCAATTGAACTTTTAAGGAAAAAAAAATTATCTCATAAAGTGAATTTTATAAAATAAACATAAACATCATCCGAATAAAAAAAAAACAATAATATATAAACCATTTTAATATTTGTCAAACAGCATGAATTCGAGTGCAAAAACATATTTTACCAATTTTTGGTAGATTTTATTTAAAAAAAAAAAAATTCAATCTACTTTTTTCGAAAATTTTAACAGATTTCAAAAACGATTTAGAAAAGTTGACAATTATATTGAAGTTAATATCATTTTTCGTTCATTGTTTATTCGACTCACGAAATTTTCTTAACAGTTTTTCTATTTAAAAAAAAATAACCATAAATTGGATTTAAAACAAAATTGCCCATGTTCACTTTCTTTTTAAACTCCAATAGTGATATCTGTATGCTATCTTGAAATAATGAAATGGTCAAAAACAGACACCTTGAGGAACATCTGTCTTTGCAATTTAAGAATCTAATCCTAAAAAACACAATGACTTATAAATCACATTAAACTAATTATCCACCAGCTGATGCTCTCAAATTAAATAATTTAAAAGCCAATTCATAAAAAGAAAACAAATTCTTAAAAATAAAAAAAAAATTAAACTAAAAACTAAAGTAAATCAAAAGTAGGTCTAATCTCTTATATCCTTTTATATTAAATTACACAAAAAAAAGTACAATAAAGTATCATAACCTCACTCGTGACGGCAATAAATTATATAGAATTACTTTAACTGAATACATCTCAACAAAATTTATGTTAGTACTAACACAAACACACACACATACAGAAAAAAAGAAAGTAATATGACAAAAACGAACAAAAAAAAAAAACTTATCAAAGTTTATTCAAATAAACGAAAAGAAGCGGATAACAGGATTGTAAGCAGAGGAAACGCCATATTGTATATATACGCTCTGCTCTTCCGGTTTACTGAATTTGGACGAAGGATATAAATTCTATTTATTTTTTCCTCTCTCTCTTTTCATGTACATACATATAACATATATATAATTTTATTTTATTTCCTTCTAAACGTGAATATATATATTTTTGTGTGCATTTGTATATATTTTTTGCTTCTTTATTGTGAAAGTTATGAAAATTGAATTCATTCTGAACGTACAAAGGATTTGTTGTTGGACAAAATGTCCGTTTGTTCTGTTCTGTTCTTTTCTGGTTCTGTGCTGTTTTCGTTTTTTTTTTTTTGACAAACTTTTTTATTAAGCTTTCAAAAAGTTAAATTTATATATTTTTTTTTTTAAAAGAATGTGGTCTATGGTTCACTTTGAATGTGCAACTGCTGGAGAAACTTTCTTACCTAGTTTTTTTTTATTTCTCTCTTTTTGAACACGTTAATAAGTAATAACTTGGTCATTTGAAAAAAGCATCGATATTACCTATTTGATGCAAGAAAGTTTTAATTAATGCAGATGAGTTTCGTTTTTACTGTTAGTTTGCACTATTGTTGGCATCAGCATCAATCATTTGTGAGGTTTCATTTAGTAATTGGGTACAGGGTCTTCCAATTGGGGGCCTTTCACACTTTGACAGCTTTATAAAATGATAAAGTTAAGTGTCGAATTAGCTTTCTTCTAATGTTGCTTAATTGACATTGCAAGTAAGGCTCCTTATAAATTTCTTCTGAATCATGACAGGAACGTACAAGATTTCTATTTAAAATTATCAGGATAAGACTTACTGACTTACAGGATGTTTCCCATATCTCAATAGTTCACAAAAAAAATCACTGGTGAAATAAAAAAAAAAAACTATTGCAAAATCTATACTTTTTTCCTTTAGACAACATTGTTTATCAAAGATATAAGTCTTCAACTACTAACATTGTGGAAAAGGGAATCGAAGTTGCCATTATCTATAAAATGATTTTAGTAAGGTTTTTGACAGAATATTCTTTAGACTTAGATTTAGAGTTCAATTACCTAACTTAAACTTGATCACGCCTCCCAAGTTAGGTTTTCTTATCAAGGCTTACAAATTTCAAGAAATGAGAGAGTTCAACGACTTGAAATGACCCTCTAACCCTTCCTCCATAAAGACTACCTTTATCTATTTAATCAAAAAATTAAGATAAATTAAGAGTATCGGTCCAAAATGGGTACCTTGTGGTACTTCTTAAAATTCATTTATGAGCAAAGATAATGATGATCTAAAATAAAAGAAGTATTTCCCATGAGTTAATAATGAATTTAACTGAAAAATAAAGACCAGGGAAACCCGCCGCCGGTCTATGCGAGTAAGCCATCAACGAAGCCAACATAATATCACATGCAATTGGTCAAATTCATACTGAATTATCACCAAGATTGGACATTTTAAAGGACTAAGAAATTTCGTTTTGTTCTAGTTTCAATTCAATAATCTGAAGTGTGAATTGAAAGACCCTTTACAAGCTCCTATTTTTCAAATTCATCACCTGCACTGCCTGCATCGAACAATTCTAATTAATCAACAACAAAAAAACGAACTTGTTTACAAATAATTTGTTCATCATTTTGATTACAACAATGTGTCCTTGTTATACAAAGAAAGTGCATAGTAAATTTAAAAAGCGTGATTTTCCAATGACAACCTATTTTTAAATATAAAACAATGAGACAGATTTGAAAAAAAAAAAAATAAAAAATAAAAACTACAACAACAACAAACAGACCACCTGCTGCACGCTGCACCACTGCACCACTGCATATTTTATAAAGGCGAGAGGGAACTTAATCACTCTCGTAAATGGCTTTAATGAATGCACTTAGTGCGGGCGACATGACATGCAAACGCATCATCTCAACTCGATTTCTCGATTTGGTTAAACGTAAAGTTACTCGGTTACGGTGCGGTGCGGTGGTGGCATGGCGGCGGGACATGGATGGCGTGGCGTGGCATGGCGTGGCGCTTGGACGTCAACATCACACACCAGGTTGCACACGTTGATATAGGGACAAACTGGTAATTGGTAATTAAAGCGATTAAAGCTGATTAAGGTGTGCGTGTATGACAAGTCTGTATGGCATATTACTCACTATACCAATACTCCTTCTGTCCGCCCCTTCGAGAGGGCGGACTTCATCCACTATACTCACCAGCAGTGCCACAGGGAATGCAGATTTAGCAAGGATTTAGAAAACAAGCCATAAGCTGCAATAAATTGTGTTCTTGCGAGTCTTCATGCATCCATAGGACGTCGTCGTCGGCGGCGGCTACGTCCTCGTTGTTGGCCAAGCTCCTACATCTAGTAATACATTGCCGCTTCAGGGTAATCGGTCAGCAGACTGTGTGCGACCGACACAATATATGTACTCGTATATGCAGTACCGTGTGTTTGCATTCGGGAAAGGAATTCAACTCGAACAGACGACAACATAGAACGGTATTTTGTGTCCTTAAGTGAGAATCTCTATGCATGCGATTCACAGATTTAGAGGGAAGTCGAATAACTGTGAGACCAGAACGGATACGGATACGGAACAAATGCACAAGTTACGATATATGAGACAAGGTATGCTCCTACTGCTAACTTTCTGCATACTTACATGTAAGTCGGAGTCGGAGTGCATACTGTTCTGCAGGACACACACATAACATATGTCTGTGAATGTATGGGGGGACACTGAACAGAACGGATATAATAATTGCTCGGGCAATCGTAACTGGAAACCAAAGTGATGGACTGAAGCCTTTTAAGGATAATTCCGAAGCGTTTTTGTTGGTTATGGTTGCAATAAAATGGCAGAGCGGGTTATTGGAAAAGGGGACGAAGCGGGTAGAGTGGATTGGATAGCACTCGTATATAACCGAGCAGAATGAAGATATGAAATAAAAGCTACCACCGGAAATTTACACAGCACAAAGCCATTTGCCTGAACGGAAATTGTCTGTTTTCAATTGCAGGGGAGCCGGTGGAGACGAGTGACGCCGCCGTGGATTGTAACTTGTGAAAGCGCGGATGGCATGAACTGAACAAACTTAACACACAAACAGCAACGGGTTGAAAAATGAATAATGACGATGGAAGGGCAGGGAAGCGTTCGATGATGGTTGGAAATTGTTAGAACGGAAGTGAATTCCTATTCCTGTTTTCTTCTTTTTTTTTCACTTCTGCTATGTACTTCCGGTCGTGGCGCGACGCGACGGTGTGATGGTGGCGACGACGATGACAACGGAGACTACGATAAACTAAATCAATAAAGTTAGAATGCCACCGGCTTGATGGCACCCGTCACTGCCACCTCCACCGTCTACCGTCCACCGCTGGTTGCGCCCCATCTGCTATTTGCAACATTAATCCAACTTGTCACCTGATACAAGTTGATATGTGTGTATTTTTAAAAGGAGTCCTTCATTATTTGACCGACACAGGACACAGGATACCGGACTCAGGACAAGAGAGCCATTAAGGCGTTTATATAGATACTCGTATCTACGAGCATATTCGATGTTTGTTGATTGTGGGTTTCGATGAGCACTTGAATTGGAAGTGATTTTCGTTTTTTTTTTCTGTTCAAAACTTATAAAGGAATGGATCGATTGATGGAAAAGTTCAATTGATGGGGTGACGGAGTTGGATGGATATGCCATTATAAGTTAGTTAAGTTTTTGACTTCTACATGTGGGTATTTTTTTGTTTTTTTTTTTGTTTGTTGTTTTTGTCCAGTAAGCGAATGAAATTAATACGATAAAGGTATGTTAGATAAGATGTTAAACTATATTTGTAAGAGGGATTGATTTTTGAAGGGGATAGAATTGGAGAGCCGATTGTAAGAGGGTTGAGAACCTTGACTCCTTTCGTTTGAGGTTGTTTTATAGTTAATTCATGCGTGAATCGTTTGTTTGGAAACTTTTTAACCCTGCATTTTTCCAACACATATCACTTTAAAATAAAAATGTCGAACTTCCCTCTTTCGTGTGATTCAACCAATAAAAAGTTAAATAAAACGAGTTAATTGCCAACACCTGCCACAAAAACCAATCGACTAGTGAAAAGCATAAGGAAAATGAAAGACTTTATAAAAATGTATTTTCCTTTCAGCCAAGTATTTACACCAACCAACACATATTCAATAGACGTTTCTATATTGCGCCCTAGAGAAAAGTGGTTCTTTTTTTTCATTTATTTCAAAGAATGAATGAATGAAAAAAATTTAATTATATATATTTTTTTTCTTACTTTAATTTTCCTATCCTTTTGCTTATACGGTATATACCTATAACAACTTTCCACATTAAGCAGTATTTTCCACAATGCCATAGCTTGCTAGTTTATTCTGCTGTGGAAATGTTTTTAATCTACCACAACACGTTTAGCTCAACGGAAAGAACATTAAAAGCCCTCTTCCCATATCTCGAAGAATCCAAAATTTCCACCCTCCAGTGTAAATGCACCTTAAAGATCCTCTTCCTGACTTGGTTCTATAGGTACTAACGTTGCCGCCGAACGAACGCCCGTCTATATTGCTTGTGTGTTGCCACTTGAAAAAGCAACCCTCTTATGAAGGCAAGGTATAAGGATTGCTGCTTCTCCACTTAAATAGGCAAACTCTGCTCCCACCGTATAGTCGTTCTTCGTCGCCTTTTTCGTTCGTCCTGACGATAAGGTTTATCTAAAGTCTCTAAAGGACGACCCATTCTACAACTTGGGCTCAACGTCGAACAGTGTTCTTCTAAGCACAGAGCACACACTGAAGCAAATCTCAGAACACACACAAACACACACAAGTGGAATGCAACAATTTATTTGCCAACTCGAGTGCAATAGCATAGACTCGGGTTGATACAACATGTTATGTGCTCTGAATGTGGAAAATCCGAATCAGTTTTGAAAAGTTTTCGAAGAAAAATTCAACAACAACACAATCACAAAAAAATAAAACAAGAAGTATAAACTCTCCACCATGTAAGTATTCAACTCATTGCGTCCTTTAACAATCCTTTTCAGGTCCCATAAGGATATTGCAAGCAATTGGTAGGGTGGCCATCTGTTTTGTTTTAGAAGGAATTCTGTATCAGTAATAGCGAAAAACATCTCACTCAGATCTCAATGGATCCATTAAACATTGTGGAAATTTTAAGTGGATACATTTAACATTTTGCGGGAATTTTAAGAAGTTCGGAACTGTCAAAAATATAGTTCGGGTATTAACGTGTACTTTTCTGGGAAGTATTTTGAATATAGATTTCTAGAAACCCAACAGGTGTCAAGAGCTGACTATCTGTCATATTTGTGGCTTCGAAGAAACTTTGCTGAATGTTGTTTGTTCTTTATTGTGATTGTCTAATTTTTCTATCATGTCATTTCCGTCAATGTCACTGTCTCCTGGAACCCAAATAAGGGTTACAGTTTATATTTTTGTTGATTCAAGGTTGCTCCTTACGTAAATGATCTCCCAGTTTGGATGTTGTGATAGTTGAGGACTTCTGTCTTAATGCTGATGAAGATGTCAATACATTTTGAGGCTTCTCAAGCTGAAATACTTCTATTTGAAATACCTCAATATTTTGTGAACTTGTTGATTCTCAAAGCTGCGAGGAGGGGGGTTGCCTTGATTATTTTTCCAAAAAAAACTAACTGGACTTCTCCCTTTCGTCCGCTTGTACCTTTATGTTTTCTTCAGCAGAAGTCACATGACCTTAGGTCCTGTCACCGAAAAAGAACCTTCCCAGTTACTGCCGTTAGACAATTTAAGCTCTCAGTTCTTTCATAAAAAAGACCAAAGAAGAGGTTTTGAAGAAAATGATAGTAGTTCCAACATTTGCTGTATCTGTACCAAAATATGTGATCATTAAGTTTTTTAACATAACCTTTGTGAATTTAGTTAATATTTATTGTTTCCGAAAATATGGTCACCCTATTAAGGGCAACATCCACTTTCAGTGGGAAAAAAATCAAAGCTAGACCATGGAAGATGCGGGGAATTATGCGAATAAGTAATGAGATGGATCCACCTTTTGCATGTGAGATTGCATACAAAAAATGTTACTCCACCCAAGAATTATTTTATAACAAAAGGCCATAACGCTACCACCGCCGCTGCCGCCACCAACAACAACGACGCACCGCCACCCGCCATCACACCGTTCGTTTAATTTTTTGTTTTAATTTAAAATGAAGTGGGAGTGAGTTGGTTAAACAACCCTCCTCTTGAACTAAGAAGTTATTACGAAATTGCGGGATTTATAGCCTTTAGTATATAGTATAGTGGAAAGTGGACCTGGCCAGAATTAAAGCGGAAACCTTGAAAAACAGTCATGATGTTGAGTATACCATATAAAAACTGGCCAGCATAATTATACTTATGTATAAGTGCATCAGTAGTGGTTGTGAGGATATATTAAAATTATTATAGAAGACGACACGATAAAGTTTTATTACTGCAGAAACTTTTGTAATTTTCCAAACACTTAAACAAAGAGGAAAAAAAAATAAATTAGGATTAAAGTGTAATATTTTTTTAATTTATAGAGAATTCATGCAAAGAAAAACTCAGTTGAAAGTTTAAATAAGCATGAAGAGTTAAAAAATAATATAAAGAAAGAAACTAGTTTAATTACCAGAATTAAAGTTTTTAAAAAATTAAAAATATTTTTAATTAAATGCAAACCTTGAATTTTTAACTCGTTAATCAATTTCTGACCCACAGTTTTCGATACAGGCACTCAAAAGACATTTGAAACATTTTAACATTCTGTCACATTTGTTGTCAATAATTATTGTGCTACTTATGACAAAATCACGGAAAATAATATAAAGATAAAATAACTTTTATTGAAGACACAATGAGTCTTTCAAATCGATTTATCAACATTTAGAAGCATCTGACGTTTAATTCAGTCAAAAATCATGCTTCCATAAAATCGACTGAAAAAATAGCAAATTTTATAGAATAGAGAAAACGTCTTAATATTCGAATGAACAAAAAAAGTATCGTGTATCGTTTCATTTTGAGTAATGGCGTAGTTCTTAATTGTCAACTGTCAAACGATGACATATTCTTAAAAAGTGACAGCCGTTTATTAAAAATGAAAGATCTTATTAGAAAACTTTTTAGATAAGGAGATTAGTTTTGGTTTTGCTCATGTGATGGTTAAAATTATAAGCCAAGACCAATTTTCATTTCACTTTCACGAAATAACCTAGAAATCTTAGTTTTAAAATTATAAAACTTTATTAACTTTAATTTAAATTCCAAGTATAATATAATATATTTATATTTTTTATCTTAAGTGCCCTTAAAGTCCTGAATACAAGTGGCCTGCTCTATAGATATCCGGGAGCTAAACTTTTAGTATTCTCTGCCACTTTCGCATCCTATTCATTCGGTTTGCTATATTTTTTGAATAAAATCATATTCACATATTACAAACCTACACATTTTATGTACACACATACAGAAAGGAAAAAAAAAAACATTTCATCATTTTTAATATTCCTGAATATGAAATTGGCCTTTTGTGAGTTTTTGGGCATCCAAAAGTCTTAAACTCTCATAATAATCCTATCTACATGATGCGATGCAAATAAAGTGGGTTTCGTCCTTCAGGAACGGCCTTGAACTTTTACTTTTTATTAACAACAATTTTATGATCTCGTTAGCAGACGAAAAAAAAAACATTGGAAAACTCTCATGTTTTGCGGAATATGTACGTTCATAAACTAATGTAGAACATATTCATGCTGCCAACAACAATTTCATAAGTATTTTTAATTATTACGAAATCTCAAACGAATGCATGTAAAAATTCATAGCTGGATTTATGTTCGGGTTAAAATATAATATGTTGCTGAAAAAAATATTAAGGCTTAAAGAATTACAAGCCAGCATTATTATTTAAGTTGCGTGTTTTATGTTTTAAATTGAAGATTAATAGGTACCTAATTCAAGTGACTAACGTTACATTAACACGAATAGTGACAAATTATATTGTAATTACATCGATTTTTGAATTCAGCTTGAATTGACTTAATTAGAGCAATATTTCCAAAAGCTGCCAATATTTTGCTGATAAAGATCATAAAAGGTATAATTACGAGACTTTCAATGTTGCCATTATCAGAGTTATCTATATTCACTCATGTGATGGAACTTGACAGTCTGCGTCATCTATTTTGTTTTTGATGACGTTTGTCAAATTAATAGTTAGGTATAGTAGTAATAGTCTGCCATATTGCCATTTTTGATATCTATAAAGGTATTGAAAGATAGAGTTAGTCATAAGACAAGACCTGATAAGACTATTGCTAGCCATGCCTCGGTCTTATCAAAATCCAGAAATGGCAATTTCGACTGATATCGAGTTTCTAAAAGTCAGTTTTGAGACACTTCAATAGATGAATTAATTTTTCAGATCAAAAGTTTAGATTTTTTCAGGACATCCATTCGTCTATCGAAGTCTTAGCTATAATATATTGAAATTTGACATTTATGTTGTTGAAAAATGTACAAAGAATGGCATTTTGTCATCTATGCAAGCCCTGTTTAAAATGTCACTCCTTTTTGATTGCATTCTAACTTGAAGAAGCTGTCAAACCCAGATTGGCAAGAGTTGTTCTTCAGAATAAAAAGACCGTTTGGAAACCCTAGCATGAACGAATTATTTAACGTAGCTAGTTTGGGCAATGCCTTAAAAGTTCGTTAAGAATTCGAAGTTGTTTTTCATAGAAGAAAAATAGTCCAATTAATCTTAGAACCATTTTTAGCAAATTTCAGAGCCATAAACTTCAACCAAATTGCATTCGCTCTTAAAAAGAAAACATTAATAAAATGAAATTGGTTTCTTAACTCTAATTTCCATATTTATAATTTGAATCCAAAATCTAATCAATGATTAAAATCTTCGAAGCAATTATAAATACGACAGGAATAAGAATGGCATGTATTTTATCATATGAATTGCCTTTCAAGTATCTTCAACTGCAATTGCATAAAACGCCCTAAAATTCTTCGGAAAAAGCCAGTTCTATCGGAATGTTTCAAGTGAATAGGTTTTTTCTGCTTTTTCTCGCAATCCCACAGTTGGCAGCTGGATTGCTTCAATGGGAGAATGACAGTTCTTTGAACTCGAACTTAATTGAATTCATTTTATTCATAGCTCGAGTTCATTTCCCAAGATTCTCCAAAACTGTTGTAATTATCGACGAAAGCTGTGATTATGAAAATTCGTTGATCAATTATAAACTACTTGATTTTACGTCAAGAAATTTACAGGAGTCAATAGCAGTTCAATTGACATTGGGAAACTTTAAGGAACAACCCTGGGAGTATTATATAATCTTTGTGGATTCTTCGGACGCTTTCAGGTAAAGTCTCAGAAAAAAGATTATACGTCCCCACAAGACACTTAATAATGTATAATGTTTCTTCCCCTTATTATTCTAGGGATATTCTTCAAAGATTTCCACCCGATAATCATGATCGTCGTTTTCACTTTCTTATCGTTTTGACCCATTTTGGTGAAGATTTCCAGAAGTTCATGCAAACAGTTTTCCAACTTTGCTACGAATTTCACGTCATCGATGCCAATATTGTCTTGGATGATCCTTTGTTTGGTGTTTCGATCTTCACTTATTATCTTTTTTCTAAGGACCAGTGTCGAATTATCACTCCGGTTCTTTATTTTCAAGCCAACAAAGGATTTGAAATCTTAACCAAATTATTTCCGGAAAAACTTAACAATTTCCATGGCTGTCCGTTGAGTATAACTAGTCGCACCATACAACCGTTTTTGACTTTCAAAGGTGATCGAAACAATCCCAAGCCCATTGGAGATTGGACAAATCTTTCCGGCATCGAAGGAATGTTACTGAGAATGCTATCGGATGCTTTGAATTTCAAATTTGAAATTCAAATCAAACTTCTGCCATTCCCGAAGAATCATAGTTTGATTGTGAATAAGACGGCTTATGGGTGTTTCGCTGAGGTGATCTTATAATTTCTTCAATTTTTGTTTTCGGAATTGTTTATAGTTTTTCAATTTCAGTTAGTGAACGGAAACGCCGATATAGCTATCGGGAGTTTCAGTGCTTCTAATCATGGTCGAAAAATGTTCTCAATATCTAACCTCTATCACTTTTCCCCATGCATGTACATCATCCGTGGCGGAGAGGTCCTGAACAGCGTGGACCGACTTCTGAGACCGTTCAGCTATGGCGTGTGGATTCTGGTCTTCTGCTTATTCCTTTGGGCAGTTATTATCACATTTGTTCTGCAGTTTTCCACGCGGGCACTTCGACTTCTTATGCTTGGACCACGGAATCGAGCGCACACGTTTCAATTACTGGCGGTTTTTCTGGGCTACCCGTTGATTCACCCTCCCAGGCAAACTTTCCAGCGGATTATCTTCGCTAAATGGCTTTTTCTAACTCTGATCCTGCGAAGTGCCTATCAAGGTGGCCTCTACGATGCTATTCGATTGGACAGATACTTGAGCGTTCCCTTGGGCTATGACGATCTGATAAGCAGACAATTCAAAATATTTCTCCCGCCAGAAGTTTCCCAAATCGAAATGTTTGCCACTACCTCGCAACGTCAACTAGCAATAGCGTCCGATGATTTCCGTCAAAGATTTCGAATTTTGGAAAGATCCTTGAATAAGTATGCTACCGTAGCTTTGATTGAAAACTACGTGAGTTACATGGAAACAGCTAGAAACTTTGGAATTCGTTTGTATATGCTATCGGAAATTATTTACATAAATCAATTTACCATATTTTTACCGAAACAATCGATATTTCTCTATCCGATAAATAAGAAACTATCGACTTTTCTCAATTCTGGACTATCGATTTATTTTAGAAAATGGTTTTTGGCGGAGCAGGCATTTTTCAAATGGACCCTGGAGGAGCCTCCGAGGAAACCAATAGCTATTTCACGTTTGAAGACATTGTTCGATGTCTATTTGGTAATGAGTTTTTTGGGATTGCTGATGTTTGTGTTGGAGTTGTTGTCGGTGCGTTTTGTGATTTTACAGAGATTTGTGGGATTTTTGAACTCATGTATTTAATTTTTTTTAAATTGTGTTGTTAAAGATAATAAAAGTGTATTTAAAAATTTTGACACAACCATTTCTGTACTCTATGTATGGTCTAAATTTTGTATCGAAACATTAGAGGAAATATGTTGGAACAATTTTTAAAAACTTTGTTTGCATTCGTATCGATTTCTATTAAAATATTTTCGCTTATCAAAATGTTGAAAAATAATATATGTTTTAAGAATGTTTGGAAAATGAGTAGACTTTTTTGTTAAAAAGAAAATTATGATTAACTAGAAATAGGATCAAAAACTACAAAAAGCAAATGTTAACATATTTTTAAGCAAAAGTCCATGAAACCCTTTCAAATTATGTGAACTTAGGAAACTCATTGCTTACAATTCAAAAGTTATTTAAAGATTGACTAATTAGCTTGTCCCATTTTAGTCAGGTTAATATTAAATTTCTGTTCTTTCATGTGAGCAACCACACGTAAGGCCAATAAGTTCTAATTAAATTCAATGTTTCTAGTTCAGTTAATCTTCATCATTATCACATTCAAACACAATGCCTTTGTGTTGTTTAAGGATAATGAAGTTTACAAACGTATCCATAGCAGGATATAAACGCACTAACTAACCCACAACGCATCACTGTCTCGTCCCACAATTGACTGCATTTGTTTTCGACAACACAAAGTATCAAAATTAAATCCACTCTTTCTTTGTTATTTTTGACTTTATGTGTTGCATAATGCTTCCTTTGAATTCAAAGGACATTCATTTGGTCGTCGTCGTCGTATAAATGAACGACATGTCAAAAACTTCTTTAGACCTTTTGACTCAAATTAAAGAGAGAGAGAGAGAAAAAAAACTATAACAAAACTTCCAAAAGCACTTTTAATTTGCTCAACGCAACGAAAAAAGGATCCAACTGAAAATTCAATTTCCTCACAGAACGCCCGCCAGAAGCAAAATGTATTTCCATACAAAAAGGACCCTCAAATGTCTGGCTGTGTGAACAACTTTAGATGCATTTCCTGTTTATTTTTTTTTTGTATTCTATTTGTTCACTTCCAAGGATTAGCGCATATCCTGTGTGTTTGGGAGGATGAAATGCAAATTTCAATGAATAACGAGGCAGACATACAGACATAAATAATTTATGTAGGAGTGTGTACATTAGGATAGGCATTTTAGGAAGTAGGTGAATATAGAAGAAAAAAAAGGATCCTGAATTCACTAGGTTAGTTGTACTTTGATGTTGCTATAGACGATGGTGACAAATTGCGGGACGACCGACGACGACGTGCAGTAAGCGGGATTAGTTACATCCCGATGACGACGATGGAATGTCATGCATCAAATGGTTGTAGATGCACACGTATGTATAGTACATGTTCATAGCTGAAGGAATAAAAGATTCACAATAAAGTTCAACGAACACAAATGCAGAAAAATCAGCAAACTATAATAAAATGGTTCTCTTCACTGATGTGGGAGCTTCAAGTGTTAAACTTTTGTGTACAGAAATGTAAATACATAGTACATATAATTTGCATTTTAATATATATTTAGTTTTTTTTTTATTGTTTAGTTTAACGTTTGTGAGAAGAAAAAACTTTTTATGGAAAAATGAAATGTTTATAAATTAAAGGAGATGTTTTCTGAGCGATATTTAATTTTGTATGTTTTTGGTTTTTTAACTGCATTATTGAATTTAATGTTGGAAATAGTAGATATTTAAATTAGACTAGTTTTAGTTTTAAACATAGTTGATCAGTGTTCCTAAAATTAAAATGCAATTCCGGTAACATGTCTAATTGATTTCTTAAGTTTTTTTTCGGTGTTCCACAGGAGTCAATACATGGACCCTTACTATTATCTTTTACAAACGTACCTATTTAAGACACTGACTTCAAAAGAATTTTGAAACCAAGATAATGTTAATTTGTTTTCAATCCATATACGTTTAAAAGAGAATAGGTAAATAGAATATGTTTTAAAAACCAAAAATTTAAATAATTGTATTCTGATATTTTCATAAGAAAGTCATTATAAGAAACTTCTATGAATTTCTTTTATATTTTCTTATATTTTTGTTTTTCATTTTATAAGAATATGAAATGTGACGATGAAGTTAAAAAACAACTCTTTGAATATGAATTTTCTTCGAAAGTCAATTTTTTCATATGGACAAAAAAATTTATACAAAAAAGACCATACGTTTCTTAGACAAATGTCAAATTTTTTGACATAATTTTTATTTGAAGTTAAGTCAAAAACAATTGTTATTATACCCTCTCAAATGTTTAACGATTTGGGCTACCTACATTCTTTTAATTAAAAAAAAATACAAATTTTCCCAAAAAAATGTCAAAAAATTAATGTCAACAAAAAACAGTTGCCGTTTAATAATGATGTTACTATCACCGAAACACCACGTAGACAGTACTACTCTTGGTCCCATACAATGAGACAAGAAATAATTGCACGGGATGACAACACTTTATTTGGGCATTCAAATTTTGGGTTCAGTGACAAGTGGGTTGAAGACTTTTTGACTTTAGTTAAATTTTAATTGAAAATAGCGTTCGGTTTTCAAAAACTGACAAGTTCTGTAACCTAATTTACAAGTTGTTAATAAAATATTTAATCAAATCCACGTCGATTTATGGCTATGACGTGCGTTATGCGACTATCCGGAGTCAGTTTATCTATCTAGTGACAGTAACCTGTCAAATTAGACCTACCCTTAATCAAAGTATAACACCATTTATGAGGTTAAGGCATTGATCGCAGTATAACGCCATCTATTGTTTAGCATTTTTTTCATAATGAATTTTACAATTATCCGACATTTTCAAATTTTTACAATGCATATTCCATCGTCCAAAATAACAAAATCATGTCATAAATTCAAAAAATAAATTGAAATTTTTCCATTCAAAAAATCAATTTTTCATATTTCCAGACTTTGCATTCAGTCCATAAGCCAGCTGTTCTGCAAAACTTTTAATACTTATTCTGCTATTTGGAACGGAGACAGCAAATCAAAAACCATGAAAATCACTCCAGTCGTTCTCGAGTGCTCCATAGTGTAATGTTGATCTAATATCTTCATTTGCCTTAAATTTCTTACGAATTCTTTCGCATTTAGTTCGGCTTTCTTTTAAGTTAAGTTAGATTCAAATTTCTAACCACAATTTCTTAAACTCCTATTCAATAACAAAAAACCATCAAACATTAAATAATAAATATACTCACCATAAAACATGTATTGTTAATAGAAATGCCCCAGGAACAATAAGATCATCTGATCCCACTGACCAACGCCGCCTGAACACAACTAATCCAGGCATCTATAAATAGAAAATAAGTTGGAAAAAGATACTTTATTATTTCATATAAATGTTTGTATGTTTATTTGTAAAGGAGCATTAAATTAATGTTGTTTCGAAAAATCGATATAAATTTACTGACTGACATGACACACAAAACCACACTAAATAATTGCTGCCATATTAATGACATCAACTCAACACACACACACACGAATATACATTAACCAAAAGCATTACTATGCGACTTGGCCATGTGGCTCTGGCTTCGGGAAAGTCAACTATTTTCATTATGCCACGAGTAAAAGCCAAATCATGGCAATCAATCTGCTGGATTTGTTGCTTTTATCAGAATAACCGCACAGCTGATGACGAGCAATGAAATCGGGGGTTGGGTGCGGTTAAATCAAATCGCTCTCCAGCCGCCCGCCCCATCGCCACGACACACCATGCCATATTCTCAACTCAGCCCCCTCGAACTTAGTCTCAAATAGAGAACAGACCAATACAACCAATATAGTCGTAGCTTAGTCGCCATTAAGCATTGCAATAAAATAAAAGGAAAAAAATTAGTTCAACTAATTGGTATTCAGTCGTCCTCTGTCACCGATAAATGTTATGGGGTCACTGGTAGGTATTATATACAAAATACCCTTTTTCCGAGGACAATATTATCCTCCGGTGATGGTAGTGGTGATGATGACGATGATGGCGCTGGCGATGGCGATGACGATGACGATGGTGTGTCCTGGTTCCGCAGAGAACTACTCGTAGGAATACCTAGAGGAGGAGCACTATAGTGGTGAACTTTAAGCTCGCAAAAGTCAAGGGGTTAGTCGGGCTACAGCAGAATGGGTTGGGAATTAAGAGGAGGGGTGGGATGGAGAAATTGCGAATGGAATTGCACAAAAGTGGTCGATGGTTTACCATGTTATTTTCTGCTTAGTCGAGATTTACCCTAGAGAGATTTTCACCCAAAGTTAAGTGGGAATTTTTGTTTTGGAACGAACCCAACACAAAAAGTGGGTCAATTGTATACAAATACATACATAATAGTTTACGGTACGTAGATAGGTATGACAATGTATAGTTGTTAAGGTAACACGAAATGACAAACCAATTTTTTCGACAAAATACTATTTCTGTTGTCAGAGATTTGGGTCGTCATTGTGTGTAGGTAATCTAAAAACAGAAGGATTTGATATGAAATGAAAGAAGAAGATCAATCAGAAGTGGGATTGGTTTAAATGATTTGTGATGAATGGCAATCACTTAGCTGTGTTTTATTCACTGCTGCGTAGCTAGCGCCGAAAAATTTCACTCGACAAACAACAACAATTCGATTGCTGGTGAAAAAATGCAATCAGAAAAAAATAATTTCAGCTGTACTGACAAATGGTTAAACTGGCTATACAGCAGTGAATAAAACTCGACTTTAAAAATGCATTACAATTTTTTTTTTTTAAACACACTACACAATTAATCTAGGCATACCAATTTTGTGTTAACTTTAAACTTGAATTACTGAGTTAGATTAAGATAACCAATGAAACACGTCTTTTGTTAAAGCTGCATTTGTCTGTTATCTCAGTTCACCATTGAGGACTATAGTTTTCAACAAAACGTGGAAATGTTAAAATTGTTTGAAAAAAAAATTGTGTCGGGACTAATGTTTACACTTGTTTAAAATTCAAATGAAAAAACAACATCGTGTTTTTTAAATGGGTTTTCACCACAAGAAATCATCTTTAGTCCTGAGGACTATTTCTAAAAAATTGCAGATAATCGATCTTATAAAAAAAAACTGGCTCCTTTAATATAAGTCCTCAAAATTTAGATATCAAATAATTTTTATCAATTGCTTATATCTTCAATTTGAAATAAATAAAAAAATAAATACACAATTCAAATAAATCGATGTTCGACCACCGAATAAACATAAAAATGTATTTCCTGGGAAGAATAATGTCACATATTTTGTCCAAATAAACACATTTAACTAGGTTACATATATGTAGGTACACATCCTTTTGACTGAAAATACTTATACACATAATACATAAGTATATGCTCTGCATATAAGTATGTAGTACACATGTATTTACAAATATAGGTACATAAATGAATGAAAGTAAAAGAAGAAAAAGAACACCAAACTAAGTGTGATTGATTATATATACATAAATTGCTTTTGGCTGGGTCGGTCGATTCAAAAGGATAAGATACGTGGGATTCAAATAGATAGACAGATATACTCTCAAATAGATATAGATACTAGTATATCTGTAATTTCTTCTTTTAGCACCTTAAACAGTTGTGGAGTGAAGAAAAACAAAAAACCAAAAAAAAAAAAATACGAAAAGATAAAATCGATTGAAAGTCCTTTTTGTGTCCTTGGAAAAAAAGAATCCTAACATCCATAACTTTGGTAGGACACATTATTTCCACAAAAAAAAAAAAAAAAAAAAAAAAAAAATACAGCACACATACAAAAACTCTCCAAAAACAAAAAAAAAGGAGAAGAAAGCAAGATGACAGCAAAGGGACGAACTCCTCTCCGGTCCATGATGATGGTAGGTAAATGTTTCCCATTTATATGTATGATGATTTCGAAGGACTTTTTGTCTCCTCTTGTATATTTTTCGGTATACGTGCTCCTTAAATGAATAATAAATTCGAAGCACTATATAAAAGCAGAGAGGAGGAGGCTGTGGCTCGACAACCGACGCACGAGGACGACTCGACTGTGGAAGTTGGACTTGGACCCCCGACCGACATACAGCCGACAAAGACCCCGACGACGAAGACGACGAGGACAAAATCGATAAGACCTGGATTCAGATTTTATACGTTTATGCTTTCAGCGTCTCCTTTTTTTTTTTTGTCAGTCTGACTGAACCTATTTCAATACATACACAGTACACACTCACATACATGTGTATAGATGTATGTATCTATTTATTTCATTACTTTGCGAATGTAAATTCTTCGTTATTTCTTTCAGGATAAATAGGAGTCGTCGCCACCCACCGCCTCCATCTTCGCCACCGTATGAGCCTTAAGATAAGAATGAGGCTCGAATTCAAAACTTTATGGTTTTTGAGTATTTCGAAGAATAAAATGAGGTCTAATCGATTTATGAAAAACCTAAAATGGAAATTTGTAAAGCTTTTAACTACAAGTTGGTAGATATCCTTTCTCGAACCAGGATAACATTGAGTCTTATATATTATATATACCATTTCAATTATTATTTGCTTTACTGGATCTTCTGGGTTGAAGTGAAGTTTTGTCATATAATGTTTTTATTCAATTTAAGAATCCGGTATTATTATAGGACTTATATTTGAAGAGTAAGTACAGTGTTATAGACTGTTTTGGTATTATATTTATGAACCTATTCAATATTAAGGTCAAGGATATTGAATTGGTACTTGTAAATTTTACTACTTTGTGTTTACCCTTTGAATTTTTGTACATTTTGAATCTTTGTTTATTAATATTTTTTTAAATTTCAAGGGGGAAAATATAATCAAGAAATGACTGGATTTTTATTGAAGGATTAGAACTTTTGGCTAAGATTTTCGATGCTCTAGACCGAAAGGGGTAAGAGGAATTTAAGAAGTGCTTAAAAATGTGTCAAAAAAAAATTAATTGTACTAGGTCAAAAATTATGTGTCAAAATTCGAAATTTTAAGACTTTGTTTTGCGAAATTCTTAAGAACTTTAAATTTGGTAAAACATTGAAGAAGTTTACAGGAAACATGACGTGTCTTCACATATACATACTTCATAGATTCTAAGCCCCTTTTTCTAAATCATCACAAACGATCCTATGTAGTTGTATATGTGTACATGATTTTATCTTCCATAAATAACGACCCATTATATTAAAAAAGAAAAAAAAAAAAACATTTGACCACATCATAAAATTTCCAACAAACACTCTAAAGCTTATGAAAAATCCCAACCTCTTTTCCATAGGTATACAAAATTCCAGAAAAATGCAATTAAATCAAGTTTCAACTTTTACGTTGCATTTTAAGATTTAAAAAAAAAAGAACACGAAAAATGCAAATGAATTCAAAACAACCATCACCGAAGCAAACATGCAACGCAAAGATACTCCGATATTGGTGGATGCCTTGAAACAATAAAATTATGCAATTCCACACAAAAGAATCTCCAATCCACAGGCTGAGGTGTACAGCAATCTTTCACTATATAAAAAAAAAACTGAAGCAAAAGAGAAGGACACCCTTTTCTATAGTCCAAGAGGTAAAGTTGTAAATCAAAAGACTTCCTAAAGAAACAACGCTTGCAAATATTTCAAATTGATTACCAAAACAATGGTTCGGTTCATGCGACGCATTTTGTTCACCGAAATTTTAATCAGCAATGAAACTTATTTGGAGTTATCCTAATTCACAAGTCATTGTTGAGGCACCGTTACATTGTCAAAAAGTCACTGTAAAAGCCCGAGAAGATTGACGCCTTTGAGGAGAATATTCGGCACGTTATTGCTGACATGCAAGCATCAATTGCTGCAAAAAGTGATAGGAAATTGGACCCCAAGGCTGAAAATTATTCGAGTCAGCCGCGATGGCCTCTTGGTCGAAATCATGTTTAAAACAGAATGGCAAACCCTTGTCTTCATAAAAAAGGTAAATTTTTGGTCATAACATTAAATTATGTGTGTTTTATTTCTTCTTGAAAATCACACGTCTAAAAAAACACCCTTTATAAATCAGGAAAATGTAATATTTTTATGTATTTTTAAGTTTCACTGCAAATTCAATAGTGAGGAACTATTAAATTAACTCATTGAACTTAAGAACGAAATTTTTGACTGAAATGTCAAAAATGTTCAATTAATTGATTTGTTCTCAAATTGACAATCGATATCAATGCCAAAATAATTTTGTTTTAACCGAAAGATCAATCAAAGAATATTTCTGAAAGGCCTAAGGTCTCAAATGACTGCCCTGTGGTACACCAGAAACATAAAATTGTTTCAAATTAGTTGCTGGCTAGAATTGTTCCAATTTTAGGTAATTGGGAAAACAAAAAAGTATATTTTAACCCATCTAGTTGGAATTGGAATAATTGGGCTAGCTGCCACATTAGGATTCATAAACCTACTACTACTATTAAGTTGCGTTCTATTTTATTGTGGCCCCAATTTTAACTACTTCACATATTAATTTTCCTATTGACACCACCACATCATTAAAAAAAAAAAGGAACTACCCAGTAATTGCACTTCCCAGACTATTATAAATGAGTTCACTTGGTTTCGTCCATTTCAGAATATAAAAAAAAATTAAACGAAATGAAACGAAAAACCGTCGCCGTCGTCATCGTCATCGCAGCAGCAAAAATTTAAATTCCCATTCACAGGAATTTCTGTTGTCAATTGCGCTTTCTTCAGTAAACTCAAGCTCATAAAAAAATCAAGTCCCTACCTAACGGACAAACATTGGTACATACGAGTATGTATACGTCGGAAAATGTAGGTACTTTGAAAAATGGGAAAACCACCGACCGACCCACCCACCGCCCAGCTTATAAACGAAGGACGAACAATTGTAACAGAGTCCTGCGGTCCTCTCTGGAAATGAAAAAAAAAATACGAAAAATTGCATTTTAAGTGTAGGTGGTCGTTTGGAGGTGGCAAGAGAATTTCAAGTGGCCTCCTGTACGTTATACCATCTGTCGTCCGGCACAGCGTGACGCGACAACTATGGGAGGGAATACTATGTCGTCGCCGCCGCCGCCACCGCGTGCGTCGTCGTTATGAGTTTTCCCACTTCCTTTGTAATAAATTTCCGTCACCAGAGAGTCCCGTGAGTACCTATGTATGTATGTTCGTACTTTCAAGAACAACACGGGCAGAAGTTAAATTCGAGTCCCAATATTCCTTCCTTGACATTTGTAGTGTGTATGCACCTATACACATACACACATACATACCACGAGTACTTTATCCCTGAGTTGAAGGATGTGGAAATTCTATTATTAAACTAAAATATTCTCTCGTCCTTCAGAGTAACTACTTCTTTATTTTTTTTTTGAATTTTTTGTTTTTCTTCATTTTCTTGGATTTCCCTGTGTGATAAGTTTAAGTGGGGTTTTTGTATTCTATGTGTGAGCTGCGATGCACTGCATTCAAAGCACAAAAGGATAACACAGGATAAAAATGTAGAACAAAAAGTGCAAACAGGGAAGTAGTTTTCTCTGTTTGACAACAACGACTACGACAACGCCATACGACAACAATACTACGCCATAGAGTAAGAGTGTGAAAAAGGATGACAGCGAACACAACACACATAAACATTATGTCAAGTCACTTCCTGGATGTGAACCAAGCATATCGCACTGTTGACAACCAACGACCAACCGACGACAACGACGACGCCACCAGCCAGCCAGCTAGCATCAGCTCCAGGATGACATTTAAAAGCTGCCTGGGTTTTTTGTCTTTTACTTTACTCGAAAGGTACTCGAATATCCTCGTTGATCTAAAGAGGGGGTTGATGATGGTTGAAAAGTTATCATCATCAGGAAAGAATTTGCTTTTGATGTCCTTTTTGTAAACACATACCATAGATTTTAGGTATTATGTTACCGCATTTAAGTTTCTTTTCTGATATGGAATTGGGTCAAGTTTCATTGGCCTGATGACAGAGAGAATGTACACAAATACGAGTATGTACATATATTCACGTCATCGAACGTATACATATGTATGTATGTGTGGCCAGGACATATAAAGATAAGGGATATGAGTGTATCCAATGTTTGTAGCTAAACACGAACAAATTGCAAGGAAATTCAAATTGTTATTGCTTTGGATGTGAAGGGGGCTTGAGATGGTGGTCGGAGAGGTTCGTCGATGGTGGTGGTGGTTGTAGAAAAAAAAAAGATTCTCCTTCGTCGAGATCATAAATATCTTTGTGCTTTGCCTTTTCTCTGTTATGTGAATCCATTGCTAGAGGAAACCTAAAGACTTGGGTACGATTTTTAGCGATTAAAAGGATTTACGGCTTTCTAGCGGAATTAGCCAGAGGTGGCTTTGTCTGAACTACCACCTGACGACCAACGACCAACGACCAGAACTGCTATTAGACCAATCGTATACCAAGAAGGAAACAGTCGGAAGGAAATAATGAATGAGTTAATAAAGGCATTGGCTATAGGAAGTATGTGTAGGTTCCAATACAGTGGGTCTTGTTTATTGTTTTTTGGGAACAAAAGTTTTGAAAAATTAAAAAAACACCTCCTTTAGTGAGTGATAACATTTGTATTAAGTGTAAGGAAAATGTGACTAGAAGTGGAAGGGTATTTTTTTTTACTGCATGAGACTTTTTTTAGGTTCTTGTCTATGGTTTGACAGTTGAAAATGTCAATAACCGAAAATTGATTGTAAATCAATATGATCACAACTTTTTTTAATCAAACTGACAAAAATTTTACCGGTAAGTTAGATAAATGTTTTGATACTTCGTATTGTAGAAGGGACTTCCTTACTTTGACAGTTGATAGTAAATATTGTGTTGAAGTAACTTCTGTCAAACTGGCTGAAATTTGTTTAATATGTTTTGAGATAATAATAATATGTTAAGATGACAGATTTAACAACACGTAGAAGTCAGAAACATTTTTATCGAAATGAAATTTGAGTGAATGAGCGGTCACAAGAACTCAGACTTGACAAATCTTGGGCAGTTCAAGGGTTGACAAATTATTCTTAATTTCATCCAATAATAATCTTGAGAGATGAGGCATATTCCAGTACGAAGGGTTCATAAACAAACAAATTTCAACCTTTGTTTGTTGATTTTTCTCTTCAAAAGTACAAAACCTCAAATTAAATCATAAAAATTGTCCACTATATTTGACAAACGGAACCACTGTTGAATGATTTAACCACTAGAACTACAAGAGAAGAAGGGATATATACCAGAAGAGTGTTTTATGGCCGAGTATATTCATTATCCACCTGTCTCATTTGTTCCAATTCATGAGAGAAAACATTGAAGAAATGTAGAAACGTTTCTGTGTTTTTTATTTCGTGTTTTATTTTTATTTCTATTTTTTCATTTTAATATTAGCCAAGCTAAAACAAGCAAACTCTGTCAGAAGCAATTTCTTGTATAACGAAGAAAAAAGGGGCAAAAGATAACACAAGAAGAAAAGTGCCAGGATTCTAAATGATAAATGAAAAGATTTACAGGATACTCTTTGGTCCTCCTTTACCTTCTGCCTTTCAAAATGCAGATAAAAGAAAAGAATGAGACTTACTCTAAACACAGGAAGAAGCTCTATACACAAGAATTAGTCTAAGGTACCTATATACTATACAACCAATTCGTTTCTTTTCTTCTTTTCTTTGGATAATTTTACAGGAGAAAAAAGGAAAAGATACTTTATTTGTTTTCCGTTTTTTTTTTTCTTGTAAATATTTACATTTGAAAGAACAATGTCTTAGTTACAAATGAACACAAAATGGAATACAAAACCGTGCACTTGACAGATATTTTTTTTGTCATTTTGTGTTCCTTTTCGTGGGTTAGGTCGGTCGTCGAGAATAAGAATTTAGATACATACTTATATAAAAATACTTAAGACGGGTTATATTTGTTTATTTTATTTTTTTTTTAAGGTAAAACTTTTGAATAAACAAACAATACCGTCTGAGTATTGTTTAGTCTTGAAAAGGAGTTAAATGACATTTTAGGTTTGGTATTTAAGACATAAATTTTGAAATCTTCAAAAGTTCACGAGACAACTTACGAGCAAGTCACATAACAATAAAATGAAAATTATGTTTGAACTTTTTTGATCTTATCCTAATGGGCTTATTAATATTCTATATCTATACTTTCACAAAGAGATGGAGCTGTGTATAGCTCAAATAAAGCGGTGTTTAGTTTTAAGGACGTTGTTTTCTTTAGAATGATTTAGACAGATGGATGAATGTAGATGATCTTAAATAATAATAATAATCTTTAATTGGCTTCATGTTAATGACCTCGTTAAGTTGCAATTTACAAGAAAATAATAATGGAATTAGAAGAGAAGGCAAAGTTCTGGCGTTAGTTCAAAAGAAAAGATGAAGATTTGACGAAATTGACCTTTTAAAAGTTCAAAAATAATAACTGATAGATTGAAAATCGTTCATTCGTTTTTCAAGCCAATCCGTTGTTTGATAGTTTTTGTCTATTTCCTTGGTTAATCAATAAAATGGTTCACTTGGGCGTATACGCATCTTTTTTATTTTCGCAATCTTCTTAGTAAAAAAATGAGGGTCATCTGAAATTTGTTGTTCTCTTGTCATGATTTGTACTTTCTTTTGTTTGTTCCTTCTTCTTTCTGTCCCTTCTGTCTTTTATTAATTTGATGTGTTGCATTATCTGATAGCCCTAAATGATATGTTGAAGTGTCTCTACTAGGTAAAGCTAATGTTTATTCCATACAAATATGTATGACTACTATTTACCCGGATAAAAAATAGCATATTATGCTATTCCAGATTATAATCTGGCAAATTTCATCCAAATCCGTTTATCCGTTCAGGTGCCATTTAACAACAAACGTCCATACACCCAAACTATCACATTTATAATATTATTAGGATATGATAAATTGATAAGCATTGATAAAAAGATAGACTTTGGTTCACAGTTAGCTGATTTTTAATTGAAAACTGTCATGTATTTTTTGAGTGTTTGACAGACGTGTACTAAAAATCGACTTTTAAAAAAAGACCTTAAAAATTAGAAGGGAACAATTTTATTTTCATCTTTGACAACCAAAAGGTGTCCTTCTGTCCCACAACACTCCCAAATCGTTTTTTCAAGTGATGCCAAACCTTGTTCTATGGATTTCGAAAAACTCTTTTTGAACATTTTCATTTTGTACAAGTATATTTTTTCTAAATATTAAATTAAACTTCATTCATGTCTTTTTCATTCTTATTTTATTTAAAGATTACCTTAAAATAGATTTCAATTCTTATTCTTACACAGAGTTAGTTTGATAGGTATTTATATGAATTCAACACAAGAATCTCACTTAATACGTCTAATCTCAGATTCTCCAGGTAACAAATGAAAACCTCTTGAAATGAAATTTATGAATGCAAAACAAAATAATATGCACACTTTATGCTCTTAGCCAAGAATATACTTTTTTTAAATGCAATTTTGTTGAAAATTGTCTCTTTTAGAAAACCAAAAATAATAAAAAAATAGAAAAGTACTTTTGCCCATTTTTGTTTGGACTATTTCTTGTGCTCTTTTCTTGTCTTCTGCACAGGACCGGACTTACAAATATACGATATCAAACAATTTCCAATATTCTAAATTTAAATCAAAAATATAAAATATAAAAAATAAATCTAGTTATGAAGCATATTAAAGTACTAAGGTTCAAAATCAAAAAATAAAAATTACAATAGCTGTGTTTTATTGGTAAACTTAAGGAAGTGCAGTAAAATTCCAAAAAGATGATCTAAGTTGCCAAATGTGCGGGCGTTCGTTTCGTTCACTAATCCGTTTTTATTCTTTTTCATATAAAATGTTGTGATGTACATAGTATGTTCATTAACCAAAAAAACGCGGTTAATAAAAACAATTGATTGGATATAAGAAAAGACGTCTCAGTCTCGAATGGATTTCGACACTAATTTTTTAATTCCACGTCTCTGAAAAACCGGAAATGTTGTTCTGCAAGTCAAAACTGTAAATATTTTCAGAAACTTTAAAATTCAGTTGATTTTCAACCTTACTCCAACTTCAGAACCAATAAAGTTAGCGAACTCTTGTATTCTCTAGACATCATGAAATTAAACGAATGATTTCCTATTTGGCTAAAGTGGTTCCCAAGATAGAGGACTTGAAAAATCGATTAACTCACTGATTCATTGACAGATCATAAATTATGATGATTCATAAAATGTAGAACCATGAAATTTGCAATGTTAAGTCTCCGAAAGGAAAAGCTGAGACGAAATCAAACCGGTTACTGAAACAAATCGAGACGATGAGGACGATTTTTTCGATTTTTGCGAAGCCTTGAAAAATCTCGTCAGGTCTAGCCCTGATGAAGAGAATAACTGATAAAACATTCTGCACAAAACATGAATTTCAATCAGTTTTGCCAAAGTCACTTAAGACGTTTTTGACACTTGTGTAATGTACGTGTAAT
Organism: Scaeva pyrastri; assembly: GCA_905146935.1. Lineage (NCBI taxonomy): Eukaryota > Metazoa > Arthropoda > Insecta > Diptera > Syrphidae > Scaeva > Scaeva pyrastri. The sequence goes on along the minus strand of LR989929.1, from coordinate 12,812,387 downwards.
CATTGTTTTCTTATTGCAACAATTTGCTCCCCTTACAAACGAGTATCACAAATAAATAACCGCCCCCCTAAAACAATCTCATATAGCGACCTTGCCCTTAGCATAATCCGACACTGGCTTATAACCCCTAAAATGAAAACTACGAGTGAAATGTCATGGCTATGACATTTTCTATATACCTCGTCATCGTAGTCGTAGTCGTCGCTGCTGGTTGGATTGGGTTGGGTCTACTCTATCCTTCCAGGAGCAAAAGCAGAAGACGAAGCAGAGAAGAAGAATCACTTTATCTTTCTTATTATAGCCGCATACTACTCGTAGGTATGACTTTTTATAGTTTCATAACAATTCTCCATAAAATGTCAAGATAAATTGAAAAAAAATGTACTCGAAAGGTTTGAGAAGGGAAGGGGAGGGAAAAGAAGAGAAGAGCTAAAAATGCTAAACGCGCTTTCATTATAATGTGAATGCATTTAATCGTACTCGTATAGAGTCCTTGCCGGCATGGCATCGTCATCCAAGGTGACGCGCCGTTGTTGGTGTCATCGTTCGTCGTCATTGTCGTCGTCGTCCTTGTGTCATCATCCTTATATGTACGTCTTGGATATAGTTTGGGTGTTGGGATGTCGACGACGACGCCACCGCCCCCACTTCCCTCAGCTGCTTCGATAAATTCTTGCTCGCATCATCATTATCGTCATAGCTCAGTTATTTCGTGTGGCGACGTCGTTTCCCATTTCGTCATCATCATTTTGCCATTTCTCCATCAGCAGCATCATCACCATCTTCAAAATCATCATACATACATACATATACGTTGTCGTCATCACCATCATTTTTGTAATCAGCCAACGTTTTATTGACCATAAAAACCGCTGTCGTATAATGAGAGCGTTTTTGATGAAATTCTCTTACCGAATGCAATCGCTGACGGCAGATAGTCGTAGTTGTCTGTCAAAAGGGTCCTTCGATACATCTGAACATGGAAACAATCCAAAACAACTATCGGTGCACTTTTATTTTTTGCTGTAGGGAAGGAACCTTCTCCTGCATATATGTATAGTGACAATGACAACTCTACAAAATTCCATCATAACAAAAAGGATACTTCAGACAAAGGAAAACAAAAAAACCAACAAACTGCAGGCAAACAAAACGACACGACGACACACAATGAAGGAAGATCTAGCCTCCTCTGGAATGTCATAAAAAGGAGTCATTTTTAGATGATTTTATTTTTATTATTTTGGTCGTCTATCATCATCTTCCCAGGATACATACTCGTACATACTACGACACTTCTGATCCTTGTGACCTGAAAATTCGTTCATCACAGACAATTATGTAAAGTACTTTATACCAAATGCAACCTATAACATTTTTTATTTCAAGTTTATAACAACAACAACAACAATGTGAACAGAGTTTTAAATGTCAAAAGTGTTTGGCAAAATGTACATAATATTTTCTTTATCCTTCCATATCCTTCTCGAGGACACTCTGGCATCGTTCTCGTTCCTTTTTGTTGTCCTATCTCTGTGTTTATCCTTAGTTGAGGGTTCATATACATATATGCAGAAACACAAGAACTAAGTCATTTAACCAACGGATGAACGAGACGAACTGACGGACCTGAAGGACTTGACCGACTTGACCGACCGACCAACTCGACCATTTTGCAAAAAAACATTTTGAATAAATTTCATTCGATTTATGAATGTGAATACCCTTCTAATCCAATTTGATAAAGTCTGATGATGATCTCAATCGAGGCGTGAGACGGAGGTGAACTTATGTATGTATATATGCCAGAGGTTTTATGTCATTTAAAAAGGAGAATATAGATGGGCACTGAGAGTTTATATACGAAAGTTTGTTTCTCATTGATTGGCATATTTGCCACTGAAATGCAAATTTTCTTCCATATGCAGTTGACAGAGCTTAGCGTGTTTGATATAATTGAACAAGCCATGGTTATTTTGTATGCAATGCAAATACACTCCATGTCACTTGATTGAGTTCGAAATTATTTAAAATTCGAAATAGTTTAGAAAAATTCAGAGTTTTAATAGAGATCTTTATATTGGTAATGGACTTTTTGTAATGCACTTAACAACTTTTGAAATAACTTTTGTGTCATGTTTTTGAGTGATATGATAAAAATTTCAGTTTTTTAAACTTTCATATTTTATTTCACTCCCAATTTAGGGTATTTGTGGGAACCTAAATGAGTGAAACTTTTCACCAAAATTAGACTTTTTATAAATTAATGTTTATGGAAATTTTTTTTTAGATTGAAAAACAAGTCGAACTAATTCGAGTGACTTGGAGTGTACGTAAACATGTCTATGACATAAATAGATCTTTTCATATAGAGGAATAGGTCATTTATCTTGATTGCACGGTTGATTAATTGATTGAAATTCGTTTGGGAATACAAAAAATTAAACTCAATTTAAATTTTAAGTCATTTTGTACATATGTGCATACCTATACAAAGTCCTAACCTTAGAGAAATTGGAATTTTTTTAAATATGAAGATGTGTTTGTTTGCATATTCGAAATGTCAAAAATTATACAGAAATTTTATTTATTTAATCCCAAGGGGATTCAATAAAAATTCTATGAAATACTTTTTTTTTCTTGATGATTTAACATTTTTTAATTTTATAAATTTAAGATAAGTTATGTAGTTTTTTTTATTAAATTAATGCAATGTTTTAATTCGGGGTTGTGATGTAAAATTTATCTTACAGAAGATGAATGACAACGGGTCAATATTTTGCACAAATAATTCAGCTTTTCAAAACTATAGCTCACTCTTAATTTTACTCTTAAAACTGGTATCCCTACATTAATAAGGGTATCAATTAGGTTGAGTTGCAAAATACATGAATATGTAGATCGAGTTGAAATATTCGAAGGTTCGTTCTAAAGTCCATTGCCTACAATTTAAAGTTGCGCAACCGAGAAATTCATAGTTTAATTGCATTCGCTTATATTAAACAAACAAACTTTTTAAATAAGTTCCAGGAAACTCTAGGGACCAGTTGAATAATCGTGGTTTAATATTTTCTTCAAATTATTATACAATTAATTTTAAATACCATTTATTTAGAGAGTAAAAACTCTGTTTATTCAATAAAAAAGATTTTAATGGACAAGTAACAAAAAATAATAACCTAAAATTTCCTGAAGTTGCTCAAAGTTAAGTTGCCTTGTGGACCATGATTAGCAACTTACTTTAGCCCAATAATTTTTCTAGTTTACTGACAAAAACTGACATAAATATCAATGACATTTCCACAATGTACAATGATTAAACATGCTAATCGAAATTATTTGCAATTATTGTACATAAAAATTGATCCTATTATTAACGGCCTCCTACATTTCACAATCCGAATCTCTATTTATTGATTACTGACTTATATTTGTTCATTTGTACGTTGTTGTTGTTTTTCATGTTATATTTGCAATGTATCATATTTACTAACCAAAAAAAAAACATGGCTAATGTCAGGTGTAACAGTATGGTACAATGGGTCGTATACGTACTTTTTTTGAAAATGTTAATCTGTGATTATCTCCGTAAGATTTTCTCTCTTTAAGTTGAAATTAAATCTCAAAGATAAACAATTTTGTTGACTAATTTAAATAGTTAACAATTGATTTCGTGGTTCATGAAATAAATGACATTTATTAAACGTGGAAAGTAGTTAAAGAATTTTACCCTTAAACCAAAGATTATGTTGGTACGCCTATCAATGTACTTGGATCATGTCTTGAAATAGCGTAGGAAAGTGTCTTAGATTACTTTGGGATCATGAACACTTTCGTTCTTGATTTGCAAGACTTATGATATTTTCTAATTCCAATCTTAATCTTTAGAAACCATAACTAACATGTTGTGGCATAAATTCAAAACCTCCACCACCATAAGGAACCTACACCATAAATAACGCACAAGACCCTGCCTCTATAAATAGATAGTTAGATAAATAATTATATAGACCATAAATAATAAGATACTCTTCGGTTTTGATTCAGTGTACAAATATACTTAATGACCCATTTACACAAATAATATTGTGTGTGCCACAAACACACCGCACGCCGCACACATCAAACCACAAACTGAACACGTTGCATGTTGCAGCTTCTCTCTTCGCTTCATAAAGAATTGTGCTTAATTAAAGTGAAATCTTTGCAATCGATTTGTGGCAAAAAAAAATATCTAACATTAAAGTCTCTAAAGTGACACAACATCGAGTGGCACAAATGGTAACAAAAAACAAAAAAAAAATATAAAAAGTACGACACAATTTGGTGTGGTTTCTTCAGTGCAATGCAATGCAGCAAACTTAAGCATAATTTTCTTTGCGGTTACTCTTGCTTAAACTTTTCACAATGTACATACATAGATACATAATTAAAGTTGGAAAATTTAAGAAAAACTTTTTAGCTTTTTCTTAATTTTAATGAAACTTTTTCGTATCTGTCATTATTTTGAGACTGTCTTAGTTTACTTAGAAGAAAAAGAAGAACAACCTTATTATGCCTGGTTATGGTGGGTATGTTAATTAAATTCAATGGGTCTAGGCACAATAAAAGGGCGTTGAGAATAAGTAGCAGCAGAAGAAGAAGAAGAATAACAAAAAAGATATGATAAAACCTGATACCCGAAGCTATCATTAACGTCATCATCATTAGGGAAAGACTTAAGAAGTAGAACAAGATAAAAGTGCTAATGAAGGCTTTTGAAGCAACGAAAATGAAGTGTTTCGCTACTTCATCTTATATGAATGAAGATATAGTTCATCATTATTAACCAACACTGAAAAAAACATTTATGTTCATTTTCAAGAAGAACCTTTTCTGACTTTAAGAACAGGCTTAAGACCGAAAGCCTTAGTTCAAATAATTGCAAGGACTGTTCTGGTTGCTTAAGGTCAGTTCTGTCAGTTTTTTTTTTTTAATGTCATGTTTCAAACGCTTGCGGAGGTATTTCATAATGACATCTGGCCGTCAAAACCATTAATTCACGATCGCCAAAATCATAAGAATGATCTCAAAATTTTACAAAAAGTATAACTCAGTTTTTAAAATGATCTTCTAGCTTAAGCTTAAATACTTTATAACTTCAATTTCTTAACATTTTTTTTTCAGTGTATTGTCTTTGCTACCAGTGAATGTGAGGATACGTTGCACCTTCCTGGTTTTCATTTCATTTCTATTTTAACCTCAATTTTTTGTATTGAAAATAAAAAAACGCCTCTGTGCCTTTCGGGTGTGTTCGCAACATAGAATTGCAATTTAAATGATAGGGATCCGTTTTATGATAGTGTGATAATTTATTGAGACCAAGAAGAGCAACACTTGAGTGAAAAAAAATTAAGAAGCTCTTCAAAATCCAAGTTGGGTACACGATCATTTAAAAGTCGGTACACTATAAGCCTTTGAAATGTTCCTTTAAAAACCACTTGAGGGTGCTTCACTACCTTGTCAGGTGACTTCTGTCTTCTGTGTCCATCACCGAAATTAAAATTCATTCCTCAGTAAGTCCTTCAACTATCAAAGTAATTTCACTGTGATATAAATTTATTATCTCCTACTGATTGGGAATTAAGTAAACAGAAAACAAACCACAAAGTTTATCGAACTTGAAACTAATTTGTAGATAAGACGCCGCCACCGCCGTCAAATTAATAACCATAATCATAAATCAGAAAACATCAATATTATTGTATTCTAACAATGTGATATGAACAAACTACAATTTTTTTATGGTTCAGAAATCGTCAAAACCAATTTTAGACAATAAGCTTATCGCATCGATAACATGACCAGACCAAAATACACATGGATTTGTTACATTATGGAACCGACATTTCTGTCGAATGACCTTTTAACCCGCAAAATACATCATCGGTAGATAACGAAAACATCCGTTGAACTTTAAACTTCTATACTACAACACCAACATCGTCATCGTCATATGGTATTCATAGAATTTTACGACTATCATACGCACGATATGGTCCATTTTATACTATGGAACTACATATTAAAAAATTTGCATTTATAGGACATGAAACAGCTGGAGCGAATATTGTCGCCTTCGTTTTATGAAAAAGTGGGCGTGTAACATTTTTTTTTTAAACTATAAAAGTTCAAAGCCGGAGTGAAAGCATTAAAATTAACTACAACTTCTATCTCATGCCCCTCGGCTCTCGCGCTCTCGAGCTCTGGCACCTCTTTCGACACTATCCTTTCAAAAATCGATTTCAAATTATTTTTGTTTGATCGAATTCGGTTCGGTTTTGGAATACACCAACCTACAAAGCCAACTCGGGATTCTGGTACTTTAATGTGTATAATAGCAACATCGGAAGCAGCATCAACGCAAATACAGTGTGACAAAATGCATTTATTCCTGGAAAAAAAAAATAATAGGAAGTTTTGATGCTCTTTGATATTTTTTTAAAAGTCCTATAAATTTATAAAATATAAAACTTTTGTTTGTTTTTTTTGTTTTTTTTTTTTAGTTGCATTCTATAATTATTCATAAAAATTCAAGAGTTACAGGAATTGAGACCTAGTACGAAATTCGTATATTGTCATTCATCTTTCATCTTTCAGCATTCATCGTTCATCTTTCATCTTTCATCTTTCATCTTTCATCTTTCAACTATCAACTATCAACTATCAACTATCAACTATCAACTATCAACTATCAACTATCAACTATCAACTATCAACTATCAACTATCAACTATCAACTATCAACTATCAACTATCAACTATCAACTATCAACTATCAACTATCAACTATCAACTATCAACTATCAACTATCAACTATCAACTATCAACTATCAACTATCAACTATCAACTATCAACTATCAACTATCAACTATCAACTATCAACTATCAACTATCAACTATCAACTATCAACTATCAACTATCAACTATCAACTATCAACTATCAACTATCAACTATCAACTATCAACTATCAACTATCAACTATCAACTATCAACTATCAACTATCAACTATCAACTATTAACTATCAACTATCGTTCATCGTTCATTTTTCCATGTTCAGCGTTTATATTTCACTGTTTGTCTTTCATCTTTCACTTTTGATCTTTAATCGTTCATCAATTGTCGTTCATCGTTTATCATTCACCGCTCATCTTTTAGATTCTTCAGATTCTTGTGTCTTTTCCATATCTTCTACGTCTATACTATCTATTTTTCATCTCTTGTTCGCACAGTATGGCTCAAATTTTGACTTCTTTTTAAAAATCAAACAATTTTGTATTTCTTTTAGTTAAAATATCCCACTGTATAACGCGTAGGGCTTCAAAATTAAAAGCGTTGCATGCAAATTCGATATAACATGCATTCGAGATTAATTTGCATAGCATAAAGAGTTCGTCGGTCTAGATACGTTGAAAAAGCGGAATGAAATTGGTGAGAGGCGGTGGTGGGGCGATAGGGTGCTTCGGTTGTGTGGAAAAGTAGACATGAGAGGTTCAAAGGCAAAGGGAATTTATTGTAAATGCATTTTAAATCCTGTCGATGGCAGTCATTAAATTCTGTCGACTCAGTGGAAAATTTACAATCACAATTCCCCAAACGCTACAACACGCACTCATTTATTCAGCATTTTCCAAAAACAGAAAAAAAAAAAATCAAATTAACCTAAAGATTTATTTTATATATGTATACACAGTACATACACATCAGGGGGTGATATGGTTTCATTTAAAGGGGAAAAAAAAACAAAAAATCACGAAAGGGCTTAAGCGTTCGTGTGGTATATGTACATCAATGATATTAACACACAAATGCAGAATTAATTAAGTAATTAAATAATGTTAAATTTTTTTATACTCACACAAAAGATACAGATTTTTTTAGTGGTGGTATTCTTTTGATGATGAAAGTGAAGTTAAAAAATGTTTCAATTGGACATTTTTGTCTCAGCTGGAAAATTTAGTTTTCACACTTTGTGCTTCACTTTCTTAACAAGAAGTTCATTGTTGTCTGTCAAAACACCTTAATTGAGGGATATGAATTAGATGACATACGAGCTTGATAATTTATTGATTCAATACCAAGTATTTGTATAATTATTATCAAAATCGAAACCTGATACTTTGTCTTAAAACAGAAGTGATTAATTACAACTTAAATAATCCACACATCATCAGAAATAATGATCAGCAACGAAAATAACTTCCAACCAGGTGATATCATAAATCTCGGCGTCAATTTTGAAAACATAACTACGAGTATTATAGTCAATCACCTTCAATGCAACATCATCATCATTATCATCATCATCAACGAGGTGTGCAGTGCATCTCATTAAACCTCACAACTAAACGCATCAAAATCCATCTTAAACGATTAAATTAATTGAGAAATGACTTCCCAAACGCAAACCATTTTGCCTATCTCAATATTTATCGCAATTGCGAATAAATAAATCGATTAGCGCACTCATTATAGGTAAATGCACTTAATTTAAAGCCATCAATTTGTCTAATTCTGTCTGTATGTATATGCAGAAAAAAAAAAGATTAAATTGAAGGTACTATTTTTGCATCGACTACGGGAGAAAGCGGTTTATTTTAGGATCACCGAGCGTGGGAGAATTCAAGGCGCCACACGATTTGAATGAGCGCGAATGCATTCAAAAATTATTACGACTTAAAATTTGGTGCAAACGATCTACTTATGATTTATTTATGTTACTTTTTTTTTATAATTACACGATGAGATGCTGGCGATGCAGCCCATAAATTTTAGAGCACTTTTGGACGGACTGGCAGCAGTCGCATACAAATTATTCCATTTTGGCCAAATGCCAAGTGCGGTTTTATAGGCCCACAAAAATGATCCGCTAAAAAATCTATTTCTGCATTCGAGTACGAATACGAGTACCGCGACAGCGAGTACAAGTGTGTGATGATGATTATTTTTTTTTTTAAATGTATGTCGGTTGTGTTGTTTTTATTAAGGAAATGATACTAAAATCATCTTCTATGTGTTATTTTAGTAAGTCAGAAAAATTTGTAACGCCATTTTAATTGCCAAAAAGTAATGTCATTTAATCTGTTATTTTAGCAGCAACAATATTCTTTCGAGGATGAATATTATTTTTTGGTTTAATGGCACAAATAAAACGTGAAATTTGTTTTTTCTAAAGTAACCGCGTCTTATAGATAGATATGCTTTTATGAATAGTTTTAGATACTTTTACAGGGTGGTTTTGGGTGAATAATGAAACAGTTAATTAATATTTATTTTGGTTTATTATAGTTATGGTATTGTTTCGGTTAGGAGTGTGATTATAAAATGGAGGTTCTAGGCAAGATGTGTAAAGCACTTTTAAACAAAATGTAGAAATGTTTTGACACCTGTCAAAGTGCATTAGATGCTTTATGAATTTGGAATAGTTTGTCGTAAAAAGGAAATAAAAATCTATCCAAATTAATGAATGTTTCAACCAAAGAATGTAGATTTTCTATGAAGCACTGTGGCGTATGCGTAATTTTTAACATATTTTTTTTAAGGTTTTTTGTTTAGTTAAGTTTTGGAATCGAAATTAAAAAATTCTACCATTAATATGAATTAAAAAAATAAAGATATGTTCTGTTATCTGTTCTGATGGGTGGAACAAATCTTGAACTTATAATTTTTGTTTCCGCATCTACTTCAATTCCTACAGCTTGAATTTACTGAATTGCTCGGTTAAAATGATTTTTAAGGTATTTTATTATTAGGAAATGCTTTTGAAATACAATTTGGTGGACAGCTTTGGCAAATAAAATGAATTTAAGTTAAGTTAACCCCTAGCAGCCACACGGGGTAACTCGAAGTCACTTCCCACACTTGTCTACCCTCAGCCCCTAAGTTTTAATGTAAAAGGTTTGAGACCTCTGATTCCTTTTTCATTTTTAGGCCTGGGGTAGCAAATAACCCCGTGTGGCCGCCGCTTAGGGTTAAAGATGGTCAAAAATCGATGTTAAAAGGGTGCAGTGTCTAAGAACTTGACTGGGTTCTATTTTTTAACTTTTTCTTGGAGAAAAGCAAGTAATTGATAGTTGTAGGAAAAAAAAAGATTAATTTCCAATCACTTTGCAATATTTCGATTAATTTATTATAATTAAAAAAAAAACACCCTTTTCATGGAAAATAAAACACACAATGTTAGGTTTATCGTTTTTTGTCTGCTTTTGTATTTTTTTTTCTTCGTAGCAACAGCAGCACATTACTCAAAATACAAAAATATTTAAGAATGATTAATGTTTTCAGAACTAAAATAAAATCTATGTGTCATTTACTAAAAAAGTTTGCATGAAAATTTGTCAAAAAAAAAATTTTTAATAGGTATATTAAATAAGTTTTTACTTATCTACATAAAATAAAATATTGCTCATTTGTTTTTTTTTTTTCATTCCCCTTTAACATTCATCATCGATATATGTATATATGTAATCTAACTCGACGAAGCTTTTGTAGTTATTCAACTTAATATTAGTCTGATATTTATAAATAATTATTTATTAAAGTGACTAAGACATTGATCTTTTATCATATTCGAATTCAAAAACAAAAATTAAAAATTTACTACGATAAAAAATAACGACAACAACAAATAAATCATACTTAAAAAGATTTTTCAATTATTATATAAACAAAATACATGTTTGAATTATTGTTTGGATAAAAAAAAAAAACAATTTTAGCACAAACATTAATTTATCCCACGCTATTGAAATTTTTTTGACATATTTGCATAAAATTCTTTAATTGAACAAATTCAATATGACATTAGTATTTTTTTTTATTTTTCGTTTGATCTTGAATGAAACATCAAACAAAGTTGACAGATGTTTTATTCACCAGGTATAAGATGACACTCGGAGTCAGGAGTGTAGCTACAGCTGTTGTGTCAGTTACAATAATTAGGGGCTATGGAATAAATGGTAACGATCATTATAAAACAAAAATACTTTAAAACCTTCACTTCTATTTTCAACTTTTATATTTGTGTTCATTCGATATAAAATAACTATTTTAAATTTCTAATCAAATTCTTGAAACCAATTTATAATTCCAAACCTCGTCTGTCTACAGTTGTTATCAAGAGTTCCTCAAGGTAGTCGCTTAGGGCCATTTATTGTTATCTCAGCTGTTAATAATGCATTTTTCCGTGTAACAGTATACGATACGAGTATTTGAACGTTATATATAGTCGTTAATTAATTTTCTATTTGCAAAGATATATGAATTTTATTTTATATTGGAACTTATTGCAAAATAGCTCAAAGCAACTCATCTCGATTGGAATAGACTGCACTTAAGCTCTTTCATAGGTGTCCTTGCAGGACACTGCTTAATATGCAGACATGCCTTACGGCTTGAATCTCCGCAAACGATTTCTTTAGAAGCTATATGGATGACAAAGAGGAGGTGTCAGTTAGTTCAAAATGGTTCCACGAGTAGGAGGATCTCCTGTTCTAAGTCTTATCACAATGGACCATCTATTGGTTTAAGTGTGCTGGCTTTCTATCTTTTGACCACCATCTACCTTAAATAACCTAACCTTATTGCAAAATATGAATTTTAGCTCGGCTTATTTCAACTTGGAATTCAGAAAATCTATTTGATGCAATGCCTCCACCACTGTTTATATCCCAACTTCCAATATCTAATCAATTAATATTCCAGCTGTTTAAAAACAAACAAAAAACTATAAAGATCGATTGCTCACGATCGTCCAAAACTCTTTCGAAGCTTCGATATTGAAGATGAATCTTCTCATTTTTCTTCTTTTCGTCTAATTTTTATTTAATTCATCTCTAATTTCAAACCAAAATTGAAGATATCATAAATTAATTTAATTTACACAACTGACCTCTGAATTCTTGATTTCATTATTCAGACATTGATAATCATTTAGATAGAAGATTAATGTGGAAAATACAGATAGAATAAAATGCGAGTTTCAATTGGATGATATATGTATTGCACTTAAGAAATGACCACTTAATCAGAACCCCACCATGTGGGGGCATAGTTTCCCCTATTTATCTTCTTAGTTTTTTTTTAAATAGATATGTATTACTGATTGAGTAAATTGTCCGAGAAGGCTTTTGAGTAAAACGAAGAAAAAAAAAAGTCTTAAAAAAAATTAAATTCTAATAATGCCAACAGCTCACTCATCGTCAGTCTTGACTTTTCACGCAAACGTACCCACATGACCCAGACAAGACAAAAACGCCTAAGTCCAAGAACTTATATACTATGTACATTTGTGGTATTTTTTTTTTTTTAATGAGAAAGTGTGCACCTAATGGCAACGATTACAGCATATCTTATGCATGGAATTTGTTATAGGTCTAAATATTACATATACGAGTAGTCTCGGATGGAAGTTGCCTTATGGCAACGAAAAGACCATTCATGCACACATGCATTTTTCCATCATTTTCTTGTATGTTGATGGAAGGGTTGAAAGTGAGAGGAATAATTTTCGAATTCTCCATTGCAAATAGCACTTCTTGATTTTCATACAAAAGTAGATACTTATCGATATGACCTCTTTTTCATGTTCTGTACTCGTTCTTGTACTCAACTCACCCCTTCCCCCATTCACAAAGAACTCATCATCATCAACAGGGGATCCGCCCGGGGTTCTTGAAAAAGCATTTTCCAACCGAAACAGAATCACAATCACTTTTGAACATCACATTTGGAATATCGAATAAGCTAATTGATTTAGGTCAGAGAATTTAGAATTCAGAAGAAACCATTATTGATGAATCAGCTTTTGGATCTTCTGCTCATTAAAGTTGTGTATAGGAACGATTTATAGATTTGTTAATTGTATTTAAAGTAAAGACGGCACCCCGCACAGATGAAAAAAAATTGAAGGAATTATTCAACTTAAATTGGACGGATTTTATTTATTGATTCAATGCCAATTTGGTCAAAACAAAAAAAAACAAAAGCCACTGAACAGTTCTGCTTTTCAAGAGGATTATAACGTTTGTTTATTGAGTTTTTTTTTGGTTTTTAAGGAGAATATAGAATATTATCATGATATTTTTTTGAGTTCAAGAGTTTTCGAGTTAATTTCAATAACTTAATTAGGAAAACGAATTTTTTCTTTGAAATACGTTCAATACACTTTTCCATAGACGTTCGTCGAAATGTTTTCAAGGGGGAACAAACTTACAATAATTGTTCAATCACTTGAATGAAAGTCAGATTGGGGAAATATGACGGGAAAGCAGATGCATTTTTGTCAAAATTAGTATGGAAAATGATAATTTTTATAAAAATGAAAGCGGGTGAGTGAGATCCGCACTGATAACTTTCCATTGTACTTTAAAAACTTGGCATTCCTGATATTAATCGATTTACTTTTGATGTTGATTGAAAAAAATTATATTACCAAGAAAATTATCAGACTTAAGAATTTTCTCGAAATTTTGTACCAACTTTTTGTAGTTCTTTATTTATTGTAAGAAATGTCAATTTGATATTCGTCAATATTTTATCATTTAAGTATATTGACAAATGCATTATGTTGAAAATAAAATACATTTGAAGTCAATATTATTGCTTGTAGTGAAGGTATTTGAGCCGAAAAACTATTTTTGACACTTTTCTGTAAATTTTACTTTAAGTTTTTTTTATTTTTCGAAAAAAACTGTCAATTCGATATTTTTCCAAATTGTTTTATATGTCGTTTCCCGTTTTAAATATTATCGAGTCAAAAGACATTTTTTTTGCCAATTTTGGGTCAGAATTTTGTGTCCCTTTTTTATTTATTTTTTTTTTTTTAAACTGTCAATTGCATTTTCTCCAAAATTTTACCAGATGTCAAAAAGGTCATTTTACGTATCATAAAATTATCTTGAAGATGATATCATTTTCCCATCATAGTACATTTGAGTGCCAAAAATGTTTTTTAGTTTTCAATTTTAAAAAAATAACGGTAAGTTGAAAATTTTCAAAATTTATATCAAATATGTATTACATCACAATGTACAAAATAAAATTTATTTGAAGTCAATAGCGTTATTTGTTCTTGTGATATTTCCGACCAACCAAAATTTTCATTTCTTTTAAATTGCTATAGTGAAAAAACCGTTTGACAAAAATTTTTATAAAAGTCCTTTCGGCATTTTTTGAAGTTATAACCTGTAAATAAAACTTCTTTTCTAGTTCTTCAGATATCGTAGACGAAAAATGGTATCTCGAACGTACGAACGTTCAAGCGTACAAATGACAAATTTAGATTCTAGAAACCTCAAAACGTCAAAAATTTCAATCAACAAATTTCAAAAGACATAAATCGGACAGGAAATTAATAAGTAGTAAATTCCAGATTTTGGGCAACGCTTCAAAAAACGTGGCCTAGGTGATCCATGAGCATTGAATTTTCTTTCAAAATTTGTACTTCTTTTTTAAAATATAGACTAACTCGTATTTTCAAATTTTCAAAAGTTTGAAACTAAAAAATACTAATTTTCAAGGATTGTAATAATTAGTCCGTCGAAAAATGTTCATACCACCTTCAATTCCACAAAAAATATTTTCAAAAATTGATACATTCAGCCAAATAATCATTATCAATTGAGTTTTTTTGAAATTCTCTTCTAGTTTCATTAAACAGTTATTTTTGTAGGTATTCAATTTCAATATTCTCGAATTATTATTATTATTTTTTTATTTGTTTTTCAAAAAAGAAAAAATTTGAAAAACCCAACCTTATTAATTTGTCCAAAAGAAAGTTCCATAACTGTTTCAATGATTTCCTGACTAAACTATATCAGTAAAAGTTTTTCAAAAAATAAAAATTCCAATAGCTACCGATAATATATTTTACAATAAATGTCACTACGACAATAATTTATCACCAAATAACAATTAATTTAATCGTGATTAAGTGATAACTTAAGTCAGAAGTAGCTTAATCATTGTCCACAAAAAAAAAAAAGTGTCGCCCTAAATCGTCACATTCACGCTAACCAACATTTCATCATCATCACTTTTATAAATGGTCAATCTTTTGATTTGACAATCATTAAAAAACACTATATATTTTCCAAAAACCACAAACCACAATTCACACCTTAAACCTCGCCTTTATAAATAAAAAATAAAAAAAAAAAACCAAAACCAAAAACTAGAATAAGAAGATGGATTTTATACTCTTGCTTTTATTATTATATTATTTTTTTTGTGCAAAAAATAAATTGTTTCGATTAAATTCAGCTCGAAATGAGATGTTTGCATTAAATTCAGCAAATCGAAAAGAAAAAGAAGAAGACAAGAAGAATATTATAATAATAACAATAAAACTAAATGATTCAGCAAAAAGCTATATTAACTGGGTCGTGGATAATTCTTAACTGGGCCATAAAACCAATTGGACTTTAAGCCTATTAAAAGCGGATGAGAATTATTGTAATTGGATTTTTTTTTTATCATTTCATTTCATTTCATTTTTTTTCTTCTTTTTTTGTCATTGTTCTAAAAATAACTTCTGCTAAATTATGTCTTTTTAAGTTAACAAATAGAAAAGGTAATATATATATTTTGATGGCCTTGAATTTCTTATTTCGCAGAGACTCATCAAATTAATCAGCAAAAATTCAGGTTTATTTTAATAAATGCAAAAGTAGAAATATTATATAATGTCCGATATTGATAAAAAAAGAGAAGAAGAATGAATTAATAACGATTCTGTTTGTTTAATAGAATTTCCAAATAAAATGATTTCAAAGCAAAAAGCCGGTGGTGTGGTGTATCGGTTGCCAAAATATTTTGTGTTATTTGTTTAAAATTTTGTTTGAGTTATGTTCAAAATTTTTTTGAAAGATTTTCAGATGCAGTGCAGTTGCAGTATTGACTTTTGTCGGAAAAACATGAGGAGGAATATTTGATGTGTGTTGACGTTTCAAAATTGATGTATATAGTTCGTGGATTTCGCAAACTTCTGGATCAATAAAAATACTCGTCCATACTCGTATGCATGGTGATTGAGTTGAGGTTTTTGGCTTTTGCAGATAGAAAATAATATTGTAGAAGTTGTTGTTTGATTTTGATATTTTTGATAGATATTTTTTTGTTTATTTTAACTATGGTCTAAGTTTAGCGAAATAAGTTATGTTTACGTACCTAGAAATACTTTCTATTTTGCATGCTAGATATAATTTTTTTTTTTAAGTTTTGTCAGAAATCATAAAAATCTTTAAATAAGTTTATAACAAAAAAATCATTAAATATCATACTTTGGAGTGTTTCCAGCTTACAATAAGTTCTGTATTGAGAACTTCCCTTACAACATTCTTTCCTATATTTTGACAGGTAACATTATATCACTTTCGAAGAAATGTATAGAAGAAAGTTTAAAATTTGCTTGGGTTCCTGAAGTATCGCCTTCGGCATTGCGTACTAGTTATGCTATTTCATGCATAAAAAGGAGTTAAAACCCTCTGGTAGTTTGGAAGATTTCAGTGCTGTAAAATTTCGAATTCTTAAAAGTCATAATCATAAGACATCTGCCAACGTCATAATGAATCTAATAAGTTTGTCAGGGACTATTAAAGCTTTATGGTTATTAAAGGCCTTCTATTTATAGATTTTCAGAAGTCGATGAAAAATTTTACGGATTATGAATTATTGATTTTTTCTAAAAGATCTGGAGTATTACAAAATTGTTGTTAGTTTTGGCATAAACTTGAAAGTTTCAAAAAAAAATCAATAGATCGAGACAAGAATTGGACAGATTCTACTCAGATTTTGATAGTCAGAAAATGTCAGTAGTAAGTTGAGAATGTCACTTCTAGATTTTATACTTTGTTCAGCTTATTTCAACCGTTTTTGTGAATGAGTACAAATAGAAATGGACAGCACTTATGTACATTTTTATGCCCAAAAACTTATCAGAGAAATCAACAATAGAAATGAGCTTATAATATCTTACGATTGTTAAATTTATCAACGACCAAAATGGGTGTTTTTTTTTTACGTACATATCGAGCCCTTACCGCCAAATTATCGTAAGCGTCAATTTAACAGGAATTACCAGAAAGTTAAAATTATACATTTATAATTATGATTTTAAGATATTTTAGTATATTTTGGCGGAAAACATGAACAGGAATGGGTCCGTTAGGGCTTAAAATAGTAGTTTCGATAAAAAACGCATTTTCGACAAAAGTGTCTTACGATAATTTGGCGGTAAGACCTCGATATGTATAACTAAATGCTTAAATTTCTAAAAATGAATGGTTTCATTTTGAACTATTTGGGCAGCTGTCAATGTCATTTGACATTTGACACAAATGAAACGACACACGCTTGAACAATAAGATAAAATTGTTAAAATTTACTACAAAAATGGTGAATACTTGCAGTGATATTTTGAAAAACTTAAGTATCTACTTTTAAGTCGTGGCGTCAATTTTGGAACTTCTGAAAAAATTTAAGCTGTTGGGAAAAGTTAATGATGTGGATAATCGAAATCATTAAAGTCGCTCAGAAGAAACAACTTAGAATTCATTCTTCGACGAGCATTCCACACTTGACAATGCACCGTATTTTTTATGAAGACTAATAACTAAAAGTTTTTGAAGCCGTTTGAGCACCAACGACGACATCGTATCTTCGCTGACCAATTTTCATTTATTTCTTGAAAACGCTATCACAATTGGTTGGCTACCGTGGTCTTCTGCTTCTATCTAATGACAGACTTAAGAAAGATATCAAATCGCTACCTTATTCTGATATAATTTTGGAACCCCTTGAAAATTTTACATGACATATTTTGACAGTTCTTAAGTTATTTTTTAAAAAAGAATAAAAAATAAAAAATTGAATTTAAGCTAAAAATTTAAAAGAATTGGTTTGTGAATTGTGACCCTTTCATTCTGGCGACCAGTGTACAATTATTGTACACTGCTAATGCAAAACTAATTGGCGTAGGTTATGATTTTCATTAATTAATATGGGTTATATTTATTCAAATTATAAAATTTTAAATAAATGAAAACGAAATCAAAAAATTGTCAAAAAATTCAAAAGTCCAATTACAAATATTGAAATGTTCATTTAAAAAAAAAAAAAACATTAAAATGTATTTCTTTGATATGAATAATCAAAACATTGTGATGTTGATGATAAAAATTTGGTAAACTACAAACGAAAATTAAAAAAAAAAAAGATACTCTCCCCTTTTCTGCATTTTATTGTGTAATCAGTGAAGCGTTCATCCACCACGTTTATCCATAATCAAAATGAAAAAAAAAAAAAAAAAAAACGAAAACAAACAAAAATATTTACTACTCTTTCGTTACGCTTTCTGTTATGATTTAAAACAACACACGAATTTGTTGTTGTTTTTTTTATTTTGTTTAAGTTTTGCGCCGATTCCGCAGGCAAAGAAGAAGTCTTTCAAGTGCATTTTGTGCTTCATTAAAATTGTTCGCTCAACGAGCGAGTGAGCGATTGAATGAACTTTATGTGCATCTGATAAAACTTATTTCAAAAAAACGAAAAAAAAAAACAAAAATCAACCCAAGAATAATGAACCCATTGTTGTTAAAAAGGCGGGTGGGCTTTTGGGTTTGGGGTAAATGCACTTTACGCCACTGTAATATACACATACTCTACTCACTCGTACTCGTACCATAGTAACTGAAACTCTATTTTGAAGAGGATTTAGTTCGTACTCAACAACAACACCCTTTGTATCCACTCATCCAACAACAACAACTATTTTGTCTTGTTTGTGTGTTACTATCTTGATGATAATTTATATAGTTTTTCAAACCGATGCCGGATTGATTCAAACTTGAGAAGACAAGAATGGTTCTAAATTTTACACACAAAAGAAGGGACTTATAGCTAATTATTTTTACCAAAGGGTACGGTAGTGCCCAATTAAGTTTTATGAAACTACGCCTTTGCTTTACAAACAAATTTTTCCTTTATTACTAATAAATTAAAAAAAATCAAATTCACAAAATTTGTAAAGCTAGTGAAGGACATTAATGTCATTAAATTACAACTCTTTAGCAGAAGAGTGGTTCCTAAGATACAACAACTCAAATTATCTTAAAAAACCAACACTGTCCAACTCACCCAAAGATCATGAAAATCCTAAAACTCTTCTCCAAATTGTAAAAACTTGACATTTCGCACAGAGGTAGAATTTTTAAAATAACCATAGAAAAGTGACAGATTTTTAATTTAGGGGCGTGGTATCAACCCATTTCTGCATAATTGGTATAAGTTTAAATGAGCACTTTCAAATTTTGTAGAACAACTAAATTTGATAAAGCTATAGAATTTTACATGTAGGCGAATGAAAGATTTTTCAATAATGGGACGTGACAACTGCGTCAGTTCTATTTGTGTGAGACAACATTTTGAATTGTTATAAATTTAATTAAAAAGTATTTACAATAATTTTTTATTAAGTTACAACTTTAACAACATAGATAACTTTTTTGTGGAACGCCCTCTTTTAAACATTCATATTTTGGGTGGGCCTATTTTATACGAATTTGTTCTTTTGACTTAATCCGCCCCTGAACTAAACGCCACCATTGATAGCAAAGCAAAAAAAAAAACACCCCAAGTTAAACTTTTCATCCTTAACGTTGTTGTTGTTTTATGTATTTAAGTTTTATTTTGTTTGTTTATTTGGATTTTAGATATAAATCCGATATGCTGACTTAAAGTTTTTGTCTTTCTCAATGGCATGACTATAAGTTTACAATTATATTTGTATTTTGTTTCTACATAAGTAAGTGTGTTGTAAATCTTTGATCTAAGTTTGATAATTTGATTTTGTTTGAGGTTTGATGAAAGTTTTGCTTTGCGCAGCCTTATTAGCTACAAAAGAAGTTTTTTGAAAGAAGTGCCAAGTTACTATAAAGATACACATAGTTTGGATTAGTTTAGTTTTTTTTTTTTTTTTTTATTTGTCGAATGCATTTGACAACTGATGATAAACTTTTATAAAGTTGATGAAATTATTTATTTTAACTTTGTAAATGTAAAAGTTCACATTACTTATATACCTACAAGAAAGTTAAAAAGAAGTTCGAAATATGTTTTAAACTTTATTTCTCAGTTTACAAAAGAGTTTAGCCAAGAAGTGTCAATAAATCATTTTCAAGTCGTACACGATATTATGTATCAATGATTCTTTGAACGGTTGCTTAAAATAAAAAGTGACGTCTTTTTTTATAAAACATAGTTTAAATCGTTATTTTTTTAGTTCAAAAAAGAATTGCCTAGAATCTACTATAAACCATTTTAAGAACCACTTTCTCCTCAAATGTCAATATGAGATCTTTAAGATATAATTATATCTGTTCCATTTAAAATGACTTATGCCAATTTCAATTTAAAATATAAGTTAGCTCTAGTTGCAGGGTAATGTTTTGAAAAAAAAAAAGAAAAAATCAACAAATCTCGAAAGAAATGTCAACTGCAGTCAACATTTATCCTTCACTCAAATACGGAAACACATTAAGTTACTTTGCTTATGTCAATGTTTTTTTAATTTTTTATTTTCCTCCTTTTTCTTTTCAAATCGTTTTAACGAAATAAAGTAAGCTGTCACCTGAAGCTAAAGAGGCTGATGAAACTGCAATGCAATCCTCCCCCTCATGAACTACGAGTAGACATAAAGACAGTAAAAATTGGCTAGCTCTGTTTCTTTGATTCATCCAGTTCCCAGTAACAACTATACGAGTAGTTCAACTTGACATATGACCCTTAAGCGATGCGGCAGAGTAATTTTAACACATATACACATCCACACAATTTAAAAGTATTTTAAGCAAAAACTTGACATTCGTATCTTCATACGTACATATGTGTTTTCTTTAAGACGGTTGAGCAAAAACCTTTAACAGAGAATTTTTTTTAAAATCAGTGAAATCATTTTTGAATTTTTAACTTAACAATTTTATCGGTCAGATTTTTTCGAAATCAAAATTTTGACAAATTTCGACCTTTTAAGGTCCTTCTAATTTAAACTCTGTACATCTGTTTTAAGGAACGCTCCTAGACCGGACGAGACTGTTAGTAGTCTCCTTAAAAGAAATTCTCTAGAATCTAAATCCATTTTAAGGATTATGCCACATTTTGCAAGTATATGTACTAGAGCGAGACTTAATTCATTTCGGAGACATTTTACGTCAACAATATATCTAAAATTGACGAATTAAAAAAAAAAAATGTCAATTAAGTGCAAAATTTTCAGAGTGGACCGTAATTCATCCACTTTTTTAAAAAAGCATAAATAATTAAAAAAATATAGGTGCAGTTAAAGAAGAAACACAACTTTACCAATTTCACCTTTCAACTCCACTTAACTTTTTAATTTTTTTTTTATATTTTGACACATCCAATAAATGTACGATGTATACCCTTCAATCCATCTACCCACTTCGTCCCTGCCAGTGAGAGTGAGTGAGTGAATTTTATTTCACAAGGAAAACAACAGCAAAAACACCATGAACTTGTTTTTGATGCTAGATGCATCCGACATCATGGTGCCTGCATCATTTCCTCTACGTTAAATGGGATGTGATCAAAAAAAAAAAAAAAAAAAACGTAACACGAAAAAATGAACCAACTCAGCAATGAAATGTCGTCTTTTCAATTAAACACGAACAAATGAAGTTATGGCTTTTCAATTCGAAAAGGAGAAAACTTTCTTCATTACCCGTAACGTGTTACCGTATACCATTTTCCGCCACCACCACCGAGATGTCACTCTACAACACACTCGCAGATAAAAACCTGAAAAATTAATTTTAAAAACAAATAAAAAACTTGTTAAAAATAAAAGTTATTGACAATATAACACGACAAACGACCAAAGCAATAACGACGAACCAACGTACACGTCTGTCCTCGAAGTGTAACATTTTTGTGCTGCAGCTCAGGTAAAATGTAAGTTTTGGAGTTTGGACTGCCACTGACACTGCAACAACCTACCTCGTACCATCAACGGCCTCCACCACCGAAGTACCATTTGGGGACATGTAACGGAAAACGGACAAAATATTTTATCATCGCAAAAAACTATATTCAAACTAAACGTGCAACTTATGATTCGATTTGCAGGTAAACAGAAGAGAAACTTTTTGAATTGTTGCGAGATGCAATATCACTCAGCAATTTAGCAAGAGTTGAAATTTTATCTCCATCGAGAAGATAATTGTAAAAATTATAAATTATATGTTTTTTAAATACCACCGATGCGGTTGGATAAGCTTTAACCAAATAACAATGGATTGCATTTCCGGTATCGTTCGGTGGTGAAGTGATAATTTATTTACAACTTTACACGATGCTCTGGGGAACTATCAAAGAAAAGCCAAGGTGTAAACGCAATTTGATTCTGTTCTGTGCACCTTCACATCTGTTCTTCAGAAAAATGTCATCATATTCATTTCAATTCTAAATCAGGGGTCCCTCAGGGCATTCATTTGGTGCCACTTTTTTTTTTAATAATTATTAATTACTCTTTAAAGCAGAAATTCTAATAGTTTTTTTTTGATAAACTGAAACTACCAAATTAATAAAAACAGAACTGAGTTTTATGGTTTTGAAAAATTAAGCCGACATTAAATTAAATCAAATGCTGAAACTTTCAATTTTTAGTGTTTAGTTTAGAAATTATATTTTTTTTTTACGATTTTAAGGTCACTGAATAAACTAAATTTTTGACTCACCACAACTTTAAAACTAAGTTTCCAAAATAAAGCTTAAAAAACATAAGTCTTTTACAATATCTAACACAATACTTTATTAAATTATTGTTAGTACAATTTTATTATACTTCCAATAAAATTATAATAATAATAATATCTAACACAATATTGCGTTAAGGTGGTCCGCGACTCTAGCTAGTTCAAGATTATCAATAAAACACGCGTATTGTAAATGTTTCCATTTTTAATTTTCTTAGTTTTAGCACATTATTTTTACTAAACAAAAAAAATGATTCGACTATAAAAAATCAAAATAGTTTTTTTTTTTAAGTAAATTTTTGTCCCGACATATTTTAGTAAGCACATAAGAATTTTAATATTTTATATGATTACAAGCCAGAGTTCCATAGTTATCATGCTTTTTTATTTATTTAAATTATGCTCACAATCATGCAATGAATCATTTTGAGTCTAAAGTATTTTATATGTCTACAATATTTTTTTTTTTATTTCGGGTGTGATAACACTGTATGACGAGTTCGATTATTTTTTAAATTGATAACGACGAATTAAATACGAATTTCTTATAATAATTTTATTTTCTTCTTTAAGTGACCTTTTGGTTTGTTTTCTAATTTTAAATTGTCCAATTTCTTCAAAAATGTTTCAATACAAATTCAGAGAACATATTTTTTTATTTTAAAATAATTGATATTAGTTTATTGACTTCATTTTATTATTTGCAAAAATCTCAGTCAAATGAAATAAGTCACTTTGACTTTTAACAAATTTATTAAAATTAAATAATTTCTTTAAATTAAAACTTTTTAAATTAATCTTTAGTAATTTTTTGCAAAAAAATTAAAAAATCTAAACAGAAACAAATTGTTCTTATCAAAAATGAATTTTATTTTTGATAGTTAAACAATTTGAATTTTGTAGGCATGACTTGTGATAATTTTATCAAAAAGTCGTGTTCTTATTGTTATATTGTTCTTATCTTGAAAAAATACATTTTTTAGATATAAGAAAGCATGAGTAAGTTAGTGACATTATGGTCTTCGAAATCTTATCTTTTTTTAAAAAATGTCATTGATGATTCAAAAATTATAGAAAGTAGGTGCATAATGTTTTGAAAAAAAGATATTTGTCGTTTTCAAACTTAGTAGTTTTTAAGTTTCAATAATTATTTTATATTAATTTTCAAAATATTTCTTGTTTTTTTTTTACATTTTCGAGCACAAAATTTTCAATCAAATTCTTTAATTAACCACTGACTGAATTTTCTAAATAAGCTCAATTCCAATAAATTCTAAATGGTATACGGAATTCAAAATTTCAATTCATTTTCTTTAAATTTTGAGAGTTAAAAAAATACAATTTTCCTCAATTATTCTAAAAATCTTCCAAAAAAGTTTGCGAGATAAGACATACGACTTGTAAGAACTTTTTCTAACCTCGTCACGATGTCGATATAACTTAATGTTGGGTTTTAATTGTGACCTGAAAATTCTTAAACAAAAAATATTGATTTTTCAGTCGTAGTCGAATGTCGAAATACTTCGCGAAATTTTACGAAAGTAAAGAGACTGTCCTAAAATTTGGTTATGTGTCGGTTTCGTCTTGGAATGCTTTTAAAAAAGTTTATACTTGTCTTAGATTTAATAAGATGAGAACCAATCTTGTCTTTTAGACTACGAAATGCTTCCAATACATTTTGTTGATTTTTAATTGAAAGAAAATAGCCTTGAATTTTGAAGACGTTGATTTTATGGTGTCAAAGTATTGATATTTCTTGAGTTTTTGAATTTTTTGTCAGAAACATGGAACAACTAGTTTTTCTTGTTTTTATAGGTAAATGCAAAAAAAAAAAACACTTGTAACTCAAAACATGCATTTCAATTAAATTTAAAAGTTACTTGTTTCAACTTCAGTGCACACACCTTCGACACGTTCACTTTCTAAACATATGTTCCTGGATAATTTTGCAAATGACTATACACCTTAAGTCATCAATGTTCTGCACTCAATTTCTATTTTTAGAATATTTCTGGTCTTTCTCACACATTCATGCTAAACTATCTACTAAATGCATCTCAAGCCATTACTCAAAATATTGTAGTAATTACTCTTGTCGCTCGTTAACACTTTTTTATTACCCAACAATCCATCTACATAAATATCTATATCGAATGACGTGACTTGTGTTTAAAAAACAAACCGAAGAACTTAAATTATAATTCAAACAAACTATTGTCAATGTGCATATTACTGACAAATATGAAACACTATGTAAGCACCTTAATCGTAACTGCCATCAATCAACTAATCAATCAATCAGATTTATAACCAAAATAGTATTAAGTTACTTAGTTTTTATTATTTTTTTTTTTTGTGTGTAGGAATATTTAAAACTTATTGAATGTGACCTTTTCGGGAGTTTAATTTACATGCATTAATAAAAACACCTCGTTGAAATTGAAAACCATATTAAGCCACAATGACAGTATGCCAGAATCAAATTATAGCTAGACAGCCCTTTTTTCATCACAAAGTTTAACCTTTTTGAAAGAGTTTTTGTATTTTTTTTTTATTTGACTCTCAACGCGGAAATGTTTTACACGCATAATATTTTTTTTCGTGTGACACATGACAGGCATATTAATAGGAAAAGTCCAAAACTTAAAAGGTTAACATTGCGACCGCCGCCGTCGAAGCACGGTTGTCGGTTTTTTTTTGCTGACAAATGCAAAGAGACCGCGTTGCGCAAAGTACTATGTTAATTAATTTTTGGAAGGTTAATTAATTTTTTTAAGCATTAAAAGTCACGATAGAAGAATTAAGTTGGGTTCATGTGAATTTTAATAGAAGAATTTTATTAATTTTATTCTGTACCTTTGTTGTGCTTGTGCAATTAAAATTTTTAATAAGAATTTTGAGATATTCATTTCAAAGTTCTGAGTTTTAAGTCCAAACTATAGAAAATATTATATCGTAGTTCAAAAGTAGATTGAAGAGTCAAGTAAAAGTGCAAGTCATTTTGGCTTCAAAGTTGTGTCAGGGTTAATCGTATTATGTTTATTGTTTTTAAATATTTTCGTACAAAGTACGTTGGGACAATTCGGATAATTAAGATATACAATTTAACTAACAATTATTAAGGGGATCATTTTCTTAATATTTAAAGGTTAGTGATAATGTATTGGCTTTGTGTTGTTGCATCTGATAGTCTTAGTCACAAAGATAAAGTGTCTTTTCAACGAAGATTCAAGCGCCAAGATGTGTATTAAATAAAATTATTTGTATGGCCAACCAAAATGTTCATATTTTCTCATAACAATTAAGCGTAATAATAAAGAAATAAACAATATGAAATATTAACATATTTAAGACAATAAAATTGTTTGCAAACTGTGCAGGATTTTATGGTGAAAACACATTACGCACAAAAGTTAGGTTAGGAACACAATTTTTACATAATGATAAAACATAGTTTTTCTTTTTAAAGTTAGTGGCCAGACATTTTTGACTATTTAGTAAAATATTAAAGCCAATTTTAGTTGCTTACCTTTAAGCAGTTTTGCTTATTTTGAAGAATTTCACAGAATAGCTACATTAACTTTTAGTAACTTACTAAATCCACATGACATCTGTCATTTTCCTACCTATAAATTTCTTGACAATTGTATTTCAGAGTTAATTTTTATATAATTGAGCTTCAAATTTCTTTTTAAATAATAAAATGTGTTCAGAAGGCAAAAATTTTGAAATATTTTGGGACGTGATTTTGTGCAGTAAAGTGCGATTTTTAAACCCTCAAGAAAGTCTCTGTAGGGAGTTGGAAATGCTTCAAGAATACAAGTTCAATTAATAGTTTCGTTTAAGTTTTTTTTTCACGAACTTTCACTGTTTAGAAGTGTTCAGATTCCTTGTTTAAAGTAAAAGGCAAGATTACACTAGTTGTTTTTATTTAAACTTAAGAAATAGATCTAGACCCACCCTTAAGTGGTATTAGAGCAAAAGATGACGTTTTATAGCCTATACCTATAAGGCATAACACATAAACTGTTATACAGGGTATTGCCAGAATAATAATAATAACTAAATATAACAAAATTACTAAATATTTAGAAAATTGTACCTTTAAAAAAAAAAAAATCAAGTCTCAAGGCCTCAGCTTCATAATGCTAAAAATGCATTGAAAAACCTCAATCACTTTCGGCTTACACGATAAAATTATTTAATTTCTCAGTTTTAGTGATAAAATGCTTTCAGTTTTCTAATTTACAAATAAATTGTGTGCCATCAAAAACTACTTCGTATTTTTATATCTTAAACTTGGGATTAGGGCCAATTTAGATTGTTGGAGTATTAATTTTATAACTAAACTTGAGAATACCTAAACCGATTGTTTTGTTTGTATTTTATCAAAATGATAGTAGGTAGTAATTATCAAGGAAGCTTATTTAAGACTCTTAACTCTAAAAACTTACCTTTCATTCAAGTTGTGAAATTCCGTGCTAAATCCACTCAGCAAACTTTGATTGAAAGTGCGATGATTTTTAACAATACAATTAAGAAAAAAAAACTAAGTATTGTTAGTCTTTTTATTTAATTCTGCATCAGAAAGATATAAAAAACAAAACAATACACGCACTTTTTGTTATAAATAATGTAGCGGTAGGTATAGTAACCGTTAACGAATTTCCTTTTGCATTTCTCTATTTATTTTCTATTTTCTATACACCAAATTTTGTGTACACTTTTTCACTTTTCTTTTTTTTTTATTTTTTTTGTATTAATTTTCTTCTTCACTCACCGGATACAACCACAACAACACATTCATGACTTTATCCTTTATGATTTTTTTTTTTTCTTCTTTTTGTAATTTTATTTGTATCCGAATTTTCTTTTAATTTCACTCGAGAGAAGTTAAGGTACAGAGAAAAGATGGAAGAGTGCAAATTACACAACAGAAACAGAGAGAAGCAGTAGAATATGATGCGAAGAAGAAGAAGGAAAACTTTGTTTTCATTTTCCTATCCTAAGCCACAGCCACTGTCACCCACTAGCACCAGCAGCGCCACTAGAACCATACGGATACGGATACGACAAGGAACACCCACACATGAGCAAGTGCAAAGCACAAAATGTACCGTAACGTGCTTTGCCGTACCGTGCCAAAAAGCCAGAGGGCTCAGGGGGGGAGGTGTTTTGTAGTTGGCGAATCGAGAATTTTTGGATTTCAGGATGAATACGATATCATGGATCTTTGATTCTGCTTCGCAAGGACTTTTTTCACGTCAATTCGTATTCACTGCTGCGTAGATGCCCCAAGTTTTGCCAATTTAACGGTTAGTTTTGTGTCGTTTCCTTATCGTTTGTCATTTTTCATTGTCGATGATGAACAACAGACCAACTATTATTATTGGAAAGTATGTCAGTAGAAGCGAAAAAAAAGAATCAAAACAGAGAGATGTAAAGAACTACAGTTGACCGGTTTTTTTATTTTTGTTTCTTTTTTTTTTCAATTTCACTTTTTGTCCATTTATTTTCGTTAAAAAAACCGCACAATAGGTACACAAACGAATAACGTATAAGGAGTGGAAAAAAAAGACAAATTAAAGAGGATAGGAGATTGAAATCCGTGTCAAAGAGAAAAGGAACCTGAAATGATAAGATGATGGAATTGGAGTCGGTATGGTGCAGGCAGGAGTTTTTTATGTTCCAGAGCAGACCTTGGTTTTATTTTCAACTCCTACACGGCGATGATGATGTTGATGATGATGAATACGGTAACAGTTAGCCCGGCACAGTGTCGACGACGACGACGGAAACGGGAAC
This sequence comes from Scaeva pyrastri, assembly GCA_905146935.1. Taxonomy (NCBI): domain Eukaryota; kingdom Metazoa; phylum Arthropoda; class Insecta; order Diptera; family Syrphidae; genus Scaeva; species Scaeva pyrastri. The sequence goes on along the minus strand of LR989929.1, from coordinate 12,783,768 downwards.
GACGGCGACAACGACGACGACGCTTGATGTATCTGTCTGCCTCTGCATGTACACAAAAATTACATCACTTACAAGGGAACCACCATCTGAATTCAACTCAAAGGCAAAATAAAGAACTAAAGTTTTTTGGTGTATGTATGTGTGGATGTATGCACGTAGGTATGTACCCGGTTGCTCCTTTTTGGCCTACATTCCGAACTCAGATGAAATTTTCAATGAAAATGTGTTTCGTTAAAATTTCGGTTGGAAAATTTCAATCGATTTCTTTGAGCTTCTATCAATTTTACCGAAAATTAATGAAAATGTGCTGATTTATCAGTAATTTTATGAGCACTTTTTCTTTTATTTAACATAAAAAGTGCAACCGTCCGCTTAACAACCGAACGATCTCACATTTAACACTCAACTGCTTTCTGAGAAGAATGAAGAATGAGATAATTTTTTTTCCTGTTATTTTCAACTCTCACTCGAGGCAAATTCAGTTTCAAATTAAGAGTGGAAAAAAAAGCTTTTTTCGCCATGCTCTGCTTCTATTGTGTCGGTTGATGAAAGAAGAAAGAAGGAATAAGAAACTAGTTCAAAGAAAAGTGTATAAGAAGAAGATGAGAAGAGCTTTAAAAAAAATAATAACAAAAAATTACAAATTGATTTGATTTTTTGAGTGCAAATAATTGAGTGTTTTGATGAATGCCGACGAAGCCAACATCAAACGGGGGAAACTTGAACTTGCGCAGAAATCATATTTTTTTTGTTGGTTATTTTGTGTGTTTGTTCTGATTTTGTACCTGCTAAATCTTTTCTGTTCTATTTTTATAAATTGTTTTTGTTCTTTGTTTATATCGACCCCAACCCGCTGTGAACTTTAGCTTGTCACTTGTCGGTTATCATATCACCGGCTTAGCAAAAGCTGCACGTCGTCGTCGGTCGTGTCGGTGCGGCACGACACGGCAATCAATGGCCCAAAAAGATAATAGATAATTGAGTGTTCTTAGGTTTTTGTTTACGTTGGCCACGTGAGCGAAAAGCTTTTTTTTTGTTTTGATAATTATGCGAATTTCGACTCAATTTTCGCGGCTGTTCCTGTTTGAGATTATTTTTTGTTATCAAAGTTTAGGTTGGCTGCACTGCAGAGTGCAGAGTAAAAGCAGGCGTTGCCAAAGTCATGAACACTTGGTAACAAGACGATAACACTGAACAGTGACACAATTTACAAATATTTTCTGTCCTCTTAATATTTTTTTTTTCATGTGGAGGTGAAGTTATTCAAAGCTTTTTTATTGAAAATTTGAGTTATTGTTTCACAACAAAGAATTTACAAAATATAAAAAGTGAGTATACGCCACAGTGTTAAACAATTTGTTATACATTTTTTTGTCCAACAGACCATAAAATACGTTGACTGTCAAAAGCGTGTTCTGAAGACAATAAAAGTGTACTGGGGCGTATACGTACTTTTCATTTTATTTTTGACGGTGCAATTTCATTTACTATTTTTCACCTACTTTCTTAATGAAATAGGTAGATAAGTGTCAAAATGAGACACACTATTTTAACATACATAGACTGAATTTCGCTAGATAAGACATTCTATCTCGTTAAGAAGGATAATATCTTCCAAAATATTGAACATGTGTCAAGGGAGAAAGTGAGCCTTACTATCAACCATTTCTTTTTCTGTAAGAATTTCTTAAGTCTCTTATATTTATAGCAATTTAAACTATGATTATCTTTCATTTTTCTTATGTTAAGAAACCTTATTATGATTATTATATTCATCAATTTTTTTTAATAAAACAAAAAATATTTAAGACTATAGAGTTATTTAAATTATTTTATGTGTTTCTAAAAACTTTTAACATCTTCTCTCTATACATTAGTACAAAAAATGGTTTGACTTCGAAAAAAAACACCTCATTTAATTCCAAATCCTCTAAACGACTATTTTTCCCCTCTTTATAATTTATTCCTTCATAAATTATTTATAACCATCAGCTTGCTTCCATTCCAAAACTAAAAGAATTTATCAGAACAATGACATTCAAACACCACAGGAAATGAAAAACACCTAATCCTCAAAAAAAAACAAAAAAAACCTCTACATATGAACGAAGAATCTGCAGGCATCGTATATTCCTGTGTACTTTCAAAAATCATTTCGAAATTCATCCCCCAAAATAGCATAACAATCTAAAAGTCCTTTACACGCAAAGCACATAAGCAAGTGTAAACGTAAAATTGCATTTGCACTTCAATTCCTTACAAAAAGTAAAGGAATCAAAAACATTTAGTTCTGCTATTTCACTATAAATAATCTTCCTAGTAAAAGAATCTTACAGTAAAGCCGTCACTTGTTTACCTTTGCCTTGCCTTTGGGACATAAAAACTTACACCACCACCACTACAACAACAACGACGACTAACGTAAGGACTCACCCTTATTTGATTTAATAAATACGTAATGCTTTTGTTTCGATAAGGGTTGTCCTTAGAATACAACATCCTACATTTCAGAACTACGCAATTGAAACACTTTTTTGGGGAATTTTTTTCCGTTAAATCATTTAGAAGTCGAGCCGGAAATTTAAGGATGAAATTTATTGGCAATGCAATTGGGACAACCAATTCTAATGAAAGACTCAATAATTCAATAATTTAGATTAATTTATCAATTGAGAAAATTAAACATATTATTGTTTTAGAACCGAGACACAATCTAAAGAGATTTCATCCAATCTCAACTCGATTTTCTAAAAACGTTTTTTTCTCGCAAATACAAAAGTGTTTCTTCAAATCACTTTAAAGTTGCATCGATTCTTCGGTGGAATTTGGCAGTTATTGTTTCTTGACAACATAAATAGGCAACAAACTATAATTTTAAAACCATACAGTTTTCCCTTCAAATTGTCACTCTGAAGCTATTAACTCTGAGTTCGAATGAAATTCTTGGTTTTTTGACTATGCCCATCAGACCAACCATCGCATCCAGAGCTGTTTTGACAGTCAAATAAGTAATAAATACGTTAATCAAACAATAAGTTGATAGTTCTTAATTTGTCAAATTGATATTATCTACTTATCTCTTTTGTGACTGAAACTCGAGACGAGACCTATACAAGACCAGGGCTTTTATCTTCTAGAACTTAACTAAAACCTGTAAATGTCAAGACAATTTTCTTGTTGGTAAAACAATAATTTATTTCTCTTTTATTATAGAATTCTTTCACCTCATATTCTTTCAAGCAATAGCTATTATTCAAAAGTAACCCACAAATTTAAAGACTAAGTTCCAAAAAGTTCTTACCTTGAATTGTCTCAAAGAAAATTACCATGGAAATGTTAAGGGTTCAAATATTTAATTGAATTCCATTCAACATTAAAATTCTTTTCATAATTTCTAAACAAATACAAAAGGACATGATAAATGTCAACCGGAATGACTTGCAATTAATATAAAAAAGAACTAAACCACTCTCGTATCGGGACCATTTTCAATTCATACAAGAATATTATTTAACTCAGAGTATATACGACTTAACTTTTGTATGAAATAATACCGAAATTAATTTAAAATTTTAATTAAAAAAAAAAGCATTCCTCTCTGACGTAAGGTTTTTAGGGAGTTGTTATAAAATTCTCAAAAGATTTTCCCTTCTATTTGTAATTTTGAATTTCATCATAATTTTCATCTCCTGAAAAACAGACAGAATCTGAGAACGTCATGTGTACAGTAATAATTTAAGAATGAATCAAATAAATTTCTATACAATAAAAGAGGTAATCCAATATTTATGATGAAACATGATATAAAGGTGTATCTGTGGATGTGATTGTTTGTGTGTATGTATCTCTGTATAGAATAAAGCTTCTGGTAAAAGGATTTTTTGGAAGGAGCAACGAACGTCCGTATAATTTATCATCCATATATTATTCCATTTGGGGTTGCATATCTATTTTTATGATATCATATCCGGACCATATATTCATTCATTTCGAGTTCTTACTTCTTACATAAAAATGCTAAAAGGTGCACCATTGGGGTTGTATAAATTTGCTCGTTAAATTTTTCAGAAAAAAAGAACCAATCTGTGTTATAGGAAGATTTATTCATCTACATATTTTAAATTAGTCTACATTATGAATAAAATCTAAGTTCAGAGTCTTAGGAAAATATTCATTGACGTAAAATATCTTTTCCATCTATTCGTATATTATTACTTAGAAACAGAAAATTTGAAGTATTTTTTTTTTATGAATTCTAAACTTACCCTAAATGCACCCAGTGACTCGTCATTTATCTCAAGTAGAAACCTATGCAACTTGCTGCTTATGGAATATGGCACGTGTCCAAAATATTTCTCTAACACATAGATAACCTGTACCTATACCTGAAATATTCCATCATAAATCCAAAGCACTACGGTGTGGTGGGTTGTAAAGATGCTTTAATTTGAGGTTTTGTATCTGTAACTTAAAGAATCTCGTTACAGGATGCATTGACTGGATTTGGCATTGAAATCGTATACATGGATTATATGAATCATTCAACCCAATGATATTGTTAAATGGCAATGGCACATAGTAGACATTGATCCTTGAGGGGGAGATTTTACTTCTGGAATCTGCCAGTGTGGGATTTTAAAGGGGATAAAAGTTCGATTAGACAACTTTGTGTTCTTAAACATTATACTTTTTTTCAAACATTACTTTTAGGCCTTTTTTTCGATATGTTAAAAAATTTTTCAATGCATACTTACAAATAAAAAAACTAAGAGATTAATTTCAATGTAAGATTATAATTTTACGAGATATTGACTTAAAAATGTTCGTGTGTTTTTAACCAACTTTCCGAAGTTTGTCTATCAGGAGTTGAAAAAACGCCACTATTTTGAAGCATTTAAAACTTGAATTTCAAGATATGTTTTAAAATAATCTTTAAATACTTAATCTAGAATCTAATTCTAAATAAGTATCGTTGATAAAAATATGTAAGAGGATTCCACAAGGCAGTCTTGCTAGGCCACTTAAATTTAATTAATTTAATTTTTCAAAAAGAAATAATTTTAAAATTACTTTGTTGAAACCTTAATGTACCATATGAATAACAATTTGACAGCTCTACAAATAAGTTTCACTATCTGAATATTGAAGTTTACTGTCTTCATCTTCTCTTGGACGGATTTGACAAGTGACAGAAATAATGATTCCATGTATCATAATTCTTATTTTTAGGCAAAACTTTGAAAATTTTTAATTTAGTTTTACAAACGATAAATCAGTTTTTTAATTATTATTTCATAATTAACATGAATTAATCTTTTTGGTAAAAACGATAAAAAGTTTAATAAACAAAAACTTTTCATCATTTGTACAAAAAAGCTAGAGTTGATTTCAAAATGTCGAATTTTCCACTAAGTTTTTGGAATATTTTATATTATTCTACATAAATAATTTATTCGAGTGATGATAAGAACCATGATTGACAATAAACAAGGAACGTAAAAAAAGGTTTCTTTTAAAAAAATATGTCAACTTTCGAAAATGATTATTTTGTAGAGTGTCTATTTTTAAGTTCGTAATATTTTTTTTTGTATTTAAGTGAAAATTACTAATAAATAAAACTTCTTTGATTTATAGAGAAAAAAGCATTCCATTTTTATTCAATGTATTTATAGCACAAATATATTTTTATTTTATTTATTTATTTGTTTTATTATATCGTCTTACTTTGCAGAAAAGATGTTATATATATTTTTTTTTTATTTTTTAACGTTATTCTAATGCGTTATTTTATATTAAACCTATAACATTTATATTCTTAACAAATAATGTGTTTTTTTTTATTATTATTTTCTTTAGTGTTTCATTTTTGTTTTTATAATAGTTTTTCTTTTTCTGAAATATATAATTTAAAACTTATATTTAAAGCTTGAAATTCTCGATAAAATAAATATTATATAAGATAGAGCACAGCAAAAAATATATATGTAGAGATGTATATTTTTTAGTGAGAAATACCTACAATGCATGTTTTAAATATGCAAAACCGTTTTTATTTTTATTTTATTTTTTTATTTGTTAAATACAAATTAGCTTTTTATTTTTTTATTTTTTGCTATATAAGAGTATACACGCCCATCAAAAATATTTTGATTATATGTTTTTTTTTAGATTTAGAGAATAGGTATATGATATTTTTTTTTGCTTGTATGATTGATGTATTTTATATATGAGAAAATTTCAAGAAGTTTATTGTTTTGTGAGCAAATAAATAGATTCAATTTTTAGTTTTGCTTTAATATAGTATATTTTGTATATTTTGTTTAAATAAGTAGTAAGCTTAGTATTTATTGTTAACATTTAGGGTTCATATATCATACAATAAGTATGCATAGGATGTGGATTTTGTATCATACAATATTATATTTGTTTGTTTTTATAAATTATCAAAGATTTTAGTTTGAAATCAAAAAACAAAAACAAAATACAAGGAAATACATACCTTATTATGTGAGATTAAATTAAAAGCACAGTTTTGAACTACTGTCAAAAAAAACTACATTCGTCAGTCCAAAAACAAAATTTATAAAAAATTAAAACACAAAATGAATTGATAGTGTCAATTTTTTGCAAATATTTGTTTTTATTAAGAAGACCTTGTTCACATAGCACATTTTTAAGACTACTCACTTTGACGTTTCAATTCATTATCTCGCTTCCACTCAATTGAAAAAAAAAATGGCTGCCTCACTTATCTATCTCTTTTTATCCATCTACAAGTGAATGAGATAAGATAACAAAGAGTCAAAATGTCAGCCTCCCTCAAATGTCAATATCAAAAAATACTAATTAAACTTTTCATCTAAATGTCAAATTAGACAGGCTGTTATTTTAAAGTTTACGGTTTAGAAGCCCAGTTAATTTTGTCGTCTTTATGTACACGCTTGTTTTATGTCAAGGTTGGAAGGCTGAACTATTTAGAAAACTAAAATCAAAAGATCAAATTTTAAAACTTGACATAAAACAATGGGCATGTTCAGCGAACGTAAAAAATCCACTTTGAAGGTAATGCAAGTTTTTGCCTTGTGATTGGTCAGCTGTCAGAAAATAGATTTCCAAAAGAGGCATTTGAATAGTTTTGCTGGAAAGTCTAGAATGTGTTTTCAACTTACTCGTAATTAAAACGGAAATTCATACACTGCAATTTATTTATTTTTTTGAATATTTTATTAAAATTATTTTTTAAGAAGTTTGTTGTCAAATTGGATTATTAATGAAAATTCCAATTCTTTACTACGCCAAGGGCTATAGCTTAGAAGAACGTTTAAAACAAACAACTGATAGTAAAGGTTTATGTACTGACCCTATCGCTAACCTACTCTCCACTGTCCACACCTGTCAAATTTTTATGTAGAAAAGGATTGATCAAACCTAGAAGATTTCCAAAAAAAAGCTTCTTGCATTAAACTTCGAAGGTTGATTTTGAAATTTAATGTTTAATATTTTTACTCTTGAACGTTTACTTATATGTAGAAGTCGTTATTATTGACGGAAACAAGGAGAAACATTTTCTGAAACTAGTTTTATGACATTTTATCCATATCTGACTCATCTTATCAAACATTTGTTGGAACGATTTTTGACGATCAATAAAATTTTGTAATAATCATTTTTGTAAAGTAATTGTATTAGAAAAATGTTAACAATAAAGTTCAATACTTTGCTCGAAATATCATCCAATCTGTCAACCAATTATAAAAATCATAGGAAATAGAGAGAGTTTAGAAAAAGACTAAAAGATGTCAAAGATGTCAAAGGAAGATTTAAAGTTTTGAAAAAATTTAAATTCAATTTAGAAAAATACTTTGTTTTAAAACTTATCTCTCTTACTAACTTATTCTCAACTCTTCACAAGAATATATAATATATAAATACTTTATATAGAAATAATGTGTTAAACACAAATATTACACAAATATAACACATATCATATTACAATTATTATTACATATTATATATTTTATACTCTTATTTCCTCGATCTGTCATTCATTATTATTTTTTTTTTTTTTTGTATATCCTATAAAGCCTCCTTAAAACTGATTAACCTTAAGCTCATTACCCTGCAACTGAACCAATCGAAAAGCTTCACGTATTGTCGGTGTCATAAGAAGTTTCAAATTCTCCTCCGCCTCGCCGGGCAGCGATCTTAACAATTCCATAGAAGCAACGACTAGTTGCGCCAGAGCGGCCCGTTTGTAGTTCGAGTCCTTGAAAATGCTCGTGGCCCGTTGTTGCTCGATTTCGGGCGAGATTTGTTCGGATTCTAGTTTTTGGGGGCGATTAGTGTCAAATGGATTTGTTCGTGATTTCGGTTGGAATTCACTGATCAGAGTTGTCATGGTCACACTGTCCTCCTCGGGTGACTTGATGGGTGAACTCTCGGCGGTTTCGGAGCGACTTGAGGAGCTGCCCGGGTCGGCATCGTTCAGGGAGCTCTGCCGTGTGAGGAACGGATTCAGGGACTTGGTTCGTTTCTCCTCCTTGAGACTTCCATTTTCGACATCGTGCATTGTCGAGTTGTTCAAATACAACTCGCAGACCAGATTCCAGGCATCCTGCAGACAAAACAGGTAACGCACGAAGTTCTCCTTCTTCTTGACGGTCGTTGTGTTCAACCGGGAACACGACTCGAGTATGAAGTGCAGGTCATCGGGTCCCAAGTTATAGACCACAATGTCGTTTAGATATGAATCAACCAGTGCAATGTAATAGATCATCCACGATGACGTCATTTGTTTGTAGAGATTCGCAGCGAATTCAATGTTGGAAACCTTCTGCATGAGAAACTTAAGGCCAGGTCTGGAGTCGAACTCTAGGGAACTGGTCAAATATTGTTTGACGCAACGCAAGAGAATTTCCTTAGAACGGAAATCCAGATCGTACTCGGAATTCGAAGTTGTCGTCGAGTAATTGTCAAAGATGCAAGTTGAAACGGCTTGAGGAACGCATTTCAAACGGGACAAAAGCAGCTTAGCGACTAACTGGAGAAGCATTTGGTTTGCCAGAAGGCCTACAACTAAATTCTTAAATGGTATTCTAATGACGAAGTTATCGAGGTTCGAGTTGAAGCCATTGTTGAGAGGATAAAGGAGGAACGAGTAGCTTCGGTCGTCGGTTAGGTGCTTGTCCAAGTGATTGCTGCCACGAGCCGAACCGGGCTCCCTCTGATTATCGGACAGGAAAACTTGCTGTGCCAGCGAGTAGATCCTAGAGAGTTCGTCGAGAGTGCTGTCGCGTCTTGCGGCCACCTTGACGTTGGCGCAGTCACCGTAAAAGCTGTTGGACTTCTCATGGAATGCAAAAGAAAGCTGCCTTAAGGGCGCAATGGTTACTGTGCAGGCTCTGTGGATAGCTGAACAGGCTATCATCCACTGTGATTCATTGAAGAGGGTTCCCGTGGACAGGATGACGTGTTTCAAGCATGAAACTCCCACCCTCGCGATGGTCTCTTGTGCTTGTGCTGAACATTCGATCAAAACCAGAAGCAGCTGCTTCAGTGCTAACGTGGCCGATCCTGATATCTTGGTGGGAAAGTCATTCATGTTGCTTTCCTCGCTCGACGAGTTGCCACCCGTCTGGTTTGGAGACCCAGCTCCGTCACTAACCAACTTCAACTGTGAATACTTGAGATTATCCACCGGCAGGATCAGCGAAGTCACTCTCGGTTTCGGTGCTCCACCAGCCTTTGTTTCCGACTTCTCAATAAACTCGACCACCAGATCGGTGGTCATGCAGCAACAGTGCTTGAAGTTCTTTTCGATTGCCAGCCAGCTGGCTCCAGTCTTATTTATGTAACGTAACCAATCCTGAATCATCGGAATCAGCAGATGATTGATGCAATAGAAACCGAAGTCAATTCCAGGGCTTGTGGTAAGGTTTTTGAAGAGTTTGAAGATCGTCTGCAAAATTGGTGCTTGATGTGAATTTGGGCAGACAATCAGCGAGTTCGTCAAGCCATCCAGCAGCAAGAACCACACCTTGAGGACTCCGCTTGACTTGTCCATTTCGTCGATTTTCGTAATTGCGTCCTTGTCAATGTGCAAGGATCTATACGAAATCATATGCTGTTCGTTCTTCGTCTGCAGATAGTCATTCCCGAAGTATGTAAAGTTCTCCATGGAATTCGGTATGTTAGCGTCTATGATGTGTGTGTAGGAGATTCCCTTGATTTTATAAGTCGAATGGAAATTCGGACATTTTGGCATATTGTACATGAAACCAAGAATCGAGGAACAGCGTTCGAGGAAGCGAAGTGTTTCGTGAAGGAATTCTATTGGGCGGAAATTGTTGTCGTTGTCATCATTCGAGTTATTACTACCACCGGAGATTTCTAGATACGAAAGGAGACATAGGATGCAGTCTAGGCCAGCGTTTGCGAAAACCAAAGTGTTGTCACTGTCGAGGAAAACACGGAATATATCGATGATGTTGCCCATGTTCAGCATGCGGCTGCGGGCGTTGCGGAGTGTTCCGAAGAGTGGACGCCAGCCAGAGCGGATTTCGGTCCGATGAGCCTCGACAATCTCATAGAGACAAGCCACAATCTGGTCCTGTATGGAAAAGACGAAATGGAGTCAGTGAATTTCGAGCAGATAAACTGAATTCGTTTACCTGAACGTCAACGTCACACGTGTCCATGCTTAGGAGATTTTCAAACGGCTTCAGTAGAGCCTCATTGAAATGAAAGTGTGGCAACTCCGATTGTTCCACCAACAAAGCTGTGATTATATCGTGAATGTACTCAATGGATCGCTTGGAGATGACTCGGTCCTTGTGGCACGCAGCCTAAAAACACTCAAAAACAATTAAAAACCTTTATAAGTTCTATAATCTTACCTCCATTAAGTGCGGTCCCGTGATAGCCCAAACCTTCAAAATGTGCAACAGCGGTCTTGAGCTTCTGAAAACCTTCAACGTTACGTCTCCGACTCGGTGAAGCAGCAGTGACATGGGCAAAGAATCGATTTTCTTCCAGCCTTTACTTGGCCACCAGACTCTGCTGCCCTTACGTGTTGCTGTGTTCTTGTATAGCTGCTCCCTAGAAGCTCGGCACAAGTTCTTCAAAAACTGACATAACGAGGGTAGACTCAGCCGTTCTGCAGCATCGCCAAACAGATTTTCAGCTTGGTGAGAAAGAGCACACAGCACTTTTGATGTATCCGATTGGCTAAGGAGGACTGTTTCGTTGGTCCCCGAGTACACCTTCAATATCGAGGTTACATTTGTATTTGGACTCTGCAGGGGAGCCTGAAGGAAACTATAGACATCGACGCTGTAAGAAATAAAGAACAGTTTAATGTAAATCTTGAGTCTTGTACATTTCTAACAACAAACCAAGTTTCATCATCGTCAATTGGGATCGAGGACAAGTTCAATTTGTCACTTCCCGGCGGAGGTGCCAACTTCTCGCCAGTCTCCATATCTCTCCGGCTGGTGCCTGGAGATGTTGTCAATGGAGGATTTTGAAGACTGAAAATGTCATGTTCCAGTTGGCTCACATGACGACATACTGCAAACACAGAGTGCCAGCAGTCAGGACTGTAGGAGCCTAGGTTAAGACCACCAGTCAGGACGACATCCATGGACATGGCTTGGCTGGCAGAAATACGGGGACCAGTTGTATGACACACATTTGAAGCTAGGAGATTAAGAATTTTCCCAGCCAAGTGCTGGAGATTGAGGGAGTTACTCAGAGTTGCAGCCTAAAAAAAGGAACAAAATCATCAATGGTTTTAAAGTCTCCTTCAAAGTTTGATCTTACCGAATGCAAGCCATCCAAGCACATAGCGTACAACGCTTCACCATTGGTCTTGTTTGTCTTGTTGATCTTCACCCTCAAGGTTCGCTTTGACAGGGCCATAAGTTTGCTGGCACTCGTTCCAGTTAAATCGCCCAAACCCGAGCTGAGGACGATCACCATCGAGTCCCAGCAACATGTCAGAAGCCTTCGGCAAAGTTTCTTCGCTGCTTCTCGTCTATCATTTTGCTGCTCCTCATTGTACTTTGACACTGATTGCAGCCTCTGCCATTCAGACATCATTTGTGTTGAGCCCATGCCCCCAGCATCGCACAACATATCAACCAAAGCGCATCGAGTGCTCTCCAACTCATGTCGCTTTAGAGATTCCAAAGGATTCAACACGATCACCGACTGGTATAGTTCACACAGCCAGGGTGTTGATAAATAAACTAAGACACCTGTATTCTGGACGGATGTGGCAAATTGTTGCTCTGACATTGGAATAAGGATTTCTTTTTCCACATCATCATAGTGGCCAGCTCGTGTGAGCTGAAGACTCAACAAGAGAGCCGAGTAAATAGCTAGATAAATTCCATCAGCATTGATCGCTGTCAAATTGTATTCAAAATCTGAGTAATTCATGCTGTTCTCCTGACACACTGTCGAAGCAAATTCCTGCATTGCCTCGTCAACTTCAACACACGATCGCAAGCGCAGGAGCTTCGGAACCAGATCGACACGAAGAGCCTTAGCGAAGTCTCGGGCATGCTGACGATCGTTGTCAGTATCACCACGAACTGGCATTACTGGTGCTTCCAAATGGGAATAGGGCCAACGATTTTCTATTTTCGAAGAGTTTTCATCGCTCGACGATGAAGGTATATCATCTTCGGGTCCCTCAGTATCTCCGGAGCCATTGGAGACAGCATCGTTCTCGGCATTGTGTTCGTTGTCACTTTCTGAGCCGGAAGAGTTTTCGAAAATTGTCTGTCGAAACTCAGCTATAGCATCACGATATTGAGCCGGAAGTCGAGCCATTGATTGATAGGTCAGGGGACCTGAGTAGTCTGCATCGCGTAGATTCGGGTGGCGGCTGTTAACTGTGTCAACGATCTGGAAGGAATACATTTCCATCAAAATAAAAAACATCAGGATAAGCAACCTACTCAGTAAAATTATTCAATCATCTCGGTTGAACTAAGTTGAAGTTAGTCAACCAGCAGAATTATTAAATTTCCTTGGTTGAATTGATTCAACCTATGTGGTTGATTTCATCTAATCGACTAAGTCAAAATGAGTCAACCTATTTCGTCAAAAATTTCGATTGAAATAAACCGATATTCAACGTTCAACTAATCTTACCCTCTTGGTTGAAATGAATGAACCACATAGTTATAATTATAGTAATCTGTTGGTTTAATCTAGTCCACCTGATTTGGTTGAATTGAACTAATCTACTCAGTTGAACCAAGTCAAACAAAAAATTCGGATAAAACTAGCGCACGTTTTCAGTTGATTTCAGAAAATTTACTCGGTTGAATTCAACTTACTTCTTGGTTTAATTGAACTATTTTGTTTGCTTAGTTTTTCTATTACCTTTTTTCTCACAAAATTTATACTTTTATAAAAAAAATTCTGGGTGTTTCCATTTTTTTTAATTAATCCTAAATTTACCTGGTCACTAATTATGTTCTCATTTATATCTCCGGAACAAAGAGTCTGTAGACTGTCCAAAAGAGCTACCATACATTCTACACTAGCTTGAAGACTTGCTTCTACTCCGGTTCCAGTGTGAGCAGCAAAAGCACATTCCTCCATTGCATCGATAATTCTAAAAAACACAAAATTGAAAAATTGTGAGTCCCATCGAAAAACACCCTCGAAAATTACAGCCCTTAACGATTACAAGGCCTTAGAGATTCTACTTACAATCTAAAGAGCGCCATTTCATCGCTGCATCCTTGGGCGGTGTTCTTATCGAAGTAAAGTATAACAGCCAAATCAATCAGACGCTCGGGACTCTTGAAAATTTCCCTCACACACTTAAGTGGCTCAGTTCGGTTCTGGGGAGCTGGCAGAAGCAACATCCTATGAAACAACGCCTCCAACATTGGTCTCAGCGAACCATGAGCCCCTGCAATTCGAAGCAACTGAATCCCGGTAAGATAAACACACCTAGCTTGTGGTCCATCAAGTCCGGGGCCAGTGAAGAATCCTCTAGCCTCATTCTCAATAAGATGAAGTGCATCTCTGTGAATCAGAAACAGTAACTTTCGGATGTTTTATTAAATTAACTAAATATGTAACTCACTTGTATGTAAACTTTTTGTCCAAATTAACTCTCCCTGGAGAGCCAAGGGCTGCAGCTAAAGTTGGACAAAACTTTTGCCATAGGAACGACGTGAAATGTGGATTTGCATGCACATTCCTCGGAAGAGCCGAACTCAATGTTAGAATACACTCTGTAAGGTATAGCGAGCCGCAAGCCTCATTCTTTTTCGGACTGCCAACACGAGGCTCAATAATTCGGCTGCAAAGCCATTGCATGACCGGTATGACCTCGTTGTAAACAGCCGAAGCCTGTGAAATGGTCATTAGACCAGCTGGGGCAGTTTTCTTAACCTCTTCGGCTTCGTCGATCAGAAACGCACAAAACGTTCGTAGACACTGGCTTGCGGCTGCCAGTGAAGCTGCCCTAATCGCTCTAGATCCAGCTTCCCAGCATTCGCCACACCTCGAGAGAATTTCTATCAGAAGCCGCCCATTAAGGGTGCACGTCGGCGAACACGCCATCGCTAAAAACAGACGCAGCACATTAACCACCGTGTCCTCGTTATTAACTCCGGGAGTGATACTCGCTGTGGCTCGCAGCAACTGAGCAGGCAGCCATACGCTGTCGTCTTCGGGCTCAAGACCTATGTAGAACCGTTCGTCTTTGATGATCCGCTGGAAAGAGTGGGTTTAAGGGAAAAATGGACATGTAAGATCTCGAAACTAGGAACTTACATGCAGTCCATTGAGACCCATTGTGATGAATTTGGGTCGTTTCGTATCTAGTGCCATCTGGAGTGCAGTGAAGCACACGGACCGCAGCTCGTGTGATGGGTCCCGGTGTATGCCATGTTGGCGATACAATTTATCTGACAAAAAAAAATGACAAGATTTTTATAATCCCGTTTCGAGCGTGTCCTGTAAATTATTCCACAGAGAGTCCTTATCCTTACCATAAGCTATCTGTGCTGTTTGCTTTAAAGTGTTATGTTTCGTCCCAGTTGATTCCTTGATTATCAGGAGGAATAAGTCCTCCATATTGTTTAGGATTATGTTCCTCTTGTTTGTCCTTCTTGCGTGTCCTCTTTATCTTTATGCTTCTGATGTTGGCCGGAGTGATGGGCTTTATACAGTTTGCGTTACACTATTACTTGTTAACTATGTATTTCTTCAGGTTGTATGTTTGTATGTAGTTATTCTACTTAGGTTCTTTCTGGGATTAGTTCATCTTCTGGAAAGGGTAAAGCGAACAAAGGAAGGATTAGTTAATGGTGGAAGATGATAGGCATAATGCGGATTGTTTTGTGGCTTCCATCTAGTATTCCCCAGCTCCGACGAAGCTCAGAGTACAGAACTCAGAGCTCAGAGCGCCTATGGTTGGTGGTTTCAATTTTCTACTTTATTTTTATTTCGTGTGGAATTCTTGGGATATACTCGACTTGTGTGTATATGTAAACTACGAAAGTACGAATACAGTGTATAGTTTCCAGGCCATGTAGCAGCCGCAGATAGAATGACATCAATTCACACAATTTCATGGATGGTGGTGATGTTAATTAGGCCCAGTCCCAATCCCAGTTCCATCAACATCACCATCTCCAACCGCAGCCCGCATCCAAGGCGAAGAAAGATGTCACCCAAGATGATGTTTTAGTTTTAGTTTATTCCTTCACCAAGGATAAGATCCTTACTCACTGATTCTGATGATGATTCTACGTAGGATGGATAATCTCTCGTGGATTTTAATTAAAAGCAAAAAACAGAAAACAGAAAATAGAAAGAAAAAAAAAAAAACTTCGACAAGATGATGAAACAGTTTTAATGTGGTTTTATAGAAGAAAAGTTATAAGAGTGTTCCGGTCTTGGCTTCGAGGAATTTTGTGTTTTTGCGGCATTGTAAAAGCAGTAATTGAATTTAATGCATTACAATTTAGAAAGTTTTTCGAAAAAGTATTTTTTTTTTTGTGTTTTTAGTGTTGGTTTTGTTTTGTGGGAATTGTAAAATATTTCCTGTAGCATTCAAGTGCGAAAGAACGATAAAACATTCACTAATGGATATTTGAAATTTATTTGATTTAGGTAGGATAAGTTAGAGGAGGGAAGGATGTTGGGTGTTGGGTGGTGGGTGGTGGTTGATGGGTGTGGAGTGTTTTGAGGGTGGTTGATTCATCAGATACATATTCTTTCTGGTCGTTAAATACTATTGAGACGATAAATCTCATCTGCCACCACCGCCATTGAAACATAGAAACTTGAGTATTTAACATTTAAGTGCAAACAAAAGAAAAAAACAGACAAAAATCTACGTCTAGACTTTATAAAGCCAAAAGTGTTTTTTCTAATTAAATTATCTATTTCAGAAAAAAAAATCAAGATAATTGGACCATTTTATGTATTATAGGAAGAAAAATAAATAACCAAGTCTGTGAATTTGTTTCGAAAGGTCAAGGTGGGGTGGGTGACCTAATATTTTTATTGGAAATATGTTTTTTTTCTTTGCTGTTTCGATGGTCTCTGGTTTGACATTTCTGTTTGGTAACGTTTCGCAATTCATCATAAATCACTTGACGCCGAAGAATCGTTTAAAGCTTCCGAATTGTGAAAATTTATTAGTTTGAAAAAAATCAAAACGATTTAATTTATTGACAACATTATTTCCAGAAATGGTCCTGTTAACTGAACCACCACCCCCCACCCCTTTCGATTATTTTGAATGGAGCTTTGTTAAGTCATTGCGTTATGTTGACAAATCAACAATTTTTGAAGCATTGCAAGATAATACTCGAGCCACCATTGATGTCACACCCATATACCAAATTTATTGGAAAAATGGTAAAAAAAAAATGAAAGATTAAATGATCATATTAAACTTCTAGGTAGACTTGTGTAAGAAATCGTATTCAAGAAATAAATGCCATTATATTTTCTAACAGATTAAAATAATACAAAATTCTTTTCAATATTATTATTAAAAAAAATATATATTATACTATTAAAAAAAAATCCTCGATACAACAATTGTTTTCAACTTGAACCAAGAGATGCAATTTCGAGACTTACTCTAATACATTATATAAATATGTTTTTGAATAAAAGTTCCATCTCATTGATGTAAACATCATGTTAAAATATTGAAATCACAGACAGTTTGACAGTCCTTCAAATTTGATACGTTTTAAATTTGTTGTTAAACATTCAACTTTTTTTTGTAAACGTCCCAACCCAAGAATGAGATGCCAAGAAATTCCCGACAAACTTACGACTTCGAGTCTTCTTTGTGGCAGGCTTTTATTTTAAGAGGATTAAAGAGCAATAATGGCAACAAGAGGTTGCTGTATTCACAATTAGTTTCATATACAAAATAGTGTTCCTTAGAGATGTTTGAAAAATAAAAAAAGTTGAGATTGGGGGTGGGGATTTTATTTAAGTGCTATTTTTATTAGTTTATATAAAGATTTTAAAAATGGCAAGGTTGAAGTACTGCTCCAAATAACATATTTTTAGCTTAAAATATTTTTCCAAAAAATGGATACGCCAACAATTTAAAAATAAAGACTTAAAGTCACAAAAATACTTTAAAGTGAACATATTATCAATCTCAAATAAAGTTCATAAGATAATTTCAACCCTTCCTTTCACGGCACACGACTTAGAATAAATTAAATTGCAAATATTTTAAAATTAATTTTGAAGGGGAAGTGAAAATAACTTTGTTCATTTAATATTTTAAAATTAAAATTTCCCGGAAAATCTTCGTTCTAGAGAAATTATGAATTCATATTCTAGTCTAGAGGGTAAAATAATTAAGACTGCCATGTGTTTTGTTTGTGTAAGTATTTTTAATCAGTTATATTTATATAACTTGAAATATTAAATTACTTTCTTTAATAAAAAGTAAATAAGTTCGAATTTTTTTGTTTCGTATATTTTCATATTATAAAGATTTTTAAATGAATTTCATTATTAGCAAACATTTTAATAAGAATAAACTACTTGAATATATTATTTTGCTTTCGTTTTACAAATTCGTTGTTTGGGTTTTGTAATTAACTTAATGAAAAACTAAATTGTTCACTCAGGCGTATACGTACTTTTTTGTTTGATTTAAATTCTAATAGATCGTCATACAAAAAAAAATTCTCTTTAAATGGAAAACAACGTGTAAGTGAAAAAAAATAAGTCAGTAGTCAGTAAAAAAATTTTAGTGAGAATTGAGTTGCGGACTGTGAAATGTAGGAGGCAGTTAAGTGGGGTAAAATATAAATAAACGTTTTTTGAATTTTATTTTATTTATTTGTAATTTATTTTATTTATTGTAAATCAATTCATAATATAACAAATAATTTCGACTATTGTTTAAATATTGAACGTAAGTTGCTTATCATCGATTTGAGCAACTTTACGGAATTTGTATGTAATTTAATTTTGTATTTTGAAGTTGACTCTTGTCTTCTAAAAGATATATACTTTTTACACATAAAGGGAATTTTTATTCCATAAATAAATCACCTTCATAATTATTTGTAGAATAATTTCAAAGATCCATTGAACCATGCATTATGCAATTGGCCAAAGTTTCCAGAAACTTATTTGCGCTCTCTTATTCAAGCGAAAAACGGACTTTTTAAAGTTTCGCTGCAAACTCAATGTGAATAACTATCTAAGCTAACTCGATCTACATTTCCATGAATATTTAAATTCAATTTACTTACATTTTTCAACTTATATACATTGTTCAAACATAACCCAATGAATATAGAGATACTAATTTTGGGATTATCTATTTTAATGTTTGAATACTAAAAATGATTTTAAAGAAAATTAATTAACAAATTAGATAAGTACACAAATTTACTCTAAAAGAAAATATTCCAATTAGTGTCTATTATTTATTTTAGAATTTTACTTAGAAATTTTCGAAATAATTAAATCAATAATAATGAATGCGTGGTTTATGTTTTCATAATACCTTTTCATTATTTGCTTGATTGTTTATGTGCATACAATTAAATAAATCTATTTAAAATATTCTACCCACATACATTTTAAGAGTATGTAATGAATACGCATTTACATTGTATATTATGTATAGCACCTGTTTCTATAGTAAGTAAGTATAGATAGTTTAAACAAAAGATTCAATTTTGCAATCAATTTCCAAGGACTTTTCAATTTAGACCTTGGTTCAAGAGTATAAGAGTCATTCAACCTGATGGATATTTTAATTAATACAATAAACCACCTGTCTCATATACCATTGTATCTCTCTCTCTCACTCCCCTTTCCCCCCCTAAAATTGTATATACATAATTTATGGATGAATATAAATGCACTTCAACCTATCGTCCTACCTCAAAACCATCAAGGACCAAGTATATTGACTAATTGGATATATTGTGTGGTCGAACCCTTTCACTCTGAAGGTGCGAAGATAGTAAACCTTTACAGGTAAGTAATAGGAAGGTATTTGTATCTAAATCAACTTTGAATAATGAAAAAAAAATTCAAAAGATTATTTTTTTTAATAAAAAAAAAAACATTTCGCAAACAATGACTGCTCTGTGGTTGAATGTTAATATCATCCAAAATCCATCAATGAGATGTTTTTTAAAGAGATGACTACGCCAGCAACGTGTGGCTTTAGATAAACATTATTTACAGCCCTTATAGCCTTCTATATAAGCTCCCAAAAGGCTTTTCAAAATCAAACCCATGCATCTTCTTTCTCACCTCGCACGCTTCATTTTTTTAACAAATAGCTTTACTGTTGCTTGTACACTCGACCTTGTTCAAATGAGTTCCAGAGCTCAGAGTTAGGAGTTTTCTTTTCTATGATCCACCAACAAACACTTTTGTGAGAAATCCCATTTGTCTATATACACAACGAACTCAATATCTATAAAAGGTCCTTCTTTGCCTGCTCTGTGTATTTCATTACACCTAATCCGGTATTTATAAGCAAATTCAAATTTAAGGACGAAACGGCAGCCAAATAAACAAACTCGGTGTTTTTTTTTTGCTTCAAAATGAAAACATTATCACATATGCGTATTTACATGTTCGAGTACAGTAGGACCACGAAAAAATAGACAGCAATTATGTTAAATTTTTCCAAAGAATGATGAAGAGCTGAAAAGTCATCTAAGAGTTACTCTTGTGTAGAAAGAGTTCTTGTCAAATTTTCCTTTCCGATTTATCAAGAAGCTTGAACGGATGATTAGCAGTATACATATATGTAAATTACTAAAAGCAAATTTTTAGCCAGCTTTTATATTATAAAATTATTTATTTTCTTATCTATTTAAATGTCAAACTATTTCCAAAGATTCCTTCCATATGTACTTTAAAACTTCTACGGTTGATAACGGCCGTACTGTTGCAGCTTTATCTGTCAAATCAACTGTCATTTATTCACTGTGTTTTCATACATTATAATTTGAAGGAAATTTCAGCATGTTTCATTACTTCCAGAGCTGATGAAATTTGAAAAGATAAGCTAGCAAAATCCAGTGACTTATGAAAACGAAGAACAGAAAACACACACATTCGGCAATATATGCACTATGTTATAGATTTTGTTTGTATTAAATAAGTAATTTAAAATTTATCTTCATTTTTATGAAATAACCTCCCTCCCCCATCGAAAACCCCACGATGCTTATACCCATCAAAATTAAAGTCACGAAAAGTGTACAACTTATCACGACTCTACTGTATATTCATTCATTGCTGTCATTATTGTTGTCTTGTCTATGTCTATCTTGGTTCAAAGGATTAAATCGACTTAGGATTTTGTGTGCAATGCCTATACTAGTAGAATCCTATATTAACGCGTTAAGACACAGGAGTTGGAGTAGATTAAGCTTGTAGCTCGTTTTATTTTTTTAATTTATTTTGTTTGCAAAATGTTTTTTTTTTTTTTTTTTTTTTTTGTTTTTCCTTTACCACTTTTCTACCTACCTACCCATAGAAAACAAAAGGAAAAACAAATACCGCATTGTGTGTACCATGTCGCATTCAAGCAAAAAACCAAAATTGCCCTTGACTCAAAGGGGAGCCACATACCATATGTATATAGTCCCCCCATTCCACAATTCCATCCATATGAAGTTTGCATTTAAAGCAAGGAACGAAACGGAACACACATAAATGTCAAAACAAAGACAGGCTGTGTTCGTGTGCGATCAGAGCTGTCAAATGCTCTCGTCTTTCCCTAATATACATTGATTCGTTTTTCTGATTGCATTTATAAATTGAATTAAAATTCAGAACAAGGATACATTTTGATAGAGAGAGAGAGACAACGATGGAGAGAATCGATTTCCCTTTTATTTGAGTTGATTTTGTTCTTCCTTTTTTTTTTGTTCCTTTATTTTGATGAGATGGGCCAGATAAGTCACACAAATCTAATGGAACTGATTTTGAAAATTTATTCAATTCATTTTAAAAGTGTATCTAAACGAAAACACACTTCACACGACGACGATGACTTAAGAAAACACACACACACACATTATGCTCGACTCGTAGTCGATAGCAATTCAATGAAAACAATAGGTATGAGATATAAAAGGTCGCATCAAAAGCATATACATATACTCGTATAATACTCATACAATAAGGATAACGGTATATAATGTATATCAATTGCTCGTTTAATGATGGTTTATGGTGCTTTTCCTGACGATAAAGTATCCTGGTTAGGTATGTATATGTGTGGGTGTGTGTTTGCGTTTGCCAGAGAATCGTTACTCTCTATCTTCATCCTTTCTATTTCAGGAAAACTAAATTTATAAGGTTAAGGTACACAATAGGTAGATGTATGATTGTATCTTTAAGCTGCTTAAGATCCTTAAGATTATGGGTTAAATAAACTTAAAGTGATTGAGTTCATAAATATAATTTTTTTTCTAGAAAAGATAGAAAAGGATTCTGTGGAACTAACAACATGTGTGTCCTAAAAAGAGTTACAAAAACTATACATATACTTTATTTTTGTATAAATAAATAAAACTTATGCTTACATCGACAATATTTCGTCAAGATTGCTTTTTTGTATTTATTTTATAAAATTTATTCGTATATCAAAGGAAATTTATTTAAATTAAAGGTCCTTCTGGTCAAGTTTGGTGTTTTAGATACGTGAACAAGGATTCTCTTTCAAATATATATATATGTATAAAGATAAAAAGGTTTACTCTTCAAGTTTTTATGAAAAGGTTTTCAATGATAAATTATTATTTGTAGCTTTTTTTTGAATTAATTTTATTTTACAATATCAAGCTGTTACATAGCAGGACATCGTTTCAAATTGATGTTTCAAAAATTAACATGATATCTTTTTGATATAGATATATAAAACTTTTTTGCATTTGATAGAATTTTTATAACGTTATAACTTTTAAAAATTAAAAATTAGATGAATTGGTTTAAATCAATAAGTTTAAGTTGTTTTCTGTCGAAATATTTGAGGCATAACAAATATTTTAAGGAGTGTCTTGTCCTTTTGTTAAAATTCAAAAACACCCGAAATTAATTTAAAATTATGTACCACTTTTAGGAGTAAAATTAAGAGTGAGTTAGCAATGGCTCAAAATGACCAATAAAACACGGTTAATGGTTATAAATAAAATGTTCAAGTCTGCTTCAAGAACTTAATTCTTATTTATATCTTAATCCTTATGATTTTACTCTGTTTTTTGAAAACCCATTTCACCAAAAATGAGTACTTTGGTAACATCGTAACTGGTCACTATTGACAGTGACAGTTATATCGTTGGTTTAAGGGTCTACTTACACCAAATCATTGTAATAAAGTCACAAAGTAATAATTGGAAAACAAAATAAAGATAAACTTACTTAGATTGAATATTTTTTGGGATAAAAAAAAAACCATTTGACTCGTCCTTTTATTCAATAAAAAAAAGGATGTGCACAATAACATTAATCCACATAAGGGTGTGCACACATACACACAATTACTTTTACTTAAAATAAATTCAACAAAGCCCATTAAATGTAAGGAAAGTATTAAATAAATAACAGGATAATGTTCATTTATATGTACATAAATATATTTATTCTCTCGAGAATCACTTTCCATGTGGGTTAATCTTCAAAGTTAATCGTTCAAATTCCATCAATTTTGTGTGTTGGTGTGTGTATGGAAGACCGAGTGTATAATTATATTTTATTCATCTGGACTTGGATGTTATTCCCTTTTTGTGGGTTAATTTGAGTGTTTTCGTTTTTATTTTTTTCAAACAAACATTCAACAGGAATATTTTGAAAAAAAAAAAAATAAATAAATAAATTAAGGTACAAGTAATTTGGGTTATTGATAAGTTATTTTATGTTTGAGGATCAAAGGGTCAGATTTTCAGAAGAAATTTTCATCCTTATATTGATATTATTTTAAAAGGTCAACCTTAAAATAAAATAAAATGAATTTCCCATGAAATAAAAAACCACCGTCGAAGTTTTGGGTTACAACGATCTTTTTATAAATAATAATGCAAACATAATCAAGGTTTAATTCAAATATGATATTTTTTCTCTATACATATGTATATACATACATACATAAAAATATCTTGCTTTTAACAACGAAGTCACGTGCTATTAATTGCAGCAAATTCAACATCAATAAAAAGTACGCATACGCCATGGTGAACAATTTTGAATTGATTGTTGTTTTCGATAACATTCTTAAGTTTTTTAGAGTTAACATATTTTTAAAATTTAATGATATTTTTATTTTATAATTTTATTTTTCAATTTTGATAAAATCAAGACGAGATTAGTAAAAGAATTTAATTTATTTATTTAAAGTGAAAAAATTAATGTTTAGAAAATATTTAGAATTTTTGTTTTTTAAATGATTCAACTAATTTTTAAGTCTTTAATGCATGTATCTATTTTTATTATCACAATGTGAATTTTCAATTAATGAGTCGCTTTGAAAGATCTCATGTTAAGTTTATAGTTGCATTGTAAAATAAAAATCTTAAACAATGAAGTTTTCATTCAACGCACCCAAAAACACAATCAACTGTCAAATTTCAAGAACAAAACTAAAATATGTACATACGCATACACAACAACTGTTAAAATACTTTTATAAATAAGGAATTGTTTAACTTCTAATCAAGTTTTCAGTTTCTTTATAGAATATCTAATAAACACATTTGTTTATTTTTCGTTAGACAAGAAAGGAAAAACTACTTTCAATGACAAAACACTGAACTGAATTTCTAATTACGAAGTTAGTTTGTCACTTTATCTCCAAAGACACCTCGAGTTTTTTTTTTTTTTTTTGAATAAAAATAAAAATAAAAAAAGGACCAAGTCTGCTCAACCCAGTCGTGCATTTTATTTTCTCTATTGTGTCCTTTGTCAAAAAGAAGAAGTGTCTGAAACTTTTGCGTCAAGTTAAAATAAAAATTTCAAAAATAAAAAAATTATAATCCCTTGACTCCTTGTGAACCCTTCTTGTCTTGGTTCTGCTGGCTTTTATGACAGCAGTATATTTTAAAGAAGCATCCCTTTGGGTGCGTAGGCGGGCGGGTTGAATATGTGAACAATCGTTTTCTTTATCGAAGTTTTTTTTTCTTTCTTTATGAGCATTTTATCACGTATGTATGTGAATGATAGCAAATGTTTGAATTGATACTCAAATTTATGGCAAAATCCAAAATAAGTTGAAGATTCCGGTTCATTATACGAATAGAATCGGAATCGTCTAAAGGACAATTTACTGCAGGGGTTGTATGTTTTTGAGAGGACCGTAATATATTAGCAGATTAGCACTCTTTGACGGAAGAACATTTCCAATATCCGGTGATTGATTTACTTTTAAAACTAAATTAACGAACCATGAATCTAGAGATTGACCTCTCTTCTCTCCGCCACCTCATATATGGTGTGTCCATTGGAGTCCGGAATTGTAATGGCAAATGGGTTATATACGCCCTCAGACTATGTTGGATATAGATACTCGTACATCTTTTCAATATTATGATAATGTTTTGTAAATATGAGACTGAATTCTGAATGGGATCATCAGTGAGGGACAGTATAGACTTTATGACTTATAAAATTGTGTCCTTTTTCGTATTTTATGTTTGTGTGTGTTTTTTTTTAAATAATGACTGGTGTTTGATTAAATTCTGTTGGAAGAAATGTTTCATAAAATTTATCTCGATTTTTTTTTTATTTACATATTTATATCTTATTTATTTTGTTGGGAGTTATTGTGATTGGGCCCAACAAATTGATTGAAAATTTGACAAATTTTTGACGGTTCAAGGTCCTTAGAATTTAAATCCATTAGGTGACGTATTGTCTTACACTGGAGTTACCTTTTTTCGTTAGCCGTATTTCAAGAACTAGTGTAGGGATATTGACTTCAATTTCATTTTTCAAATATTTAATTTGATTGTTTGTATCTTTGAAATGACTTTTAGGGTTTTAATTAAACTTTAAATATGTAATAAGAAAAATCAGTAAATTTGTCATTTAAATAGAAGAAAACCTAACTTCAAATTTGGAATATTTCAAATTTGTCTAAGCATTAAGAATGTTCTATGTTCAACTAAATAATAACCAAGTTTTTAACCAAGATGACCAAAAAAAATTGGACCAATTTTTTCAAATTTTCACTTTTAAAATGAAATTTATTACCAAGAATGATTTTCATACAATTTGAGCCTAAAATATCATTGGCATATCTAACGGTTTTCAAAACACAGCTTTTCAACAAATTTTGAAATTACGTAGGCTAGAACCAGACCGTATAAGATGGGACAAGCAAATTTTTAGAAAAAGTATTTTTTCAACAGGAAAAATAGTTATAAATTAATCAAAGTAGTAAGGTTTTCTTTTTAACTTAGTTATAGCAATCTAGTAATAGCTGTGTTTTATTTACTGCTGGGTAGATAGCACACCAAAATTTCCATCGTCAAACAACAACAAAAAGAACCCAGAAAAATAATGACAGCTGTACTGGGGATACATGTAAAGTGAGTTTGATCGTTTTATTCCTTGAATGCTGCACTAGCTAAGCTATACAGCAGTGAATAAAACAAAACTAATGTTAAATTCAATAAGATACGTGTTTTTTTGCAAGTGAATACTGACAAAAATATGTAAGTCAGTAGTCAATATAAATAGAACCGCGGTTAATGTAAAGGCGTCTGTCAAAGCTGTGACTTAAAGCAAGGGTGTAATTTTGGGCCAATATTATTCTCACTCTTTTTAAAAGCTACTTAATTATTACATTGAATTCACTTATTTTACTGAAACTCGTTTTTCTGCATTTAGATATTTGAGGTATAAAATATTTAATACTTTTTTATTAAATGATGATATTGAGCAGGGAACAGGAACTCAAAGGATCAAATTGTTCTTTGGTGATGTACGTATTTTTTCTAATGGAAGTAAGTGTCAGCTTATTATTTTTGTTAAGCTTTTATAAGTCTACCAGTGTTTTGTACAAATTAATTCTTTGTTTATGAAGTAAAATAGTAAATTAGGTCATTTTGGTGTTAAGATCACTTACTGTAAAATTTTATCCCAAAATAGGAGTTTTTGTACTTCAAAGGGTTTTTCTTTTTTTTGAAATACTATAACTAAATAAAATCAGCGAAGCACAAATGTAAAAGCAAAAACATTTTTTTACAAGTATTTACATCAAGTGCAAAACTCACGAATTCTTAATTCTTAGCTCAGAAATACAAGGCGCGCATATTTATCAGCGTATATGATTCTATAGTTTCGTCCTTTATCACGCATATGTGGCCACGGTTTATGTGCATATGTGTGTATGTCTATTGAAAAGTCAACAAACCGAAAACCGAAGTGCCTACTTCTTAAGTTTTTCAGCCGTTTCGACTGCGTCGTCGTTTTTAAATTTATGTGTGTCCCGTAAAACATATTCGTTCCCACTTCATTTTTATACCACCTATTTTTTTTTTTTCTCACTGAACTCAACATCCTTGACAAGGATTTTATATTTTTATTTTATGCCAGAAAGAAAAAAAAAAGAAACAAGCACAAACTGATTAAATTTTTTTTTTATTTTGGAAAAGGCACAAACGCATTGCATTTCTGTGTGGGTGCACTATTTTAATTACCACATTTTCACTGATGTCCTTAATTTAAAAAAAAATAATGGGAAAAAAGCAGCAGAAAAGGATTCTTAATGAAAAAGAAATGAGACAAAAAAAAACCGAATGGAGGACACACGTTTACTATTATATGAAAAATCCCCCTCCCCTCCGCTCAGAACAGCCTCCCTAGAGAGATAACCTTTGAATTTACAAAACTTAAATACATGAAAGTTAAAAAATGAAAAAAATAGACCAAAAAAAACTTCTATGAAATAAGGACGAACATTTAAATAACAGCCCCGTGGATGCCAAGAGTAAGTTTGTATGGTAATAAGCTAACATATGGTACGAATATAGTGTCGCAGATGAAAGGAACGCCAACGGCCTTAAAAGGATGCGACGACGACGATGATGATGACTATGACGATGTTTATTCTATGCATCATCACCGTATTATTCAGAAGAAGAAAAAGAATCCTTTGCCCATCACTAGCTGCAACCTCACCGCACCGCACCGCACCGTGAATAGAACTATAGTGTCCTTAAACTGCTCAAAGCTACTCGAGTTCTTGACTTTTTGAAAGGTGTTAAGTACGTTCATTATATATAGATGCCTACATCTACTATGTACCTCACAATGTTTCCTTCTCCCACTGGAAAAAGGACGAACAGAAAAAAAAAAAGAACGGAGAAGAATGCAACAAATTTCAATGATCAAAGGAGATAATCGTGTCCTTTATTCTTTTCACCATCAAGCCGTCCATGCCGATCCCGATTCCGATTCCGAAGTCTGTCCGCAAGTAAGTGAAGCACCCCCGGGGATAAGCCAGAGAAGTCCACCATATAAAAGCAACGACAAATCGATAGTTAATCAACAACATTGTGTAAGGCTGCAAGGATACTCGTATATAATACGAGTAGGTACTTCCTGATAGGAACTCTGATTCATCGCTTCCATCATCATAGCAAGCAGCCATTATTTCACCGTTAGAGAGGTGGGATTTTAGGGATTTTCTATATTTGCACTTTAACTGTTCGTTCGTCGTAACGACGACAACGACGACGAAGGTAAGCCATGCGAATGACGCATTACCTCCGCAGGGCTTTGCTATGTGTTGGACTCAATCAAGCGTTTAGGTACATCAGGAGTGAAATTTTTGACCTTACCAATTTTTCCCTTCTTTTTTCCTTTTTTTCCTCAGCGAATGTAATGTAGGGGCTCTCTGTTCCGTTGAAGGATTTCTTTGATGAGAAGGCGTTATTTTTTTGATTTTGTTATTTTCACAACTGAGAGATTGCGGAAAATTAAAACTTCACTTTTTTTTTCACTTCACATCAAACACGACCGTTTTGTGGAAAAACTGAAAAACAACCGAAAAAGGAAGATTATTTTTTTTTTGTGTGTGTGTGTGTTTGGAAAAATTTCAAAACTAAAATATAATATTTTTTCTCAGATATTTGGCGAGCGACAATCACCGACCACGGCCATATTGTTGGAGAATTTAACTGTATATGCCCGTGACAAATTTTCGATAGAGTCTTCCAGCCAGATAGTCGACAACAAACTTGGTATTTGCTTTGTTTTGACATTCTTCATATGTCAAAACGGAAGTGCGCAAGTCCTGGAAAAATCAATATGGCAGCTTCAATTGGCAACCGTAACCGTTGTTAGTTGTTGGTCGTTTGTCGTTTGGTTGCAGCAGCCATATTGAATTTTGTACTGTTATTTTTCTTTTCTTTTTCACTTTTGTTTTGTCGTTTTTTTTTTTTTTGCAGGAGATTTGTAACATGTGGTTTGGGGGTGTTTTTCTCTCACAGTTGTTCGTTGTAGCTAAATAGTAGGTAAGCAGTACCACGACCGACGACGACCGACGGTGTTATGGCACGTGTAGTGGGTGGCTGAGTCAAGGCGGGTGGTGCTGAGGGACACAGGAGCAAACGTAGGTTCTGTCAAAACATCCTCCTCGTCAGTTTTGTTTATATGCGCGTTGTTCCGTTTTGAATCTCTAGAACATCCGTCTCTCTGACTCTGGGACTGGCACTGGCACTCTAGCTGACTCACTCTTCTGTGCCATTCATGAGGCATGAAAGGCAGTTTATGAATGCTTCTGTGCGCGGCGCCGCTTCTGTCATTACCATTTACCACACACTGTCACATAGTCAAGTCATAGAACAGCAGCATCAGGCAGCAGCAGAAGCACCAGCAGCAGCAGCAGCGTGGCGTCAGAAGGGCTCCTAGGTCGGTCCTTGGTCTTACGTTTTACGTCTATATGACTGGAACGAGCCATAGATAGATACTATGGATTATTAGGGGCTTTAGGGAGAGAATCCGAAAAAATGTCAACAGGTGGTTGTAGTAAAATCGATTTCGATATTAAAACCGTCATAAAATATATGTACGTCTTGTTTTTGTTGATACACTCAGATGGATTGATGGGTGAGAGGGGGGATGGATGGGGGTGGTGTTGTTGCTGCTTCTGGTATACATAGGTGTAGGTGTAGGTGATGAGTTCGTTTACGTCTGGCTTGCGACGTATACTCGTCATGGCTTTCCTGATGATGTAGCCGGCGCGAGCTCAAATTACATCTTGTTTATTTTTTTTTATTTTTTTGCTCCTTACATATGGTGTCCTTTTTATCATCACCATCGTGGTCTTTTAAGGAATAATTGCAAAGGTGGGTGGTGGGCAAGGTGGATGGAAGTGTGCGTAGGGAACAGTGAGAAGTTGCTTGGTCTTATTTAAGTCTGAGAATGACAATGACTCTATGGAAAATGCAATTCCTTGCACAACTAGATGCAAATACATATGTAGATACTTTTGTAGCTGTACATAATAATGTACCTATGTACTTATGCAGATGACATTTTTTTTATTTTTCGAGAAATTTCTTTTTGTAGTTGACGATGACAAAGTGTGGGAGTTGGGAGGGGGTTGAGATGCATATACATATGTAGAAGTATAGTAGGGTATTCTTTTAGGAAGCTGTTGACCTTTTGAGTAAGTACAGAAAAAAAGATTCATCCAAATGTATAAAGAACAAGGGTGACATAGAATTATGTTATAATAATGCATACATTATGAGTATGTGCATACATATGTATGTATGTTTATATGAAGTCACTTTACTGAGTAGAAATGGATTTTACACTCATGACTTGTTTAATTCAGAGAATTTTTATAGACGTCATTTCTATAGAAAAGTTTATTTTAGGAATAAGATTTCAAAATGCTTTAAGTTGTGACGTAGGTAGATTGAGTTTAAAAAATATGAATTTTATGGCATCTACTTTTCTAAAATAAAATCTGATTTTGCACAAAGGACACAGTTTTTTCAATAGATTTAAATACATACATATATGTTCATAAGTAGGTATTTATTGAACACAACTTGAAGTTAAATTTTAAATAACTTCTGAAAATTTAAAATATGTTAATTCACCTCTAAATTGAATAAATTACTAACTTTATCCCGCAAAACTAATTTCAATAATTGTTTGCCATTTGAAGGCGTTGTCGAGAATTCAAGTTTAAAAAAAAAAACATTCAAATTCGACTAAAAAGAAGCTGATAGCTTCCAATTACATATTATTTATTTGTTTACAATTTTTCTGGTTTAACAATATAACGGTAGATATGTTAAATTAAATCCAAATTGACACTTGATCCTTGTAACGTCATAATTGGAAGTTCATATATCAGAATAATTATTTCTCGAGACCTATGCGACCATAAACAAAATATTGACCTTTTTTTTAATTGATATTTAAAAAAAAAAACCTTTTCGAATATTTTTGAAAGTCCTTTCTACATCTTGGGAAGTCAGATAGATATTGACTTGAATATTTCAAGTGTTTTTACAGTGCAAGCACTTACTCCATATCAAGGACATGTCAAACAAATTCCGATTTATAAAATAATTTCGTTAGAATAAATGTAAATTCCAACTTATTTTCAAAAAAGTTTTGAAATGTTATCAGCTTCATTTTAACGGAAGCTGCAAATTTTGTTCCTACAAAAATATACATTCGATTCTAAATGAAAAAGGGTGTGTAGCTCGCAATGGTGATAATGATAAATATCCCGTAGCGAACACGAGAAAAGACCAATATTGGACGAACGCTCAATCATGTTTCTATCAATTTTGATTGAAAACAGGCATACTCGTTTATTGAACACAAAATGATAACATTCTTTAAATACTTCAAATAATTAAAGGTTTTTAAACTGTTAATGTCGAATATATGTACATATCTAAAATTCGGACTAGCTTTGTATATGTTTGTCATAAAGACACAAAACTGCATCGAGGAATGATCCTCTATGCGGGTATCCCACACATCAATTAAATCAAAACCCAAGGCCATTAAAAATATTTTATGAACCAATTAGTCAATCTTTAAAAAATGGCGAACTGAAGAAGTAGTTCACTTGTTTGATGGTCGCAAACGACTGATCGGGGGGAATATTTACAACATTTCTTTACTTTCTACTTAAAGTTCTTGTTTTTACGTTTGAATAAATTGAATCTCTTCCAAAATGATCTTTCAAATCCTTCAGTTAGGATAATAATCAAATTTTAAAAAGTAAGCTGTGATAGCTTTTAGTTTCAAGTATTAATCCTAATTAAATAAACCATGTTTAGGGATTCAAAATCGTCATTTAAAATAAACTACACACCTGCTGTTTTAGTTCTTGCCAATTGGTGTTAATTTCAAGTCGAACGAAATTTCTTTCTTGTTTCTTGCTCACTGTTATAAATTCCATGAATTGTGGAAAAAATACTTTCTCTTAAAAAAGAAACCTCTAGATGTTTTCCTTGTTCTTCACTAAAGTTGCTCTTTCTTTAATTCCCTGACCAAATTTGGCTTCCCTAACCTTACCAATCTTCCTTTTCTTGGGCATGTGTATGACGAATTTCACAAGTTCAACAATGAAGAGAATTGTAAACTAAATAAAAACATAATATTTTCACTTTAAAAAGAAATTCTTATTTTTTTTTTTGTTTTAAGTCCATAGAAATGCAGGAATCTTATCGTCGTAATCATTGGTCTACTTGAGCGGTTTCATCTTCCAAAGACCATCATTCAGATAATGGCAGTTTTCTACTCCAACTCCTTTGTTAATTTTAGCTCTGCAAAGAACATAAATTGCGTATTGAATAAATTCCGAATGAGATATGCCCATTGTGACTTACATATCGGCAGTGGAAAGAGTTGTAATTCCGATGGCTAGTGCATGTTCCTTGCCCTCGGCCATTATGGCCACGACAGTGCCCTTTTCGGCAGGTGTCATGCATGCACCCGGAGACGTTAGACCTGGACACATAATGTTAGCTCCACTTAACACAAAACGAATGGCTCCCTTGTCTACCTGCTGCATCGTCACAAAGAATGGGAACTTATGGAGAAGTTTCAACGTTGGCATCCACTGGCCATCACGATGACGGAAGAATACCTGATCTCCAATGCCATTGAGTAAGACTTCGATGTGGTCATGACTTGGAAAGAGAATAAGAAAAGACTTCTGTGATGATAGAAAATAATCAAATTGAGTTTATACCATTTCGCAATCCTGAAGGAATCCTTCTTGGGTAGAATCTGGTCGATGTGCGATTCCAGCTGTGGATAAGATTCCAAGAGTTTTGTGCGTATTCCTTTTTGTACAGATGATTTGAGTTGTTGGATGGACGACACACTTTCTTTTTCTTCGAATCTGGAATTAGTTTTAGGGTAGAACAATTTGTTCGTTGGAAGTTTGTCAAATGCATTAGTATGGTGGGAGTGTTGAGGTGAAGGGAGTGAGAATTTTTTTCTTACTTTTTGAACATCTTAACTAATCTAAAATTAATCGAATTTACACTAAAATTTAAATATAAAAATTTGTAATTAATTTAATTTTATAGAATTATTCAAGGGATGTGGATGGGATTTGGTAGAGCACGCAAATTTTCTTGTGGAGAATTGACAGATAGGTGACAGGTTGACAGTTTAGTGCTGTCATTTAGCCGGTGACATAAGGTGTGTCACAGGGAACAAATTAGAATTACCGAAATTGGTGCGTTCCACATGAAGTTATTTATAAATATAGGGTCCCGAAGTAATCGAAGCAACTTAGGAATGATCCAACTAAACAACGAAGCTTTCAAACATTTTCTAAGTTATTCCTGAATAAAAGTAATATTTAATAGTCAAAAGTTATTCGATTGTAGCGTACCGGATAACTAACTAAAATTGTTTAAATTCAAGAAAATCTATTAAAATAAATTAGTTGCTTAGTCGGTGCTCTCTTATTTATATAGACGAACGTACTTGAACCGGAATTAATTTAAAGTTGATAATTGAAAGCTTATCGTGCTCTAGACAACTTATATTGTTCACTCACTTCTGCAATAAAAAATGTGGCTACCATTTGTCAATATGGTTTACATATTTTTGATTAATCTGATGGCAATATTTAAATTCACGTGTGAATAGATTCGTCCAAGGCTTAATTCAAATATCAAAGATTTCTTTCCAAGCTCTGAACTGACAGGAAGTGTACGTATAACTTGTTATTTGATACTTAAAGATGGTTAAAAGAACATAAATCAGAATATGTATGAAACTATAGACTTTCTCTAAAATGTTTGACGATTGTTCACTCTGAAGTTTTGTTGTTGGTTCTTATCATTACATTCAGGCCGAAGAAGTTGGTAATCATACACGGAGCTAAACTTGCAACCAACTTTGTCGTAAAAATAATAACAGATGTCACCCTCTCCAGCCTTAAATCATTGCTGTACTTACAAATGTCTTCAGTTTTCATGTGGAGAAGTAAGTGGATTCAACAATTATGGTTTCTAACGAACCACACTAAAAAATTACATTTTGTTAGAAATGGTTTTCCTCAGTGCGCACGCTACCTTAAGAAGTAATAAGCAAATTAACTCTGGCAATTCCGCTCCCAGGTTGTAAGTGTCACTGAACGGCTGAAAAAAATTAAAATTAGTTCAGTGTGTTTTCTTCTGTTTGTTATTGTTTTCTGTTTTACTTGACATTTACCAAACTTTTCTGCCGAATTTTTGTTTGAAATTTTACAAATATTTCCAAAAACTAAACTAAATAGATTATCCAAAATAATGAACCTAGAATCAACAGTGGGTGGTCTGTTGACTCGTGATGATATAACCAGCGTCCTAAACGAAGTAAGTTTATTTTTATTTATCCACGGCGAGCATCTTTTAAGGTTTTTTTTTTCATTCAGCGGCATCTTAAAATACCAAACATTGAATTAATGGGCTACGAGGAACTCCTTCGCATCTACGAAACATTTGCACAACCCTTGGAGAAAAGACATTCGAAACGATCCACCGTCTCTGTAAGTCCAATTCAACCACATCCATTGGCATTGGATCAACCACTGGCAAATGCCTTCCACACAAAAATATCATTGAACGAGGACATTCACGTCGACCGAGTGCTTCCTAAAAACACTCAAAACCCTAACGACCTCCCTCCGACAAAATACCTTAAACTGGCATTCAACACCGTTCCGAGTGTTGCAAAAAAGCGAACTAATGGCATCACAATTAACGCTGTCCAGGAAGCGACTCCTTCGAAAAGAAAAACTATTAATTGGCCATGAAGAGGGACGAATGTTCAGTAGATTGAATGGTTCAAGTATTCATGGGATTCATTTATTTCGTTTTTGGAAATTCAAAGATGATTAGGTGCAGGAATTAAATGCAATTAATTTAAGGCATCTATAGAAATTAAGAAGTAATAATATGTAACTTATGCTTAATGTAGTTTTATCGTAATCGGTTGTTAAGTGACGCGTTAATTTGTAACAATTGATTTTTTTTATTGATATAGAGGAGTTTTGCACTAAAATTTTGTTTCTTGATTAAATAAAGTAATGTTTTTGATAACGAGTACAGTGGCTCGTTTGACGGTAAATTGTATTTAACTTAAACTAACATTTTAGGTTGACTGTGATCCTAATTTCACTTGAACCAATTTTTACTCTACTGTCTCTCATATGGGATTAGAATTGAAATGACGCAAACATATCAGTTAATGCATTCGAATTATTTTGAAATTTTTTTCCATTCCCTTTCTTCGCAAAAGTTATACGAGGAATTTTGTTCTTAAAGTAATCTGAAGCATTATCATCAGTTTTAGAGGTACCTCTTGCTTCTGTACCAATTTAACAGGACCTGGATGTAAATACCTTACATAGAGATACTCAAGTTGCGCGAGAGGGTGCTTGAAGGCTTGAGTAAAGGCCAAATATTGAGAAAAAAAATGGGTACATGCTGCTAAATAAATAAACATATCTTATTCAATATTTTCTTCTTAGAAGAAAGAACAATTCAAAGATTTTTAAGGGATTACTTGTAGCTTTTCAAGCTACGCTAACCGTTGTACTTTTTTGCTTATTTGCACACGATTATCAGATTCCGACAGAATTATAGAAAAATTAAACCATTTTTTAAATCTTCTGGGTATAAACCCCCAACTAAAAACAAATTTGCGATTTCTCTAATGGACAAATAAATAAAAGAGGAGTGGACAAGAATTATGAAATTGGTTTAGCAGACCTCTTTCGGAGATCTTAGACATTTTTGAACATCAGCTATGTCCCAACTTGACCAACACCAGATGCAAGAGCGAAAAATCATACATAAAATAAAATAAAAAAAATATTCGCAGCTTTACAAGAATATAGAAGTCATAGATTGAAGTTTATTTTTGTTTTTATACATTTCGTTCTTCTATTATTTTTAATTTACGCTCTTCAATCTCAAGCATTTTGGAATTGTGTTCCATGTCCAGCTTAAGCTCCAAGTTATTCAGCCTTTCCATTTCTAAATTGTGACGCCTTTGTTCTCGAATGGTTTCCCTTCTTAACTCACGGAGCCGATGCAATGAGCGGTACAATTTCTTAATGCTTTTTCGTAGCTTCGAGTCCCTTGCAATTGCTGGGTGTACTTTCTGCAATTTGTTTATCAAAACTTCGATTCGGATCTTGTTTTGTGAATTATCCCTAAAACATAATCAAATTATAATTTACAACATATCTGAACTGAATTCTAAAATGCATAATATGCTAACAAAAAAAAATAAACTTACATTTTCTGATTTTGTTGATCGTAATTGGATTCGCCTCAAAAAATCAAGTGAACAATAATTGTAATATAAACAAAAAACAATGTGACATTTTACTTGAAAAAAGTGATGACAATAAGGATGTTTTCTGCATTTTTGTTTAAGGGTGGAATCACATCCATGCAAAATTGCAAAATTGACAAGAAATAAAATAATAAATTCACCAATGTAAGTCCTAATTCAGCAACATGGTCCCTATCACACCGTGTTTTTTCTTTTCTTAACTTGTTCATTTATTAAGAACAAAATAGTGGAAATAGTTTGAAATTAAGCCTCTATAGCTATATAAAAAAGCAGACAGATTCGGGACAGACGAAGGAACCTGGAGTAAAATTCTAGGAGCCCATTCGAAGATGAATCAAAAACTCAGTACATCACTGCATGTTAGCAACTTCGTGAAGAATCTAACCCGGATACAAGAAACTTAAATCATCTGAGGCGGTTTTGATGGTTTAGTAATGAAATGACATGGTAGTTTATAATATAGTCTTATAGTCTTATAAATTTGGCCAAGGATCTTGAGTGACAATTGCAATTGACAGATGACTTTAACTTTAACAATTAATAGACTTGAGTGTGCCTGAAACAGCAATTCAGTTGAAAATAGTGCGTGGCCAGATTTATCTTGTATCGGAAGTGTATTATAAATTAAATTGATCAATTACACAACTTGAGGTATGTAAAATAGTGTAGTTGTGACAATCAGTCACAGTCACTGGCGTCTAAGGTGGCGTCAAATTGAACCGATTATCAATTTTATTGTTCAAATAAGTTTTTCTGACTAATAGACTTGACTTATGTATAAATTGCTTACCTAATACTATATTTTTTATATGGCTGTATTTTTCAAATCAAAAAAACAATAATATTATGAAATATCACTTATTCGATGAAATAATAAAAATGATTAATTTAGTTTTTGAGTACTTGCACATTATGGTATTGTGCATATGACAGTCAAAGTAATGACGTTAGGTTGAACTATTTTATGATATCAGTATTATAAATCAGGTGGGTGATATTTTTTACTCCATCAAACTAGAAAACAACTTGACTCAAATAGATTACATAGGTAAACTCGTAATTTTTGTTCTTTTTCTAAGAAGCTACTATAGTATTAATAATAATTGGCGTCATATTTCAAGAACTGATAATACAATGCCACACTTTTCAAATATCGATTCGGGTACTTTGAAATAATATATTTATTTTTATAGGTCAACTATGGGTATTGTACAAAAAATCAAATTTTCAGTTGAAATTTTTGTATTCTTCGAAAATTGGAATTTTTAGTTACATTATGTAGAAAGTTTCACTTAGAGTTATTTGAAAAGGTTAAAAGTCTCATAACCAAATCACAATCTCATCGGGTCGGGTCGGGTCGGCTCTAACATTTCAAATAAATATAAACAATGTACTCTTATGAGGCAATCTAAATGTTGCTAATGCTTTATATCGTAATATCGTAAATGTCAGACAAAGCAAAAGTAGATATATTTTGATTTTCTACTTGGTCGAGCTTTTGACTGCTGTCAGTTTTTTTGTTTGAATTTTTGGAAATTGAAGTAAATTTTCTTTTCTTTCTTTTATACAAAATAAAAAAAAATTAAAAATTAACGCCCATTTATGCCCCGGACCGACCGACCTAACGTGAGATTGTGATTTGGCTATCAAAGGGACAATGTCTCTTATTTTAACTGTCAATCAAAAATCTAATTGAGAAGAGTTAGGATTGGGATTT
Organism: Scaeva pyrastri; assembly: GCA_905146935.1. Classification (NCBI taxonomy): domain Eukaryota; kingdom Metazoa; phylum Arthropoda; class Insecta; order Diptera; family Syrphidae; genus Scaeva; species Scaeva pyrastri. Next base: position 12,745,697 of record LR989929.1, on the reverse strand, counting down.
CCAAATTTTAAAGACATAAAATATCATTGATTTAACCTCGGCAAGAATTACTACTAATTCTGAATTAAATTCAAGTATAAATGTTATTTTAATAGGAAATGGAAAAAATCACTTTTTGATTATGATGTAAAATTTGGACAAGAACAAGTCCATGCGATTGAGATGTGAATTGATTTATTTTATTCAATAATCAGGTGTCTATTATTTAAAAATGTTAGCATATTTTACGTCAATGGAAATTGGAAATTTTATTAATCAAGATTAAAAAAATTCACGCAATATCAGACGTGTTAAGTCTTGTTTTATGGGGAGAAAATTTGCGTATGTATAACTTATCTTATGTACATTTATAGAGACTAGACTGCTGCAATTAACTAGGAAATCACGATAATTCAGTGGCTCTCAAGTCTCAAAAGCTTTTGGAATTACAAAATAATACACTCAGTATTATCGTGATATCTCATTTCTCTCCATTATCATATCGAGTCTAGTTGAGATTAAACAAATTTATTAAATAAGCTTATGAAGTTTTTAAATAAATTATCATTTGTTAGACAATGCAAAGTTTTTGGCTTACAATCTTTTTCGTGTTTTTTTGGGTTAAACCAATTACCTACATACCCAGATTAAGAGTGAATGTATGGAACGTTTTTATAAAATTCGTATTACTGTGCTAGAGAAAGACTACCAATAAAACACGGCTTTTAAAATCTTAATAAGAAAATGTCAAATATTTGAGAGTAAGAAAATTACCTAGAAAATGAAGCCTGTAAATAAATTCGGTCCAAATGTTAACTTTGGTCAAATTGGACATTTCATACTCACCGTTAACGATTAAAGTAAATTTTAAATTTCTGTTAATAAAATTAAACTCTGTATTCACATTGTAACTTTTTGTTTTATTCATTCATTCGTCTTGCAATTCGGTTTTGTGTTCTTATTTTAATAATACTGCAAAATATGTATTATTTTTTTGTCACCTAGCAAAATTTAACATATAAATTACATAAATATCGATTAAAAATATTTCATTTATCTTCGTTTTGTATAAAAAAATTAAATTAAATAAACGACTAGGATTAAGAATTAAAATAAAAACTAATTTTATTATAAATGTTTTAATTTTTTGTTTTTACTTTATGTAAGTTAATTACTAATAATAATTTATTTGCTGGTAATTAATAAAAAACAAAACTATATTAAGCTCAACGACACGACGACACGAAACCATATATAAGTAGTGTTCGTATAATATTGTATAAAAAATTATTTTATTTTCAATAACATTTATTTGAAAAATAAAAATATTTGGAAAAAAAAATAAACAATTCAGTTAATAAATTCTATATAATATTTTATATGTTTTTTTTTTGTTCTTCATTTTTTACAATTTCAATATTAACATTCTTATATTTCACAAATTAAAGGCATTTCTCTTATTTGAAACATTGAATTTATTTTTTTTTCTTATATGTATTTTTTTTTTGTTTGTTTGCTTAGATTTGGTTTAAATTCTTCTTAAACAATTAATAGTCTTAGTTCTTAGAAATTTATTGAAAATTTTTACTTTTGGTTTTTTATATCGATCGAAATTAATTTTACATTTACATACATCTACTATTTATACCTATGTATATATATATTTCTATTTATTATTTACACTTTGGTTTTGTTTATTTAATTCTTGTTTTTTTTTATGTTTTAGTTGGAAATATCAACAAATTAGGTTTTTTTTTTATTTATTAAAAAAAATAATAATTATGTTTGTTGTGATTTTAATCTCTTGTACTGATATTTTTTTTTAAATTTATTTTAAAGAATTTCGCTTTGGTATTTGAAAATGACTTAATTTTGTGATTTATTCGCTATTTATTGAAGTGAATAATATTTTGATTATTCTTCAATAAACTTGGGGATTGTGATTTTGGAATTAATTTTCCTTTTATTTATTATTATACTTGTTTGTACCATTTAATTTTATGAATCAGGATGGGAAATGTTTAGCTAGTTTTTATTTTTTTTTGTAAACTTTAGGTAGGACAGTATTTTATATTATTATGTTCTTTTTTTTTGGAGTTGATGAATTATTATAAATTATATTATTAGATTCGTAGAAAATAAAAATGTATTAACACAAAATTGAATAAAATCTAGATGATTTATGTAAAATGAAATGCATTTACATATAAATATTAATTTTTTATTATTTCCAAAGAATTTGATTGATTCCACAGCTTATTCACAAAAAAAAAAATTAATTAATTTTGGTATTAATTATTTTTATAAGGAATTTAAAGTTTACAAAGTTAAAGCCCAACGTTTTTATAAAAAAAAATTTACCTAAATGATCTGAAAAGTAGTTTTCACCGAGTAACATATAATTTAAGAGTGTGTGTCTGACATATGATTTATTGGAAACTTAAAGTATTTGCTCAAGAACTTTGGTAAAATATAGGATGTTCTTTTTTAAGGTTGAAAAGTTTAAATAATAAAACAAAACCTAAAATATTGTTGAATTTAATTACTGGCTAAAGTTTTCCGATTGAAAAAACGGTTAAAAATGACGTAATTAAAATTGTACGAAGCCTTTGCAACGAAATTTGACATAAGATGTCAACGGGATTAAACGTGTCATCAATCATCATGAATGACATTAAGCTTTTGTTATATTAAAATTTCATCGATATTTCATGAAAAGAGTGAGAGCCACGATGGAAACCATGTAACTGATATTTTATTCCATAAGACAAAAGAATTTTTTTTTTTAATCAAATCTTGAGCTCATATTAGGTCACCCTTTAAATTACTGATATTAAATTAAGTTAACCTGACAAATTTGATGAAAACTGAGTTAAAATTTTTGTTTCACTGACATTGACAATAATTATGGAACATCATTTTGCTCTACAACTATGTATAGACATCTAATTATCTTACTTTAAAAATTTGTCTTTCCCACAAAAGATTGTATCTAAAATTGAATTAATTTAATAAACAATTTAATATTTTGATTCACGCAAATAGATTATTATCTATCATATTATATAAATTGATCAATCTAATAATAATTGTATAGTTTGTTTATGTCAACAAATTAAAAATTAATTAAAAATAAAAAAAATTGTTTTATCACTCAAAGAAGTGGTTCTTAAAAAATATTAACAAAATTATCTTAAACATTTTAATGAGATAAATTCTCCAAGCAAGTTTGTAAAGTATAATATAAATGCATTACATGTTTTAATTGAAACAAATTTTTATAATTTTGTACAACAAAAGCGCGGGAGGTGCATGAATTGTTTATTTAGTTTGATATTATTTATTGAATGAAATAATATTTAACAAAACAATATGACGTCAATTGTAAGTTGTTAGTATTACAGAATAAGGGCAGAAGTATTTTGAAAACAAAATAAATATTATTCAGATAAATTAAACACTACTTAATCTTATCCGGATGATGTATTTGAATAAGATTAAAAAAGAAGAACTTAAAAGGGTAATCATTAATTTAAAATAATGTGTTAACGATACCACATTCAAGAGAAAGTCGTCAATTTTTACGGTGCATCTGTCAAAACACACCAAATTCAAATATTTTTGATAAAAATCCTTGGAAACCACATTAATTCGTTTGAAATGTTTAATCGGTTAACAAATTAGTTGAACCAAAAATTCAAACTGAATGAATCCAAATTATTAAATCTGTTGTCATTCAATCGAAGTATTTAAGCCTGGTTGCAAACATCATTTTCAAAACGTTTTATAAAAGCAGTGGTTTTTTTTTTTTAATTTAAAAAAATCAAAATTTCAGAATTCATTGATTTTCAAAAGAAACACATTAAATTCAGATCAAAACCTCGAACCAACATATTTTAAAATTAATAGCTCTAAGCAAGTGATGTGGAGTGTTTATTCAAAAGCCGTACTTGTATTATAAATTTGTTCAAACACATGTCACATTTTCTTCTATAAAAAAAAAAATTCCAAATGAAAGACGAAAGACAATTGTAAAAGGTATTGTACAGTACCTGTTCCAAAAATTAAAAACCAATTTTATATCGTAAAAAATATTAATATGACAATATGTAATTAAACGTGTCTCGAGCATAAACATTCAAAAACAGAAATAAGTTTCATCTTTATTCGGAGAAATTAATGAGACGTAATTATGAAATATAAGAAATTTATTTCTTTTGTTCTTTTATGAAAGAATTTTGAAAAAATGCTTTTGGAATATTTAATTGAAGTTTGAATAAATTCGAGATTGACTGTTGCTGAGCGGAAAGTCATATTTTGTATTTTTTTTTTAAATTTCATTATCATTTCCTATTTCAGCAAAGAGCGGAAAGATTAAAATTAAAACAGAGTTAGGGGCATTTGCATTTTGTCAAAAAGTGTGATAAGATAAAAGATAACTTGTCGATATTTCCTTCACACTTTCGTTTGAAAATTGAAACAAAAAAATAAATTGATTGACCTAAAACCCACTATTATTACAAATAAGAAATAATAGCACATTTGATAAGTTAACAAACAATTCAAGACACATAACCTTTGTTTTTATTTGAAAAAGACACATTTTTGGATGAATGATAAAAAACTTGCAGTTCTGTGTCAAGTTTGTTAAGACGTGTCAAGAAGTTAGATTAAAATTTGACACTTTAAGCACGATCAATGGATTGACGTATGAAAACCCAATCAAGTGTGGATGATGTGTAATTTGACACTTGTTTATTTTGCATGTCACTTAAAATGACTGTGTAACGGAAAACAATCGTCAAACAACAAACATTTGATAGACAAAAGAAACTTTTACGTCAATCTAATAACTGTTGAATTCTTAGCTTACACGTGATGAATTAAAAATTTGATTCTATAATTCCACTTTTTTAAATTCTGACGACCTATACAAAAATTTTGCTCATTTCATTGTTTTCCAAAAAATTCAGCTTTTTAAAAATCTTATTTTTTAAGAAAAACGCAGTTAATTAGGACTTTTAAATTAAATGAACGTGATCTAGCAGTTTTAAATGATATTCCTGCTTATTTATTGTAAATTAGTTAAGATAAAATTTTGATTTCACCACCTGTTTAATTTAAACAGACTTTCCTGTTATTTTTAAATACATTTTTGTAAATAAAGGTACACGAGAGAAGCAAACAGTTTTTTGGTGCTATGAAATAACATTTGTTAGATTTATATTGCAGTTTTAACTTTCAAAAACCGAATTTTGAAGTAACATTTTTTTAAAATATGATTTTTGTCTCCAAATTTTAATTATTCAATATGTATGTTATTTTTTATTTCAATTTTTTTTAAAGATAAAAAGTTTCCGTTCTTTTCGGGATACAAAATTTGTAGCAAAGTCTTATTTTGTGAAAAATGTTGCCAACATTTTTTTTAACTTCAGTTTAAGTACAATTTTTGTTTTTTGCAGATCATTATTAAGAAAGTTGTATGTTCTTTCCCATATAGTTCCTTGAAATTATATTCAAGGGACTTTTAAAAAAAATGTATTGAAACAAGCAAAACCACTTTTTCAAAAAACTTAAGAAGTTTTCTGGTTTTAAAAAAGAAATAGAATTGTTTTACATGTTGGGCCTAAACTTTGAACTATTATAACGATAAAAAATTTAATTAATAATTTGAAAAATAAAATTGAACAAATTACATTCTCAAAAGGATACATTGTGCGAGTGAGAAAAGTTGTTGAAATTAAATTTTAGAAAAAATATTATTATTATTTTCATAGAAAAACAAAGCTTCAATTTATTAATCAATTAATTGTTTTAAATGCAGTTTTTTTTTAAATTGTTTATGTATTTAATTTTGTTTTTGAGTATCGATTAATATTAAATAAAAATAAAAAAATATTTATAAATGTAATAATTAATTGTATTACATTTTTTTTTTAAACACTAAGGTATTAAAATTTTTGATTTTTACTATTTCATTTATAAATTATTAATTTTTCTGTTAAATTAATTAAATAATAATTTCATTTTGTATAAATATAACTACTCAGTGTATTATATAAACTAAAAGTGTTGACTCCTCATCTCAGACTGCCGTTTCGTGGTCTGTTTCATCTATTCGTCCCAATCTCCATGAATTTGGATCACCTGCTATAAAAATGTATATTTTGTTTGTTGAAATTATGCAAATTATAATAAACAATTAATTTATTATTTAATTTATTTTGTATTTTTGTATATAGTTATGGAAATTCCCTAAAAGCTTTTTAAATAACATGCTGACACATTTAATTGAACTAACTAACTATATAATGTATATAAATTGATAAATATATAATATGTACCAAGTAGCATTATTTAAAAATGCAGGATTTTATCATTCATTTGTTTTTTTTTTTTTGTTTTATTTTGTTTAATATTTTAAGGGAAAGGAAATTATTTGAACAAACATTTCATATTTTTGTAAATAGAAAACTATTATTTTTAAATTGCTTGAAATTTACATATAATTATTTTAATTTTTTTTTTAAATGTGGTCATCTACATAAGTTTAATTTAACTGGAAATAAAATAATACATAACGCTATTTACAGTTTACACTAAATTTCCTACATTTGAAATTAAAACACTAAAATTAAGTGAAAAATTGCTGGTGTTTTTATATTTTACTGATTTAGTTTAAGAGTCAATAATAATAATTTATTTAAAATTATTTGAAATTAATTAAATTTTAACCAATTAAATGGAATGTGTCACCTTTGTTTTTGACAGATGGGTGGGGATGGGCATAATAAAAATATTTTTTTTTCCCTAAGCATCTAAAAACTTCTTTAAATAAATGTCAAATCTTTTGTCATCTTCTCAATCTATTTCTTACTGACCTCATTTTATTCACATTCACACTTTAAATTAAGAATTTCAAAAATATTAATAATCTGTCTGACATTTTAAAATAAGAACTAATAAATTCTTCGTCCTGAGTCTTACGAAAAAAATAAAATAAAAAATATAATTAAATATAAAATAAAATCATCACAACTTACCGCAATAATAATATTTTGATATCCTAGGCAGAGCTGGGTTATGTATGTTTTTTTTTTGTTTTTTTTTTTTAATAATTTATAATTTTTTTTTGTTCAAAACAAATTGAAAGAACAAAAATCAGAAAAAAGAAAAGAAACAAATATTTTTTGGATTTTTATCAAAAAACTCAGATTTTTTTGTTTTGTTTTTGAATAAAGTATTTTTTTTTATTATAATTTATTAATTGAGTCTCACAAAAATGTTTATGATGGAAGGATAAGAAGTGAGTGTGATTTTAATGAATTAGTGAAAGATTTACATAAATTAAAATTAAAGAATTTTTTTTTTTAAATGTAATGTTAAATAAGAAAGGTTTTTGTTGTTAAAATAAGTTTTAATTATTTTATTTGATTTTCTTGTTAAATGTTTAAAAGTTTTATTATGTTTGTGTTATTTTGTTTTTGGATAGTGTGGGTGATGTTTACAAGGCTTTTGTGCATATAAATATAATATAAGAATATTGAATATAATATGTAATATTTAAAAGCAACATTTAAAACATATAACATGCAAATTAAATGTGAATTGAATATTTAATTTCGGTTTTTTTTAAGTTTTTTTTTGCAGTTTGAAGTGTATGATGATTTAAATAAAATGTTTTATTTATTTTAAATACTTTGTATAACATTAAATTTAAAATAAAAGCCAATTTATGTATAGTTTTTTTTTTACAGGAAAGTTTATTAGATAGTTTTTTTTTTAATTTTTGGTTGCTGTTGTTTAAATTGACAAAATTAATTAAAAAAAAAAATTCAAATTAAACTAAAAACATAAAAAATATTAATAAATTAAGCTAAAACATAAAAACGTTTTGGGACAGTCGGGTTTAATTAGAATAACAGTTCGAAATTATATTTAAAAGTGGAAAAAACTTTAAGATTAGATTTAAGGGTGTATATGTATACACTTATACAGTTATTAAGAAAGTCGACATGAAGTCATTTCTAACCGAAAAATTATACACACACATGAAATATTTTTAATTTCACCTCATTCCAAAGTATTACCAACTATTGAAAGCTGTCTTACTTCAAAATGGAGAATAAAATAAAACGTCATAAATATCTGTCAAAATTAGTTTTCACGTGAAAGTAACTTATCCACATAAAATATACTGGCAAAGTTGTCATATATGTCATAAACTCAAAGTGGTTTTTAGTGAACCCGAACTGACAGTAAGAACACAGAACAAAATCCCGTTAGATTCCCCAAAATATGAATGAGATTTTGCCTGTCAGTGTTTACTTTGTACTCAATTGAGGAGATTCAGTTTGACGTCTTGTCACTTATCTTTCTAAATTAAAATTTCAAAATGGACTTGAAATGTAGAGATGTGAACACATAAAAAATGTAAGCAAAAGTTGACTAAATTGTCAAAATCCAAGGGTGTCAGCTAGTGAATGAGACATTTTTAGACAGTAAAATGTCGGAATGTTTTTATGAGAATGGAAATCTAAAATCATTTAAAAAATTGAAAACCGAAATCTCCCAAAGATTTTTGTTGATTTATTGATTTCCTGTTTGTCAATTTACATATAAGCCCCGAGTCCCAAATGCTTTAAAAAAACAACAAATATTATTAATTAAAAACAAAATAAAAAATACTAAAATAATATATTAACGTATGTATTTATTTACAACAATTATACAAAAAACTATTAGTTTTATTAATAAGTTTGTATGTGTATTTCTGTTTTCTTTTTTTTTTTGAAAATGAAAGAAAATTAATGATAACAAAATAACAACAAAGTTTATAAAGTTTTAGAAAAAAATAAAGAAACAACATTAAATAAAGAAAAAAACAAAGAAAAAAAAAACATAATTAAACAATTGATTACAATATACATATATATAAAATATATATGTATTGTTTTTTTTTTAAGTTTAAATGTATCAGTATGTTAGCAGGGAGATGTCGTTTGATCTCTATAAGCTACGTTATTATTTTTACTCGAAGTAGAATCTGAAGCAGCAGCAGCAGAGGACACCAATTGAATTCGCTTTTGATATGTACGGCCAAGCAGAGGGGCATGCTCTTCTATAAAATATAACAAAAAACAAAAATATTTACGAAAAACGAAGAATAAAATAGGTAATACAACAAATTACGATTGATTTTTTTTTTTTAAGAGGGATGATGTGTGATTTAAAAAAAACAAGAAAATAATTTAAGGCAGCTTTCTTATTGGAAAATAGAAAAGCAAAGAAAAATAAAATATGAAAAAAGATAAGCGGAAAAATCAATGAAGATTGATATAAAGAAGATTGAGGAATATTTTGGAACCGGTAAAAGTCAAATTATTTGCAAAAGAATAGAAGAATAAAAACTAAGTTGCAAAAAAAAAAAAATAAAAATATCCACCGGTTTAAAAAGTATTGCATTTTCAAAATGAAAAATATTAAATTTTAAAACAATCCATTATTATTTGAAATATTTAAACAATCGGTGGACGAAATTAGCGAGAAAAAATTGATCGTACTTTACAAAGACTGCTTCTTCCGAGGAATTGAAATTTTTTTCAAAAATTCTTTTTTTTTATGAAAAGTGTTTCTCAAAACTAAAACTCCAATTTAACACAGAACTGTAGGTTTCTTTTTACAATTTTTGATTCACCTCTATTTCAAAACCAATGAAGACAGGAACTTCACTAAATTTAAAACACTAAATTAAAAAACAAATGGTAATTAAAATACAGCACTTATAAACTCTCTAAACCCGTAAGTAATACATCGTTTACATGTGGCGATTCAACTCGTATTCAATTCAAGCTCTACGTAGATTGATTTTTAACGTAAACGTAAAAATGATTGACCCACTTAAATACTGACAAGTCATCAAAATGCAAAGTAAAAAATCTGATATTTTTGGATCAAGGGAGTGGACCCGCCTTCTTTTTCATTATTTTTCTAAAAAAGGCTTTTCAAAATTTTGTATTATGAAGGAATTTGATAAACAGGAGGAGGAGTAGAATTTCTCGATGTCAATATTTTTGAATTCAAAACTTGCCTTACAGTGTGTCAAAAATTGACACCATAAGCATGAAGAGAGCTGATAAAGTTCAAAAATAGTAAAGAATAATAAAGATTTAGAGAAAAGTCGACACATTATTTACGTCAAACCTTTTTTTTAAGTAAGAAAAAATATATTTGGAAATTAGTAAAAAAGCAAACAAATGACAAAATAAAAAAAAAAAACATTCGAAGCGTAAAAAATAAAATATTAAACAAATGCATATGTATTACATTCATGCATCAGAAATACAGTGAAACAACATCGATTCAATTTTCATGCAAACAAGTGAAACATTTACATAAAAAAGAAGCAAACAAAAAAAGCCTATAATAATAATTATGTGAAAATAAAGAATCAGGAATAATATTTTTAATATATTATCGAAATCCTGACCCTATATAGATTTATCATATATTCAATTATATGTATTATAAAACCAACCACCATAACATTTTTACATTGAACCCAACTTACCCTGCAGCTGTCGATTGATTAAAGCTGTTAGCCCATGTCCTTCGGCACCTTTTTTCATTACCAACATTGGCTTATCTTCAGCATCGTCATAGCCACCGGATGGCAAGAAACCGTTGCTAGCCATTGTTTCACTAACCTTTAGAATATAAATAAATGATATATAATTTAAATATTATATATAATATGTATTATGGCAAATAATGCCTATAAAAGCTGTGTTTTTATTGGTTAATGAATACGCTAACAACAAAAGTAAACATAATTCAGATAAGAAAGTTGCTAATCATCAGAAAAGTTGCAAATTAATAAGTTGCTAGTTATCATCGCCCACTAGGCAACTTAAGGCAACTTCCCGGAATTTTTACTAAGTGTTTTTTTTTTTGTGGACTTTTTTCTCCCAATGTCTTCTTTATTGAATGAAGAGAATTTAATAAGCCCAATGAATGGTTGTTGAAGAAAATACTAAACCAGGACCTTGCAACTGCTCCTTAAAGTTGCAGGCAACTTACTTTCATTTAGTTTGTGCTCCCTCATACTATAAGCGAATACAATTGAACTATGAATTGCGCGGATTAATCCATGAATATTCCAACTCGATCTACATTTTCATGTACATTTTTCAACTCTATTAAACTAGTACTTAATGAACTCTTAAAAAAAAAGAAAACATATGAAACCCTGAAGTTAAATCCCTTTTATAACCTTATTTTTAATTATATAAATCATTAAACCATGACACAAAAAACCACCCATTCGATTTTTTGACAGCTATGACACTTATGTGCCCTTTAATCATTAACCATACCTGCGTCACTTGCATCAGCTTTTTGACAACGTCCCTTCCAAGGATGTGATCGAATACGGATTGCAGGAATGGTTCAGCCATTATTGAAAGTTTCAGTTTATCTCGATGCCAAATTAACACCCGAGACTCCTCCATTGCCATAATTGACACCTTTATTTATAAAACAAAAAAAAAAACAATTTTAAACTGTCAATAATCCAATATCATTAATGCAATACACAGTTAAGTTGATTTACCTGAAAATAGTCGTCCGTTGACACCCCGAACCATTCGGGTGAGTCTAGGAACTGATGAGGAAACACTATGTGCAAAGCTCTTTGATTTTGTGATACGACTAATCTGGAAAAAAAACATTTAATATTTTATTTTCCAAAAAAAAAATAAAAAAATGTCATAAACTGTGTGAATGAAAAGACTGAAGTTAAACGATGACCTGGTGAAAGTGGCTGCTTGATGTGTGTATGTTGTTTTGTGTGTATGTATATCACACACAAATGGAATACTTAATGCTAATGACTTTCTACCCTCCATGCCAAATGGAAATGGTTTTTTGGGTAGGGGGTACCATTTTTCTGTACACATACAGAAAACATTATTTGCATTACTTTCCCTCCGGAATTAGGGTAAATAGAATTAAAACCATAAAAGTTCTTCTTTTTCAAACTTTATTTGACCTAAAGTACGTTGATGACGAGTACGGGATTCCAACCGATAGAAGAGTCTTTTTTTTTTTTTGTGTAAGAGAAGAGCAATCTAAATGCACACCCTATAGGGTAAAGGTGTCAACAGTGAATCAGGGTACACAGTGAATCATTTGCTCTCACGGTGTAATTTTTTATTTTATAATAAATCTGAAAAAGAGAAAAGATCGTCCTTGTATATTTCATCCCTTCAAACCATAAGTCTGCGTAATCCCTTGATCGCAATCGGTCATTTTCGTGTATTTGTGTTTTCTGCATTGGTAAGTAATTTTTTGTTTTCTATTTGTTTTTCTTCTCATTTAATAACTGTGCATCGTAACTCCATTTGAGTGATATATTCGTATTTCTGGTTACATTGACTTAATAATTTGTGTCAATTTGTTTAGTTGTGTGAAATATTTAATTTAATTTTAATGTGTTTTTGTTAAAATGGCAACATGGTACACAGTGAATCAATTGAAAAAGGTACACAGTGAATCACTGATTTTTCATTTAATTTCAATTATTCAAACATGGATGTTCGCTAGAAAGCTTACATTTTAATCAAATGGATTACTTTTCTTTCCTTATTTTTTTTTTGTATTATTTTTCTTTATTTTAAGCTTTGTGATTTTTTTTTTTAAGTTTTGTGATTTTTTTATACACGAAGAGTTTTATTTTAATTTATTTTTTTGTTATAAATAAAGAGTATATATTTTTGTTTATTTTTTTATCATTATATAAGATATGACTGTTAAATATAAAAATAATTATAAAACAAAAAACATAGTTTTTTTTCTTAAAATACTGTTTTTACATCCCTGATTCACTGTGTACCAGTCACTGATTCACTGTGTACACCCAAAGTACACAGTGAATCATGTGGTAAGGTAAATTAAAAACATTTTTTTTTATTTTTTCCAAAGTATAAAGTTTTGAAATTTTGTGCTTAAATTGAAGAAAATATATTGAAAATGGTGTGACAAAAAAATTTCATGGCTACTATTATAAATGCGAGCTTAACAGCCCAAGATGTAAAAATTGATCCACTGTTGACACCTTTACCCTACCGATATAGCCCCTATAAGTACTTTACCTAGTGATGGCTAATAAAGTCCGAAATTGTTTGTGGTTAAGCTTAACTACTTGCTTTTTGCGTGTACATATTCATTAGGTTTTCAAAGGAGTATACCTACCAACATTGTTTTTTTTTTTTTGTTTATTTCAAATGAATAAATTAAGATATTGATTTTTTTTTGTTGTTGTTGGTGTGTTGCCTTTAATTGTATGTAGGACGAAGATAAAGATCAGAGAAAGTTACACGACCTATGTTTTTTTTTATATCAAAAGGAAATGTCTGATGATTACATTTTTTTTTTGTTCTAATTGATTTATTATTATTTTTAGGAGCATATCGAGATGGTCTGTATGTTTGAGAACATATAACTTTGTATGGCAAATATTCAAAAAATAGAAATAAAAATAAAAAATAAAATAACCTCATTACAAAAAGGATATAAATAGCAATTTTAAAAATTATCAGCTCATAGCTAGATTCTTTAAAATATGACATCTTATGTCAGAATGGTATCTCTAACTTTGTTCAATTTCGGGGAAACCTCAAGACATCCACCTATGTAGGTCCTATTCTGTTAAATCTTACTACTAATTTATTAATAACTTATGTTAACCTGAAGTACAGTGGGACCGAAATGGCAACCTTGTGATATTATTTTATAAATTATTTGTTGTTATTTTTTGTAAATAAAGACAAAAATTTAGGATCAATAAAATTAGAAAATTGGAATTTGAAAATTTCAAATAAAATAAAAGAGTGCCATCAATAAAACTTTGCTTTTGCATTAACTTTGTTTTTATTAAATTCAAATATAAAATTTTGAAAATTCCAGTTTCTGGGTATAATTATAACACACTTAGTTCGAAAACAGAAATGGAATATTTACAGTTTTAATAACGATTCATGCATAAAGAGCACTAAAATTTTTGAATATTAGAAGGCAAAGTTTTTGGAAATTTTTATAGGTACATAAAAACGATGTGCTAGAACTTTCTGGCTTAATATTCAAAATGCAATCAAATACTACTGAAATAATTAGTCGGTTTTGAAGGTTAGAATTTTTTGTTTTGTAACATAATTTCAAATAACAATTTCAATCGATTCTTTTTGGTTTGGTTACTTTGGAAATTTTCTCTCAGTCTTTAAATTAACTCCCGAAATTGTCAATTCGCAGAATTTCTTTTTAATTTTTTTACTTTGCAATAATTATTGTTTCGCAATAAAATAAACCTTTCGCCAGAATTTACCGATTTAAAGAAATGTTAAATTTACCGTCTAGAAGAACTATATCAGTTTGGTTTTGTCGACTTTGGCCAAATTCCTAAACACAAAACTTGAGCATAATGACAATCAAAATGCAAACGAAAACATCACTACAAAGCAGATTGTCCCTAAACGAAGTTAATTTTTTTCGCAAAAATGTATTTTCTTTACAATACTGTGATTCAATACTGGATTAAATTGAGAAATTTTTTAATTGACGATTTGGGCTTTCGCAACGAAAATATTAAATATCGCATTGTGTACCCAAAATTTCACACGAATTTAAAAAAAAGTCCCTATAACTTAAGGGCAAATAATTGAAAAGCGCTAAAAGAGCGAAACTAATTAATTCGAAATAATGAATTTTAAAACAAATTTTTAAATGCACAATGAGATTTTGCGAAATAATATTTGCGAAATGAAAAACAACAAAAACGGTCTTGCAATTGACCCCTACCCATAACTAGTTTATGTTCTTTCTTAAAAGTCTTCAATTTCTTTAAAACTAACTTGGAATTTAATAAAGATAGTAAAATTCACAACGCTATTTTTCTAAGTGACAAATAATTCTCATGTTTTCCTTTAAAAAACAAGCAAATTATGGAAACTTCAAACAAATTTGTTAATGATAAGTTAAACTGTATTTTTAATTTTTAAAATAAGGCAAAATAACAGTAGTTTTCCTTTTCGTTTCCGTTGATGATTTCATGTTTAAACGATAATCATTGACTATTAGTCTTAAACTAAGAAGCTACTGAAATGTTGGTTTATCGAAACAGGTGTTTCATTTTTTTCTAACCAGAATTATTCTTCTATACGAATATTTTAAAATCAAATACTCAGTTTGTCATTCCGGGCACGTCCTTCATTTTATTCATACGATCCTAAAAAGGTTTAATGACAGGTATGAGGAAAGAATTTGAAAAGATACTGAAATTCGTTTATGACTTTTCGAACAATGCTTTTATTTTGTTAACCCCAAAATGATGTACAACGGTTGGGACTGGGTATGAAGTAAAATATCTCACAAATGTTAAAAACAAACAGAGATTTCAAATCTCACACTTTCCTAATAAAACGAGATCAAATAAATGTAAAGTTAGATCCACTTTTCCCTACTTGCATCATAATAAATTTTATTTTATAATCAAGAACTTGTTGTATTTTTTTTTAGCGCTAAGATGTGAGATTTTGGATAGCAACGTTGATGAATAAAATTTTCCATTTGAAAAAAAAAGAACACACATACATTTGTATGTTGTATTTATTTTAATAACAATTCTCCATTTCATTACAGTTCAATGCACTCAAAACATTTTATCTTTCTATACTCGTACATTGCAATTTTTATGTTATTGACCTAAAAATCTAATTTTCATTTTGTTTATTTGAAAATTAAAATTTTATATCATAACAATTATTTGAAATACTTTCTGAAGATGCTTAATTCTCAAGTATCTACTATTTATAGAAGATAAACATTTTTGATAATTGTTTAAACTAAGATTGAAGGTGATATTAAGATGCTATTAATTCTTAATCTTTTATGGAAAAGCAAAACTTTTCTGACGTTAATAATAATTGAAAATGTGTTTTGAAATAAAAATGAAATAGAAAATCAAATAATGAACTTACTTTCCGGATAACACTAGTGATAAGCTATCGACTTTAGTTACTTTTTCTTGAGCGTATACTTCCTGATACTTGAGCGATCGTATCAGTTTCATGCAATTTAAAATTTTCCTAAACTGATGTCTGGACACACGCAACGGCTTGAACAGAGATTCATAAACCTGAAAATAAAAAAGAGAGAAAAACGTTTACAAAATTGTTGGATTTTGAAAAAAAAAAAATGGATTCATAAAAAAAGTTTACATATATAAAATAAGTTTTTTGCAATTAAAATCAAAGATTTTTGAAATACTGTAAAAATTATAGACAGGAATCGTCATATTTTAAAAGGATGCCCCAAAATGTAAAGAAGAAATGAATAAGTTGTCAATTTTTAACTTACCGTAAGAAACTATTTGACAACTGACATTTTATAGTCAGGTTTGTTAATTTATCGTAATTTCAGTGAGATCTGGCTAAACCTGACATTTGGTAGACAAGATTTTCATTTGATTTAATTCTCAGTCAATCTTGACTAGATTTTAACTAAAGGAATTATAAGTTTGGATAAATTTTGACAGGATCTAACACACAGCTGAACGTAAACAAATATTTCTTAATACAAGTGGATTTTAGTGCCAAATTGTCAATGGATATTAAGCAAATGACAGTGTTCACGTATGACATTCTATTTGACGTCTTATCATTTTATTCCGGTCATATTTGATGATTAAAAAGGAAAATTAGGTAGACATTTATGCTTTTTATTAGGATCAAGTGGGAACTAGATAAAGATTGCAATGTAAACATCGTCAATGAAAAATGCATTTTAAGTACAATTTGACAGCAAAACGTCACAGTGGTTCATGTTCATTGAACAAAAATGATCAGCTCATAGTTGATGGAGGAATATTTAATTTAATCGTAAGTAAAGTTAGCCTTAAGTGGAAAGAAAATGTTTGACAGTTGACCAGGAATCAGTAACTGGAAATTTACCTCACCTTTACACTCCTTATGTCACCTGAACTTATACTCAATGCAAATATGTCAATATTTGTCATTTTTACCAATTCTAAATAATTGTCAGCTCTCAAAAAGTTTTTGTTTTTTTAAATATTTACAACTAAAGTTTACTTCACCAATGGGGAAAATATTAAATCTTTAAATAATAGATTGTTCGCATTTAAACATTATTCATTCCTGGACTTATTTCCTGAAATATTTTTTATTTCGTTCTTAAAAATTTTAAAAATGCATACATTTGTGCTTAAAGAAACCTTGAAATTATTATTATAAATTGTTATTCAAACTCTTTATGCTATTTAAGGCTCTTGAGATTGTTTTTCTTTTTTTAAAATCTGTCATGACTTTTTTTTCGAAATTCCTTAAGTTGTTATTTTTCGTCTTTCTTTTAATATTTGTTTTTGTCACACTCTGTCAAATTTGATGCATATTGACATCTTTAATTTTAGAAAAGAAAAAAATCTCTATTTGACTAAATTTTTAAAACAGATAAAGCTATCATAATCCATAATGTGTTATGAATGATATTTCATAATCAAGTGCTAGAGAATTTTTAACAACCTGTGAAAATATTTTAAAATGAAATTTCCGAAAAAATTTACGACCCCACAATAGAAAAATATATCTTTGGCAGTAACCCAACAAAAATTAACCACAAAATAATTATTTTTTTCAAAAAAATAAATACATTACTCGTGATACTTTTGGTACATACATAAATATTTTTAAAATTGTATGTATATTAAACTGAAAGATAAAAATAAAAAATATTTTCACTCGGGTAAAATGTCAACGATTCCATTAGCATTGAAAAACCAAATGCCAATGTCAATAACGTTTAGTCAAAAAATTACCACTCACCCCTCGCAACAGGAGCACAAGAAATGTCAACAATTTATAATAAATAAGACGCTGACAGAAAGTTGTGTGAATAAAATAATAAGCAAAATGGATGAGTGTGTGTTGAACAATGTGTGTCTGAATTATCATATACTATACAATATACATACATAGTGTTTGTGTACATACTTGTATGTATATGTATTAAGACTACGACAACATAACGTTCTTGTAAAAACAGGAGGTGTGTCAAATTTGACGTAACCGAAACAGTTGTTTTGTATAAAATGCGCGTCACACACAAAAACGCGTCGTACCTATAATAAATGTATCACGCTTTTTATATTTTTGTTGTGTTTATTTATCAATAAAAAGAATATCACCCCATTAGCAAAAGTTCTTTCAATATATGTATATACTTTATACCTTATTATGACAGTTAACAGTACTGTGTAAAAATATTGAGTCGTTTTTTTCTTTTTTTTTAAAAAGGTAAAAACTGTTTTTGACATTTTACTTGTATTAATGTGGATGTTGAAATAAAAATCTGAACAGCATTGAATTCGAATTTGCTTACTAAATTTTAGTACAAATTCTAGTACCTAATTTAAAATTTTAGTTTTTTTTTTTTCAAACAGGGGCGTGTCATCCACCCATTTTTCTTACACTTGTTATAATTTCTATAAAATATTCTCAATTTTGAAAAATAATAAAATGTGGTAAAGAGGAAGGAATCGATTTTTAAAAAGTGGGCGTGGTGACCACCCAGATAAAAATAAATAAATATTCCCTTAATGTCAAGAAACTTCCACACAGCTCTGTTTTTTTTTTTATTTTTTAAATATATTGAAGCGACGTAACTTATTTTGGCATCGTTAAACCGTCCGAATAATGGAATAGGAAAATTTTCTGATAGTCGTTCGTCAAATTACGGTCTTGTGACTTTGAAGTCTTTTTGATGGTTGACTGCTTGGCAAGATGTCAAATGAATCCAATGTATAGATGTAAATATTATTTCTACGCGCTTTTTTCTTCTATCGCCGCCGTCGATGAATTCAATCAACCTTAAGAATCTGTCTATATATAGTATGTATGCAGAAGGTGCTAGTGCTATATTTATAAAAGAACGAGGGTGTTTTCGGGCTCTAGCAGGATATTAGGCACCTTTCTCTCCATACCCCCTCCGCTTCTTATACCCATTACTGTCCAACAAATTGATTTATGTAAGTTGTTATTGTTGGAAACAATTGAGAAAATTGGTTTGACAAGAATATTGGACTACGGGAATGAGCTGAGCATGATGGGGATGGAAAATGTGACTGGGACAACAAGGTACACCACCGTACAAATATACCTGCTATAAAGTTGCTATAAAAATAGGGAACACGAACAAGAATGAAGCCTCTAAGTTATGCGTTTAATTCAATCGAGCAAATTAGAATAGCAAATGGATTCGCTTACACAATTTGACGGTTGTTGTGCGTGATTACATAAATTAGAACAACACGGTGTTGGTTTTTATGCGGTGCGGTGGCGGTGGTGTATAGCAGTTTTGTTGGTAACTGTGCCCGAGTGGAAATTTATACAACATGAGATATAGGGGTAGGGAATGGGGGTAGAGGAACCCCAATACAATATTGTGCTGTATGAATTAGGTGTCAATAACAGGGTTTTAGCACGCAACTGACAATTATTGTGCTTGTAATGCGACAGGTGAATTAGTGATTTATATGACATATTCATGTTACTTTAATTTTATCAAAGTGTCGGAAATGTACTTTTTGTTTTGTTTGTTTGTTTGTTTTTTTTATTCAATTTTAATGGCAGATTTCTCACAAAAAAATATGTTTTTTTTATTGATATTAACTAATTTGATACATGGTAGAATTCCACTTTATATGAGTAAATAAATTATAAGTTATTGTTACCGATAATTTTGTGAAGAGTAGTTTTTGCAAACGAAACTGAATGTACAAAGGACAGACTTTCAAGTTCAAAAAAATATTTGTTTTAATATTATTTCATTCTTTTAGTAATGACTTACAATACGGTTGTTATTGAAAAATAAGCTAAGAATTTAATTAATACTAGAAATTAAACGCTAATCAAAGTTATTATCACGATATTTGTATTAAATTTTTTTGTAATTAACATTGATGTAAAGACGTAATTACTTTTAAGATTTTTGCTTCGAAATTCAAGAATAATACAAGCAATTGAAACAATGTCTATTTTGCATATTTATATTTTTATAGACTTCAAATTAAACTATACTTGTAGTTATTAAGGAAAAATGAAAACATCGCAGATAATTATTTGGATAATTATTGTTTTGTATGAGGAACAATGTGTTTAATTTGTTTTTAGAAAACAACTTGTTTTTAAAAATACTATTTTTAGAAAATAAGAAAAAGTAATAATTGTCACACTTTAGGCAAGTTAAAAAATAGAAAAAGAAAAGAATATATTTCAATTTTTTTTTCGTGGTGTGAGGTGGCGTATGTGGAATATTTTGTTTTCTCAATAATTGGTATGAGTTTATTAAAGCCACGTGGTGTAAATATTTTTTATAATTATTGAATATGTTGAAGAATAAGATCTTTAAATATTTTAAGTTCAAGTTAAAGGTAAGAACCTTATAATATTTATTATTTTTATTATAATACAAAAAAGAAGCCAAGTACTATCTTTATATAAAAAGAGGAAGTTTTAAATATAATGCTAATTTGGTTTAAAAGTAGCGGTATAAATTAACAATTTCTGTAGAAGAGTGTAAAAAAAGAAAGAAAAGAATTTAAAAATTTATCAAAACTTTTAATTTTGTCGGTTCATCAACGAAAATTGTTTCAAAAAAATGTTCTAAAATGTAAAATTATCAAAAAAAATCCAAAAAACATTCATTGTTTAGTAACTTCCTTAAAGTTAGTAAGCAATTGAAATGTTTCTGTAACTCACAAAGAGAGAAACATCGTTAATAGCTTAGATAAAAACAAGTGACCCTAAATGCCCGCCTTGAGGAACTCCTATTTTAGCTATGAAAGTCATTTAGAAAAAAAACAGCTTTTAAATTAAAAAAACCTATTTTAGAAATAAAATTAAATCAAAGTTATGTATAAAGGAAATGATTTAAATGCCTCCAAGTTATTGTGTATAATTCGTTCAGCCCTATTTCATAAAAAACGTATTAAAAAAAAAGATTTCCACTTATAGATACCTACACCATTTTGTGTCCTTATAATTGATATGCCTGTAACTACAGTATCTACTCTCTTGTCTTAAACTGAATGTATAGAAGATTGGTCAGTAGATAGGATTGGTTGATTCTTTAGGAAAACTTGAAATATTCATAAGAATAATCAAAGACTATGAAACAAAATTTGATGGGCACGAAGTTTCATCAAAATCTCTAAACTTTACCGAATTTCAAGTAAATGTAGTTAAACCAATTTTTTGAGTAAAATTAAGAGTGAGCTGTAAAGTGAAAGAGTTTTCTTTGAAACTTGTGATACTGCTCTTCTAGATAAAGCTAACCAATAAAACACAGCTTTTATCATTTCGTATTTCTGTCGATTACAGAAGTGAAAACATATTTAACCCTCGTGATTTTCAATTGATCAAATACCTTTACAATACAAAACTATGTCAAAGAAGTTATTTATTATAGTTACATACGCATTTTCAAATAAACAACTAATAATAAACCACTTCAACTATAAGAGCATTTCAAAATAACCTATATTTAAAGTTCTCAAAATAAAAAAAAATTGTTTTATTGATTTTCTTGTCTCTAGATAATGAACAATTTGAAAATGCACTTATGTTATCTTGAACTAACTTTCTGACAATGATCAAGAATTCTCATAAGTGATTTTGAGAGCTTGCATCCGATTTGAAGGTAAACAAAAAACAATTGATGGTTACTCCAAATTAATCGATTGTCATTCAAGCATTTCACAAAATTTGAAATCCAAAAATTGACTGGTTTTTGTAATAAAATAACTCTTCATCCGAAACGAAGCCATTCCATAAAGTTTAACTAAACAAACAAGCCACATTATTGCAAAGTCTTAAGGACCCCTTCGAAAACATAGATTCTACTTCCACGTGCCAGTATACACATGCTCTAGCCCTTTCCATAAATGTTCCTCTTCTCGTTTCGCATCGGGACTTAACTTTAATCCTTTTTACGAGGAGAAGCTTCAAAAATAATAACATCCATTTTCCAAATTATGTCTCCATGTAGGTGGGCCTAATCCCCGTGAATTGGCACACAAATTGTATTCCTCACAGTATCGAACATAGTCCTCTCTCTCTTGATCTTAAGGCCATCAAGGCTATAATTTTCTTCTCTTGGCTCAAATCCCAAATCTCATCGAACAATGGTATACAAGTATTCATGGAGGTATTTCCTTTTCCTGTGCCATCTTTGTCGTATCCGTGTGATGTCATCATCCGTATGAGGCAATCAAAATCATTTTTAATTTGCTTTAGCTCTGCATACCGCAGCGCAGGTGGAAAGCGATATACGAGCAACGAGCAACGAGCGTGTAGGTGTCAATTTATGGTTTTCGCTCTTTATTAGAAAGCAATGTCATTGAACAGGAGTTCTTTCCAAGACAACACAAACCTGGGTGTAGGTACCTAGGCTTCTGGCGTCGAGCTTCTAAAAATATAGATACCAACACAGTCGCGTCGCGCCATCAGTTATATAAACAACATTTCAAAAGACCTCACACACAATATCGTAATAATCACCATCACACATAATGCGCTCCGGTGCCGGCTTTGGGTTCGGTTATGGCAATGTGGCGATGACGATGGTGTTGGGGCATGAATTCCAGA
Source organism: Scaeva pyrastri (assembly GCA_905146935.1). Classification (NCBI taxonomy): domain Eukaryota; kingdom Metazoa; phylum Arthropoda; class Insecta; order Diptera; family Syrphidae; genus Scaeva; species Scaeva pyrastri. The sequence goes on along the minus strand of LR989929.1, from coordinate 12,723,006 downwards.
TGCATGCCAAGTGCCCAATAAAACACGAGGCGTCTACTTTAATTATGCGCCAGCCATCCGTGATCCAATGCAATTTACAAGTGGCGATGTTGATGGGTTATTGCGGGCACCGCACTACACTGCACCGGCTACCGGCAGCAGGGCCGAGCAAACTTGCAAGTGAAGTCGTAAAAAGACGAACGCACTAAGCCTCACCACGCCACACCACACCAAGACCACAATGACGATGGACGACGGAAGAGTCGAGACGATGCGAGATGCGCGATGCGAAGCACTGACGATGGATGGAATGAATATGTGCCAAAATGATTAATCTTTAAAGCGAGTTCAATTGCAGGAGCGACAACGCCAAGGAAGTAAAATTGGTTACCAATTTGTTGTCTTAAATCGACAGAAGGAAGGGTGTGTATAATATGCAATGTGCATGTAGTGGGATCGGCCGGCCGTGTCTACCAACAGGATTCCGGCCTGGTCAGAGCCCGATTATATTTATGAAGTCAGCTCCCTAATATGGTTATCGGTTATGGATGTCATCGTTGACCGTCTGTGTACCCGACTGGCAACAAATTATCCCTCATGGCAGACAGGTTCGTCGTCGTCGGTCGTTCGTCTCATATTTCGGCATTGTTTGTAGTTTCAAGGCATTTTTGACACGTTCGACGGGACGTGTCCTCTTTGGTCATATCGAATGTGGTCATATGTGGGACACCGACGGACACTTGATGCGCGAGAGTCTGGGCAATTAGGTTGGGATTGTTAAATTATAACAAGTATTGAAGAAAGTTGAAATGTTTTTTTTTGTTCATTTTTTATGAGGCGCTAAATATTTTATAGCGATGCTCATAAATGATTTACATACAACTAAGTGACTTAATTTACGGAGAGCTCATAAAAACTACAACCGCAATCAGAGAACGAACTCAAGACTAGGCAAGGAAAGTTCATAAATTATTCGTTGAACTATAAAAAGGATGTGATAATTTGTGGCGAGAAAGGATGATGAAAACATGAATAAATAAGATGTTTGTTGAATTTCTTTTTGTTGTTAAATATGTAGTTACTTTAAAATAAATAAATAATGGAAAATAAGTATTTCCAAAATAAAATGACAATTATTCTCTTAAAACTTTACCGACAATCAATTTTTAAAAAAATGTGAACAAATTAAAGCTTAACTTTGTCAAGTGTCAAATTTAGACCAGTGGCATTATTAACTTTAATATTTATTTCCAAAACATAGTTTTTCTTAAAAAAAAAATTCAATTTAAATTTTCAATTTCTTGGAACAGATTTAATGTTGTTCTTTTATTTAAAAACCATTTAAGTCCTTCATATAAAAGTTATAGAATTCATCTGTTTTGTAATAATTTGTTTACTTTGGCAAAGTCAACTTCATATAAAGCTATAAACGTCTAATGGAAAACTCCAATATAGGATGTACTTAACATTATATACCTAATCTCATGTTAAAACAAAGATAATATATTTTGTAAACAATTAACTGACGTTTGTAGTTTTTGTTTTCCAACAATTAATCTTAATTTTGTAACAAAACAAAAAGATTACATTCGAAAAATCTAAATTTCAAAATAAACGAAAGAGAATATTTATTTAAACAAGAATAATATATCATAAAATTTTGTTTTGGAAATATTTTGTTTATTTATTTTTTTTTTTTTTGAAAAATAATAACTTTTCAGGAGATATCCAATTTTTGTTTAAAGTCACATGCATTTTAGCGATGAGTCGTTGCAAATTGTAATTAAAACTACAAAAATGTTAATTTTTTAAAGTTAACAATGTTCCGCATTCATCAATAATTCAAGAGACAAATAGTTTCCAGAGCAATTATGTTTGTCTGTAAAACAGATTATAATTGTTACATTGAAAAAAATTTTATTCAGCAAAACAAAAAATTATAAAAATCAAGTATTTCATTCATAAGTTAACAAAGAGCAAGTGACGTTACAATAGAAATGAATAAACATTTTTTCATGTGCTTTCTTTTATAGATATGATCATTAAGATTATATCACAATATGGTACATTGAACATAGGCATTCTTTTATTTATTTATTTCTCTTTCCAATTAAAATTAATAAAAAACAAACTGATACAATTAGTTGTTTTAATTTATTGCGTTCTTCGGATTCCAAAAAATTATAAAGTTACGAGTTTGAGTTGATACAAAATATGTACTACATGAATATGATGTGGACTTTGGACCAAGCCTTGTTTGGAAAGCCTGTCAACTTAATTACAATTTAACAGATGTTTATATATTTATATATTTATATACTCCTACAAATCTACAATGGATTTTAAAGACAGTAGGTTTTAAAAAAATTTACTCCCCAATTTTTACAATTTCTTGTATTTTTTTTAAATATTAAATTTAAACATTTTTGTATTTATTTTTATTTGTTCCAAAATTGTTAAACAAACTTAAGGTACATTTTTCATTTCATACGAAGTCTTTCTCACTTAACAGTTTTGTTTACACTTTAGTCTGTACAAATATCAAATAGTCTAGAATTTAAAAAGATACAATTTATATCTGGTATCTAGTATTTTTTAATATGTCATATATGATTTAAAGTTCTTTTTTTTCAGATGCAAAACTTATCCACCATCTGTCGTAAATAAAAATAGCAAAAATAAATATTTAAACCATTTAGATTGTATAGTTTATAACTTTTGATGTTAGTACAATAAAGAATGGAATTTGATTATTGTTGATTTTTATCTTAATTTGGAGAGTTCAAAAGACTGAAATTTGATCTTAAAAAGATTTTTTCAAATTCTATATACATAGTATGAATGTATGTATGTATGTATGAAGGAAGTAGGTACGTTTGAAGGTAAAGGTTAGTATTGCTGTTAACATTTACGAAAAGCGTTATTAATGATTCAAATAAGTTTTAAGTATCAGTTTTTTTTTTTTCAATACGAAAAAGACACAGGGAAATGATTGATCAGCTTAATGTTAATGTTTTAGTCCCGAATAAGATGAATTGGTGCTGATAAAATTTCGTCTGCTTTTTTCCTTATGAAAAACAACAAAGAATAAACCATAATAATAATATATAATAATAATAACGAATAATAACGATTTTCAAACTTATTTGACAGGTAAGCAACCTTTTTGGGTAACACATGTTTGCTCTTAAAATATTAAAACTAAAGAAACTTTTAAAAATTGAATTTGAAGTGAAATTTTTTACTCTAACTATAATCAAATCAATTTGACACTTTAACTTTAAACTCGACATAGTCTAACCTTCAATCAATCCAGATAAGATTAAGTATTGAATTTTAAGACAGTTATTTTCATCTTAAAAAAAAAAAAATAAAATTAATAAGGTGATCCAATTTTTTGTGAAAAGTTAAGATTAAAGTTCAAAGATTTGTGGACTATTTATCAGAATTATTTATCAATCTAAATTTCATAGTCATATTTTTTCGTTGGTTTTTGGAGATTTTAATCAAAATTTGTCCAGATAAAATTTTATGATCTTATAAAAATTTAAATCTACAATGTTTATCTAATCCCAATCTAAAATCAAATGATAAATATTTTATTAGCTGTTCAGGAACTGATACACACGACTCGATTGTACATTCTAACTTTTATCGTTTAAGTCTAGATGTAATTTTAATAAAATTTTGTGAAATTAAATTTTAAAGTGCTAAAGTTTTGAGAAGAGAATTAAATTTGGCATGGTTTAAATTTAAGATTAAATTCAAGGGGCAGGAATTTTTTGTTATCAAAATCGATTTAGTTGAAAATGAAACAATTTAAAAAGAGAACTTCTTGAGTTTTTGCCATCCCAATTCGTTGAATTGTATGTTAGTTATGCATTATTAAAAAAATCATGTAAATCACTTAAAAACTCCATCACTTCAACTAAAATTCCTTAAATGCCAGAATAAACAGAATTTGTGATTGAAATCAATCTTTTTTTTATAAATCCAAGACTTTTTTTCGAGAGTCTTTATTTGTACAGTTACTCGTATAAAAGAACAGTAAAAGCATAAAACTACATACAAACCATCTGGCATATCTGAAATTATTGCTCGGTTTTTATTTTATTTTCAAAAGTTTTTTTTTTCGACTAAATTATCAATAAAAAAAAGAGACTCTGAGACCATATTTTTCAAGGCAATTTATAGTCAAATGATTTTTTATTTTTACATTTTGAGATTATACTTTAGACTGCTATCAGTTTTCTTGTCATCAGACAAGCAGACAATCGTGTCGTTTTGAAACTTAAACCGCAACTTACTATGTAAAACGAACTTTTATACACGCTTATTAAGGTGCATCAGTTCAGGGGGAAACTTACATTCTTACATAAGTCGAAAATGAAGAATACCGCAGCCATTCAGGTGTTTTGTCGTCAAAAATTCAGATATTGGAGCTGAGGTCTGTCTAGCAATTAAGCACGTGCACACGTGCCACCGATATAATTTTACATGTCTATCGGTAGTTTTGCTAAGACTGCATTTTTATGACACACACAAAAAAAGAACAAGGTGAAAATGAGAAATAATTGCGAGTTTGATTAAAATTATGAACACAGGTATGAAGGTAGTTTTTCAGAAGATTAATTTAAAAAAAATTCTTAACTATAGTTTTATATATTTCATTATTTAATCCTAAGTTTTATTAATTAAAAGGGAAATATTAAATTAAGATTAAAATGCAAATTTACATATGTACTATATGTATACTAATGAGATAAACACTAGAATGTAAAGAAGAAAGTAAATTTAAACACAAAAAAATAGAAAATATGCCAAAATTATCAATTTATTTTCTCTTCCGTTCTCAGTTCAGCTGTCAGTACCAGTTACTAGTATCAGTTCAGTTAAAATAAAACTCAGTTCGGTGTTCAGTTCAGTTTAACTGAGAACTGAACTGACAACTTAAGGGAATTCCATCAGTTTTAGTTTCAGTTAAAAGTTTCAGTTTTTTCGTTTAGACATCAGTTTAACTGACAGCTCAACTTAAACGAACGTCAAAATAGGGCTTAAAAGTGTTTCAGAGGTTTCTCTCTCGGTTTACTTGTCATTGTGATTTGACATAGTTGATTAATCCTATAGTCTGTCAAAGATGTTCGAATCCAGAAAGCTTACCATAACCTCTAAGCTGCTGCTGTACTACCAGTACTCAAATATGTATGGATCCGAGACCTGGGTGCTTAGTAAAAGACACTCTTAAACGCGTTCGAGAGGAAAGTCTTATTGATATTTCGGAGACGCTATAATCATGAACTGCAGGTACCTCCAAGAAGATATCGTGAAAAAAATAAGCTCGGTTGACTTCGGAAAGTTATTTCTAGTAAATTTTATGGTAGAAGACAGAGTGGCAGGCCATGTTTACGATGGACAGATGTCGTAGACCAGGGCGCCCGAAGCCTTGGGGTGCGCAATTAGATGGCGTCACATCGCGATCGGGGATAAATATAGAGACAGATGTCGAGCCGATGATAGCTATTGATGGTTGATTTTTAAAGTACAATAAAAGAGCACGCTAATGCCCATGACCAACCAAACATTGTTACGATTTTTTTAAACTTTTTATTCATCTTTTATGTATTCTTGAAACTTACGTAAAAGATATCCGTCAAAATGACAGCTGATGCAAGATTTATAGGTTTCGTCTTATTTCGAGACCAAAACTCTTTTTGTCGCTTGGGTAGACCAAACGAAACTGATATGTGCTTAGTTAAATATTTTCCCCATTTTGTTACACCAATAAAGAAGTTGCATTTAACTACAGAATTTGACATAATTTGCCATAAATCCATCAACAATTTGTATTTAAGTTAATTGAATCTTTTGTTATGTAATTCTATCTTTCTTATTTACTTATAATTTTAGATAAACATCCCTATTACCTAAATGGTGTTCATTTTCCACAAAAACACTCGTACTCACTTATTTTGTCTAATTTTTGAAACTACATGTTTTGATCGCAATTAAGTATCAAAAATTTTGACATTATAACAAATTGTTGTTTGACATTGAAACTAATGCAAAATTAAAATCAAATTGTGAAATAAGTTGATAACAATACACTACCTAATTATTTACTCAAATGATATCGCTAATCTATATCTACGTATACAACAACAAACAAAATTATTATTTTTATCTCGAGCACGACATCGCGATCGTCGCATCGCGCCGTTTATGGGACGTCCGTCATCACTGTGTTATTAAGTTCCAAAGGAAGTAAATAATAAAAAATCCACAGCAACATTCGAAAAGCCATTAACCTTAGTGATAAAAAAGAATACAAAAAAGTCGTTCAAAATTCAAGTGAGAGTGTTACGATCGTTTTGCATAAAATCCATAAAATCAATTTTTTTTTTTCTTTATAAACCCTCCATCACCATTATGACAGATCTCTTAGTGTTGTTGTTGTTGTTGGCTGGCGTAACATCAAAAGTCAATCCCACTATTTTGGAATTGCTAATTGATTTTATTGTTAACACCATGTGGCTAAATGGTGAGCGTTATATGCAGAACAAGTGTAAATAACAAGATCATCATTATTAAATTCACGATCTTGACGTAAGATGACGGTGCAGTTGCAGTTGCATTAAAAGATTGTAAACACACCAACTGCGGATCGCCTTACAAGATTAACCTCGATCGGTCGCTCATTTTGCGGATGTGTCCCACTTAACCAGTGCCATGTATGATCGACGCACGACGGAGGTGATCTGCCACAAGAGGATTGCAAGTTTGGCCAAAATATCTATTCTTACCGATTTTTTGACAGTCCAAGAGGACACTAGACAACGGTAGATCACCAGGTGTAAAGTCAAAGTGTATTCTCTCTATCTCTACGCACTTGGTCTTACCCATTTACCAGAACTTATCAAAAACAAAAGCTGCCTAGCTAGAATATCAGGTCTCTCCATAGTGACAGTCCACACTGCACACTTATGTATATGTAGGTACTTTGTTCCCATCATTGCGTTATAAGACGTCAAACGATCATTGTAATTCGTTAGCTAGTGTGTAGGTAGGTATATGGCTCTTTGTATTAATCAGCATGCTTTCATTTCGCTGCCACCACTTCCACTTCTATTAGAAAAATAAAACAATGCAATTTGCAATTTTACACCAAATTTGCACAACGAACGGTGGATTGTGAACGACGACGGCGACGGACGGGAGCAGCGGTGACGGCGTCATCGGGGGCAGCGGGCAACCTAGAAAAACACGACCCGCTTGTGGCTGCGCAGACATGAATGATAGTTAGTTAGTCACGTACACCAGAGCCATAGTCATAGCCAGAGCCAGAGCCACGCTGCCACACGATGATGGTTTCCCATATCAGCTCTATAAATTAATACTCCTTTATTGGGGGGCTCTTCATTTGCAAATTATCTCTAATAACTCTCTTAAGCAACGCGTGATTTGAGAGCTGACTGAGAGCAACTGAAATTTCGCGCTGAATTAAGATTGAGAGTTTGCAAATTAATGACGATCTCTTAATATTTGTTTTCTAGCTTCAATGGAGCAATAAACATTTGAATCTAGATTTGACAGGATGAGAGATAGCAGATGGTGTGGGGCTTGTGTCTTCCACCCCCGTTCCCACCGCCGCCTCACACTGAGCAGCTGGGGTCTTGGTTATTTCTGTCAGCATTGTTGGTTTTGCCATTTTCACCTTTCCGCTCTCCCTCTCTTGTTCTCACTCTTCCCTTGTGGCTATGATCATTCGACGAGTAAAAATATCACTTAAAAAATGAGAAACTTTGTTCACTGACGACCGACGACCGACGTCGACCGATGGAACGGCCCGGCCAAGCCGGACGGATCGGAATCATGTAAAACATGTGTATGACGTTAATGAGAAATGCCAACAATTAAATGTGTATTTTTTTTTCTCACACATAAATAACTTTGACGTTTAAGCAATTCTGTACGATCAAAGAGAGACTGGGGACTTGGGACTGGGGAGCGGAAGTGTTACTTCTTAAGAGGCGATATTATTTATCTTTGCACTGACTGATGGGGGGTCAATCCTGTTGGCGCTTGTGGTTTAACGAAAATTTTTCAGCAGAAAAAAAAAAACCGCAAAGAGGTGTGACTTTTTCATGAGTAAAAAAAATTCCATATAGGTAAAAGAGGAATAGAGTTCCCGAAGAAGGGAAAAAAGAGAGTTAAAAAACCTAGGTCAGGGTTTGTTGGTAAAAAATCTTATTTTTTTCATTTATTGAAGAAAATGACACATGACACATGGCTGACTTAAAGAATTCGCCAGAGCGTTGGCGTCAGAGTCGAAGTCGTCTTTGCTGAAGAGTTGGGGAATCACAGCGGCATCAGCCAGCAGCTAGCTTGATGATGACTTAAACAGTCTTTTTTTTTGCTGTAGATATATTTTTTTATGGAATGTCAGAGAGTTATTCACTTTGTGTTTTTTTGGATTGAATTCCAATCCGGTTTATGAAGCATGGAATATGGATACCTCGAAAGCAGACGGATATTTAGAAAATTTTAAAAATTATAATTTTTTTATTGGCATATTTATAGCGGCTAGATGAATTAAAGGAATGTTGTTTGGTTTTTTTCTATTAAATTGGTAATATATATACGCAGGTGCCTGAAGGAAATTTATGGGACAGAAATAAAATTGAATTAAGTTCATGCGATTAAGACTGAGTCAACAGGTTTCGATAGGCGTTTGAATGGCGTTGACGCGTTCGTTTTGGGAAAAATGGTTTTCTGACTCAGAAATTGTAGATTTATCGATTTAAGTTTTGTATTTGAAGTTTAATTATGTTTGCAGAATTCCTTCTCTTCTCTAAATATTTTGTAAAAGTTCAAACGACTTAAATTTTGGTATTGTTTAATCACTTTTTTGTAGAGTTATTTAAGAATCAAAGACGATATTATGAGGTCCACGAAAAGTAGCTTTCCCAACTGTCAAAAAAACAGTTTTTTTGGTCCTTTCAGTCAGCAAATATTAATTTCACTTCTTTTGCATGCAAAAGTGAACGAAACTTAACGAAAACTAGTAAACCGGACTTTCGAACTGTCACACTTGAAAGTTGCCACTTTCCTGAGGTTACATACTACATCTGTCGAAATGGTTGTCATTTATTCGGCTATTTAATTTCAAGAAGTGTAAGAGATGAGATAATTTTATTGAAACTGATGTTCCACGCTAAGTTCATCACACTTTACCTATTTCACAGTCCTACCGGGAGGGCTATTATAAATTAGTATTATTTTTTTTCTTTTGATAATTTTGATAGGGTTTCATCACAAACACAAAATCATGAAAATAGTGATGTGTGATCGCAAGGAAGTGTTCTAGGTCCAATTTTGTTAATTTTATTTGCAAACAGAAAACGTAATCAAAGCTACAAATATTTCGTGACAAGACAGGGCAAATTGATTGCCTTTTCTAAAGCTTGCAGTTGAAAGTCCTTGAAGTTTTAAAAGACAAAATATTATTCAATCGTACTCTTAATCTTAATTAAACTATAAATAAACTATTTTAATTTGAAAATTCCAAAAAGGTCTGTCTTATTTGGGAAAAAAATATAAAAGTCTTCAGGGAAAATAAATTTACATATTTTATATACATAAATGTTTAAATAATTGAAGAAATGAATACAATGACCTTAATCCACAACCACATTTTGGCTTTAAACAGGTTTTTCAGGTAGTTATGTATATATTTGTAAGAAATTATTATTCACACTAATTGTCTTATATATGTAGACACTTATAAATTTACTGTCAGTGCGGTAATATCATTAAATAAAGATTAAAAACAAAGTATCTTTTTGTATTGCACACAAAAAAGAAACAGATTATTTTTATTGCTTCAAATCTTTGTTATAGAATTGCATTTAGTCTTCATCCTTTTAATGGCTGATTTATCTTATAAAATTCCTATTCATAATACAAAAAGGACCTGTCTTTAAAATTACCTACTTAAAAGTAAAAAGCGATATCTCTTTCATTCACATAATGTAAACAAAAATTTAATTATTCAAATAAACCATTAATCTCAATGAAATCACTATAAATATTAAATTTCATTCATTCTAAAATCATATTGAATTTCGATTTCAGGAAATTCCTATTCAAAGACGCAATTTTCAATATTCTTGGAAAAAAAGATACAATCATAAATACTACAAGAATTATAAAAAGATATACAAATAATGGAAAATTTAGTTTTAAATTCCCATTTCTTTATGAATTCCATTATCTTCGAATTAATTTGTATTTATTCTTTTTAAATAATTCAATTCAAAAGAAATATAGATTGTGGTCTATAGAATTAAATTTCTATGTTAACTTACGATTTATCAATGATAAATATCATACTTGGGATTTTATATTTATTTTCTATTAAAAAAGTTGGACACAATTTCTGAAGAATTTTTCATATAAAATTATTTTTATATCGTCATCCTATTTGATAAAGCAAAATCTTTTAATTTCAGGAATTTCAATTTAAATATTTGATCAAGAGTTAAAAGGAAAATTAAATGAAAAAAAAAATTGCCATCAAAGAACATCTTATTGTGATGAACAACATGACTTTATGGCTAAAAGGTTTACCTGAACCAATCTTATGGCTCACTCCAAATATCTTATTGATGCTCTAAGAGTCCAGGTATCAAATGCATACAATCTAAACGGATTTTTTAAAAGCCTTTATACTTTTTGCCAAGCTAATAAAAGTATATTCAAGAGTTCCTCAAGGTAGCCATCTTGGGCCACTTCTTTTAGATACATTACATATATTATAATAAAGCTTTCAAAACCAATGCAATTAGCTTTAAAATGTTCACTCAAGCAAATATTTCTAACAAAGACTATCAGGTGCTATTGAACCAGCAAGTGTCACACTTTGTACCGACATAAAACCACAACTTGTATCATTCTAATTTAATTTAATTTTAGAAATATCAAACATTTGTGAACTCTGACGTCAATCAAAATTGCTCCAATTATCAATTAATAAAATTAAATTTTTGGACTTGTTTGTTTGTTAACATTTTATAGTATGCACATCAAATAATTTAATTAAAAATATCAGAAGAGTTTGGATTCTACAAGGTCACTTTTGAGAAATGACAATTTTTAAAATTTTCATAAAAAAAGAAAAGTTAAACTTGTTATAGAAAGGCTATTAGGACAATTTAAACTAAAACTTTAGATTTAAAATCAATTAATTGTCGGTACTCATAAAAATAAAGAGAATTTATTGAATTACTCTTATCCCAAATAATAAAATATTAATTTGAGCTTTTTAAATTAATAATAAAGTCCATAATTCTACTTGAAAATTTCCCCATTAAGTCGTAATTTCTTAATTTGGTATTGTTATCAATTTATTTTACCTACATACATCCATAAATTCGATCTTAACAAAACTTTCCAGCAGTCTTTTAATTTTATAAGTATTTTATAAGTTTTTTAGTGATTGAAATGATAAAATAAATCAAATCTGATTGGAAAACTACTTAATATTTATTATCGATATTTTAATCTTCATTTATAAATACAAAAGACTGTAGTGATAACAAGTATAGCATAGAAATTTAAATTAAGTAACACATTAATTGTAGGGAAAATTTTTTTACAATCAAAATAATAATTATTATTGTTATACATTTATGTCACTTTAAAAAAAAAAACACCAATAAATTAAACTTAATTCCAAGTGGTAAATAGTTACTAGGTAGCAGTTGCTGATGATAATAATTGAATTAATTGATCCATAATTTCGATTTTGTAATTTGGTAACCAAAAAAAAGTTTAAATTAATTGAATTCTTGAGGTAAATAAAAACTATTCAAAGTCATATAAAGGTTATGGTGAACTTGTTTGTCAAATTAATTATAAACTTTCAATCGATTGTAATACTATTATATTGATAAAGTAGCAGTTAGTGTGAGATTTGGTATCAAAATTTTGGTGATTTTTGAAGCTTAAAACAGTATAACTATATTGATAAGAAAAAAACAATTTAATATATTTAACTTTTATTTACTACTGGAAGATGAAAATCTTTGCTCTATTGGTCTTCCTTGACAAAATATTACACTGAAAATCTTTTTTTTTTGTATTTAATTTTTACACAACATTTTTTGTTACAAACAAATATGTATATTCCATAAAGAAATTAATTGTTTTCAGGTATTTTCTAATATCGGCATAATTTTAGGTCATTTGAAAAAATAAATGCTGATATAAGAAATTGCAATTTATGACTGGCAATACCATAAAAGAGTAACTTTTGACAATTTAACTTTGGGGTTGCTGCATAATATTATAAGTCCCTAAAAAGTCACATCGCAAAACTTAAGTAAAGAGAAAATTGAATTATTTTCCATAATTTTGGCGAAAATTTTATTATTTAAGATTTTTGTAAATACAAGGTCAAAATTTTTTAAATTAGAGAAAAGTTTTTTGCTAGGAAAAAAGAAAAAACTATTTTCAAAACATGTAAATTTTTGTACTGTTTTTTTCTTATTTTAAGTAAATTAAAGAAATAAGACTTTGATAAATTATTTAAAAATATATTTGTAATAGAATTTTGGTATTCCTATTTCTGATCATATTCTTAAAGTTTTTGAAGACGATAAATTCTAGAATTTTTTAAACAACAAGTTCAAGTTCAACACATCAAAATTTGAAAAATATGTCATGTATGCTAGGAATGCCAAACCTTATTTCTTAAAGTGAATTAAAATTTTTACCTTTTTTTTGTATTGAAATTTTTAGTCAAAAAGTATTTGCTGAGTTCTTTCATCATATGTTTATATACAAAAATTGCTGAAGAGGCAATTGTAAGAAATTGGAAATAACTAAACATGTACATTTATATTATTTTACAGTTCACGTTGTTAAATATTCTTCGACATATCAGTTCCTGTTCTTAAGCTGAGGGCCATCATATGTAAAATCGATATGTGTGATACACCCCTGCTTATAAATGAGTCAAAAGACAAAAGTGTTTCTAAAAAAAAAAAAAACGAAATTGTTTCAAATTGAATTAAAAAAATAATGATCGAATCCATTTCGTATTTGAGCATAATCTAGCACTTCGTGTAATTTAATTTGTATCTTAATCTTGAAAATATTATTCCATCACATTTTGCTTTTTTTATATAAAACAATTTGTATCTTCTTCTTTCCTATGTATTTATATTTCAATTTTTGGTAAGATAAGTTTAATCCAAAATAAGATTATAGTTATCAAATTAATTAATCCTCAATATACAATTAACTCAATAAGTGATTAAAGAAAACAAAAACTCAAAAAAGGGGCTTCACAAAACTTCGGAAAACATTTTATGATAAATACCTTTTTCTTCGAAACTACACTTTTAACTTTTTTTCTAATGGAAAAAACTATCACACCGGATTCTGTAAATATTTATAAAAAATTAGGAATCATTAAAAACTAAAACATTCATCTTGGAAATTCCATCATCTTTAACAAAAACTCTTCCGCTCCTTGAAATTTGCATCTGAGCGTAAAAATGAGAAAAAAAAAAATTAAACATTACTCATACGCCACAGTGGACCACAAAAATGTAAATAAATTCGACTTAAGGTATGGCTTTCTCATTAAAGGTAACATTTATAATTTTACTCCATAGGCATAGATACTCTTGCATGTAGACACACAACTTTAACTGCTTCCAGCATATTCATTAAAAGTCACGAGAACCGGAAATTAGCGGAGGATTCCATTTGGTTGTCTTCCGTTGGAGGCGGCTGGCGTCGTCGTTGTCGTCGTCGTCACTGTCGCCATCGTCAGTTGTAAAGGGGGTAAAGTTGGAGCCGCAGCAGTCATTAGCATTTCTAACATTTGTGGTGACTTTGCATAAATTTAACTCAAACGATTGTCTATATGAGAGAGGGGGCAGTTTGAATTTGCACAAGGATTAAAGCCTTCGCTCGCTCTTGATGATGATAATAATCGATTCTCTGCTTCTGCTCGCACACAATCATGTACTTATTTAAATGTACATATAAGCAAAGCATGTACACACTGTATACTGTGCACCCTTTACCCATTAACCCATCCTCTCGTTCCATGACCCAAATGCTCCTTATCCTTGTATGTTTCGTGTGAAAAACCAGTGAAAAGCTTTACTGAACTGAAGAACAAGGCATATTTAACTTGAAGCAGCTGTTGCGTTTTTCTTCCTTTGAGTTTTCAAGGACACCATGGCTTACTGCTCAAATGGCACGTTCACAAGAAAAACTAACACATTCGCTTTACTGTCAGCACATAATCTCCGGCCCGGGAACATTAAACTTATTTAGTTTTTTTTTTTAATTCTATTTTTTTTATTTGCAAAAATGAATTGAAATCGTTTAATGAATTCCAGAGGTACGCGCAACAATAGTGCCTGTGTTGTGTGACTGTGTGATGTGTATCTTATGGATGGGGGTCGCGTCGTTTGTGTGAAATGGGGTTGCAATTTTTGTTTCATTCAATTGAGGGGATTGTGCAAATAATCAAAGAACAAATCATCCGCGAAAGCCTGCTGAATGCATAGAATGTTATTATTTATTATTATCGTTGCGTCGTATATGTATAGTGTTACTTTTATGATCATCATCATAAAAGATGGGGGGATGCAGAATATACTGACCGCCATCGTCAGTCGGTCGGCCAGAAGAGGCTGGACGATGGAGGAATTCCGTGTGGAGCATGGCGTTTGGTCACGTATCACTTTGCGAACTTATATGAACCGGTACCGGAGCGTCTCCAGCAAAATCAATTCGATTAGAGAATTTTCCGTGCGTTTGACTTACGTTTATTTGTTTTTTTTTTTTCATTCACGGATTTATTAAAGGGTGTGGCTTTGCCAGTGACTGCGCTATACGCGTGCATCTTCACATTCCAATATTTTTTTTATGAATGTCTGAATATTATTGATAAATTGAGACATGCATCATTAATTAAAAGTCTAAAAGAGTTCATCCACTGACATCAGTGACTTTGTTTTTTTTGTCACTTTGTCACAACTTTTATATCGTCTTTTTTTCAACATTTTTGGGGTTCATTTAAAGTCTCACTTTTTTTTTTGTTTAATTTTGCAGACCATTTTTTTCTCTTATTACCTTGAAGATTTGATTAATGGGAACACGACTTGTGTTTCTCAATAAAGTCTGAACAAGAACAAGACTTCTTTAAGGATCTTAGATTTGCATGTGGGGAAGATGTCTCATTTTATTCAGCCCTAAATTCCCTGTGCAAATCTTAAGTGTAAATAATTTTATGCAAATTTATACTATAATTAAAAAAAAAAATTGTGTTAAACCCCACTGAAGGCGACAATGAGGGGCAGTAGAAGACCAAATGAAATCCTTGATGTGTTTCCGGCTAACGTGACTAAAATAGGTTCACTAAAAAGGATTTGGAAGTCAAATCAAGTAACAAATTTCCGGATTAAACATTTACACTTACTGTTAAGTACAAAATTCTATAAGGTTTGATATAGGTTGCAAAAAGAACAAAAAACAAAAAATCATTTGTGGTACACTGTGACGTATGAGTAATATTCTGTTTATACAATACGATTTTCAGGGAATTTCCAATGCTTTATTTAAATGTTTATACTTTTTAAGTTTTTTTTTCTTTCTAAAATATTTCCCTTGATGGTGTTAATTGATAAATAGAAAGTTTTAACATTTCTTGTTCTTATTTTATTTGTAAACACAAAATTAAGTAAATGTCTCACATTTTTTCATCTTACCTTCATTACAGATAAGTAGTATTTAATTTCAATATGATGAACTTGATTATTTATTAAATTAATCACCATTATTGAGTGATTTTAAGGTAATTTATCGTTGCAAAGGTGAATCTTTGAAATAACATCGACCAGGAAAGTACCTTGACTTGAATAGCGGCATGTTTTTCGAAATTACCATGAATCAAAACGGATAAAAGATGTGACTAAAATTTATAAGTTATAACGCACATTTTATCCACAAACAGTTGTGCTTCCTGAATTAAAAATATAAACAAAATAAAAAATTAACAAAAACAATTCAAATGTTATTTATTTATAAAACATAAACTTTTATTAGACAATTATTTTTAAAAGCAACATAAATGTAGTATGTTTTTTTTTACTCAAAATATTTATGATGTCTAAACATATACACACAAAATTTCTCTTCCTCATTGACGGACACCATCAAAACGACGTAATATAAACATTTTCGTCATTTTATTCTCACAATTTCTTTAACGAAACGAAACTAAATAAACAAATTAGTCATAATAAAATTGATTGATTTGAATTATTATGAAGGTACTTCCTTGAAGTTTGTTTTGTATTACTCGTATTTTAGGATCGAATTACAAACTGATTATCCATATTGCACTTAATGTGTCGTATAAAGTCCAAGAGGCAATATAACTTTTGTTGACTCAAAAATTATTCACTTTTTTTCATACTAAATGTTTGTCTTTTTTTTTCAAAAAATTATTATCTACACAGCCATGTGACTTGACTATATGAGTGTGTGTTTATTTCTATTTCAATTTAATGGTGAGATAAATTTGTTTTTAAATACCTACCTACTTAAAAAAAAAACGATTTGGTATTTATTTTCCAGTGGCCTTATAGACACGAGTTCATTTTATGTAGACAATTTTAGGATGTTTTTTTTAGATAAATTTTGTCAGGTTCTTTATTGTGACATTATGTATATAAATTATAATTTAAGTTGGAACAAATTCAGCAATTTTTTTCACTTCAGTTGATTTATGTTCAAATTTTTGTGTAGAAATTTAAAATTAAAAAAAATTAAAAGAAATCAAGTGAAACAAAATTTGTCGTGAGATGTCTTCACTGCCATACTTTGTCTATGACATTTTAAAAATTCAACAGTCGTTTATATGCTTTCTTACAAAATAGAAATATCAGAGCTTATATTAAATTCTACAAGTCTTCAACGTCACAAGAATCCTCAAAATAGTCATCAAATTGCCAATATTTGAAAAGAACAAGAATTTTCCCAGTGTCGAGCTGCCTGCTTTAAGAGCGTTTAAAAAAGCTTTAACTTTCGCTATCTTGGTAACCTCTCCACAGGAGTCTACCGAGCTTAATACGATATCAGCTTCGAAATAGATTGCATACAGTTCATGATTGTAACATCTCCGGAATCGTACTTCCTCACAGAGAGGGCCAACAATTCTCCGTAAGATTTTCTTCTCGAATGCGCTAAAGAGGACACATTGATGATTTGAAAAAAATTGACAGATTAACTAGTTAAAGATCAATTGGCGATTAAGTCACATTGTACCCTGTATAACAACTTAATGTCAAAATTAAGGGTTGTTTCAAAAACATCTCGTCGAATCTTATCGTTTTACTGAGTTTCATAATTCTACAACTACACACGTATTCTGTATAAAAATGGATGTATGCCACGCCCACTGAACTATTACTTTACAGGAATTTACTGTCCACTGTCAGTCAGTTAAGGTTTCTGCCTTTTTTGAAGTGCTATTTCTCAGGAACTACTCAGGAAAAACATATTTTGACTTTGTTGTTTTTGATTGCATAAGCTAGTTCTGAAGTATGTAATAATTAAAAATTGTCTGACATTTGTTGTAATAAGATAAAACGTCAATAAGTGTGCTTGCCATGGAGTGAAAACGTAGTAAGAACTACTTTTATCGAATCATTATTGAGCAAAGAATCTTTATTGCAAACACAATAATTAACTGTTAATTCGTTCTCATTACTTCTGTCAATTCCAATAAAACGCAAGGACAAACATTTCATTTGCATTTTGTTTCATTATCATTTTTGATGCAAGTGACATAAGTAAGTATAAGTTCACAGTTATAATGAACTTTAATAAGTATAGAACAGTAAACGAATACAAAGATCAACCACAACCATATTCGCATGGGTTACACCTAATGGACACTGGGACAGAGCACCAAGTTGCACCGCAATCATGGCCGCTTCGTTATTCAAATTCTGTTTAAGTTCACCTTTTTGTATATGACTCTGTGGTGGGCACCAGGATGGTGGCAGCGGCAGTGGCAATGACAGTCAACGTGAGGATTGACATTTCTTTTTTTTATGGCTTAATGCTGTTGCATTGTTGTTAGTCATGCTCCAGGACGCAAAAGGACAATTCAAATTTGACCGCCCAATTGTAAATTGTAAAATGAATTTTATGTAGGTACAATTTTGTATACCTACATTTTTACTCTCGTTTATATGAACGAGTCGAGAGCGATATTGGATAAAAGTATAAAGAGTTGAGTTGTTGCTTTGCTGGATTTTAATTAGTTTTTGTGTAGTTGCAATTAGTTGAAATTCAAAACGTGGGTTGAATGAGAAAAAAAATAAAATAAACATCACACTGATGGGAATAAAAAGTGTTAACTATACACAATTTTGTTTTGCGTTGGTAATGGTTGAACATGGTGCAATTATTATGAAACGTGCAAAGGAAAAAGTTTTTCTATTTTTTTACCTTTTTTTTGGAATAAAATAGAGAGAAAAAAAACTTGAAAACACTTCAATTAAGATACAGTATCTGAATATAGGAAGTAGGGACTTGTTTTTCTAATTTACTAATGAAACTCATCCTCAACTTCTCTAAAGGAATGCTAAATATTTGCTTACAATTAGATGCAAACACTTCTTCGCTTAACATTAAGGTTATAGAAAAACTTGTATATCTATACTATACCCTTATGAAGTTGTTGCAGGTTCTCTTATCCTCTTCCTTTTTTTAAATATGAACAAAAAAGGATATCGGTGTCAAATGTTTGAAACATAACCTAACCTAACCTATCTAAGATAAGTTTTTGTCAAAAAAGGGCTTTTTGGGCTGGTTTCACAATCCAGGTCTCACCAAATATTTTGCGGTTCAATAGAAGTTCTATGCGGTTTAAACTGACTTTTTCATACTTGAGGACTTATTTCACAATTTTACTGATTTTTTCTTACCAATTTTACTTAAGTGCAAATATTCTTGATCAAAAGTTTAGATCTGACAATCCGCTTTTATACTGGAAAAAAAACCTTCTATTATCAACATATCACCAGACTTTTTCAAGTTCAACAAAACCCCGTCATTTTTATTAATCTTGGGACTTTAACCTGTAGGACTTTCATCCCAATAAAAACAAAAATTATACAACACGCATTGAACTTCTATGGAAATAGTCTTAAACATTATCATGATTAAAATATTGTTTATGAAGATTTTTTTTTTAATTTTTTTATTTATATTGTAACTTCTCAAATCACGTGATGATTTTTGTTTTTATTTGTTTTTATAAATGACACACCTTTTTCTTCAAACTGACCTAGACGATTTTTTGATTAGACATAAAAAAATAAGAACTATTTTTAGAATTGATATAAGTTTCGCTTACGCAAATGAAGGTAACAAAAAAAAATATTTTTCAATTGATAAAAGTACCTATACTTAATCCACCATCTTTGATTTAAAAACCTTTTCGACGGTTATAGATAAGTTATATATAAGTTATCAAAAGGGTAATCAAAATCAGGTGGTGGTCTTTCATCAATTTTTGAAATACACAATCAGATAAAGAAATTTCAATAATTTTCACCTTTGTGAGAAGAATTTATAATTTTTAAATATACAATATTTTAAGAGGAACCTTACAAATTGCACGTCCTCCACTAGCAGTTTCCTTTTTTAATCACAAAAAGAAACTATATATCAAATAAAATGATAAACAAAAATTACTGTTTAATATCAGATACCTACGTACGTACAATTGCCATACAGGGGTATACTCGTATCAGAATGATAGTAAAACAGAGATAGGTTCTGCCGGTCGCCGCCACCGCTAATCTTATTAATCGAAAAAGATTGATTCTGTTGTACAGGGTGTTATTAATTGAACTTATTCACTTTATAACTCTCTTTTTATATTATTCGCAAAATTGGTATCGTTACACATATTCAGATGTGTTGGAAAATTTTTTAATCGATTTCTCAAGTTGAGTTTAAAAATTCATAAAAATGTAAATCGAGTTGGTTTAGAGTTGAATTTGCAGAAAGTCTTTATAAAAAGGCCACTTACAACTTTAAGTTGATCACACGATCTAAATTACACTCGCATATTATGAGAGATCAAAAACTATGAAAATAAGTTGCCAGCAACTCTAAGCACTAGTTGCATGATGGTAGTTCAATTTTTTCTTCAACTTATTACAAATTATAAGGGCTATTTGCTTTGGGGAATAAAAAGATAAAAGTCAAATTAAGATTACAAAAAAAGGATTAAGTAAAAATTCAGAGAAGTTGCTTTAAGTTGCATAGTTGATAAGCAACTTATTTTTGCACATTTCAATGACGTTTCCACAAAGTGTAATGTAAATTAAATATATTAATCGAAATAATTTCCTTTTATGTAAACTATAGGAAGTTTAAAATATTTAGTATAAAATAAGGATTATTCCCTAATAGTTAAAAAATAATGACAATGTTGAAGATTTATCTTTAAGTATCTACTTGGCGACAAATTTAGTCAAAATACTATTCTCCAATAAGTAAAACAAAAAAATCAGACAAGGTCTAGAATTTTGTTATTATTTTTGATATAGTACATATGTTCTAATTCTAAAATAAGAATACAAATTTAAAAAAAATATTTTAATCTTCCTTTAATTTTGTAAATGCTAAAAAAAGATTCAAACAGAGAGTCAAATTGTGTTATTGATGTTCCTCCTTTATTTAAATAAATTCAATTTTTATTTTTGAATTTCTGACTTAATATTGATTTTAATTTATTTTCCATTCTTAAATAAATAATAAATTATAATCTTAAATAATAATAAAACAAATTCACGAAATACGAGTATCATCACAGAATAAAAGAAAAAGTCACGTGAACTTTAAACCCGACGACGCCTCAATTATTTGTCAGCTAATGTGTTTTTTTCTCTCCCTTCAATCATCTCTCCAAAGATTTAAATTTAAACTTAAAAAAAACACCTTTTAAAATATTATTATAATCATAAAGAAAAACATAAATACCTTCCCTTACGTTAAGCTCGTAACTGTTTAATGATCATAATCGTAAAATAAGTCAACAGAAATTTTTTTCAAAGCACAATACGTCAATTCCAAATATTTACATACGAAAGATGATGACAGATGATGATAATGATTCTGACGTCTTCAATAATATAATTTATACAAAAATATTATTTTAATTTTTCATTTAAAACCAACAAAATATACTAACTACGAGCATATATGTATGATAAAAAAAATTAAAAAAAACACAATTTGCACACTTAAGAGAGAGCAAAAAAAAAGTCAAATGGCGCTGAAAAAAGAGCAAAACCAATTAAATTAAAGAGAATTTATGAAATTTCCAAAACAAAAATAAAGAGAAAAAATTTAAAAATAAAATCCTATAAAAGTTCTGCAATGTCTCTGAAATAATTCAAACCAAAAGTTCATTTCGCGACGAGAACCACGACGACGACGACGACGTTTACAATCGTATCCGTCGGTATAGACAAAAAAAAAGAACGATCGTCAAAATTTTAACTTCAAATTAAATTTCTCCATCTAGATACATATACACGGTCGTAAATCCCGCTCTAACACAGTAACTTATTCCTTTTTTTTTTCGACAAACAATCCCCCATTTTGTTAACTGGAGAAAGTGAAATAAAAAAGTGGTTTTAATTAAAAAATAGCAATAAGTCATTTTTGTCAAAAAAAAGAGTACCTACTTAGACTTTTTCTTGGACATTAATGCAAATCATTTATGTGCCGACTGTGCGTGACTGAACTTATAGTCCAATTAAACTTTCATCACCTTTTTTGATATAAATTAAAATTAAATTAAATTTAAAAACTAATTCAAAATGTGCCAACAGCAACAAAACGATATGAATTCACAAATTGAAATTTTTCTTGAAAACGGTATGCCGCGCAAATTTGGAAAATCGGTTGCAAAGACTCTGAAGAAAAGAGCCGCTGCGGCTGCTGCGAAAAACAACAACAACAAATCTAACTGCACAAACTGTCCTAATTGTGGAGGATGCATTAATCCAGACAATGATTTCATTAATAATCCCTGTGTGTGCAGTTATAGTAGTGCGGCAGTGAGCAGTAGTAGCGCAGCTGAGGATTCATCCTCATCTCTGACAGATGAGGAAATTTTAAATAAATTAACACGCTCACCTTCAGCATCAGGATCTGGAAAGAGCAGCAGTAAAAATAACACATCAACATCATCAACATCAGATGAAGATGCAGACTCAGACGAATCGCTGGTAGATTCAGATACTGGATATCGGAGTAGTAGTAGAAAGTCGAAGAGTCCGATTAAAATTACTCCAGCACAAGTGTCATCAGGATGTCCAATGGCAGCCATGTTAGCTGCCAGAAATAGAATCCTCGCTGAAACATCATCTTTAGCATCAGCAGCCGCAACAGTAACATCATCATCGTCATCATCATCGTCATCAGCAGAATCTCACTCAGTATCTTCGGCAGGAGCCGAATCCCATTTGGCCATGTCAACAGAGACAACATTAAAGGATGATCTTTTGGCCATATTCACAAAGCTAACAGTCAAAGTCATCCTCAGATTTTACCAAATTTCATCAAAAGTGCAAAAATCGAAAACATTCAGGTGAGAATTTTATGATTTTTTAATTAAGAGACTTTTTTTTTGGTTATATACTCATCGAAACAAAATAAGGGATATTGAGTTTGATAAATTTGAAACAATTTTCCATTGAAAGAATTAAAATTTTTGACGAATTTAAAATTTAATATCAAATTTTAATTTTACAATAAAAAAGACAATTTTTTTGAACATAGTATGAAAATATATGGTCAGAGAAATTTGTTAAAAAATACTTAAAATATCCTTAAAAATACAACTGTTCCTTATTTTGTTTTTCATAGTAAATGTTTAAAATTAATTAAACCCTGTCATTTGTTAAGTAAATAAATGTCTGATGATAAAAAAACATATCTTTCGATGTGTAGTGTTAATGAACTTCCCATCCGTAAAAACTAGACATGAGATACTTTAAGGCAGAGTACAAAAAAAAAAATCCCAAGAGAGAATACAAAAGATACGAGTACCTATACGATATTCCACCTAAACCACATTCTTCTTGTCCATGTCCAATTCCATTCCATTTATAGGAACTCATATGATTGGTCTTGTGTTCTGTATTCTCTCAAATTAAAAAAAAAAATAAACACATCTTTCCGGTCTTTTGTCAACCAGAATTCATTTTTTTTTTTTGTGTTGTCTTTTCGTCAAGTTGAAATATTCAAAAATGAATTATCGCAGTTTTAAGCCAGGTCAGCAGTATACGACTTTTAGTTGTAAAACGTGCTCTAAAAATACATTTTTTTTATGAATTTTGTTTTGTTGCTACATTTTGGTGACGCAGGAATCTTTTTTTTTTTTATTGTATTTCATATTTATTTAAATTTTTGTGCCAAAAATATGTAGCAATTTATTTGACAACAAAAAAAAAAATAAAACATAAAACTAAGCCGTTTTAAAGCTAATAAATAATTTCAAATAGAATTTTTGTATTCAAACTTGAGTTACGAATAAATTACATTTTTATTTAATAAATGAAATGGTTATTCGTTTTATGCTCGATAAAAAATAAATAAAAAAAATTCAAATCGCCCACAAAAAAATAAAATCAAAAAACCAATTCTTTGCGCAGAAAAAATGAAAAAAGTCAAAAAAAGTTATTTTTAGTTTTTGATTTTTTATTTCACCTTTCTCGTTCTGTCCCTTCTCGTTCTCTCGAAAGTCCAACTTCAGGTCATACCTTGCCTATACCTCTTGTACAACTTTAATCGGGGCTATAGGGTATTCATTAAATTGCAATAAATTTTAAACCAAACCAAAAACTCATTCGTGGAGAAAAGATTAAAAGATAGTCACCTACAAACGAGAATAAATTTTAAGCTAAAAATAAAAATAAAATTGTTGTATAATAAATGCGAAAGTGATCGTGTGGAACGAGAAATATACTTTTATGTTTTTTTTTGGCTCAAAGAAAAGGTCAGGGGACTTGTTTTAAGTTTTGTTGTAAAATACAAAAAAAAAAAAACATTACCAAAAATACCCGCTTACATGGAGGGAAACATTCCCATAGTTGGAAACTTAAAAGGAAAACAAAAAAACAACAGAATGACGGAACGAGTCATTGAAGATTAGTCGGTGAATTTTGTTCCTTGGTTTTTTTTTGGGAGATGTTGTATTTTTTTTTATATTCCTGGATGATGACAACATGTGGTCGTGGTTATAAAAGTTCCTTGTTTGCTACTTATAATGTAGGTTAAGCCTTTTTCAAATGAATTCTGAAGTTTTTTTTTTTTTTAAGAAATTTAAGGAATACGAAAATTGGAAGAACTCATTTTGTTGCCTCCTTTAGATGCCAATCATATTTAATTGAGTTTTGACAGATTGTTTTTGGCATGTTTCAAAATTGAAAAGAAAAACATGAATTATTCCCAACGAACGCTTTTGATAAATTTATACCATTTTTTTTTTTTGAATTTTTGGAATTAATTATAAAAGATAACATTTTGTCAGTTTCAAATGTTTCCTTTTCAAATTCTTTATTCTTACGATAGATGTCTCTAAAGTATTTTGCTTTGTTTTTGGTTTTTTGACATTTCTACTACGTTTGCGTTATTTATTTTATCTTTAATTCGCAACGTGCTTTTATTTTCTTTGTTGCAAAATAAAAGTTTTTTGTGTTTTATAAAATTTGAACAAAGTAAAAATAAAGAGGCACGTTTAGCTTAGAAGACCAATGAAGTCGTGTTAAAGATAAGATAATACAATAAAAAGTCCATCAAGATTTTTCCAAAATTTCAATAAATAACCGCTTTGATTTTAATTTATCAATCATCAATTTTAATTTGATTAAACTTAACCTTTTAACTTGTTGTCTTTTAAAATTTACAAAACATACATTTTGCAGACGCCTGCTGATGTTTAATGGTCTTTAAGTTATGATAACCAAGATATGTATGTACTTGTTTTACAAGATATTTCTGATTAAAGCATAAAAAAAACTTTGTCATTTAAAATTTATAATTTTTTCTTTAGCAACGTGATAAACTAGAATATAAAAAAATAAATTTATTTCAATGATTGCATATGGTAATTGAGCTTAAAGCTTAAAGCTTTTGCTATATGTATATTTCTGGTTCAAGGTTTTATTCCAAAGTTTATACGTTGATCCAGTTTTGAGAGTGTATAGAACCAACAGACCCCCAAATATTTTAATTATTCATTACTCACATATTCACAATCAAAGTCTATTGTTGCTAATAAATAATTTTAGATTATTTGGTCATGTTCGATATTCTATTATATTCAAATTGAATTAAAAGAAATACTTTCACAAGTCCAAAATAAATAGAACTTACTTGACAACACTCACGTCCACCTTGTTTTTTTCTTGTTCGTCTATAGAAAGTACATTGTACCTTTCCACCTATGAGCGAGTACATTAATTTATATTTATTAATGTCAATAAACCAGACTTCCGATATTTATCAAAAAATAAAAAGAGTTTGATAAGAAATTATTGATTAAAAATCAATTAGTTATCTTTATCCGACTCCGACAGCACAGGTGGCGCTGGGTTTAAAGTTCTTTTACTTTGAGAAACGTCATTTATAAATCAGGAAAAAAACTGCTTATTTTAAATATGATAAAAGAGTGATTTAATTATTTGTTTATTGTTTTTTTTTTAAGTTGTTTAAATAGGTGAACTATAATAATAAAATTACTATCAGTATAATTATCGTAGTGATAAAAACCAAGGTTTTTCAATTTTAAATGCAAAATACGAGAGTATGTCGTGTCGGTGTATGTTTTTAATTGTTTGAATGTATAGAAATTGATCAAAAAATGCTCTTGAAAAACTTCACAATAGTCCCAGAAACTCAGTTTTAAAACGTCATCGAAAATGTGTGTATTGAATTGTATTTTATAATCTTTTATTTTTTTAAAGAAAGTTTTTTAGATTTTTATACCAGTTTTTCATTTAAACATTCACCGTTTTTAATTGAAAATTCATTATACCAACAAAAGTTATTCGGTAATCTGTAAATTTTGCCCTAAAAAAAAAAAAAAAAAAAAAAAGACCGACTAACTATTATGTTATGTGGAGTATATTTGGTTTATACCATTCATTATAACATTAAAAGCAAGTACAATTTTTATTGACTTTATATAATTTATCATTTGAAAATATCTCAAATGAAATTAAAGTTAGGAGTGAATGGTATAAAAAATCAAATCTCAAACTAACTATATAAACTATACTAAAAAGGATTATTTACGTGCGTATTCGATATTTATTAATTGGTATAAAATGGTCTAAATTGCAAAAAAATCTTTTTTTTAATGAACAAACAAACCTAAAACAAGTTAATTTAAAAATGTGTTGATAAAAATAAATATAATACTAGGGATAAGTATAAATGAAATGTCATTAATTTAAGTAATTATGCTATTAATTGGTATAAACTAATTTAAACCACATAAGACTCTCTTAGTGAAGGAATATCTTCATATTAAAGAAGTAGTTTACTATTTTACTTATCCATTTCTAAATATAAAATACTGGAAATATAAAATACATATACTTTTGATTGGTATAAACTTATATTAATCACAAAAAACTTCTAAAATGAAAGAACATTGTAATTTTGAATACTTATCCTTTCTGTTTTATCATTTTCTGAATGGTCTATAAACTGGTATAAATTAAAAAAACCTAATAATCTTCAACAATGACGAAAACATAGCTTCACTATTTCAAAATAAGTATAATTATTTTATGGATTTTGGAAAAAATAACTCAAAAACAAAGCAAAAATTTCATATTTTCGTTTGAGAAATATTTTGCATAACTTTGCGTATGCTTGCTCACCTGCTAATGAATGCACACACATTTTCAGTGAAACGTAAAATTATTCAACAGTCATGTGTGTATCTTTTAACATACATTTGTACAAACATATGTACAGTTGTAGAAAGAGCTTTTTGCTCTCTACAAAATCAAAAAAAAAAAAGCGAATCAAGTGAGAACCAAACTCAAGGATATAAACACACAAGCAAGAGATGAAAATGGATAAAGATACAATTTCATTGAAGTGCATTTTAAAATCATGTTTGTTGAATGATGACGATGATGATGATTATGATGAAAGATGACATTAAAAACCAAGTCACATACATAATTTGTATGAATGTATGTTTGTGTGTTTGTATGTGCACCTCAATATAATACTAGAAAAGTAGGTACACAGCATACAAACCAAACACTAATGTGTATTGCACTTGTGACTTGTTTTATTGTTAGTTTTTTTTTTAAATTGTAATAAGGTATCACTATCAATGTATCTCTTACTCGTATCTATCTAGATACGTTAACTCTGGATCGTGGTGGTATCAGGGAAGCTATGGCATATCATGTCCCATGTTAATTACAACAAAATGTTTGAAATGCATTGCGTTTTGCTAATTCATTGGAATATCTGATATAAAATTGAGATACATACTAAACGCATTAAATAATGACAGGTGATAGATACAAATATTTGACAGAAACGATAGGTAGGTGAATGAAGTGTATAAGAAAAATAAATCAAATAAATGTGACAGGTTAAACTGGTATAAAACACTGTCTGTTTGTGCGAATGTCTATTTATGGTCACTTAACTTGCATCACATACTTTGACATATAAATTCATTGTTTTTTTTTTTGTTGTTTACCTAGTTTAATATAAAAATGGGTAAAATGACAGGATCCGTCAATAAAATTGAGTTGTAATTTAACAAATGGAATTAGGTTGGTGGGGATTTGAAGAAAGTTTATCATCATAATACATCATTCTATTTTATATAATTTAGTGACCTTAGTTTTTTATTTTTCCATCGACTTCCTGTTTGTTTTATTTCAAAAATTTCACCTCAGGTTTTATTAAATCGATTCTTCTTTCCAAAACACGAACATAAGCCCACCTATATTGAGGTTTACCTTTTCGATAGATACGTACATAAATTTTGTATCTAGATACACTCAGACAGGAGGTAGGCAAATACAGGCATACATTATATACTTTAAAAAGCAGATGAATGTTCAAAATACAAACATTTATCTAGTTCAGAGCAATAAAAAAAAAAAACTCAAATGTAGAACATGGCTGAATGATTTTATTCTATGCATCTTTTTTATATATCTACGTAATTTATCACATTTCGCTTTGATGGATTTGTGCTTTGCTTGCATAATAAAGACCAGCTTACGGCTTTTTTTTTTGGATAAAATATGTTACTAATTTTTTGTCGAATAAGCCAACAAAACATACAAAAGAACCAGAATTTCCTATTATCCTATACACATTCTTTTAATAACGGATATTAATGTGGGATAATGTAATAAAGAAACAGGCAACAAAAAAAAAAGATGCAAATTAAATGAAAAACAATTTTCCACTTTAATGTGCCCGATAAGCACTTAATACTCTCAAACAACATTGGCAAAAAGATACATCTATCCCGCAGGCTACCTACGAGTATATTGTATCTTTTTTTTTTAATTGTAAATATCGCAGTAGATACATACTGCAAAACTTAATGACTATAATTACATCTTTACGCTTTACCTATAACGTCGTAGGAAGGTGCTGTAGATTCAGTCTTCATTCTCGTATCTAAAGTATTTACTTTTTTTTTTTTTTTATGCACCTTTTAATGCAATGTGTGTAAAATTGTGAATCGAACACTATATTTGCATAAGATAATGAAGTGTGATTTTCCTGCACTCTTCTCCGGTATATGGTATCTAGAGGGATTAATTTTTCCCGTCCGCCGTCGTCGTCGTCACCGCTCACCGCGCTGTCGTGATCTCTTTCACCGCCAGAGACATCGAGTTTAATGACTAAACGCACATCTCACAGGTGCAATGTGATTTGTACTTTACGTGTTTACGATACAAAAATCGAGGACTACCTATACTCGTATCTATAAAGTAGAAGAAAAAAAAAAAACAAATTCTCACAGATTGACGCGTTTTACTCTATCAAATAAAAAAAAAAGTATCTCTGTACTGCGGGATTTCTTGATCTGCGCGTTGAGTGCATAAACGTCACGATTCATGTTACCCCAGGTCTCTGTATGTACATGAGAAAAATAAAAAATTAAATGTATCTAGATAGGATGCGGAAAAATGCTTTTAGTGATTGGATTCACGTTGGTATGCAAATTATTCTAAGTGCATTTCTTTGCCTTAGATAGGAATGCGATCCTACAACTTGGGGGATATCAAGTCATTTCAATTCGAGTTTTATCAACCTAAATTTGTTCTCATCTTTTTTATGTAATTTTTATGGAAAAAAAGGAAAAACATAGAATAAACATAGTATCGATGATATTTTGATTTTTGTGTTTTATGGCTTACATAAGAATGTAGGTACATATACTTATTTGATTCATTGACTTTTGGAGGGAATTACTTATCAACAATTTAAATGAATGAATCATATGAAATCTTGTTTATGATTCACAATGCGGATTGGATTAAATGATAAATGTATTTAACATTTTGTTGACAACGAAAGAAATATGAAGTAAACAACTTGTAAAATTCCGTTTTATTTCGCTCATTTAAAATGTTCATTTTTATCCTTTTTATTTAACATATGAGAGGAAGTTTATTAAATCATTTTGAATCTGATATATCCGTAACAAAAAAAAAAATATACAATTTAAATTCTTTTCCAAAACGAAACAATGAAAATAATTCAACATCAACATACTCCCTTGTTATGGAATTTAAATCAAATTACTTATGGTTGATTGATTTATCAATATCTATACATAATTATATTTTGAAGGAATAATAATAATACAAAAAAAAAAAAAATAACAACCTCGTATTTACTTTTTATTTACATTTCATTAACATAAATTGTTTCGTTTAATTCATACAAAATTGTATGAATATTCGGTGGTGTAAACAAATTAAACTATAGTTTACTTTTCACTTGATTGGAGATTGTGCCGAAATAATAACATTCAAGGTTGATTAACTATTTGAATAAATATTTTTAATTATTCGTAGATGTATAGATACATTTAAGAATGCATAATTTGTCATGAAGTCATAAAAAATTAAAATAATTAAGAAATATCTGATCCTGGATTGATTTTGGTGAAACGTCGAAAAACATAGAATAAACATAGAAAACATAGAAAAACATAGAATCACCAAAAAATGGCTAAAACACATAAAGGACCTCCAATTCAACACTTGAACTTACATTTTCAATGAAAAGTTAACTTTATTAAGTCATAAAATGGTTAACGTATATTACCCTGAATTTTAAGTCGCATTGTAATCATAATGTATCCAATTTATGGTGTTTTATTCATGGTGTTAAAAATAGTATCTCGAATTGGAATTTTTTTTTTTTTTTTTTTGCGAAATGCACCTTGAGAATTTTAATTTTAAATTCCTTTTTTGGTACCTTATGGCGCCATCCATCGTCTTCATTTCTGTAATATTGATTCAACATTTAATCCATAACAATAAACATAAAATACAGTCTTAAATTTCTTTCACCGCATGCGATTGTCGTTGATATGCCAGATGCCAAAGGCGAGACAACCCCTCTTAAGTTTTTTGGTCCGGCTGACGTGGTTTTGTTGCACCAACTTCGATCGGATCGTTATTTTTTTTTTGCTTCTCTTTTTCTATTGTCGTGATTTCTAGTAGGGAAGTTTCATGATTATGATTACCGTGAGCTAATTCATGTTGTCTTTTCCTATAAAAACTACACTGAGAGAAAAATATTCAAATAATTTTAAAAATCGACATTACTAAACTTCAAAACTTACGATCAAGAAATAAAAATAAATTTTTACTTCTTAACTCGAAATAAATCCGCTTAACTGTCTTAAGTGATAAAATAAATATAAAACTTAAGTTCCATTAATTTTGTATGAAGATCTTTAAAAAAATAATTATCGAAAATTTATTATACATGTTTTTATTCTGTTATGCAAATTGTTTTTTTTTTTTTTTTAAAGTGTACACACTTTGCCTTTGATTTTATACTATATACATTTTTATTTATACGTATTTTTTTTTTGTAATTTAGTTCTCTGCTTTAAAGTTTGTTTCTTGATATTGCATGGGCCCCTTGCATTTTATTTTAGATCCGATTCGTTGAGGCGAGTGCGTTTTAGCACGTACGCCATTTTTTGCAACACACGAACGCGAATGCAGAAAACTTTTTTTCTGATTTTCTGATGCAGTTTGTTGCTATGCAACGATTGATTCACTTGAAATTACTACACACAAATGACAGGGTCACACTTAGAGTATTTTAAAAAACTTAAATAAAGAAAAAATGTATTCTTGTAACAAAAACAATGTAATTTATGTTTTTTTTTTCTTTGTAGAGTTTTAAGCAAAACAACACAACCGGCCCATGTGATAGCCGTAAGCATTGTTTCGTTTGTATTGTTGGCCGTTTGGCCAAATCTACTTGAGAACGAGGAGGCTGCTTTGAATGCCAACAAGAGACGCAGTGGCTTGGCATTGGTTACGTATCTAGGGGCGTTCGCAACACATTTTGGGGCGCAAATTTGGATGACATTTGTCTCAGGTAAGCATCATCATCAAATACTTATATTTTCATGTGTCAAATGTGATTTGACATTTCTCATTTTTTCCTTAAGAAACTCATGACTAAAATTTTTCTTTTTTTTATTCCAGGTCTCGCCTTGTACTTTGCCCTTCCGCGGCACACCTTCGGTCTTTGTCAGCAGATCCTGTTTCCAAAATATTTCGCCATGAATTCAATGCTCAGCATCCTCACCTTGATTCTCTTTATCAAAGTCATAGCCGGCCGTTGGGAGTTCTCGTCGTATGTTCAGGTTATTGCCCTCTCAACTTGTGCTGTCATTGAAGTCACTGTTCGTCTTTATTTGGCTCCACCCCTGCTCCGTTTGATGCGAGAAAAACACAAATTCGAGGTAACTGTTGGTAGTGGACAGGAAATCGGCACACTTGAACCTGGTGACTTAGTCAAATGCCCCCACTATCAAGGAATTCACAAGGCATTCCGTCGCATTCATATGACAGTTGCCATGGGCAATATGACAGTTCTTGTGTGTACATTCTTGCATCTGCATTATTTGGCTTCCAAAATCAGCGTTGGATAAGGAATTCATCCCCACCAAAAGAACTTAATCCAAATGACTAAGGATGACACATTCAGATCATCATTGGATTGCAGTTCATATTAGTACCACATATAGAAGCTCCCAAATTGGAGTTAACCATAGACAAACAACAAATATAGAAATAAATAACAAAAATAAGGAACAGATCCTTTCTGACTTTTAAAAGAGATTCTAGACAGAAATTATGATGTAATTAACACACTCTAAAGACTAATCAACGCCATTCGGGCTAAATTTATGATAAAAAATTAATTTCAAGCATAAACAAAATATTGAAAATATTTGAATTATGTCTGTGATATAATATAAATTCGGCAAATACAGGAACCTCGTACATAATTTTTAGTTCGAAAATTCAAGCCGAATTGGAATTATTATAGCCCACAATACCCAAAGGGCCAAGGGGCTAGGATTGAAACAAGGAATCGTATAACGGAAATTCTAAGCCCCCAACGCGCGCATTTTTACAAGAATGCCAAAATCGCAACCATCAGTGTACCCACTTTATTACATAAAAACAAAAACAATAAAATCATCCCTCATCATACTAATTTATAAATTATATATTTAAAAAACAAAAAATATCCCAGCGAAAATTTTACGAAAATTAAAATTTACTACATTCATTAAAAAGTTTCATTTCAAAAATCTTATCAAAAATAAATACACTATATAGAATTATATTAGGAACAACATTTAAAAATTAATATAACAACAACAAAAATTATTTTAATATTTATTTTAGAATTTATTTAAATCAAAAAGCAAAAATTTATAATTATTATTTTATTTACTCGTATGTTTGTATATTTGTGGACCGAAAAATGTTTTCTTCTTCAACTTTTGTGTTTAAAAAAAAGCCAAAAAATTAAATAAATTAAAAATTTAAAATTATTATTGTTGTGTATGATTTTGAGTATATTTTGCATGTTTAAATTTTTATTTTTTATTTTTATTTTATTTCCGAATTGATATTATTGTTTTATAGTGATGTATATTAGTTAATTTAATTATTTTTTGCGGTTAATTTGGCAAGAGAAAGAATGAAGGAGACTAAAAGTATTATACTAAATATTGTGTTCTGTTTAAGTAAATTTTAGGATATTCAAATTTATATTTTAAGGAAATTAAATTTAAAAAAAAAAATAAAATAAAATAAAAGAATTGAAGAAAAAAAAGAGAAAATTGAAAAATTTGAGTGATCAGAGAAAGAAGATAAGAATCAAAATATAAATTATGGTATAAAAATTAACAAATTCATTTGTGTTTTTATTTATTTAAGAATTTAATGGAAAGAAATTTTCAGCGTGTAACTTTATAACTGGATACAACTATTTTTTAAGGATTTATCAATATCCAAGTGAGACATTATTAAAGCTTTAGAAAAAATTGGAGACACATATTGGGTGTTATAATCACTCTGACAGGATGTGAACACTTTTCAGGAGTAAAAGTTGTTCAGCTTTGAAGAGCTATTAAATTGGTTAAATATTTAATAGCAATCACACAACATTTCGCTTAATAAACGGCCTTGAAATTAACATCGAAATTTCTGTGTAAAATTTTGAAGACCTATCTTAGCCTTTTCCTACATGTTTAAAGCTTTTGATGTTTTGTTTCATTAATTTCGTAAACACACTTTTAAGGCTGAGTAAAGACGTAAGATAAAATTAGTTATCATTTATAGTTTCACTTGATTTCTTCAAGACTTTTGAGTTAGAAACATCAAGTTTAATGTTCCAATAGTTGCCATTGCTACAAGGCCTTGGAAAAATTCAACTTGTCAAAAGCTTGTCTAGTTTCGTAGAATTTTTTCTACCGGTATCCCTCAAAGGTACATACTAGGCCCTCTTCTTTTATTTATAACATATTAATTTTAAACGAATATGCAGACGAGTAGATGCACCCTAGTTATTACTTGGGATAGATCTTTTAACGTCAACAAAATTATAAATTAATTTAATTTAATTAGTCTTATCTTCAGTCGACAAAATATCTGAATGTAATTCTTGTATCGGGACGGGTTTTGAATTAAGTTGCTTTTCTATTGCTATTGGACAATTATCTCGATTTATAGATCTGATTTCAAAAAACATTCTTGTGTCTCTAGAAAAGATTTTTGACACTAAATTCCTTCTGACAGAAACAAACGCAGCTAATCTTCAGAATTTGTCAAATTTAAAATTGCATTACTATAGGAAAAGTGGTTCCAGAGATAAAAATCTTAAAATCCATGAAGAAGTTTGCAATGTCAAAGACCTTTAAAATTTCGATACGGTAAAAACGAGTGGTTACCTACCTACCAAACATTTTTTTTGAAAAAAAATCATTTTTTTAGAATGATAAAATTATGTAGAGAGATAGAACCTGGGGTGTTTATATAACAAATGAAAATTTGAGATAAAACTTTGCAAAAAGGGTTCATGTATAAGACCAAATATATTTGAATTAAAGAGTTTTTGAAGCAACTTCAAATTCAAAAAAATATTTTTTATAATTTAAACTAGAGGACCCCGCAAACTTTGTTTTAACCAAATTTAATGCAGAAACTCAAGCTATGGAAAAATATTGTTGCTTATTTGATTTCCCATACAATTTTTTTTCTATATGGCCCGGTGAATTTCGTAAGTTTATTTAAAAGTGGGACGTGGTCAATGTTTAATCCTAAAACATACATTTTACCGGGGTAAAAATTAGCCTACGTGCTTTTTAAGGCTATGATATATCTCTGTGCCAAATTTAGTATTATATAATATTTCAAATATAACTATTTGATAATACTGACCGCTATCACCAGAAATTGAAAAAGTATTCGGTTCACTACAAAGTAAATATAACCTATACTTTAGTCTCAGCAACATGTGGTGGTTATGCTATTAAATTGTAGCTTATATGAAACGATTGGACGTTTCTATTGAATTCTTAACTTACTCAATGCAATGCCCAGATGTCGCTATCTGATAAAATCGTTTGGAGCTAACATACAATTGTGACTATCAAATAATAGACAAATAATTTGCAATAAAATAACATTGCGATCATAAATTGAAATGTCAGCTATCCTATCTTTCAAGTTTGACAAACTGCACACGGTGTACAAATTTGATTAAAATCGGTGAAGTAGTTAAGGAATCCATCACGGACAAACAACGTGACACGTAATTTATATATGTATATTAGATAAATTTCCAATATGGTTTTGAATAAAATTTAAACATTTCTGAGTTACAAGAGAGTTGATATAGATTTACGACAAGTTACATTATTTTCTTCAAAATTTTGCAGATCATGTAAAAGTTAAGGTTGGTAGATAAGTCAATTTTTTTTTTAAATCATATAATTTAACAGTAACTGAGTAAGATGTAAAATTTGTGTATATTATGTATGTGACTGCTTCGACACCTTTTGTTGACTTGAGGTTATTTAAATATTAAATCTTCATTTTATTTAATCAGTTGTCTATTTTAAAATGTAGACAGACACAGAAGAACACCTTTTCATCATTGAAAAAAGTAATCAATTGAAATCATTTGTTATAATATTTTCCATAAAATAATAATAGACATTTGTTTCTTATTTTTTGTTCTATTTTTGATAATTGTTTAAATAAATTAACTCAACATTTGAATGATTGTAAAATGTTATATTTTTTATGATATTCATATATGTAAGTAGTTATTTAATAATTATCTATGATTTAATCCATTTTTTCATTACGAAGAAAGCAATAAACTTAAGGACACAAAAGCTTTAAAAATAAGCAGTTGTAACTCAGAGTATTTCAATCTAATAAAGAATGAATCAGCTAACGAATACCGTCTTTATTCTTCAATAGCCATTCGAATACCTTAAAAGTAAACAGTTTCTTAAAATTATGGTTCCAACTAAATTCTTGAACAAAATATCGATAAGTTTGAAAGGCGAGTAACTTAAAAATCTGTCTCAAGATTAATTTGTACGTATTTTCTTTAAAAGCTTATCAAGCGGTTTTATGTTATCAAATGTTATCAAACTGAGTCGAAAGACTCGAATTTAAAACATAAAAATAGTAGCCTCATGAACTTTGTCTGATTTTAATTATCACAAAGCAAAGATAATTACCAAGCTATTTCTTGTTAACAAATTTTAATTTAATCAAACTTGAACATAATTAATTTACAATATTTTAATAATTTTAGAATTTCAAGTGATAATACCGCAGACAGATAAACAATTTTCAAATAAGCACAAATGTAGGTACATGTGTATATTATGTTCCCAAAAATTTAATATCAAATTTAATTTTCATAGAACTTTATGCTCATCAAGAATCAGATGGCAACAGACAAAATAATTTGTTTATAGAAAAACAAAAAAAATTCCATCGCAATTTATTTAAATTTCAGCTGACGAAAAACTGTCATAATTTAATTGAATTCATTTGAACACGTGTAATCATATAAAAACCACCATCAGCACCAGCCATCTGTACCTTACCGAAACTGGATCTTAATAGCAGAATGTGTCTACAGTATTGCCCGCTTAATTGCGCGGAACTGTCATGTCGGTTGGAGTTTACAATAAAAAATATTTTTCTCTTTTGCCAAAAAAAAAAAAAAAAAAACAACTAAACTTTATCGGGAGCTGTAATTTTTGATGTAGGTAGTGGTTCAATTAACCATTAAAGATAATGTTTTAAGCTTGTTAGCTTCATTTATTTTTAGGATAAATTAAACTAGTATTTCAACTAAACGCCGCCGTTTAATTAACCGTAAAAAATGCTGCTCTACAGTAGTTATGTAAATAAGAAAATTTCAAACGCAATTTTGTCGGTCAATTTAGCGCGGAAATGAAATAAACGAGGTGCCATAAAATGGGGATGATTGTATACATATCTAGAACTGGTGCTTATCTTGTTCTTTTATAAAATGACAAGTATTTGTTTCGTAAAAATATTTTAGAAAAAAATCGATTTAATATTTCTTAATCTTAGCAGTTCGTTTACATTTTATTTAAATGCAATTAGTTTGAAAAAGCCAAATTGAATTGCTTGCAAGCAGAAAATTTATAAGTTCTTTTTAAAACTTGTCTCGACTTTTCAATTGACATAATTCAAAAGGTTTTCATTGCCCACCCAGAATAAAATTGCTTACACTCTTATACTTCTTATCAGAATGTCATTAATTAATTGGTAATTCAAATGCATGTATTTCCTGACATGTATGTCGTTAAACTCTTCAACTTGAATACAAGACTCCAAAAACACACACACAACACACATACATACATACATATAAGAATACTGACAAGACTGACAGTCATAACTTTTCCCTTGATGTAGGTTTAGGGCAACAACAACACCAACAAAAAACAAGGTCATGAAACATAATCTTCTTGGCGTCAGGAATAATCAATGTAATTTAAGAAATCATAAAAAAAGAAGCAAACATGGCCCTTCAGGGACATGTATTTGTATATGTTCGACTATGTATGTATGTATGTGTAAGATGTTACATCGAAAAGTTCTTGACAACTCCATAGGGAACATCACTTAAACTCTTGAGACTTTTAAGTTTGAAGTTGACAGTAATCTTAATGGTTTAAATGAGAAACACAATGCAAGTTCACATAAGAGTTTTAAAAAAATGTTGTGGATATAGGCGTTTTTTTTTTGTTTTTGTGTGTGTGTTTTTTCTACCCTGAAATCGAAACGGAAAAACTTTTCTTTTTTTTTAATTTTAAAGGAAAATATATTTGCGAAGGCAATCAATTAGCATCGGACGCAAAAAAAAATGTCAATGAAATGCTATTGGCGCCTTCCTTAAGATTCAAGCAGATGAAGACTTTTGTTTTTCTTTTTGTGGTGTTTTTTAAGACAAGTAAGAACAACTGCATGATATCATTAATTTTAGAAAACACATTGTTTTGAAAATATTTGGGTTCTTTTGTATTTTGTGTAGGGCAAATAAAACGTTTTGGAAAACATCAAACCACTTTCTTCTAATTCGCAAAAAATTATTGGAAACTCTACAAAGAAGTGAATTCTAAATATATCAAATTCAAAATTAAATTTATCACTGTAACAATAATGATAAAAAATTGATCATAATCGTAGGAATTGCCTATTCCTTAGTGAGTCAAACCTTTCTTTGGAAAATTTACTTTTGACTACAAAATTTTTAACAAATTTCAGAAATTCATGTTCAATAAATATGTAGTAAAAGAAAGCAATATCAAAAAAACAAAGAGTGTTTTAAAAAATGATTCTATTTATAGTATAAGAAATAAATAAATATTTTTATTCAAATAACATGAAATAAACGAAAAATATTTACGAAAGGCGATTTTTTGGAAATCTTAAATTGTATGCAAGTTTCAAATAACTCTCAACGAAATAAGGCAACATTTAAAAAAAATAGCTTTGTAGCGTTTTTAAAAACAAATTAAAACCAAATAAGAACCGAAAGTCAAGAGTAAATCCAACCATTAACAAATACCACAAAAAAACTAAGATTATTAAAAATTGACGTTTTATTACTTCAGTTCAAAACGGTTTTTAGAAATCTAAAACCTTTATTTACGATTTGTGTCATGTTTGAAGTATCTTGTATTACCTAATTTAATTAATTTTTCATAATCTCAGTCGTTCAAAAATCACCCGAATTTGTAACTTCAACATTTTTGACGATCGATTAAAGTTTTAAAATACGAATAAAACAAAAAATTTGGCTGCAAAAGTTTTGCCTTTTTTTGTATATCCTTGTTTATTTTATTAAAAAAAATAATTTTGAAACTTTTTGGAATAAAACATAATTACAGTTATTTGGTTTTATGAAAAGGAAATAAAGCCAAATATAGAATGTTTGTATACATTTTGTGTAGTCTTAATTCGTTTAATTTTTGTAAATAAAAACATTCTTGTACATTTTTGACACGAAAGGTTTTTTGCAATTAATTGAATTCGGAGTACGGTCTTTCATTTGTAGAAAAAAAAACTCTTTGATTTAGTTTTTTATATTTATTTAATTTAAGGAATTAATGTTATTAAAATTGTAAAATTATTATTAATTTCTTATATTAAAAAATTGTGTGGCTTTTTACGATTTTATTATACAAAAGTTATTGATTGTAAATTGTTAGAAACTTAAATAACTTTTTTGAAAAATTGACAATTCACATATGTACGTATGTACGTATGTACGTATGTACGTATGTACGTATGTACGTATGTACGTATGTACGTATGTACGTATGTACGTATGTACGTATGTACGTATGTACGTATGTACGTATGTACGTATGTACGTTCGTACGTTCGAGACCCCTTTTTTTGTTAACGGTATCTCGAAAATGAGTAAAGATATCAACACGAATTAAATTTTGTTCAATAGGTTATAACTTCATGAAATGCAGAAAGGACTTTTACAAAAATTTGTCTAACGGTTTTTTCACAATAGCAGTTTTTAAAAAAAGTGAAAATTTTAGTTCGTCGCAAATATCTCAGGAACGAATAATGCTTTTGACTTCAAATAAATTTTATTGTGTAGATTGCAATGTGACACAGGTTTGGTATAAATTTGAAAATAATCTAACATACCGTTATTTTTTAAAAAAGTAAAAACTAAAAAAAAAATTTTTGGCGCGAAAATATACAATGAAGGAAAAATTATATCATCTTCAAAACAATTTTTAACCTTGTGAAATGTGATATGTGACATCTGGTAAAATTTTTGAAAAAATTGAATTGACAGTGTTCTTACAAAAAATAAAAAAGTGCAAAAAATTCTACTAAAAGTTGGTAAAAATTGTTTTTTGACTTGAATATCACGAGAATGGGCAACGATATTGACTTCAAATTTATTTTAGCTTAAACAATATACAATTATTAATATACGCTACAATTTTGACAAATATAGAACTGACAGTTTTTTTACAACAAATAAAAAACTTTAACAAAAATTTGCCGAAAAATGTCAAAAGTAGTTTCTTGACTTGAATATTTCCAGAGTGGTCAATCATTTTAACTTTGAATTTGTTTTATTTTTTGCATAATAGAATTGTATTGGTTTTATGGTATATTTTTGACAAATGTCGAAATGACAGCTTTTTTACTAAAATAAAAAACTTAAACTGAAATTTACAGAAAAGTGTCATAAATTGTTTTTCGGCTTAAATATCATCACAACAAGCAATGCTATTGACTTCAAATGTATTTTATTTTCAACCTACTCGTAATGCATTTGTCAATACCTAATAAATGGTAAAATATTGACGAATATAAAATTGAAATTCTCACAATAAATACAAAACTACAAATATTTCTAAGAAAGTTGGTAAATATTGTTTTCAGATTCAATATATCTGAGATTTTATATGTTAATAAAATTGTTATTTTTCTAGTTGGAAAATAACCACTTTATTTTTACAACTCATTATTGGTTTCAAAATAACTTATTTTCTTGGTTGCAAAATAACCATTTTTTTTTTGGCTCCAAAATAACTCATTTTCCTAGTTGCAAAATAACCACTTTATTTTTACAACTCATTATTGGTTTCAAAATAACTAATTTTCTTGGTTGCAAAATAACCAGTTTTTTTTTGGCTCCACAATAACTCATTTTTCTAGTTGCAAAATAACCACTTTATTTTTGCAATTCATTATTGGTTTCGAAATAACTTATTTTCTTGGTTGCAAAATAACCAGTTTTTTTTTTGTCTCCAAAATAACAAATTACTAATTTTCTTGGTTGCAAAATAACCAGCTTTTTTTTGGCTCCCAAATAACTCATTTTCATAGTTGCAAAATAACCACTTTAATTTTGCAACTCATTATCGGGTTCGAAATAACTTATTTTCTTGGTTGCAAAATAACCAGGTTTTTTGGTTAAAAAATAACTCATTTTCCTAGTTGCAAAATAACCACTTTATTTTTACAACTCAATATTGGTTTCAAAATAACTTATTTTTTTGGTTGCAAAATAACCAGATTTTTTTTGGCTCCAAAATAACTCATTTTTCTAGTTG
Organism: Scaeva pyrastri; assembly: GCA_905146935.1. Classification (NCBI taxonomy): domain Eukaryota; kingdom Metazoa; phylum Arthropoda; class Insecta; order Diptera; family Syrphidae; genus Scaeva; species Scaeva pyrastri. The sequence continues at coordinate 12,681,689 of LR989929.1, read as the reverse complement.
CAAAATAACCACTTTAATTTTGCAACTCATTATTGGTTTCAAAATAACTAATTTTCTTGGTTGCAAAATAACCATTTTTTTTGGCTCCAAAATAACTCATTTTCCTAGTTGCAAAAGAACCACTTTATTTTTACAACTCATTATTGGTTTCAAAATAACTAATTTTCTTGGTTGCAAAATAACCAGTTTTTTTGGCTCCAAAATAACTCATTTTTCTAGTTGCAAAATAACCACTTTATTTTTACAACTAATAACTTTTTACAAATAACTAATTTTCTTGGTTGCAAAATAACCACTTTATTTTTAAAACTCATTATTGGTTTCAAAATAATTTATTTTCTTGGTTGCAAAATAACCAGTTTTTTTTTGTCTCCAAAATAACTCATTTTCCTAGTTGCGAAATAACCACTTTATTTTTACAACTCATTATTGGTTTCGAAATAACTAATTTTCTTGGTTGCAAAATAACCAGGTTTTTTGGTTAAAAAATAACTCATTTTCCTAGTTGCGAAATAACCACTTTATTTTTACAACTCATTATTGGTTTCAAAATAACTAATTTTCTTGGTTGCAAAATAACCAGTTTTTTTTTGGCTCCAAAATAACTCATTTTCCTAGTTGCAAAATAACCACTTTAATTTTGCAACTCATTATCGGTTTCGAAATAACTTATTTTCTTGGTTGCAAAATAACCAGTTTTTTTTTTGTCTCCAAAATAACAAATAACTAATTTTCTTGGTTGCAAAATAACCAGCTTTTTTTTGGCTCCCAAATAACTCATTTTCATAGTTGCAAAATAACCACTTTAATTTTGCAACTCATTATCGGGTTCGAAATAACTTATTTTCTTGGTTGCAAAATAACCAGGTTTTTTGGTTAAAAAATAACTCATTTTCCTAGTTGCAAAATAACCACTTTATTTTTACAACTCATTATCGGTTTTGAAATAACTTATTTTCTTGGTTGCAAAATAACCAGTTTTTTTTTTTGTCTCCAAAATAACAAATTACTAGTTTTCTTGGTTGCAAAATAACCAGTTTTTTTTGGCTCCAAAATAACTCATTTTCATATTTGCAAAATAACCACTTTAATTTTGCAACTCATTATCGGGTTCGAAATAACTTATTTTCTTGGTTGCAAAATAACCAGGTTTTTTGGTTAAAAAATAACTCATTTTCCTAGTTGCAAAATAACCACTTTATTTTTACAACTCATTATTGGTTTCAAAATAACTAATTTTCATGGTTGCAAAATAACCAGTTTTTTTTTGGCTCCACAATAACTCATTTTTCTAGTTGCAAAATAACCACTTTATTTTTGCAATTCATTATTGGTTTCGAAATAACTTATTTTCTTGGTTGCAAAATAACCAGTTTTTTTTTTGTCTCCAAAATAACAAATTACTAATTTTCTTGGTTGCAAAATAACCAGCTTTTTTTTGGCTCCCAAATAACTCATTTTCATAGTTGCAAAATAACCACTTTAATTTTGCAACTCATTATCGGGTTCGAAATAACTTATTTTCTTGGTTGCAAAATAACCAGGTTTTTTGGTTAAAAAATAACTCATTTTCCTAGTTGCAAAATAACCACTTTATTTTTACAACTCAATATTGGTTTCAAAATAACTTATTTTCTTGGTTGCAAAATAACCAGTTTTTTTTTTGTCTCCAAAATAACAAATTACTAATTTTCTATGTTGAAAAATAACCAGCTTTTTTTTGGCTCCCAAATAACTCATTTTCATAGTTGCAAAATAACCACTTTAATTTTGCAACTCATTATCGGGTTCGAAATAACTTATTTTTTTGGTTGCAAAATAACCAGATTTTTTTTGGCTCCAAAATAACTCATTTTTCTAGTTGCAAAATAACCACTTTAATTTTGCAACTCATTATCGGTTTCGAAATAACTTATTTTCTTGGTTGCAAAATAACCAGTTTTTTTTTTTGTCTCCAAAATAACAAATAACTAATTTTCTTGGTTGCAAAATAACCAGCTTTTTTTTGGCTCCCAAATAACTCATTTTCATAGTTGCAAAATAACCACTTTAATTTTGCAACTCATTATCGGGTTCGAAATAACTTATTTTCTTGGTTGCAAAATAACCAGGTTTTTTGGTTAAAAAATAACTCATTTTCCTAGTTGCAAAATAACCACTTTATTTTTACAACTCATTATCGGTTTTGAAATAACTTATTTTCTTGGTTGCAAAATAACCAGTTTTTTTTTTGTCTCCAAAATAACAAATTACTAGTTTTCTTGGTTGCAAAATAACCAGGTTTTTTGGTTAAAAAATAACTCATTTTCCTAGTTGCAAAATAACCACTTTATTTTTACAACTCAATATTGGTTTCAAAATAACTTATTTTCTTGGTTGCAAAATAACCAGTTTTTTTTTGTCTCCAAAATAACAAATTACTAATTTTCTTGGTTGCAAAATAACCAGCTTTTTTTTGGCTCCCAAATAACTCATTTTCATAGTTGCAAAATAACCACTTTAATTTTGCAACTCATTATCGGGTTCGAAATAACTTATTTTCTTGGTTGCAAAATAATCAGGTTTTTTGGTTAAAAAATAACTCATTTTCCTAGTTGCAAAATAACCACTTTATTTTTACAACTCATTATCGGTTTTGAAATAACTTATTTTCTTGGTTGCAAAATAACCAGTTTTTTTTTGTCTCCAAAATAACAAATAACTAATTTTCTTGGTTGCAAAATAACCAGCTTTTTTTTGGCTCCCAAATAACTCATTTTCATAGTTGCAAAATAACCACTTTAATTTTGCAACTCATTATCGGGTTCGAAATAACTTATTTTCTTGGTTGCAAAATAACCAGTTTTTTTTTGTCTCCAAAATAACAAATAACTAATTTTCTTGGTTGCAAAATAACCAGCTTTTTTTTGGCTCCCAAATAACTCATTTTCATAGTTGCAAAATAACCACTTTAATTTTGCAACTTATTATCGGGTTCGAAATAACTTATTTTCTTGGTTGCAAAATAACCAGTTTTTTTTGGCTCCAAAATAACTCATTTTTCTAGTTGCAAAATAACCACTTTATTTTTACAATTCATTATTGGTTTCGAAATAACTTATTTTCTTGGTTGCAAAATAACCAGCTTTTTTTTGGCTCCCAAATAACTCATTTTCATAGTTGCAAAATAACCACTTTATTTTTACAATTCATTATTGGTTTCGAAATAACTTATTTTCTTGGTTGCAAAATAACCAGTTTTTTTTTGTCTCCAAAATAACAAATTACTAGTTTTCTTGGTTGCAAAATAACCAGTTTTTTTTGGCTCCAAATTAACTCATTTTCCTAGTTGCAAAATAACCACTTTATTTTTACAACTCATTATCGGTTTCGAAATAACTTATTTTCTTGGTTGCAAAATAACCAGTTTTTTTTTGTCTCCAAAATTTCCTGGTTGCAAAATAACAACTTTATTTTTTCAACTCATTATTGGTTTCAAAATAACTAATTTTCTTGGTTGCAAAATAACCTGTTTTTTTTTTGGCTCCAAAATAACTTATTTTCATAGGTTTTTTTTTGGTTTCAAATTAATTTATTTTCTTCAATCCTTGGGCAGAGTATATCTTATAATGAGTAGGGACACTCTATACATACATATGCAACACCTACTAATAAAATTAAAAATGAACAATAAAACAAAACAAAAAATTATGGTGAGGGAGAACAGATCTAATGTATCCATTTTAATTCTTACTTGACATAGCTAATGTTAGAAAGATACACAATCGGTTTTCCCAACACCAACACAATATGCATGTATCGTCTGCAAAATATGATCTCTAACAAAAGCTGAGAACAGGAAAGTCAGATACGTAGATGTTGTACAGCAGAGAAGAAAGGATAGATCCTTGAGGAACGCCAGCGTTTATAAAGTACAGTGGAGATTTGCTTAGCGAAATTTCGACAAAAAACTTTCTTTCATGTAGAAAACTTTTAATTAATTTTACAAGATAAATAGGATGAGCATTAACAAAGAGCTTATGAATGACTCCTTCATGCCAGACGCAATCAAAAGCTTTTTCAATGTCAAAGGATACAACTCCTACGGATTTTTTGTTTTAAGTGCTTTTTTAATATCTTTGGTTAATTGCAATACCTAATGTGTTGAAGAATATTCTTTTCTAAAACCAAACTGCTCTGGCGGAAGAATATTTTTGGTTCGGTATCTCGAGAATGAATAAAGATATCAACACGAATTAAATTTTGTTCAATAGGTTATAACTTCATAAAATGCAGAAAGGACTTTTAAAAAAAAATTTCGAACGGTTTTATCACAATATCAGTTTTTAAAAAAAGTGAAAATTTTAGTTTGTCGCAAATATATATGAGGAACGGATTATGCTATTGACTTCAAATTAATTTTATTGTGTAGATTGCAATATGACACAGGTTTGGTATAAATTTGAAAATAATTTAATATACCGTTATTTTTTAAAAAAGTAAAAACTAAACAAATTTTTTTTGGCGCGGAAATATACAATGAAGGAAAAATGATATCATCCTCAAAACAATTGTTTTCTATGTGAAATGTGATCTTTGACATCTGGTAAAATTTTTGAAAAAATTGAATCGACAATTTTTTTACAAAAAATAAAAAAGTACAAAAAATTCTACAAAAAGTTGGTAAAAAATGTTTTTTGACTTGAATATCACGAGAATAAGCAACGATATTGACTTCAAATTTATTTTAGCCTAAACAAAATACAATTATTAATCTACGCTACAGTTTTTACAAAAAATAAAAACTGACAGTTTTTTTTACAAAAAATAAAAACTTACAGTTTTTTTACAAAAAATAAAAACTTTAACGAAAATTTGCCGAATAATGTCAAAAGTAGTTTCTTGACTTTAATATGTCCAGAGTGGTAAATCATTTTAACCTCGAATTTAATTTATTTTTTGCATAATGGAATTGTCAACTTACGGTATATTTTTGACAAATGTCGAAATGACAGTTTTTTTTACTAAAATAAAAAACTTAAACTGAAATTTACAGAGAAGTGTCGTAAATTGTATTTCAATTCTCACAATAAATAAAAAACAACAAATATTTCTAAAAAATTGGTAAATATTGTTTTCTCAGATTTTCAAATTATGCATAATGGGAAGTTATCAGTGTGGGTCGCACCCAGCCTCTTTTTTTATTTATTCTTGTTATTTTTTTGAATATTTTTTAAAAATTTAAATCGAAAATTTTGTAGTGTTGTCAAAATAAAATATCTCTCTGAAAAATCTCATCACTAGTCAATTAAATTGTAATTAATTTTGACTTGGACTACCTTCACTTGGTGCATATCAATTTTGTAACTTATCACAAAATGCCTTGGCTTTACCAGCGAAAAACAATTTAAATACATTTTATAAAGTTAGCTGATAATTAAGTAAACTTATCTTAAATACTTAAAAAATATACAATTGTAATTGTATGGGTTGACAATCAAATATTTTTTATCGACTTAGTGATAAGCTCCTTTATTTCAAGGTCTTTGAACGATTTATTTCAAATCTCTTTTTTTTAAGCATCCGACTTAAGTATGTATAGGAGCTGATTCCTTCTTAAGTTATTTTTTAAATAAATTTTAAATTTGGAACAGTTTATTTTTTGTAGTGGGAGAAATTCTGAAAATTTGGTAGATAACTATGAATTTTAACATCATGACTCTAAGTTTGCATGAATTTATTCGAATTGATTGAATTCTTTGACCCGGATCCGAGTAAAGCTATTAATTAGAAAAATATTTCATTCAAATGTGCTTTAAACTTGCAGGTACATCATGATTTATTATTATATTTTTTTTGTTTGAGTTGAATCATTTCGTCAAACACTATTAAAAACTGCAACTGTAGCTTTATACTTTAGAATTTATATAGTGATAAAATAATTCGATGGAATCACCAAAACAAAAAAAAAAAAAACATAATTTTGCAACATCCGGAAAGACAAAAGAAATCACATACAACACAAATATGTACAGACACTTTTAAACGACATACAGTCTATAATTGTGTGTATGTATGGCACAAAATATTTATTATTATTAAGTTGTGTGATTGTCGAAATAATACACTTATTCGAAAATTGGATTATCTACAAACCATAATATGTAAATATTGCAGGTATTCAAAAGATACATATCTAGAAATATATATTATAGAGTTATGAATGTTAAACTTCATAGCTATGTACGAGTATGTATGTTATTGTTATATGTATGTGTTGCAGTTGATTTTTTTTTACAAATATACATTTACATATTTCGCATTTACATTAGTTTAAAATCGTATTTATTTAAATCAATGTGAAAATTCTATTTGAGATCAATTGAGTTTGTTTCTGGATTTAATCGAATTTACTATTGAATTTATTTTGTGTGCAACCGCACATATGGGAATTCGATTTATCTACTCGTATACATACATACAAACTTACATACTTTTACACATTACTTTATATACGAGTAGGTACATACCTACAACGAATTGAAAGAGATGTTTAAATTCAAATAATCCAATTTCGTCACATGAAAAATAGAATTTGATTAAAATGGTAATAGGTTAGGTGGACAGGTACAACTATTATGAGAATGTGTTATATTTTAATACTTATGTATGTTTTCAATTTTGAATTGATGAATTAAAAAACATAATGCACAACTTATTTTCGTGCTTACATACAAAAATAAACATAATGTGAGAAAACTTTGACAGGTCGCTAAAACGTACACTTATTTTTTTTTTTCTTCAGAGAACAAACTAAAATATTTGATAAAATTTGATTCTTTGAAAATATTTCTAAATGTTTTAATTTTGTTGCTACTTTTGTTAGCTTGGGAAAATTCCGAAGAAATCCATGTTCAAGTTTTTCACGATTTTAAAATGTTTTAAATGTAAACTCCCTTCTTTTTTATTAAATGGAAGAAACCAAATTTACTTCATAAAAAATCAGACTAAATTTAATTCCTCTTTAAAAAAAATCTTAAATTCTAAAAAATAAGTACTTCTTTCCTTGATGTATAGCATATTTCAAGCCAAGTTCATTTTTTAAAATTAAATCATTGAAACTGAATAATTTTTGTTTTTTGAAATATTTATTTTTGTAATTTAAATTTTTAAAAAGGCAATACAAAGTGTCTAGCAATGCAAAGGACGGAAAATATTTGCACTCTAAAACAGATTAAAATTCCCCTTTGAGAATCTTCGAGTTTTTCTAAATACATAATAATTTTGTCGACATCTTTAGAATAGACTCTATGACATATATGTTTGTTGCAAAAAATAAAGGGTTGGACTTAAGCCTTTCAGACTTATATTTATAACGTTTCAATCTGTATATGACTAAAAGTTCAGTTTTTTAAAGCAACGATTGTTTGTATTTGGTTAAAACCTTTAAATTAAGATTTATTGAAGTGATGATTACTCCATGCCCACCAGTGTTCTAAAATAAAAGTTACCTAACACCTTTTGGGGAAATGTCCAGTCCAACAAAATGATGTTATCTATCATTACATTGCCAAAAAAATTAAATTTCAAAAGCAACGTTAACCAACAACCGTTTGACTACGATACACGTGCTCTTGAAAAATGAAAAAAAAAAGAATATAAAGACCCTATACTGGTACCCTCATGGAAGCGTCCATTGAACTTCTCGTTCATTCATTTCATTCCACTGGCACTGGTATTTTACAACAACAAGAAAGGGTCCAACGTCCATCATCAGAATGAAACCAGGCATGGATCAGGGCACCATAATTTAATAATCATGGTACCTTAAATACCTTTCCTTGCCTATAGGGCCATTCACTTGTTGTTTTTGTTTATAATTTTTGTTTTTCTCTTTAAACTATACCATAGCTTTTCATTTCCTTTATGTTTTCACTTCACTTTATAATTTGCACCAATACATATGTACATACCTAGTTACCTACCAACATCAGGAGAGGGTCGGAAATATTTTTAATTAAAACACGTCCTCGAATAATAATAATTGTACACGAGTATACATACATAATATGTATGTATATGTATCTTTTGCTGTTTAAAGTGAAATTCAAATTTGCAAGACCGAACAGAAATTAGACTCTTGCTCCCTCGGGAGAATTATTTAGGTCAAATTTATTCTGGGTTGAGACCTATTTTAGAAATATAAATCTGAAAAAAATGCGTTTAGATATCAAAATGTGTGTTTAATTTATTTTTTTTCTGGTCAAAGTAGGTCGCAGACGGGTTGGCCTCTTCTGTCATTTAACAGAATTTCAATGTCCATTAAATTCAGCCCCAAGTCAAACCACCAACGTTATCATACGCCTGGTGATGTGTCAACCCTAACCGTTAAGGCAAACAAAAATAAAAAAAAAACTTGTCTCAAAGGACATTCATACAGCTTCAAGTGCAGAAAATATTTAGATACTTGCATTCATAATATGTGACCATATCTTATACATATGTATAAGAGTTGTGTTTTATTCACTGCTGCATAGCTAGCACTGCAAAATTTCCCTGGGTAATCAACAACAATTTGGTTGCTGGCGAAAAAAAAGAGTGCTGGCTATATATGCTAAATGAGTTTAATCCTTTTTTCCACTTGAATACTACTGCACTAGCTATACAGCAGTGAATAAAACACAACTAATGTAAGCAATATTACTGTTAATAGGAAAAACATCAAAGCTTCAATTTCTGGAATACTGCTGAGCTCTAGCTGAAGACAGAGAATGAGCTATTTTATATTTTTGTATATAGAAAATAACAAGGATATCTTTCCTTAAAAAAATAACTTCTCAGTTGCTCAGCTGTATTTGTGTCTGCATTTCAATTGCAACAGGATGAATATTGAACGACTTAAAAAAAAAAAAAAAAAAACAGTGTGACGGAACACCAAAGAGACACCGTGTAGGTGTTTTTCTTTCTTCTTTTTTTTTTGTCCACAAAAAAGGGTAATTCTGCAAAAAAGACATCCTTGGGAATTTCATTGCAGCCCCGCAAAAGTCTTCTTCATTGTATCGAGGTGTGCGACCGCATTTGTCAATTGTCGGTAAAAGCCTTTTTTTGTGTGTGTGTTTGTTTAGCAGACATCAGGCAACCAAAACGCTTTCAATTGTCTTTCTTTTATATCCTTCTTTGTCTTCGTTCTACCACCACTCTGTTTGGTGCGACTTTTGTTTTGGAAACTCCTTTTTGGAAAACATCTTTATCCATTGAATTAATTCAGTACTTGGGAATTGCCAAAACAAAGAAAACTCATAAAAGTGTACTATATGCGGAAGGGGGATGGAGGAGTGTTTAAATCCATAAGAGGTTTTTGGTTGGTGATGGTTTTGTATTTTGTTCGTGCAGAGATAGCAAATTGCTTTTTGAAATAAATACCAAAAATCGAAACAAAAAGAGATCCAGCAGAGCTGGAAGAGAAAATAAGCTTAACAAAAGTTTTTTTTTTTTTTTTCTTTTTAATTAAATATTGACTGGGGAAGGATATTGATTTGGCATCATGGATGCATTTTCATTCATTGATACCGATTATGTGAGACGAATTTCAAAAGGGAATTTCGAATTTGATTCAACATAAATTATTATTTTTGGAGATTTATTTTATCATGGGTTGACATAAGTTTCAAATAATTCCAGTGAATTTTTTTTGCATTAGTTGAAATGTTTTGACAATTGGTTTTAAATATCGAAAAACTACAGAAGAATTGCCATTACTGCATATATTAACTTCATTATAAACTAGCTGTATTTTATTCACTGCTGAAGCAGCAAAATTTCCCTCGGCAAACAAAAACAATTTGATTGCTGGTGAAAAAGAAGCCAGCAAAAATAATGACAGCTGTGCTGGCGATATATTTAAAGTGTGTTTGATTGTTTTATTCACTTGAATGCCGCACTAGCTGCACAGCAGTATATAAAACAAAACTACTGTCAATTTTCATAACCGTTAAAACAAAACAACTTTTTGGTTAGTTGTTAATTAATTATAACAAAATTCGCCTACAAACAGCCAACCACTTATTTCACATTATTAACAGACTAAAAAGTAAATAATGCCATTTTCAGTTTTTAATATTGCAGACTTCTAGGATGTTGAAAAATTTGAAAAAATATCCCTCTTGGGTTGCATGGGATATTTTTTTGAAATATTAATTTACTGTTGCATACCATGTAGCACATAACCATAACTATGCATCTTATTCATGAGAGCATATTTTTAGGATGACAATTCCATTCCACACTTTATGTTTATTTCAACTGTCATAATCTCAATGATACATTTTTGAATGAGCAAAAAATCGTTACAAAGCGCTTTAGAAACGAAAAAAAAAATCCATTTCCACTTCAAAAATTACATGCAACAAAATTTACAAGCATATTTTCACATTGCACAGTGAAATTGCCACATATCCGAATTCATGTCTGGAAAAAATATTTTTTTTCTTTTATTTCCTCCCGCTCTCCCAGTAGCAACATGATGATTGTTGATGGCATTGTATGTGTGTTATTTTTTTTTTGTCAAATATACCCAAGAAAGAAATAATAAAAATCCGTGAAAAATCGCTTTAAGCTTTTTTATTCATCATCATCTTGCCAAACAATAGTAAAATCTTTTGTATCTAAAACTAGCATTATGTTGCCATGTACATATGTGTCTATGTAATACATATAAATGTGTTACCATAATACAAGTAAGTTATCTCTGTTGAACATTTGGGATTTCAAGTTTTTTTTAGGGTTCATAGATGTAACCTAATCATAGACAGTCATGTCACTAAGATAGGAACTAAATGGAGTCTCAAATCACTTTTGGCGAAGAATAGTTCAATGTGACTTTTTATTATTAATATACCATGACCTCAGATTAATTTTAAAAAGTTTAATTTTATTATTAATTTTTTTTTATAATGCTTAAGAGAAATTGTATGTAAAAAAAATACGTATACGCCGCAGGGTACCACCAAGTAGTGTCTTCTTCTTGAGGAATATTTTTCAAATGTTCTCCTCATTAATATATGAATTGGTTAACTTAAGATTTTCCAAAAATAGGCTTGTTGGAAAACCATAATTTTGTTCTATTACGTTTTTACATTTCTGTACAATAAAGACCAAATACAGGCTTGTAAAATCTATTTTATATAAAGGGTTTTCCAATAAGAAGTGTTATTTTGAATAGTCCGCTATTTCGGCAGTTGTTACATTTGAAGCTGTAATTTGACATTTGAAAAGTAGAAAATATGCCATTAAATAAAAATGGAACGATACACGCTTTAAAAACGCATTGAAATTATTTCCTAATTGGATCCTTGAAATGGATGAAAATAATCCGGAATTTCATCGAAAAGTCATCTTGACTGATGATGATGACGATGACGATGACGCCCATTTCCATCTCGGTGGCTACGTCAATAAGCAAACTTGTCCCATCTGGCGCTTGAAAAAACAAAGATTTATATTTTGAAAAACCTTTCAATCCTCAACGTGCAACTGTTTGGTGCGGTTTATGGTCCGGTTGGGTCATTGGACCTTACTTTTTCGAAAATGAGGCTGGATCAACAGTTACGGTGAATGGATTGCTCTATGGAGAGGTGATTAATGATTTTTTATGGCCAAGATTTAGATGGTATTGATCTGGACAACTTTCACCTTCAACAAAGACGGCACTTGTACAGGAAAAGTTTCGGGATAGTGTTATCTCTCGAAGGGGTGATCACAATTGGCCACCGAGATCTTGTGATTTAACATCCTTGCAACTTCTTCCTTTGGGGCTTCGTGAAAGATTAGGCTTACTCCAACATCCCAGCGTCGATTCAAGACCTCAAAGATGGAATTCGTGAAGCTATTGAGGGCATACTGCAGCCATTTTGCGATTTAGTGATGGAAAATTTCAAGTGCTGAGGTGGGCATTTGACTTATATTGTTTTCCATTATTCATGGCATTCCTTCTTCTTTAAAATCTTTGAATTCCTTAAAGAAATATTTCTTCTCCTTCGAAAAAAGTCCTACTAGCTGGTGATTCTTAAATAGCTTCGAATTCAACAGTACAACCACTTAGAAAGGGAACAGTAAATAGGCCTCGTTTCTGGAGGAGAATAAAAAGAAAAAAACACCAAGTATCACATTATATTCCACTCACAGTCCAGGAGGCTCATCGAAAAAGCAAAAACACACATCAAAAGTATGAAAAACATTCACTGCCACATACCCCCTTGTCCCTCACTCATATGAGTCATGATAAAGTCATTCAGCAAAGAGGGAGGTACTGTCAAATAAAAATAAAAAATCAGAAGAAAAAAAAATCCATAAATAAAAATCCTTGACTATACTACCGAAACTTAACTCAACTCAACTCAACTTAACTCGTCACGATTTCGACTCACAGTTTTGCCTGATGATAAAATATGTACCATCATCATCGGTATATAGGGAGAGGGACAGGGATGAGTATTGAGTAGGCTAAGGCTACGTACCTACTCTAAAAATGGATTCCTGGATGATGACAGCGAGCGTGGCGCTTAAAGGCATAATTTAATCGTCATGTTCTCGAATCCAATTTCAACTCAAAATTGATTATAATCGAATCGGGGCGATGTGTCACGTTCGCCTGTTCACACTTTGGCCATAGGTTTTTCGTTCCTGTTTTTTTTTTTTTTGTGATTAGGTATTCCACGAAGTGGGAATAGAAAAAAAAAAGGAAAACGTCAACAGATGAAGATGACATGTGAGTATGCTATGGGCGGTTTTTACCAGCGGTATGCAACACACAACGACGACGATGATGATAGGAGGTGAGGAAATACCTTTGGAACCATTTAAAATGATTTACCCCAAAACGATAGGGGTTTCAGTTTTTTTGCGGGATTAAAGAGGTTATGGTTATGGTGAGGGCAATGATGACGAAGATGATGATGATGGTGGTGTGGTTGGGTTTAATGGTGTTCTTGGAATTTGGAGCATTATCGGTTACTTTAAGAGGATATATGATGGATGATGATGAGACCATTCATGATTATTAGGTTTGGGGGTCCAAAATAGGGAATGAATCGATGAAGCTTATTTCTGAAGGTCTTCCTTTCAATTTATAACTCCTAAGGGTTCAGATGAGGTGAAGAGATTTGATAGAAAAAAAAAATAAAATGAAGTGATAATTCTCTTCTTGTAACTAATTTGAAATTATTTTATGTTCAATTTTCTATTAATCTAATACTTGGAAGTTAAATTTCTTTCAGAAAATTTTAAATGTTTAAGGAATTCCACTGATATAAAGCCTTATCAGAAGAGGACCTAAAATAGAACCTTGTGGGACACCTATTGTTGTTAGAAGAAATGCTGTTTGGAAAATTGTACAACTTGGACAATTACTTGACAAAGAATCAAATGATCAACTATGTCAAAGGCTTTGAAGTCTTTAAGCATCAAAAATATTAAATAACTGCTACCCAAAGCTTATCTGGGCTTTTTTCTAAATCCGTAATGTTTAAGTCATAGAATATTAATATTTTGAAGACAAAAATTTCTTTAAACTATTTCTTCACAAACATTTGATAGAAAATGAAAGTTTAGAAGTTTAGGTCTCAGATAGGAATATTGACAAATATTGGCGTGCAAAAAATTTCATGAATATTATCAGTACCCTCAACAATTACCCTAAGCAAAAGCGAACTTTCTACAAATTCAGTGTTTTTAAGCCTTGAGTTAAAGTGTTTAGGTCAAGTTATTGGAAGATATTAGAAATTGTAGTTTCAAAAATTTGATATTAAATTCTTCCTTGACTTGCTCGTTCAAAGTTTAAAATTTGACGGTAACTTTGTGAAACCTTTCTGTGTAAACCATACGTCGTCATAGGTTTCAATTTCATCAATTCAGTTCAGACCAAAAAATTTGCTAATCGTCGACCTTCAGAGCTCAGCATTGACAGTGATGACTTGTTCAAAGAAATATGGACTGGTGATAGTTCCTGGGGATACGTTGCTTGAATTTCATTTGGAAAAATGTTGTCCTAACAGTGACAGTTCTATTCATAGGTGTGCCTGCAGAATAGGGCCTCATTCATCATGATGACACTTATGATAAATTTAAGACTCAGCATCCATTACTGCTCCAGAACCCATTTAGCAAACAGTCGTCGTTTTCGTTGCCAGTTAAGTTTTGCGCAGGTATAGATCTTATTCGAGTTCGGAAATTCGTCAAGTTGTGACCAAGGTCGAGGACGAGGTAAAATCGACTGTCTCAAGACCCTCAGTTACAACGGATATATTGCTGATCTCGCGTTTCCTCAAAAGACGGAAAATCGTTAACAGTTTCTTCAAAATTTGTCCATTTTATTGAAACAAGTTATTTGAAGGAAGACAGGAAAGACTTCAAATATTTATATTAATTGTTTCAACAAAAAGTCCTCCACACAAAATCAGTTTTCCAACTAATTAACACTTTTAAGAGCCAAATCCATTTACCCAAATTAGATACGTATATCCTTTTACTTGTCCAACTAAAATCTGTCCTTCCCCCTTTTGATGCATCACTATTTCATTCCAGTAAACTTACCTTTACTTTTTAAGGACTCTTGACTCTAGATACACATCACATTCAAAGGACACCTTTACTGGTGTGCAAGTCTATAGATACAATATCTTTAACAAAGTAGAGAACTTTTTTTATTGTTTGTATGTATGTAGTATATTCATGTGTAAGAAAAATCAAATCCCTTTAAAGTAAAGTGCAGTCTTGTTTGGAAAATAGTCGTAAAGGTAAGGTAGCAGAAAAATCGATTTTGTATCAATATCCCCAGCAACCAACATCCCCAAATATATTTGCATAGCACTAAATTTTAAAGAAAAAAAAAATTCCAGTTTTAAGAACCCTTCTCTCCCAAAAATACTCAAACCATCCTTGGGCAAAGAAAAAAAAAAATAGGAAAAAAACTCGTTCATTTGAAAATTGAAACCTTGTGTGTCCTGTTTTATATACAGAAGTACGTATAGAACCCACTTTTACCCTCCTATATCGGGTATCGAGGTTATATCGGAGTTTTGTTGCTGGGAATGAGTCCTTCATCCAACCCTAGCCCAGAGTCCTTTTTGGCTCGCACGAATCAGGAGTAAGAATATACAGAGTACCAAAGATGCATATAGGAAACTAACGAAGAACTCACTTCCGGAGTGCAATGCATTTTTTGGGGTAATAACATTGTTTTCTAACAATGAAACGAAAGGAAACTAAGTACCACTTAAGGCGCTATTTTCGAGAAGTGATGGCGAGAGGCATGCACACAGGATATTCTTGTGTATTCATACATTCACATTCATATCCTTATATGTATAACAAAACAAAAAAAACACCCTTCGCAGCACACGATAAGTCCATTTATTTTATTTCATTTCGTACTATCTCAACTTTCAATTGTGTGAGCGATACGATACTGGAGCAGGAGCTCCTTATAACTTAAAATCCCCGAACCCCGAACTTTAAATGCAAAACAAAAAAACAAAAACAAAATACAAGAAGTCTTTTGCATTTCCAAATGAAATAAAATATAAATGTATCTATACGTGTACAGTACATACTCCATTTTCTACTGATCCAATTTTTGAGGCTATATCTGGAAATACCATACAATCATCTATAGTTTCATTTATAAATTTATGGAGAGGGGAGGGGGGATTGTTTCAAAGTTTGAGTAATGCATTTGTGTTTTGTTTTCTTTTGGCAAAAATGTTTTGACCTAAATTGGGATTTTTTTTTGAGTATAGTTTGGATTTGGACGTCAAAGAGTTTTATATTTTTAACTCTGGCTATAGTAGTGCAATCATTGAAGATTAATTGGTGCGTTCTGCGTCAAACATGTTTCAGCTTAAAGTAGTCCTTTGAACTAATTAAGAAAAGTTATTTCTTTTCAAAAAAACCAAGGACGATGAATATTATTTTCCTATAGTCTTGACACAGAACGATAAAGGTCAAACTTTTCAAATGGAACACTTACATATGTCTAAAGTTAAAGATACCAGGGACAATTTTCTAATTATTGTCAAATATCTTTAAATGATAGCTCTAAACTTTGATTTTCCTGAAGAAAACTGAATTGACTCATGTAAAATCAAAACACACTTTGGCTGTATTTCTACTGACTTCGTTAAGGCTTTTGACAAACTCTCTCATCAAATTTGACTTTTTAAAGAAAGGTCGGATTTAGCTAACATTTGAAAAAGTGATTTCAATCTGTTCAATGGTTGCAAATCAGAGTAGTTTGAATAAATTCTGGAATTCCTAAAGGTAGAAATTTAGGACCTATTCTTTTTGCGAACGATTTACCCTTTGAGTTAGCTTGAAGGTGTATCAAAATCTCATCAAAATTATCGATTTCAACTCAAGACCTCATTCCACTTAAATGAAAAAGTTATTCTTCTAAGATGAGTCTTTATATTGAATATGGCATTCCCCGCAAGGTATTACAATCAATAATGCTTCAAAAACTTTAAAATTTCAAATCAACTGATCCCTCAATCTGTGGTAATCATTGTTCTAATGAGTTTGATTTTGGTTCTATCAGTTTCATTCGGTTCGGTCTATCATTGACCTCGTTGGAACTTTATAATTGAAATGACCTAAATCACCATCACTCAAACATTATACTATACGAGGTACATAACCTTATTTATGTGGATGAAACGAAGATTAATTGCTTTCCTATATATTTTAACACAAACTGCTGACTAAGTTACATGACCCACAGGATTCTATAAAGTTTATAGTTTAGATGGACGATGTGTAGTTGTAGTTTAATGTCAGAGTTCCAGAGTTCTCGAAACTCTCTATTGGCAACAAATTAGACAATTTAACGTTTAACTGCTGCGAGACCATTATTTATGTATTTACAGTCAAAATTGAATGCCATATACATACATACCTATCTTCTTCGAGCAACATAATAACATAAATTGAAATATCTTCCTCATACAGAATTGACCACCCCATCGTCATTAGCAAGGGGTTGGTAAAATCCAGTGTCGAATTCGCCCACACAGTTTACATTAACAAATTGATTATAATCCAACCCCATAGGCAATGGCAACTTTTCCCATGCCCAAGTGCGCTCTCTACCCCCTTTTTCTAACCATTCATATTGATCATAGTTATAATCGCTCGTTAGGAGAGGAAAACTCTTATCCGAGGGTAATTGCCTGTGGACCATCATCAGGCAGTTAATATATTGTTGAAAGTCACCTAGGAAAAAACTTAATACAGTCGAGTCACCTTTTTTTCACTTCCTTGGTTTTTCCACAAGAATTGAGCAACACACACACATACATATACTAATACAAACTAAAAAGTTTAAAGTGAAACGAAAAACTTTAAGAATCAACAAATTAAATTGTATTTTGAAACAAACAACGAACGACAGAGACGGCGACGGACGGCGACGAAGGGACAACCAACATCCAGGAGGCTCAGCTCGACGGAATATAAAATTAAAATTCATTGCACAAAGTCATCGGTAAATAGCCGAGAAAGGAGCAACAACGAAACGAATAACGTGATAACTTAAAGAAAAAAATTGAAAATAAAAAACAACAACAACTAAGAAACTATAGTACAACAGGGACGAAGAGTCAGGAGTCGGGAGTGCACAGCGCGACACTAAGTATAGTATATTAGATTGTACTACCTTGAGTTGGAGTGGGGGGTAACTTTTACTGGTCCCATGACTTCAGACTTCCACCCCATTACTCCTTCACGGCTTGGAAGTTTTTCAAAATGACTTGGTGGTTCATCCATAGATTTTCTTATATAGGTACTAGGGGAACTGGTTACAGGGTGTTCTGATTTTGGTGGGGACAACAACAACTCCATTTGTTCAACTTAATTCAAGTCTTAAAAAACTTAACATAATTTAGGAAGGTATGTTTTGGAGACGGTTTTTTAAACATTAATTGAACTCAATATGGAGTAGGATGTGTGGTGGAAAGATAAAGCAGACGTGTATTTCTCAAACTACAAGGTGTTAAAGAGGACAAAGTTGTAAAGAATTAGGCAGTTAATTGATGGGAAAAAGTTTAATTATGACATCACTATGATACAAAACTAAAGTCTTTCAATCTGGCAATACTTTTTTCGTAGTTGGTTTTTTTGACAGCTGTCACTTGATTTATGCTTAGTTTGGTTTGCAATTTTATATTGAATAGACTGAAACCTAAACAACGTTTGCAAATTGTGCAAATTTATTACCAGAACGAGATGGCCACCGATCCCGATTTTCAGAAGAAAATTTTGTTAAGCAATGAAGCTTATTGTTGAGACTCCGTCGTCATGGGCTTGTGGTGTGGCCACCAAGATCCTGAAATTTAACACCACTGAATTATTTTTTGTTGGGTTAACGAGACGATTGACATCTTTGAAGAGAATATTCGGCGAGTCATTGCTGGCATGCGGAGCCAATTGCTGCGAAAAGTGGTCAAGAATTATAGGCCTCTCGTCTGAAATTTATTCGAGCTAGCCACGGCTGCCACTTGCCCAAGATTATTTTTAAAACATAATGGCAAAACCTTATCTTTATAATAAAGTTAAATTCTTGGACATAGCATTCAATTATATGCGTTTTATTTCTACTTGAAAACCACACACGTCTAAAAAAAAACACCCTTTACATACATACAAATGAGATGAGCATTAGCTGAAAACTCGAGACAGGTTTAAAAAAAATACTAGGTTCTTATGATTTTAGAAAAAAAAAAAAACATAATATTGAAGACAAAAGCCATTTTCTAAAGAGTCTTCCATTTCCATTTACTTTCTGGCTGAAATTTAAAAATGTGTTTAGAAAAATTTCAAAAAATAATGTTTTGTTTTTTAATCTACCTTGAAAACACATTTCTATCGATTTCAGAAAATAATTCAAGGAGCAGAAAAACAAATTTAAAGGAATTCCTTCTTCTAAGACAATTTGAAGCTAAATCTTCAAATCCTCAGTCTCAGGGGTCCTTCAGGGCAGACATCTTGGTCCACTACTATTACCTATACTAGTCCCTAATGTCGTAAGTAATATCATTCAGGTACTTCTCTGATTTTTCCATTTAGGCGGTGCAGATAATATTGAAATAATTAAGGTCATAACATCTCCTCGAGAATCTTCCTGATGATCTAGATAATTTTTTCACATGCTGCCTTAGATCTAAGAAATTTCAGGAAATACCAAAACTCTCAAAATCAAATAAATCTTTAATACGCTTGTCAGGTTTGCTCTGCCTTTGTCATCCCGAACTCACTTAGGATCGAAGCAAAAACTTCTTAGATTTGCTTGGAGCAATTTTCCTTAATCTGATCCTTTCACACCCCCTTTGAAGTCCATCTATTATCTATGTCCAATAGCTCTAAACACCCTGTGTTCAATGAAAAGCCTAAGACCTCAGTCCATAAAAGAAAGTTTTCACTTACTCAACATTTACCACCTTAAAATCCCATTTCTATCATATCCCGGTTTATTATTGTTTTTTTTTTTTTAAATATGTATTGGTTGCTTTATTTATAATGTTCCATGGGAATTTACCGTGTTGCCGTTCATTCTGTTTCGGTTCTGCTACTGTTGGTAAAATATGTGACAGCGGTAGAGGATTTTTGGCTTGGTTGGTCGGTTTCTGACATCATAAGAAGAAGCTTCCACACAACTTCCACCCATTAAACCTACACTTACCTACCTACCTTGTATCTAACCATTCTAAACTGAGGCCAAAAATCTATCTCGGTAGGACGAACGAGTATATAGATAGAAATTTTGGAGTCTATGTTAAGCGGGGTGGAAAATAAAATAGAGTGAGGGTGTGGTTTCTTTTTGGGGGAGTTGGAATATTTTTCTAGGTCACATTCCGACATGCAGTGTACGAATTTTGAATTTAAGGAGCGGGAAAAGCCGATGGAGTCATACATATATAATTATTCAATAATTTAACTCAGAGGGTTGGTTGGCCTCAATGGGAAGGGTAAGGGATGGAAGTCGAAATAACAAGATTGGAGAAAGATTTATGTTTTTTCTTTGCTCCAGAAATTAATTTAAAATGTTTTTGTTTTGTGATCATATTTCTTTTTTGGCTTAAATTCTGCTATTTTGTTTAACTAACAAACAAAAAACGTTATTTTGTTCGAATTCAAAATTTTACACTTCAGAAAATCAATTAAATTCATAGTATAGTATGAAGTGTCCTGTACATCTGTAATGTCCTTTAAGAGAAATTCTTAGACATTTTTCCAAGAATATTCATTAAAATATCAAACAAAATGAAGGACTTTAAATATTGACGGCATTCGAAATATTCAAGTTCAAAAGAAAGTTTCTTCCAAAATCTCCTTCTCAAAAAATTTAGCAAGAAACTAAATTAAAAACTTCAAAAATGTAAATGTTGTCTTTTTAATTATTTTTTATATAAGGCGCATAAATTCATAAGATGAAATATTTTTGTTTGTTTCTGTGTTTATTGTGTGTGTGTGTGTTTTGTAGTTATTTACAGTGTGCAATTGAGTTTAAAACAAATACGTACACAAACAAAGCTCGGTAGCGAAACGAGTGTTTGTTTTGTATCCACAAAATTCATATTTTTTTCTTTTTACATAAAAAAATAAAATTAAGAAGCAAATAAACTCACGATGAAGACACATGAAAATTATAAACATCTTAAATGCGATGAGTTGCATAGTTTAGGTTTATCTTTTTTAGAAGCCCTTAAAAGCAGAAGAATCTTTGGATAATTTTGAACAACTTAATGTGGCTCTAGAGGGAGGGTAATAGATTCATAAAAAAAATATTTTTTTTACAATGTTAACCTTAATGTTTCAAACTTTAACTGAAAAGTTCGCAAACTGACACATAGATGGTGCTATGAGTATTTAATTCATATAATTTTTAGTTCGCCATAACCTTCAAAAGACAGGTGTGTAATTTTACAGCTCTTATACTATTAATTTGTAAGTTATAGCATTTTGAGTGATGAAGATGTTGTCAGAAAAATCAACCTTTGAGAAGCGGTTTTGTAAGTTTAAACAAGAAATAAGCACCGAGGAAGATGCACACAGAGAACGCTTCAAAGAAATATCGAAAAAGTCCACAAAATAATTTCGGATAACTGTAAAGTGAAGTTGATTGAGGTAGCTGAGAGTATAATGATGTCAGAAGAGGGGATAAAACATACATAACTCCCTAAGTCCCACAATGATTCCAATCGATAGTTAGCCAAGTGGATTACCTACATGTGATGAACCGACTCGGAAGCGTGGAAAGACGATAAAGTCATATAAACATTGACAAGTGACAATTCTGCAAATTTGTGGCTTTTATTTGACATGTCTTCTTTGCATAAAGTATTGAAATATGACATTATTGTCAGTTAAATAGAATAACAATTTTGTAGTGACCATTATGTCACTGTCAAAATGTGATAAAATTGTAGTTACTTCCAAGGCAGTGTACCGCACGCAAAATTTAGGTTTTAGATTGAGGACATGGTATATTTTTGTGAGATGCTCGAAATGTTGACCGATTTTAACCAAAATATATTCCGCTGTACTTTTGCAGACGTAAAATTTTTAATAAAATTGAAAATAACTCAATGCAGCAAAGCAAAGTAATTGTTAATTTTTTCTTTAAAAATTCGTTGAATTCTTCAAATTTTGGGCCACTTTCACTTGAAAACATAATCTTAGAAATGTTTTACCAAAATTGTCACTTCTCAACAGAGACTAAATTGCATGACACAATTGTCATGTACTTTTTTTTCTGTTGTATGAAAAAATTGTCACTTCAAATTTGTCGGTGAATTTGTGATAGTTTTCGAAAAATCCTTGTTAAGACAATTTTTTTATGATCCGAAATCTTGACAATTGGCAAATTCCCCGATAATTGTACAAAATTATCAATTTTTTTATTGGACAATTGTGAAGTTTATCATTTATAAATTGTCACTTGTCGCACCTGCCAATGTTTATGAAATAGAGAATAGAGTTGCACAACTATAAACAACTACTATTATGTAGAGTTTTTGGAGCGTTTCAAAACAATGCATCTTGTTACAAATCAATGAAAACGATGTCAAAAATGCAAGAGTTGGGTTTCGAATTTCTACCGCATTTACTGCATTTTTCAGATCTGGCTCCAAGCGACTTTTTCTTTTTCTTCAACAAACCATTTTCGAATTGGGAGAGTACCAATTCACATGTGATTCAAGAGCGTCAGTAAATTTTGGTGTGATTTCACCACATTCGATTTTTTTTGTATGGTTTTCTGAAGTTGCAGTAGAACAAACTACCAATCACAACTCGGTCTTCAAAAAACTTCTAAGACATGTTATCAGCAAAAACATATGCCCTACAATTGTTCGTTTAAATTTACTATCTTATAAAAAATATAACATGTCACATACATAAATAACTGTACCAGTGCACATTGTGTTCATTGGTGTGTCTTACTTCTTAACTCTTAAACAATAAGCTTCCATTTTTAACCTCGTCTGGAAAGCTCTTCTCCAGAGTTTTTCTCGCTAATAAATCTGAATTTGACAGTAAAAAAGTCAACAATATAATCATCACATATTTAAATTAACAAAAACAAAACAAAACAAAACAAAAAAATCTTGCGGAAACAATAGAAGACAACAACAACAACGGCAACAAAACGAAAGAATGAATAATGTCATCATTGTTGTTGTTGTTGTCTAAAGTCTAAGCTGATGCTGTGTAGACAGTGGGTTAAAAAGATATTTTGTTCCATCTCATTGTTAAACCTCCCTCACCCCTTGTCACTTTAAGGAAGAAAAACTATTTAAACAGTACCTACAGTCGTGATAGTGACAATAAAATTTGAGAAAAAATATTTAAAAAAATAAATGGAATAGCATCACAAAAAAATCAACAAAAAAAATAATGATGAAAATGCAGTGATGGGGATAACACGATAATGGCTACTAAACTATCCCTTCCCCTTTAAAAGATTCAAATGATACAGAACAATAATGGAAAATAGTTTTTCAGTTTCCATCACAATCAAATAGATTGCAGTATTTCCAGATTGTCACTCACAATCAGTCTGACTGCATTTTGATTGTATGTTTTTATATTTTTTTGTATCTTCATTTATGTACCTCAACAATGACGGTGTATAGATATTTTGAAAATATGCATTCAAAAGATTTGTGTTCATCATTGACAACAATACCCGGTGGGTGGTTTTAAAAAGTCGGATTCATTGGATTCGGTAGGTAGGAGGAGTAACGAGAGAAGTGAATAGATGGAGGTAGTAGAGAGCAAAGCAAAAATAAGCTATTCATTATTTTTATTGCCATTCTCACTTACAATGAATAATTCCATTCAAACTATGAACATAAAGTTTTTGTTTAAAAGCTATTTAGACGGATTTATTTATACCTAATTAGGAATGAAATCAGCCGTTAAATAAAATGGAAATAAATACAACAGAGTCAAAGGTTACAAAAGAATGCAATCCTTTTCGAATGCAATCTTTTGAAATCATCAAATCAAAAGAATGAATGCACTGAAATTTCTCTGAGACTGCAGAGAGGGGACTTCAAGGTTTGTAGATAATCAACATTAATTTGACATTTTGTATAAAGGGGGGAAAATAATAACCATCAATTGGAACAGTAAACAATTTACAATGTCAAAATCGACATTGAACTGCAACTCAAATCCAACTTGAAAACGAATACTTCAAATATCTTGTCTTAAGTCAAAAGTAAAGTAAGAAAAAAGAAAAACTTACCGCTTCGATCTCCTTGTCGAACCGCACCGGTCGCAGTCGACACAGCAGTACTATCAAATAAATTAAATTAACGCCTAGGAACAGGCCCGCCCACAGCACCACATCCGGTGTGCAATCGATGAGCCACCCATACATCGCCATCAGTATACATCCGATAACCATAACCGAGCGCAGCCACAGCATCCCGAAGGGTCCGTGCGGTGCTAAGAAGGCCATAAAGAAGAAAGCATTGCCCAGTTGGAAATACAGATGATGAGGTCGCTGCCACAGGAGACACTGTTCTATGGACCAATCGCCGGGACCGGCCGATCGCAGGGTTCCATTATTATCCCAGGGTATCGTTGATCCACCGCCGCCACCATTCGACGTCGCATGCTCAATCGAGGTGCCCGACGAATGGGCCGACGTCGGAATGGATCCTATCACAGAGTCTGCTATGCCACCATTGCCGACAGCGCCGGCCCCATTAGCGACATTAAAGCCGCCAATGTGGGTCCCACTGCCGGCAATATTGGGACTGGTCGTTTCGACCAGGCCCAAAGCTAAAGCACTTATAAGGAGCATGTTTGAGTTGAGCAGGAGAATGATGGTGGAGATGGTGATGATTTGCAGATGCAACTGCAGTTGCAATTGCAGTTGCAGATGCAGATGCACAAGGGATCGGGAATTTTTTGGTACTTTCGTCTTTGTTTCCGTTTTGAGTTTTTCTCTCTTTTTTTTTAGATTTTTTCTTTGTTCAATTGTGTGTTCGTTTTTTGGAGTGCGGTGTCCCGCTTTTCAATGGACTCCGTTGAAGTTCCGTTTTATAATTTTTCTTCTTTATCAAATCCAATTGGTGAATTCGAGATGATAACAATGGGACAGTAGCATCTTCCTTTGAATCGATTTCTCATAGTAGGACATCGTTGGACAAGTTTGTTGTTGCTGCAGATGAATTTCTACAAATAAAAAAAAAGGCACCTCAATAAGAAAAAGGATATTAGATAAGGATTAGGTTTAAATACGAAAAAAAAATTATTTGTAAAGTCACTTTGGTGTATGGAACATAATGCGGTTTGGCGTTGATAAGGGATAAGTTTTTTGTGGGGCTTTTATGGATTTAATATGAATCCATATCAATTTGAGATGTTAAATTTATGATGACAAGAAAATTGAAATAAAAAAAAAAAAAAAAATATTAGACTTTCATAAAAATAAATTATATTAGAAAATTCCCCCCAGAGGATTTAGAGATACGAATAGACTAAGAGAAGATAAGGCACTTTATTCAGGTTGGAGGAAATTTTGAAAAATTGATTATATAAAAACAGAATGATGATTAATGTGATATTAATGACCTGTCGAACTTCATCCTTATAAATCTTAAATATGTATTTGTTGGGTGTACAATTATAGGGACAAATGAAAGGGACCGAAATTGTTGATTTAGTTTGAAACTAGTGGTTAAAGAAAGGTTCAAAATTTGAATCCAAAAATTAGAGTCAAGTTTTTAAAAGACTCACACACAAATTGTTTGAATTATTGTTAGTTTTAATTTATGGCAACTTTTTTATTTAAAAATTGGTTAAAAGTAATTTTTAATAATAAGTGTGAATATCATCTGAAATTTTTCATCATCATTTCTGCTTAAGTGCGGAGCCATTTTTTCTCAAGATGGAAAAGTTTGAATAGAGAACTTACACTTAGTTAACACTAGCGGCTTGTAACAGCTTTGCACGGGGTGGATAATTAGTAATAGAAAAGCACATATCATATCATATTAATAGTAATTTTTGAGTTGAATCAAAAGTCTGTTTAGTTAAAATATGTATCGCTGTGTCTAAATTCATCCAGATTCGTTCAGTCATTCTGGAGAGATTGGAAATATCAAAAGAAATCTATCCCACGGATCTCATACATTCTACCACAATAAAAAGTAGCATAAATGCTATTCAAGAATATAAATTTTTCTCTGTGCCAAGTTTCATTAAGATCCGTTCAGCTGTTCAGGTGTAATTTTTTACTTTTATAATACTTGTAGGGTTAAGGTCTTTTTGTACAATCGAAGTTCAACGTTTGATTTGTGGCTTAGTAATTTTCACTCAACAATTTTGGAGAGTAGTCTAGTTGACTCATATTTAAAAATAAGTCCATAGTCAATCTTAAGTCTTACAGTATTCTTACTACGGTTTTCTTTTGCTAAGCAGAATTTTTCAAAACTTCAGATTTTTTTGATAGAAGATCCAATTCTCCACAGTTTATAAATCTCTCCCGCTCTAGACAGACCAGACATTTTATCATCTAATAGCCTGAATCAATAAGATGTAGTGTTTCTTCTTCGAACATTTATGGGAGGGTTGGAGAGTTAGGTTTACCGCAGTAAAACTACATAAATCTCTCGAGTCGGCGTGATTTTCAAGAAGAATGTTTCAAAAGTGACCAGTGTGACCATTCAATTTAAAATATATGCAGAAATTCGATAAGATTTTATGGTTTTGAACCTGTAATTAAAAAACTCTCCTTTCCACAATTCTTCCTGATTTCAGTATATTACTGAATAGCCAATTATAATAGTCTACCATGTTGTTCCTTGGAAAAAGGATCAATACTGTTTCCTCCGTGTAGTATTATAAACAAACAGGTCTTGCTTGAGTTTCAAAAGACAATTAAAAGAAAAAAAAAAGAGCCACAAACAACCTCAAGGACCAAAATCCATCAGTTAATAGGCTTTCATGTTTTTGTACCTAACCTAAATACATTCTCCACTCAAACTTCATTCTGCGTCCAAACATTTCCCAAAAAACTAAACTACCAATAAAAACCCTTCGTTAAATGAAATTATGACCATGTATGCAGAAAGGCCAGATATATGTAGATACCTATTTCGTTAGACCACATCAAGCTGGGATTTCATCTTCAAAGGCTTTTTTATCTTGCCCTGGCAGCAATATGCTTTCCCAAATCCCACTACGACCATGACGACGACCGACGATGACGACATCAACAAAAGACCAACGATAGTTTTATGACTCTTCTGAGTCACTCTACGAGTATATGACCATATCATGACCGGTGACCAATGATGCAGCGTTAGAAGAGACATTTTCATATCTAACGGCGAACCGCATAGCAGTCAGTTCAAAAAGGACACCACGATCACATCCCCCCCCCCACCCCAATGAACCTTTTTTGTATGATAACCCATGAGTCAGATGGGCTGGGTATATTCTCGGACAACTTTAAATCCCATCCAGATGGGAGCTATCATGGTGAATTGGTTTTGGCTCTTACCCAATCAATCCTGGATGAAATTGGTGACGGTTTTTCATCAAACAACTTACATATACATGCCTTACACATACAATCATATACTTTATAGCTTTTTATAGCTGAGTGTAAGTTTTTCTCATCAACGAATGTTGTTCGTCCTTGTACACCTCGATGGAGGGTAGTTGATAAATTGTCGATTTAATTGCCGCTCTATTATTGCCTGCAGCCTCTGGGATGGCATCGTCGAATTCACCTTGTTCGGGTTTGTACATAGCGTCAAGTCACATTTTTCGGCAGTGTAACATTTTGGGAGTCAAGTAAAAAAAAAAAAAAAAAACGGAAAAAGTCATGAAATAGAATCCTCAAAGTTCAAAATTCATGTCCTTTTTCTTCATCCCTGATCCTGGGAGTATCTATATCTATGGGTTGGAGACTATGTTGCCAAGTGAAAAAGATTCAAACCTGTTTTTTTTTTTTTGTTATTGTTGCGGTTTTGAGTGCGGGTGTTATTTTTCGAATAAATTGCATCCGTCATGTTCCATGCACAACTCCTAGATGTATCCTGCAATCATCACACCGCCAGAGGAGTGTGGATTGCATTTTTAAGATTCTCATGAGGATGCAGTTTAATATTATTGTTTGCTTGCGTTTTTAAGTGAGCAACCATCAGGAGGAGTTATTTTTTTTTTACTTTTTGTGGCATAAAAAGGACAAACACATTGCTCATATATTCTGATGACTGCATCAGAAAAAATAATGAATGCACAGAAATGAATATCTATAGATACTCGTTCTTTGGTAACTGGTGGTATGAAATCGAAATCGATGAATATGGTGCCAGGATATCTTTTTTTTTTTTTTTTTTGTTCGAGTCTCTTGGGGGCCATAAAGAATTTAATTTAATTTATATTCTCCTTTTTTTTTGGTTCAAAGTTGTCTCGTTTTTCAAATTGTGCATCTATACATGTGTAGTATACAAAATTATGGTTTTTAGTTTTGAAAATCAGGGTTAGAGAATGAAGACAGTTTTTTTTTGGAGACTGTCTGGTTTACTCCATCCAGCAAAGACATAAATGCGAAAAATGAAACCAATTACGGTTTATTTTCAAAAAAGGATATATCTAATAATGACATCGTTAATAGTGTAATCTGATGTCATGAAACTCTCTTCACAAAAGACAAAATTAAAGAGCGTTTGAAAATACACACTTATTGTAATACGGCGGCGAGACATTCATCGAAATTTTGATTGCCAAGATATCGTTCACATTAAAAACACATTGAACAGTGATGAGGTACCTAATTTTATATTGTTTCAAAGTAAAGTATGTATTTTGGTCATAATTAAAAAATGAAATTGTAAAATTACAAAAGTGAAAATCGATTGTTCTGTTAAAATAAATATTAAAAATCCAATACAATTAAAAATTATACAAAAAAAAAACAACTTCACAATTATTATTAAAGAATCAATCAAACTGAAATGAAAAAAAAAAATAACAAAATTTTAACACAAACAACTTCATAATTACATATTATAAATCATGATGTAGGTCAGTCATCAAATCCATCGATTTGTTGTTATAAAACACACATTTGTACTTACATAGACATACATAGGTCAATCTTACATTTACAAACATACTTAAAATCACAAACTTCCTGTCCCACCCCCGCACATGATATAATAAACCATAACCCAAAGATTGGAGTGTACCAGGCCAGGAACTTCCATTCATGGTAGGTAAATCGAAAACCGTATAAATACAAGTAATAAAGTGGGCGTTTATAGATGAACCCCCAACTTTTCAAATATACATATGTACATATGTGTGAAGGTATAGAACGATAGAGTTTTGAGTTGTTGTTGTCTTCAATCATCAATTCCACCTTCAACTTTTTTTTCTCATTTTTTTTTGAAAAGCTTTAATTTTTAATGAACAAGAAAATCGTTTTCTTGTTCAAGGCGAAGGCATACAAACTTACAAACTCATACTTGTTATGGCCATTATACTTAACTTGGTCTATGTCGTTGTCGTCGTCGTCAATGTTGTCGTCGTAACCGTCGTCGTAGTCGTCGTCGTCGTCGGCAGCTTCGAGTCGGTGGCGAAGACACCTGTCGCCTACCTATCTTAACCGCCTTCGACACTGTCTCACTTTTTTTTTTTTTTATTTTAAAGTTAAGGTGCTGATGGCAGGGTATTTTTAAAGACAAAGTTTTTTCACTCAGCTTCTGAGTTTATAGAAATTTCTCAAGTTTCTAACTCAATTCACACTTGGACAATGATTCCAATGGCATTTTCAATTCGCAAGGAATGCAATCATTAATGAATACATTCACTATTGAAATTGCTTGCGAATTAATTTCAATGATTGCATTAATCGAATTCACTTTGCGACTATATTATTGCAATAATTTTGTTACCTAATCATTTGACTTTATTCATTGACACTTAAGACATTTTTTGGAAGTTTTCGTATTAATTTAGTGTTTTTGTATTCATTACATTCTTGTTTGAGGTCCTATCAGTCAATTGAAGTCTTTTAAAATCTCTTGTTGTCTCCCTTAAATTTAAATATTTAAATGATTAGACTACAACTCGTACTTCAATTTAATAAAAAAGGTACTTAAATCTGAAATTTCTTAAAAAATAATAATTCAGCATCAAAATAGTTATGTCAAATGATAAGTGTCAACATTGTTAATCTAAATTGTTGCTTCAAAGAATAAAAGCAACTAGAAACTAACTCAAAACACAGATTTTCAATTGACTTCTGATTTGACATTTCGTGGTTCTGTTTGTTTTTCGTTATGTCCACACAGACATTTTCGCCATCGTCAAATTCAATTTGAAAAAGAAAACAATAATATGACAGCTGACAGTTGGAGTTAGTAATATTTATCAAAGCAAACATTTTTCAAACCGGCTCAAATCAAATTAAAGCAACCTGAGTTTTCAAACCAAGTAAGTTTACTCGAGTTGAAGTTAAATTGGAATTATGTTTGCTTTGCTTAAAATTTGTATCCATCGTTCAGTGAAATTTGACAGCTAATACTTTGACAGATAATCAAATGTCTACTTAAGACTTTGAAATCACATTTTTTTGAAGCACTTAAAATGATCTGAAGGATTCGAGATTTTTAGAGGTTCTTCAAATAAATATGTAAACAGTAAATATTCAAAAGTCTTCCCATTTCTCTTCTGTATTCAAAAGTGGTTTGACAGGTTGCTTGACATTTCTATAATCATTGTCACTTCTTAATAAAGAACAGAAAAAACTTGAAAATGTACTAAATTTCAAGTCCATCAATATTTCAATTTGGTTTGGGTTCGATTTAATCAAGACCAGTTGACACATCTCTAATCAAATTCAAGCATTGTCAAATATGTAGTTTTGTTAAGGGTTGCCATCACTTTACAATATCCACAATTTCTTGGAAAGAGCAAAGTTGGTTGACTTTACCCAAGGGATTCAGGTGTGGAAAATTGACATATCGTTTTTTTTTAACTCAGTCGATTTGAATTTTACCCTGAAACCAATACTGTCACCAGCTCCTTGACCATTTAAAAAATCATTGATGATCATTATCTGCGAATAGGTAGGTGCTTGCGGCTGATGGGAATATGAAATAAAAGTTTGTACTTGAAGCGGAAAAAGAAGAAGAAGAAGAAGAAGAAGAAGTGGGGAAAAACTTTCGTTCGTTATATTGTTTGGACTTTCTTGTTGTATATTTTAACACTGATTTCCTTCCTCTTGTCAGTGGCCCTTTAATGTTGTTATTTGTACTTATAACAACATCAACGACCAACTTAAAAAATATTATATCTTACTTCCTCGGTATACTTAAGAAGCAAACTTTTATACATACATACCTTTATTACATTATTCATTGAAAAAAAAATGAAAAGAAAGAAATATCTCGAACCCCCGGAAGTCAGGAACCCAATCTCAACCCCAATTCCAAAACCCGTCCATTCATCGAAAATACTCAGAGATGTGGGCTTACATTTTTCTCTGTTCAGTATAGTCTCTGGATTTTGCTGACATAGTTTTTTTTCAAAAATGTCACACGTTTTTGGTGTGAAACTTCTGATGGTCGGTTTTACTTTTTTTTCTTCTTTTTTTTTTTGTTTGAAAAATGGGTTTCCAAATACTATAAAGATACATTTGTATACCTATTTAAGTGTGTACTTATGTTGGAAAATTTATTTTCAGATGCCTACTTTGGGATTTGGTTTATAATTGAAAAACTTTTCTAATAAGCAACACGAGTTGTGTTTATTATACACAAATTTATTTTATTTTTATTTTTCTTATTCTTTAAACGTATTTAAAAATGTCAAACAATTATAATGGAAAATGATTTCATTTACTTTCAATTTTTTTTTTTTTTTTTTTGAAATTTCTTTGTAATCCGAATATGCCTGGTTTGGTTTCTAAAAAGGAGAAATATTTAATTACGAGAGGGGATATTGAAAAGATTTATTTTTATTGTGTCGAGTGGGTATAGTAGGTTCCCAAAAAAGTACCAACCTAATTTGTTTTAATATTTATTGCTAAAAGTTTAAGTTGACTCTCAGTTTAGTTCATTATAATGCGAAGTTTAAGTAGAGGTTAAGTTTGAAAGTTTCGTTTGAAATTAATAAACACAAAAGCAATAGAAAACAATTTGTATATATTATAATTCTTTGTTTTATGGCTAAAATATTTACAAAAAGAAAAAAAAATGAAAATAGAGTGTTTTCATAATCCACAAGGCCGATAAATTATTATCGTTCAAGTGGTTTTGTTAGTTTTTTCTTTCATTTTTTTGTTGGCTTGGCATAAAATATGACCCAAATTTAATGGTTCATGGTTCATGGATTTTTTTGTAAAATAAAACTATGAAGTCATATTTAAACTTTTGGGAAACTATTTATGAGGTCAGTTATGTTATCAAGTATTTAAAAAGTTAACTGCATCCATTTTTACTCCAATTTATCTACCCACAAAAAAAGTTCCACATACGCCCCAGTCACTGCAATTAAGCTTCCTTAAAACTTGAATTACTTGTGTGAAACACACACTTTTTTTAATGAATTCATAAACTACATAAATACAACAAATTTATGCATGAAATAAAACTAAATATTTACCAATGCATTCATTCTTAATTATCCTTAGATACTTTCATTAGTGTTATCTTCTCATTATTTCTTCCGAGTGTAATGAAATAATGAATGCATTACCTGTCGTAGCTTGTCCTCTTGCTTTACACAAACATATGTAGTATATTTATTTGTATGTTTGTCCATATTCTGACTTTCCCAAAGATTTATTAGGTAGAGAGAGATGGTGGGGAGGGGGGGTAGGCGCAAAGGTTAAACCAGCATGCTATGTGGTCTTCATTGGATCAGATACAAAAATTATTTTATTACATCTTGGCACGTTCTTCATTAAAAGGTTGATTATTCTATGACCACATACCATACCATACTTATTTAACGGTATATGAGTAAGTATAAGTATGAGTGTCATTTATGGTTAAGTGTTACAATATTTTTAGTGGCAAAAAGGAAAGGACTATATACTAGATGGTGTCAGATTATAAAACAATTATGTAGGTACAATTTTATTTTATTGTCTGTTATTTTTTTTTGTTTTATTTAACAATTTAATTAACAACAATTTTACACAGAAACTTAATTAAATTAGTTTTTAAATGGATGTAAGTGTAAACAAAAACAAGAAATATGAGAGAACGCTTTTTTATTTTCAAACATTTATGCAAATAGTTTTTAAGCACCTTTTAATTTTACAGGGACGGTTTTAGAGACAAAAGGATAAGTTTACTATATTTAATCATGTAAAAATAAAAAAAATCACTGAACGGATTTTGACGAGAAAAAAATTGCGATGCAAATGTTTATGAAAGTTGAAGCACTGTTAAAGGTTCTCTGTCTTAACTTGGAATTTTTCTTGGACTCCTGAATTCAGTCTTAAGAAATCAATCAAAACGGACTTCCGAAATAACCAGTCATTTTTGGAAAAAAGTGAATATATAGTTTCCAAGATTTTTCTACCTTCCTTCCAAATTTGAAAATTATTAAAAACCTTATTTAAAATTATAAAACTTCTTAGAAAAATTTGGCCTTAAATGAAACTGACACTCATATTTAAAAAAAAAGTGTTTTCGGTACAGTGTGTTGTCACCATCGAACTTTGACACTTGTAAGCGACTATATCGTCGAAGATACATCAAAATTCTCATTTATTCAATATATTTTGTTAAACTATCGTGGAGATATATAGTTTATGTTTGTAAGAGTGTACTAAAGAATCTAAATCAGTTTATCTTACGTTGAATTTAGCCTTTTGAAGACCATAATTTTCCTAATTTTGCATGGTGACTTGAATGAGCTCTAAACGTAAATGCGTATAATCAACGACGACGTGATTTGACATTTGACTGGGTAGACTCTGGAGCTTTATTCAAAAACTTAACAGTCACTTGCCCGAAATCATTTTCAAAAAATAATGCCAAACCCTTATCTTTACAATAAAGCTAAATTCATGGCCGTTACATTTTAGTATATGAATTTTATTTCTTCTTAGAAACCACACGTTAAAAAAAAACACCCTTTACATGAACAAAAACCAAACCAGACTGATTTATTCATCATGCTGTATTTCATACATACTTCTATGGTCATAATAAAATCTAGAGACTTTTAAAACAAATGAAAAAAATATATTATAACTGAAACTGGCGCCCGGGCAAGGATCTATTTTAAAGAAAACTCTATAAAATCCATGAATCTTAAGTGGAATTCGACGTTTTCGAAGAATAAAGAGTCATACTTCTCCTCAATATATTAAAAGTAAATATGTAATATCAGAAATTAAACAAATAAGCCCTGTTAAAGATTAAAGCACACTGGACCAAAAACTTGATTGAAAAGCAGAATTTAATTTCAATGCAGAATTTGTTTGAATTTTTCCCAAAAAAAAAAATCATTTTGATTTCATTTCTGCTGACACGATTTTCCGATTTCAGTATTCGATTATACAGCTTCAAAGAGTGTTCCGTTTCCTACTTGTCAAAAAATTCATTTTGGACCAAAGTGCATCGTACCACCACGTGTTCCTCCCACCAAACGAGATTCACAACACGCGGATGTCATTAATCGAACCGGGTGTCCTGAAAGCATACCATACTCGTATTTAACCAAAATATTAATAAAACAATAAATTTATTCTCCAGCTCGGTAAGTGATTCTCGAAACCAACTGTTACAATGCAACTTCATACATGAGTACGAATGGACAGTCCAGCTCCCGACCACAGTTAACAATACTTAATCCTGTCTATGACATATGGCAGACTGTGCTGCCCCTGCCGCCACATTGTCACTTTATATATAAATGTATTTCCCAACGTAAAAACCAAGTAGCAAATCACTTCGACGCGACGCGACGCGGCCGACGACGACGTTCGACCATTGAACCCCTGGGCCTGAGTTCGTTCGTATTATATGATGTTATATGAAAAAGGTGTGCTGCACTCTTGTACCGTGCTGCGGCGCTGTGTGCAGCTACCGTATAAACACTTCGGGCACAATATTTATAGCTGTACCTCATGGTTGCATTCGTATTTCCCCTGTGCCACACATTATAATCGTAATATACGAATATGTATGGGGCATTGTGGCACCATCAAACCGAGCCGTAAACAAATTGTATTACCCATCTAGCGAAGACCAACCTGAGTCGCCCGCCCTCCTCAGACGCCCCTTTTGGCGGCTATCGGCTGGCGGCATGACGATGACGATGGCGATGGCGATGGATGGCGTGGCGGCAGCAAGGCCCCTCCAAATACAACTACAACTGATTAATCACAAAAACACAACGCAACGTATGGACTTCCATTTGGGCCCAGAGAATGGGTGCCCCTGTTCCTTATTGAGTCCGAAAACCGTTGCATGCGTTTTTCATTCACCGTTTTCATATGCTACAGCTATGCAAATGCATATACTCATACATATGTATGTATGTATATTGTATATATGCTGCACACATGCATGTAGATATGGAATTATTAAAACATGCAGGAAACATGAGAAAAATTGGATGTTGCATTTGAACGGCGCGGTGGCAAAAAAAATGCATGTTGCTAACTACGAGTATACTGCAAATGACGTATCCACATTTGTTATGACGTCAATATGTTGCTTTATCGATTTTGTCGTCCATTGTTCAGCCATTGCCATGTCATTTTGTCATATTTCAGTGATCCCCGGACACAGGACTAGAGGTCTACCGTCAATTTTTTTTTTATACAAATTGTTTTTATTTTTAGTTTTTTGTTTTTGAAAAAAAAAAAAAAAAAAATTGGAGTGATTTTGAATGTGTTGTGGAAGCTGCATTGTACTGGAAGTATGTCAAGAGTTATAGCTACATAACCTATGAGTCGAGTCTGATGATTATGAAGCGTGCGATCAAAGCGAATAAAATTTAAATTTATGAATATACGGAAAGATACGCTTTAAGCCTACATTTTTTTTTTATTTGTAATTTGTTCGTTTTGAAATGTAAATCACGTAATCTGTGGTGTGTGGGCAAAGGCATCAAAATACACTGTCAAAAAAATGTTTTGTATGTTTTATAAATGTTTTTATAAATTGAATATTCCTACTTCGTAGATTCACATTCAATTCAAAAGGTGATTCAACTCAATTCAATTTGATTGAATAATTAGCGATGAGAATTTTCAAAATACAGGTTGCCAAAATGAAATTTTTAAGTGGTTCCAATATTTTGTCGAAATAAATGAACCAAATTGACTTTTTTGTCAAATTATTTGTTGATTTTATCTTTTTCTTCAAAGTTGAAAGCCTTTCGGGTGGCACGAGCTTTTCTTGAACGAAAAACATTGAACTCGAATTTTTTTTTTTAATTTTGTTGAAGTTGAAAATAAACATTAAAAAATTTGATGGATTTGTTTTTAAGTAAAATATGTACGTTTTATAAAACAATATTAAAGCCAACTTTCACATTCAAAAAGGACGTTTTGTTTCATTATTATTTCTTTGTAGGTATAGGGTCATGCTTTTCGTGGTTTCAAGTTGGTAGTTTATTTTTTTTATAATTTTCTATTCTGATTTAATTTCATAATTATTAATTGCTTTAATATTTTTAGTCAGTACGAATATTGTGAAAAATGTGTGTCAATTTAATGACACTCCTGTGAGAATTTCTCTCAGTGTAGATTGTAGTTTAATCTTTTTTTTTTGTTTCTTTGGATATTTGCTCGTGCATTAGAACAGCTGAACAACGTGTACATTCGCTTAATTACCCACCATCAGTGATTAAGCAAACCGGGGGGGGGAGGGGTGTCGTTAAAAAAAAATGAGTAAATACCGCTTGATTAAAGAACACCGGTTTTACATACTCCTATAAATGGATATCGTTTATTTTTTTTTTCTTTTTTTATTTTCATTGTTTACAATTTAGTTTGAATAGAAATTGCATCAAAGGGGAGGTAGGGTTACAAAAACGTGGAGGTGAATTTGTTCCAATTTGGATGCCTGGAAGAATGTTTCGAGATGAGGGCGTATGTGGGGCTTACAACATCGTCGTCGTCATCACAATAATTACATTGCATGGTTCATTGGCCCGACGACATAGTGACGACGACGACGAGACAATCAACGATTGAGTCACAAATGCAGCACAACCAGCATATAGCATCAAGCATCCACTGCAGACACATCATTGCATCGTTTCGTTGTCTGATGTCTGTTATCTGTTTGAAGATGCACTCTCGTATAGACTTGTGTAGAAAGAGAGATGGGAATCGTATCATAGATCATCAGAGCCAGCTTCAGCCAGCATCAGGTCTTCTCAGGGCTTCAGAGTCAGGAAATATTTCCGCACACTCTCACAGCTGGAATTGCTGAAATGCAGCAATTTGCTTTTGTTTTTTTTTTCTGCTTTTTGTTTTGTTTTATTTGTTTTGTGAACAATATTGCACCACCATCAGCCACCTACACACAAAACGAAACAAAGAGAAAACAATTTCATTTTTTGTCTTTGTTTTGGTGTTTTTTTTTTTTTTTTGAAGTGTTGGGGACAGGAATGTGAAATATTTTTAACTAGAATCTTTTTTTTATGTATGTATTTTCATTTCCAGTGTCCAATGCAGGAAAAATTTGCGGTGCGAGGGAAGGTAGGTGGTGAATTTTGATCTCATATTTCTATGTGTATTGTTTTTAATGTAGTGATGGGACAATTTGTGTTTTAGATGTTTTGTCTCGTACAAAGTTTTAAATCTGGTGAAATTCTTAGCAAAATTATTACTAATTGGTATAATCAAAAATAATTCGAATACATTATTCAAAAAAACAAAAAATAAGTAATGAAAACTTCACGAATTGATATTAATTTTGTAATAGCATAGAAACTTCAATATTTGTGTCAAATTTTTAAAGGCACCATCGGAAAGTCATCTATGTGGATCTTACTTAACCTCTTTATTTTCGAATCTGACCAAATTTTACTAACACCGATAATTTTTGAAAACGAAATCTCAGGGTCTTGTTCCCGAAAACAAATTTGGTTATTTCGGCCTTTGTTTAGGTTTAGAAATGTTTGACCTTTGAAGCTTAAAGAAACACCTTTATTTTTGACTGTTCTCGAAAAAGAATTTTAAATCTTATATTTGTATAAAAGAAAGTCGTGTTATTTACACTTTTTATAACTCAAGAACGGCTGAACTGATTCTACTGAAATTTGGCACAGACGCAGTTTATAGTCTAGAATAGTTTTATCCCGGTAAAATGTATTTTATTATGTTTAAACATTGACCACGTCTTACACAAAATTTGAAGCAATTTTCGATAATTGTTTTACATTCACCACAACGAAACAGATGGTTTCAACAACTAGGACATGAACTTCTCTTATCCTGTCACTCGGGCTACTTTTTTATAAACTTATACGAAGTACCCACCAGTCTATGTAGAAAATATGAAAAAAATTGCAACAGCAAATCGAATGAGCAACAACAATATTTTTCCAAAGCTTTAAATTCTGCATTAAATTGGGGCGAGACGAAGTTTTCCGGGCTCTCTAGTATTTTATAAATCAGAAGTAGTATTTCAAAAAAATGTGGAATATTGCCAAGTTCCTTATTTTCATAAAAAGCGATAAGATCTAAAAGCTAGTCAATTTCTACATTACGTGTGTTTTTTTTTTTTTGGGGGAAAAAATATCTGCAGTGAAGTAGGATTTCCCAAAAAAACGTATCCGCAGTTGTCCGTTTTGTAGGCGCTACAAACACGGGTTGGTTAATGAAAGATTATATAGCTTTCTATGATACCAACCACGAGACAAAATGCAATGTTTTTCTATCGACAGTATTTTCAATTTTGTCGCATTTTTGTTTTGCGTTAAACAACACAAGAGATACGCAAGAGTCATCAATTGTACCAACATTTATATTCGAGACTCGAGCAAACGTTAAAATTCTATCCGCAGTACAATCCTTCCTCTACTTTTATCGGCAGTGAGGATGTTGAATTTTTATTATGTGTAAAATCTTACTTCAGTGCGAAAATGCTTCCCAAAAAAACACACCCATTAATTAAAGTATACATAAAAAATAAAATAAGAAATTTTCAAAATACTTCCAATTTATGACAGAAAGTATTGAAAATGTTTCCTCATCGTATTTTAACATTTACAAAAAAAACACAAACTATGAAAGTTTAACTTATTTTGCTTTTGCACGAAATTATTGCTCATTACACAATTTTTAATAAAATAATTGCTTTTAATTACCAGTTTTCAAGGGCAATAAATTCCAATTGAAAATATCACAATATAACATACGAGTATTATACTTAAGTGCTAATTAAATAGGTAACTATCTAACCTATGTATAAACTATAATTATCGTCTGTGTAAACTCGTGTAGAAGTATCTTCAATGAGCAGCTTTCAAGTTGACGGATAAAATTGGTTTGCGTAATAAGATGTTATATGTACCTATGAACTCATCATATCATACCATTATAATAGTTCATTTGTCATTATTGTCATTATTTTTGACGACTTTTATTGACTTCAATTTATTCATTTATCAGTAGAAATTTTAATTTGGTCTGTCGACCGACAGTAGTTTACAAACAAAATGATAAAATTAATCTTTGTCCAACTTCATGTCTCAGAGTGAGTGTGTGTTTTTCTTTTTATCAAAGTAACTACATGACATTAATCACTATCTTACAAGTCTGTCAGACGCTATTCCCCTACTGCAATTCATGTGTGTGTGTGTGTATGTATAAAATCAATACCATTTACTTAAGGGAGGAAGAATTTCGACTGATAAATACTTTTTGAATTCAATCCACTTAGTCATCGAAAAAACGCACCACCCGGGAGCGTCTGTTTCCGTTGGCGCCTGATATACAAAAAAAGTAAACAACTATCACGAGTATTATTATCTCAGTTCTTCAATAAAACAACAAAAGAAACTTGATAAAATTGTATATCAACACAATTTGGAAGTGAGAAGAGCACATGCTGCTATGAGTAATGCATTCGACAACTGTGATAAAAAAAAATAAGAATAAAAATAACAATAAAATCTTCGACTTATACAGGGAAGCAGACAATAAAGCTATATGAGTATTCCAATTCGAATTTCTATATTCGGAGACAGTTTTGAGGTTGTCTCGAACCAATGGACCACCATTGGTGTCATCATCATCGTCATCATGATCATATCATCCATCCGGCGGCGGTGGACTGTGATGGAGAACAAGACCAAAAATAGAAGAAAAAAATATAGTCAAGTCATTGTAATTTCCGTCCATTAAATCGACAATTTAGTGCCAGAAATTCAAATTATTTTATTCGACACGTGCTATAAATGGTCCTGAAGGCGATACGATCCGATACGATATACTGACTGACTGAATGTATTGAATCGTTTTGTGGTGGTGTTTGTGGTATTGAACTTACATATTTTTATCTTTATATGAGTGTACATATGTATGAAGAAACTCAGATACAGATATAATATGAAGACATCTCTCATCTGAAAATAGGTGCGTTGGTATTGGGTATTCGATTTATTGGAATATTTCAAGGAAATTCCGGAGGAAAATGTGTAATTGGAGTTACCATACTTTCGAAAGAATTATCTTCCTCTCGAAGAAGTTTATTTAAACACCTTAAATATTTATTATTTCACATTAACTTCGTGAAATAGGTTGATACATACTATAGTTTTGATTGGGGTATGGTAAAATGGAGGAATTATGACTGAGATGATAGAAAGAAAGGACGAAAACCCAATTGTACACTTAGGCGTATACGCACTTTTTTTACTTTGATGATTTGTTACGTTTATTTTGTTTAGCCAATGTCAAGAGGCAGGTGAAAATAAAAATTTATTTAACCGAAATCAACTTTGTGGGTATGAACATTTTAAGGAAACAAGAAGATACCGTAATTCGTGGGCAAAAGTTGGCCCATTTCATAAATTTATCTCAGCATGAACAATTATTACTTTATACAGACTTTCAATCTTCTTGATCGAAGATTCAAATAAAATTTACTCTTTTGTTTTTTTGGAAATTATAAAAATTTAGATAAATGGTCACCCTATTCCCCACAGAAACACAACTTACAAAGGCACACACAAGAAGAAGATGACATGACATCATGTGGTGCCTCTATCTTTTGATAGAAAGACTATATAGACAACATTATCTTGTGCGGTGGAATGTTAACAATTAAAGTATCTTTATCACTTTCAGTCTTTATATCTTCGTTGTCAGTCAAAACGAAAACGTCTGTTTTTTTTTTTTTTTTGTTCCCGTGGGAGTACGGGAAACATTCATAGCATAGAGAATGGCTTCTTTAATTTGTATTGATCTAATTAAATGAATGAAAGATGCTCTCATATACACATTCAGACAGACAAACACATGAACCTCTGGAGCATCCAGCCATCCATATTATTCCTCCTCTGACTCGTCCTCCTTCCCTTCATCCGTCTCTAGTCGCCCTCTCTTTTCAATTTCATGGTTTAATTAATGTGGATTGTTATTAGTGTTTTGTGTTTGTTTATTTATGTTCTCATTTCAAAACGTGTAGTACCTACGCAATTAGATTGTTGTTTTGTCAAATTGAGGGGGGGCTGACGGAGGGAGAAGGGGGTGTGGTTGTTGTTGTTATGTTGTCATATGGTGGTGCGTGGTATACCATTAAAAATGTCAATTATAAAAAATGGCACAATACCATTTTAGTCATTGACAATTTTGGTTGTTGTAAAGCTTGGCATTTATTTTTTTAAGGCCCTTAATTGTCACAATTTTGTGTGACAAAATGGCAATGTAAAATTTTATTAATTTTCCACATATTTTTGCAAAATTCAATGAACTTAAATTTGTTTGTTAATTTAAAAATGTATTTAAAATATTAATGAGAAATAAAATCAATTTTAATTATTTTATTCATTCATAAAATAAAATTAAAATATCTTCTTTTTTTTTGTAGATATTAAATTTACACGCCATGCATTGTCAGCATAATAAATTTATGTAGGTATTTTTTTTTTTGCTGTCTGTACAATGATGGCAGTCCACTCCAGATCCTGGGAATCAGAAAGCAGGTATATAATCCTATTACCTATTGCAGAAGGCAATTTGCATATTAAAATATTACGTGAGCGCCACGCCATATATACAAGTGTGAATGTGATTCTTCTTCGACAATTGCTAGAGGTTGGTTTTGACAGCCACTTTATTATTTCAAAAGGTTTTCATTTTTATTCAGTAAGAATTTCTTATGTCAGAAATTTTTTTTTGTACATTTTTATGGTAAAAATATGTGAATTGAGACATTTCGTCAGTCTTTGTGGAGACGGTCGATTGATAAACACTTTTAGTCAGAACAAGGAAATCAAAAGAAAATAAAAGTTCTACGAATGAAGTGATGAATTAATTTAAAGCGATATCGACAATCTTTTGTCTCGGGGGCTTGTCAATGACGACACGGTATGGATAGACATTAGACATGGAGTGACAAACTGTGGTTTATAAATGCAGAACAAGGTGTTTGAAATGGGATGACGTTAAAGGATTTACAATTAATGTCTAGAATTTTAATTTCTAAAGAAATCCAAATCTCACTCTGATTGTTGAGGAAAAGGGAGA
Source organism: Scaeva pyrastri (assembly GCA_905146935.1). Taxonomy (NCBI): domain Eukaryota; kingdom Metazoa; phylum Arthropoda; class Insecta; order Diptera; family Syrphidae; genus Scaeva; species Scaeva pyrastri. Next base: position 12,639,454 of record LR989929.1, on the reverse strand, counting down.
CATTTGATATCCCCCCTCCTCCCTTTATCTTGAAATTTTAATACATTTGCTAAATTAGTGAAACAAAAATTTAAAATTTATTCTAAGTTTGCAACTAAGAGAGTGGTTTAAGCTCGTTAAAATCTCAAACTAAGCATCAAAGAGGGTTAGGTGACCTTGAAAGTTTTCTTTTTTCAATTTAGACAAAAGTTCTTAAATTTCAACATTTTTACACATAAAAATCACCTTTCTTTTATAATCTTTGCAATAATCTCAAAAACTACTAAACGTATTTTTATGTAATATTTATTTATTGAAATAGTGGGTCTTGAGAAAGGTTTAAGTGTATAATTTGTTTAGACTTTGTTTAATTATTATATTTAACTTGGTATTTTCAGAAACTATTAAGACGTATGCAGTATTAAATTTAAGCTGTTTCGCATCAGCTCTTACTTGCCACGAACCAGGGACGGGCCGCTGCTATTATGATATAATAAAGTTTTAAGAATGAAAAAAAGTTTTAAGGCTGACACATGTTAACACCATTTATAAGTTAATCAATATTTAAACATTCTTTAAGAAAATGAGTAGAAAAGTTTAAATTAACGTCTGGAGATTGGTATCCTAAGGCATTTTGAACAGTTCTTTTTGCAATTTAATCAAAATTCCTGGATTCGTTAGTAAAACACTTCATCAGATTTATCACGAAAAAAAGTTGCCCAAAATTTTTACCATTTTGGGAATTTTGTTATTGTGAAAATTTTTTTCCAGGGAATTTTTTCCTTATTTGTAGACAATAGATTCGGGGGAAAAGTTTCGTGGCAACAAAAAAAATTGGCGATAGAGCTGAATGATTTAAAATTTTTTCTAATATGATAGAAAAGTCTGAACGCCACATTCGTTGTTCTTGAGGCAAGAAAGTCTGTAATTTGGTTTTCTAGGTATTTTGGCAAATCAATCAAAAGCAGAAAATATTAAAAACACAAATTTTATAAATGAGAATAAATGTTTCAATAGATTTAGATATTTTGAGATGTATCCATACTCAATAATTATTATCAGATTGAATTGAACAGTGTTTTTGTTTTTATACACATAAAAAATCAATGAATGTATCTAGATACTCTTTCTGTCTGAATCTACCCATGCACAACGGATACAATACAAATATAAACTCCTATTGCCTTTGGCAACACCATATTGTTCGATGTAGTTTAATTATTGTCCAAATCTCTTTGAAATTGCCTTTTGAGAATCATCTAATCAGAAATATCCAAAAAGTCGATCAATTTATTGATTTTATGTAAACAAACAAACAATTCAATTTCCCGGGAAAAGTAACACGCACACACACACAGAACCTAAGTAAAGGCAAATGTAATTGAATTCAACAAATACACATTTGGCTTATAAATCAATTTCGTCTGTATAGATGTAAATAATTTTCCAACGTGAACACACCGCATTTTCAATCAATGTACATACATACTCCTATATTCCAGGAAAATGAAGGTAGGGGGGATATATCTGATGGGACGTGAGTAGGTTCAAGTCCTCCTTCAAAAAAAAAAAAAAAAAAAACAAGAAAACTCTTCGATACTCTTCTAGACGTGAGAGATGTTCTGCATCACTGGAATACCGCTTCAAAAGTTTCACATAAGTTTCCTTTGAGCAGATGGATCAGAAGTTGTTTTCCTTTTTATTTTTGTTGTTGTTTTTTTTTTTTCTGTTTTAATTGAAGTCTTAAAAGTAAACTCAAAATCTACCAACCTACTTGCACTTGTATGTACATCAAACAAAAGGAGATGCCACTCTTGGTTTTCTTAATTGAAGAAGATTCATCAACTAATATAGCAAAGTTAGAAGTATGTAGGTCTATCTTCAACCGCACTAAATTTGATTGAGTTTAGGAAACTATTTGACTTCTTCCATAATTTCTTGACTTGTAATTTGGGCCCAATTTTTATAGCTCTTGTTAATTTAATGACTTCATATTGTGAACTTTAATTTAACAAAAAAAAAAAAACTAAACGTCATTGGTGCAAGAGCTGCCAATTAGCTGACAATAGCCAAATTCCTTCCAATTAACAACAAGTCTTTAAACTTCACTGTCAGATTGTAAGTTGACAATTTTTTCTCTGACTATGACTGAAGGATTGGTCGAATAGTTGACAGATGGAGAAGATTTCTTATATTTCACACTTAACAAACTGTCAGTAGTAGTTGTTAGATGTTTTAAGCATAAGCATCTGACAGTTAAAGCAAGTATGACAATTAACCAATTGGCCGACAGAAAATTCTGAACCACTATGCAACTGGTCCATAAAGTTGCCGGCAACTTATTTCCATAGTTTGCGGTTTCTCATGTCAAATAATGTAATTGAATTAAGAATTGCTCGGGTGAGGATATTAAAATTTTTGGTGGCAGACCTAAGAACAAAAACCGCAATAATCAATAAAAAATATTTCAACTCGATCTACATTTTCATGCATGTTTAAACTCGAAGCGAGAAATGTCATACAATTTTTTTCTAAACACACCCTAATTAATGTAGAGAAAGATACTAATTTTGGGAATAAAATTAATGTAATTTGAGTTAAAAAGTGAATAAAGCTTTATTTGAATCTTATAGATATGGATTACCAATAAAACACGTCTATAAATCATAACTCATTCTCATATGCTTCATTCAAATACCTTAACTTACTCATAATTCAACAAAATAAAAACAAACAATTGTTCAAAACTTTGTTGAATTACTTCTTGACATTTCATCAGCTGCGTAATATGTTAAATTGGCAGCACTTAGACACGCAATTACGAGTCTTCAATCATCCAGTTTCGTTCTCTTCGTAACTTTATTCGTTTTGTTTTTTTTGTTTTTTGTTTTAACAACAACTAAATACACGAAACTCAAGTCGTCTGTCTATCGTTTTGTCGCACGTTTGACAGCTGCTACCAATTCAGTTCGGTTCCGGTAAATTTAATTGCCTCACTTTACTCCCAGTGTGTGGGTTCGGTACGGTACGAGAGTATACTCACTGCACAACACACATAAACAATCATATGAAAACAGAAGCACGTTTGCGTATACTCGTATAATCCGTTGCCATTCATAACGTTGTCATGATGCTGCATCACTGGAGTACCGAGTACCAAGTTCCAAGTACCGTACCGCATCATTTTTCTAGCATCTCTCCACAATGCATCATCTGCCACAACTACGGCAGCATGGGTAACGGCAACGACAGCGGCACACTTTTACATCAAAGTGAACCGGGAAACGCTAAAAATACGCGTACGGTGAAAAGCAAGTTGAAATCGAGATCAAAATCGAAATAGTAAAGGAAAAACGCTGGCACTGCACTGCCGAGCTGAGGTAAACAATGCTACCTGACGCGAAGACGGGCTGATCGGGGTTCCCTTCCGTCCGTCCGTGGCACTCTGCCACTAACATTCGATATGAGTCTTGTACCATGGTGATGGTGCAAATGGAAATCTGGGAGTGTGAAGGGCAGGAAGAACCTAGGAATTTTTCGATTTCCTTGTTGCTTCTATAGCAAGGTGCACTTTATCAAAGAAAATTCTCTGATAGATTGTGTGTGTGTGTGTGGTTTTTTTTTCTGTTTTTATTGTGTTCCCTGGGTGCGACTTCAAGAGCAGTTCTGAAAAATTGAAAATTCTGCAAAATAAACCATGAATATTAATCTGAATGACTATTGAACACAAATACCATCAATTTCCTTACCCGGAAAAACAGCTTTTCTTTTCTTTTCATTTGTTTTCTTGTTTTTTCTTCAAGTAAGTGCTTAAGTCGGGGTGAGTAAGAGTAAAACCGTTTTTTATAGTTTTATAGCATTTTCTCATTTCTTCTTGAACTTTAGTAAAAGTATTGGTTTCTTGGGAAAAAATAAGTCGAGGTTTTAAATGTCTAAAAATGCATAATCTTTTAAATCTTCTTCTTCAACTCCTATTTCTTCAGAAATCAGTTTTAAGAAAAGTGGGTAAAATGCCACGCCCTCTTAGTGAGAAAATTCTTGTTTTAATTTTTATCTTCCTATGCACTTTGACACGAGAATTTGAAGTGCTGATATTCATTGATACCAATTATTAAAAAGTGGGAAGTTGCCACGCCCACCAGATCGAAAATTAAATTAAAAAAATAAAATTGTATGTGTTTTGCAAGATTCGTACTTTGAGGGAAATTTAGAGACATAACTATTAAAGGAAGTGTACTATAATTTGATGATCTGTCAGCGAGTCAGTCAGTAACGGGTTTTTCGATTTTTGAGGGACTGTATCTCAGGAAAAACTTGTGCTATAAATATGAAATTTGGTGCCTTGACCAACCTATCAAATTGAATATTGCGTACTTTAAATTTAAATTTTCTGACTGGTTAATTTGGTTGGGGGGAGGGCCAAAATTGAGACAAGTTTATGTTCTTTTCATAAGATTCCGAAGGCATTTTGACAAATTATTGGCTCTTCTTGACTTATGGATGTCAAAATGAATCTTATGGATTTATACACATGATTTGCTGGTTTTAGCTTTTCACGGAAATGAATCTTGATTGAAGTATTTTGTCAAAGTTTGACGTTGTTGTGAATAATATTGTCCAGTTGAGTTTTCAATATCACTATTGCTTTAAAAACTAACTGCCCTTTTCTAATAATCCATCAATCATTTTTCGAATTTTTGACACATAAGGTGTACTCTAAATTTGATTTATCAACACTTATTCGGTCACCCTTTATGTCTACATAAGTATAACAAGTTAAAATTGAATTGAGTTATTTATGTATTTAAAAACTTGTGTAAGTCTTGAGATTTTTCAAAATAATTTCACTCGTATATGACTCGTGATAAAAGGTAATTATGACTTAATTTTTTTCACACATTTTTCTGAAATTTATTCAAAGTAAAGAACGTGATGTCCCAATTTATGTAAACTTTCATATACATTTTTATGATTTCATTATTCAACTTCCCAAACTTTCGATTGATATTGACTCAAAAGTCATTGACACATATTTGTCATATCGAATAATAATTTCATAACCTTAAATAATTTCAACTCAACTCACCTCCACCAAAACCTGAACCTGGACATCATACCCTCAAACATATGAGTATCAGTATGTGTCTCTCTTCGTATAGTATTTCTATAAAAGGATGTAAAAAAAAATAAACCCACTGAAGGTTACCCTTACCCTGATGATGTACAATGTACATGGTATTTCCAACCCCTTTTTTGAAAATTTAAACTAAAAAAAAAAAATATTAAAAATATCACTCATTCTGCTTTCTATATCTTGTTATACCAATGTTGTTGCAAAACAATGAAAATCAAGGTCAACCTTATGCTACCTTATAAAAGTTCATCCAAACTGAAATGTGAATGTGAAAATGAAAATGATGGGTTGAGTTGGGTTCTTGTTTTTTTTGTACCTTTATTTAGAGATAGAGAGAGAGAGAAAGGATGGGTTGAAAATGCCTTCAGGGGTAATAAGTAAATATCCCTCTTCCTTTGTATATGATGAGTAGCTACCTGTGTATATGTAATTTAAGACATATGTATTTACAGATACATAGCTATTTTGCACACAAAATATCAAATATAAATCTTCATAAAAGGGAAACTGTTGTAAGTTACAATGCCCGAGCTTTAATGAATTTCGGTGTGCCACGAGGATAGATGAGAGGGTGAGTGGTGAGGGAGGGTGGGTTGGGTATACCAGTTCAAACTTCCCTCTACACTCTTTTATACAGTTGCAAAGGTCAAAAGGTTTTTGTGATGCAAGGGAAAAAAGTTAACTCGATGGGTGCCGACATGTTGTTAGATTTTGTGCTAAAAAGGTACAAAACCACTCGTAATGTGGGGGGGGGGAGAGAAAAAGCTCTCAAATTTTAAAGGAATTAAAAAAAAATGTTAAAAATGTAAGAAAATTAATGAAAACATTCAAAAAGTGCAGCCAAATTAACTCACTATTATTTTTTGTTGTAATTTTTTGATGCATGCAATTTTAGGGGGATAACAAAGTCGTGGTAAGTGGGTATAAGTAACATAAATGGCAATAAATTAGCTGATAAGGTACACTTGAGAAAGTTTGTTGTATTTGTCAAAAATAGATTAATATTCGACAGCAAAATATGGGTTTTTAGATACTTGGAAAATGTTTAATCCCCAGTCACTTAATAATTGTGCATACATCAGACCCTGGGGGTAAATTCAATAGATGTGATTTATACATATTTTACCAAAAAGTAACATCACAGCAATGTAAATGTTGTCATAATTTGCCAAAAAAAAAAAAATCCACCTTCCACTTAACCGGGTATAGAGTATAGATACCCTATTCCCTCTATCACAGATTTTCTTATTTTGTTTTTATTCATTTTTACATTCATCTTTGTTAAAAAAAAACATACAGAAAAGCTGCATTTAAAAGAGTGTGACCTTTACAGACGCGGTTCTATTCTCAAGTTGGTAAAACCCTAATACCCTTTTGAAATGAGACTTTGTTTTATATTTATGGAAATACATATTCATTTTCATAAAGATACAAAAGCTTCAACTTCAAAATCATATTTCAAATAGCAACAAACCATAATTGATATGAAAAAGGGGAAAAAAACCCTTTTTTCTAAATTAATCTATTAAATTAATTTTATTGAAAACTTTAAGTTCTATGATTTAAGATTTGTTCATCTCTATAAGTCGTGTTAATCTATAAATAATTTTATTTCCAAATCACCACTAGTTTGTGGTTAAATTGGTGGTTTTGAAAATTTAACACTACCCACTTATCACTTAGTGATTTGGCCAAAACCACAAAAAGGCCTTCATCGTTTCACCTTGATTTTAACTGGCCTAGGTACTCTTCCCCAGCCTCCATTAACCAACTATTATAAGGTTTTAATTAATTTCTGTGTATGTATATGATCCACCAGCTTAAAGTAGCAAAAAAACACAATACAAAAAACATAGGATTGTAAGTAGGATTGTAAGTATCCCCATTATTATGGACAGGGATATAGACTCACCGTCAATTTACAACAAAAGTATCTACCTACCTACTAAGCCGCATCAGAGAAACTATATCAAATTACGGATACATGTAAGAGTATATACAAATACAGACACACACGTTAAATGTGAGAGATCTAATATCATTTTGACTTACATTATAATACCACTGACCGTTAAATTATCCGATTATATGCAAAGCTGGTTTGAATTTGTATAAGAAAACTAAGAACAAAGCAGATTAATGTCAGTTTCCATTTCAACCAATGTTACATCATCATTATGCATTTGTGTGTGTGTGTGTTTCTACCGGTTAACTGGCAATAAAGATAGATACCCTTACACTTTTGACCGATACCTCAGTCAGAGGTACCCTTAATACCCTACGGGTGGTGCGGTAGTGGTGGGTTGCATACAAAGTGTGCGAGAAATGCAACAACTGTCAAACTAACTGACACAAGGTGCTGGTGTGTGAGAAGAAAGTTTTTGCATTTGCAGCCCTCTCTGTTGACAATTTGGTGAACTTCTGCATTAGATGGGGATATATTCGAATGACACGATTCGCTCGGCATCAGCAATAAAGTTTGTACCCATCTACGTCGACATCGGATGAAACTTTCAAGTTAACAAGAAAAGATAAATTTTATTCGTCATTTTTTATTTTTTTTTTTTTTGTTAAATGCTAAAGCCATGTTTTCAAAAAGTTTCTTAACGAGAGTTTAAAATTTCAATGTCAATTGTTGGAAGTATTGAAAATGTTTGAATTACCTGAATTGAAAGCATAAATAACATGATGGCGATATGGCATGACAGGAACGGGTACTATAAACTCTCTGGACAGAAATACACACAAAGAGTTTAGAAAGCAGAGGGTCTTTCATGAAGAGCTTTGTATCTTTCGATTTAAAAATAAAGCAGTGGATGTGAGAGATCGTCAAAATTTGGTATCCTTTTGATCAGTTTTCGACAACTCCATATGCGGAGCCTTATCAGTGAAACCCTAATAAACGCATTGTCCAAGATCGGGCTCAGTTTCTAGAAAAAAACTATTAATGGTATATGGCAATTTTATCATTTAGGTTTGTTTGATTGAAAAAATGACATCTAATTTGACAGATGAAACTTAAACAATTTATATCGCAACATTCTATTGTCAATACTTAGAAGTCACCATTGAAACATATTTCTCGGATCTAGCATTTTTTAAATGAAGTATGGTTCTTCTTATTTGATTTTAACATTTGTATAAGAAGTCATAACTGCCAAAGGCTTTTTTTCCAGGATAAATTTCATTCTCAAAAACGAAATAACTTTCAGACGCTTATCTGTCAAACAAATACCACTAAGTGGCAACTCTGAATGTAATTAAATGATTTTTTTTTAAACAAAAAACCTATGGAAGCGACATCTATCATAAATAAATCGTTAATTTTTGACTTTTTTTCTCAAAAGACGCAAATTCTTTCCACTACCACAGATTTAGATAAATCCCAACTTTTCCAATGAAAGAAATGTAAAAAATAAGATACCAAAGAAGGAATAATGCCGAAGGAAAAGTGGGTGCTAATGCTAAATATGGGATAGGTTATCTTTGTCTGGAAGAGCCACGATTCCAACCAACAACCTACCGTGCGTTGTCTCCGTTGTTCTTGTTGTTTTTTATCTTTCTCTAATATTCTTAATTCTCTTATTTAAATTGTGGTAATTTTTCTCTTTTCTTTCTTTCTTTCATTTCGTAGGTAGGCTTATCTTTATATTTGCAATTTTTTTTTAAGCTCATTACTTAAAAGACAAATTCGAATCAATTTATAAACAACAGAAGAAAGTCTTAAAATCTTTTTTTTTTTTTTGCTTTTTATTAGTCAAACATTTTTAAAGTCATTGGCAGTAAGAGATGATTTGAAATTTATTTGTATTTGGTGGGGAAATGGTATATAAATTGACATCTGTTGTTTTTTAAATATTTTTACTTAACTTATTTCTTTTCTTTTCTGTTTGCTTATCGACCTTAAGGATGACAAAATTAAGTCACTGTAAAAGATTAATTAATTCAATGACATATTTTTTTAATCAATCACACCTAAATAAAAAAAAAAACGCTCAAAAATGAAATCAGTGTTTGGACTCATTTTTCAATCTTTAGTCAAAGAATCAAACATTTTTTGGTAAATTTAGGGGTTGAGACTGGAACAGGCTTGAGTGGTTCTTAAAATACAACTCAACAAAATACAGCTTAAAAAAGAAGGAATTTAGAGGGATTCACTTGGAAACCGGACTTATCAACTGCATCACAAACTTTGCGAGAACTTGACTGAAATAATTTGTTAACCAGTTTTTTTTTAATAGATTCTTGTTCTAATATAGTCAAGACCGAAAAAGGGCGTTCTATCAGGTTTTTTTTCTTGCATATGAACATAGTTTTGTTCATTCCAAACCCCTTGAAATTTGAGTAGACTGATTTGATTAAAATTGGGTACATAACATTTTCAAGAAATTTACGAATGGAACTCGACAGCTGCAGGATATTGACTTGAGTCCTTTTGAACCTTCTATTCTTGAAAACAAGTTATGAAATTTATTTATTGGATTATTCAAATGGCTTTCGTCTTATAAAATTTCTGTTAAAATTTTGACAAAGTTGTGGGTCTTTTTCAAAGATGACTAATTGGATCTTATGGCTGTATAATTGGTCTGATGGTTTGGGTTTTTGAGTTAATTCAATCTTGTGTATGGTTGAAGATAAATAGAGTTAATATCTTGCATGACTTTAATAATGAAACTGTAAGAAAAAAAAAGTTTTCATACGACTTCTAATGATTGAAAATGTCAAGAGATCAAATACAAATTAACCTTTGCCTTTAAATGCATCTTGTTGTTATAGGCATTAAAAAATTCAAAAGACGAGTTTCTTAGATTGTGTGAGCGAATGGTTAATGGTGGTTAAATTAATAAATATTGTGTTAAGCTATAACCAGATTGTCACTGATGGTGTATTAATTAACGTCGTTATGATGTTACATTGCAGTTAATATGTTTGTGCACTTTAATGTGTGCATCCATAGGCGGTAAAAGATATGTTTAAATTGTGGAAGTCTTACAACTTATTTGTTTGCTCAACTATCTGACGGTATATTTTTAGTTACACAATTTTGTCAAATATAATAAAATATAATTAATAGTTTTTTATGATAAATACGTTTTGACTTCTTTTTTTATGACCAGATAAAAAAAAATCTGTAAATATTGTTATCAGCAAAGTTTCGTAACTTAGGTCACAACTCAGCCCAGGAACTGCAGAATTTTTTTTACTAGCCACGGCGACTTCCGACTCTTTCCATAACTCAAAATTCGGTGTGGAATTTCGGTATCTGTTTTCCCCTTCAATAACCGTATTTTGAAAGCCACATCAAAAAAGATGAGAGCAAAAGTTTTTTTTTCGGAAAAATAACCCAACTTGATATTCAAATATCTCAAAATCCCACAAATACCACTTTCATTCTTGTATACTCGTAGATGCCCATTTTAACTATGCTCCATAAAATACTAACCCATACCCCCTCATCAAATTCCTCTACCAAAATTTGTAGAACATAAATTGAAATGTTAAGATTATCACATCCATTGTTTACTTGCTACTTAAATCAAAAGTAAAAAAAAAAACACTATTCCAAAGCTTCGTGAATATTTGAAGACATGTAAAGAGAAAAGCCATATCTAAAGCCGCCTTCCTTCGAAGGTCAGATTTAGAACCATTTTCTTAAACTTGACAAAAATAACAAAAGACTGAAAATGTGAGATGAATATAAAAGAACGTGAATTATACTTTTCTTCTTCTTCATTTTTTTTTTAACTTGCAACGCAGCATTTGAAGCTTGCACATTTAATTTTCCCAACGCCATTTGTTTCCTTTTCCTTCCCCCTTTCCTTTGGTTCTTATTATTTTTTTGTCATTACTTACTCGTCGTCGTAGTAGATCTTTGAACCATCATATCCATTTAAACATCGCTGAGCTTGTAGAAGGACTTACTTTCGTCACCCTCTTGAGACTCATTTCAAAAATTCAAATTCTCCTGGTGATGCTTTTAATCAAAATCCAGTTCAACCGAGAAACACGGGAAAAGGGTGAATTCTTGGGATTAATAATACCCTATATATGTACATATATGTATGTACATTGTATGTATGTACATAGGTATATAATGTAGCTTCTTGTTTGTTTAAGGGCTCTGCATCAGCATGCCTCCCAAAAAACAAACCCGCATCCGTAGCTGAAGCCGAGCCTATGGAATTGCTCTGCACCCATATTTTCAGTTTCTTGCATTTTCCTCTTAAAAACAATGGAAATTCCGTTCGACTTGTTGGCTCTTACTTAGTGCGTCGTCGTTGTCGTGTCGGTTTTCCGTAACGTCTCGTCCCGTCCCGTCAGTCCGCATCCGATCCTGGCCTCGCTTTAGAATTTTTCGCATCCGTGGTTACAAGTTTTTGTTGTAGAGGTACCTGGTTAAGGTACCGTGCTTATTTTTTTGTTTTTCATTTTTTTTTTTTTAACTTACTTTAACAGAAATTTTCACTGCGAAGCAACAACGACGACGATGCGATGTGAAAATTAAGGTTTTCATCTTGGCCTGGAACGGGTTAATACTCGTATCTTTGAGTTCACAACTTTTGTGTGTTCTGTGTAAACGCAGCTAAAAGGGGTTTGTTTGTTTGAATATACGACTATGACGACGACAGCAACGACTCTGCGTTTGCATTGCCAGCGCGTTGCGATGATGTAACGCTTTTGTCATAAGCGTCACCCGTCAAGTTGCATTTTGCCATTTTTATGCAAAAATGAATTTATTTTGTTGTTATTCGTCGTGTGTGTGTGGGGGGTGTAGTGCAGTGCATGAGGTGCAAAACGATGTTTAGGGTGCAAAGTACCTTTGCAGCTCACCCCTTTCCATCGTCCCTCGTCGCACCCCCTTGACTTTGAGAATTTATTGCAAAATTCTACATGCATATGGGTATATGACGAGGCAAGGGTATGGTTACATGAGCTTCATGATTTTATATGCCATTTTTTCTGTGGCAAGTTTTTCTTTGTGGGTATAAATTTTTAAGGGTTGTAGCAATGATAGCTATATTTCGTTTTTAAGGTAAGGGAGTACACTTTTGAAACAATGAATGCCGAGGGTATGAAATAACATAGCAAAGGTCAAAGAAGTTTTTCAACACAATGTCACGCAAGCAAAGTTGAGGCTTTAGAATAGATAGGGTGTCGGCGGCGCGGCGGTCGGTATCGGTATCGGTGGTGGTTTTAATAAGAACAAAGCCCCAAAGATAATGATGAGACGATGTTAAGGTGAATGATTTTGAAGTTTTGATTTTTAGTGTCATATTACAGTTTTTTTTTTGTGGTATAAAATTTGTGGTGTCTACTATGAAATTTGATTGGTTTGTATATATTTTTTTTTTTTGATGTTGACGTAAAATTTACTTAGTAATTTGAAGAATTGAAAAATCGCATGAAGATTTCCATCAATGAAGATTTTTGACTTTTGACATTTGATTTCTTATGCTTTACATATTTTCAAATAGAGCTGTCAAAATTAATTAATGTCAATTTGAAGTCTGGTATCGTTTCGAATATCATAACAATATGCTTAAAAAACCTAATATTTGTTCCTAAATATTGACTCTAAACTAAGGTAAGTTAGTTTTAAAAATAAATTCGCAAAAAACTGGGAATAGTTTCCGCAAATTTTGGTCTAAAATCCTCCAGTGTTTTCTCGGTTTCAATTTAAATTATTTTCGAAAAAAATTCTAGGGGAAAAGTTCTAGATAACTATTAAAAATAAATGTATGACACATGGTCATAAATCGTTTCATTTATCTAACGGTCGCCAAATTTCTTTTCCATATCAATCAATTCAATAAATATTTCTAGTCGTGCAAAAAATACAGTTCCATTTCAAAGATTAGTTTTGTACAAATCCTTATCTTTAATTTTTGCAAATAAAACAGACTATGTATTTCATTAGTTGGGTAAAATTAAAAAAAGGAATGATGTGACTTTCAATAGTGAATAATAATTTTTATTTATTTTTCTTATCAAGAACTTTGAAATAAATTTACAAATGACATAAGATATTTATTTCTTATACTTAAACTACATAAATATTCGCTTCAGTGGACTATTATATTAATAACTGCCTTTCTTGAAAATCAGAACGCTTTTTATGGTGACCATATTTTTAAGATGACCTCTTTACTTTAGTATCAATTCCTAAGGACATCTCACCCGCAAAAGTCCCAAGTATTTATCAAAGAGATTATCCAAAAAATCCTTCCAATCTCTGTCAAAATTATTTTGAAACTTAAATGTTAAATGTATAATTTTGTCAATTCGAATTAACTTTAAATCACTTAAGATAAAATCGAATGAAAAACGTCTTAGTAAAAAATTGTGACGTTCTAAATGTTGTAAAGATTAGGTACTTAAAAAATAAAACTAATTTCTTACCATTCCTGTGTCATTGAAACTCTCATTTTATCCTCGTTTCGTTGTAAATTAATTAATCCAAAACAATGTTACAGCAGCTGATTATAGATTAATAATAATTAAGGTACAGGTAGATTGGTAAGTATGTATATTCCTCTTTTTTAACACTTTCGCTAAAATACAAAAGAAGAAAAAAAAAATGCATACACATTCAGAGTGTGCTCTCCTTTTCACCACACTTTTTTTATATTTTCATAATCATATATACACCTAAGGTACTCCCCCACACATTAAAAAAAAAAGAAGATAGGGATTTTATTTTTACCACACTTCTCGCGAGGAAGATTACAGAGATAAACGAGAGAACTATATTAAAACAAAACAAGATTAGAAAGAAAAAAAAATATTAAAAAGAAACAAGCATTTTAAATTTCACTCAAAAACTTATTATTTTTCTTTTAAAAACACATCAAATAGAGTGACACGCAAAATAAAACCGATTTTATCTACCCCCTTTGCGATAAACGGTAAACTGAATTGCATTAGATATTCACCACACTTAAAAGATGAAAGGTAGATATAGAAAAAAAAAATGATTCCCAACAAAATAGAAGACATCTAAGGGTACATAATTCTTTCATGTTTCCAAAATGATGATGGTTGTAAATTTTGGAAAAAAATGAAAATTCACCACAATTTGCTTTTCGAAGGGATTTTAAATACACTACACTTTGTTCACAGGAAATTGTTGAAATCTTCCCTTCATCATCGTTGCGTAAACATTGTTGTATACTCTCTTGAATTCAATTCTAAACTGGTCAAACCGACGAAGGACCAACCAACCGCTCGACTCCTGTGAGATGCTTTTAGTTTATTAATTTGACACTAACCCCCGTTTGCAGTAAGAAGCACGCATAAAAATGGTGAAAATTCACCTCGCTAAGAGGATTAAATTTTTATATCCACTTCTTTGACGTTTACATATCATGTGTTTCCCGAAGAAGTACCCCGAAGGTTTGTTCTTTCTTCTAACGAGACCGGGACCATAAACGGGAAGAACAACCACCGAACTCTGCTGTTGACCGAGAAACTATCTTGACAGTATTATCCTACCTTGCATTGAGGGGTTTATTGTCAAAGTGTCTCATCAGAGAAAAGTCACCTCGACCTCACGAGAAGATGACAGGAAGAGAGTGGAGACAAAAAAAAAACATAAAAAGAGATGTGTACTAAAATTAAATTGATTGGTTGTCTTATGCGTCGAATGCGCGCGTTTTACAAACGTCAATTTCAAGTCGCAACCGTGTTTGGCTCCGGGAATACAGTTTTTTTTTTTGTTCTTTCTCTTTGACTTTTACTTCACTTCACTCTACTTCGTCATTCCAATTCCAGCCCACAAACAACGGCTGACGGGCTGACGGGCTGACCCAATGCAATGCATAATGGAGGTATTCTACTTATTCGTCAATCGTCAACGGACGGCGAACAGAAACGGAAATTAACACAAAATAAACAACGGTGCTTAATGTGTAAACACGGCCCGTTCGAATGTGTACACTAGGTTTGTTGTTTTATTTTTTTTTGTCTTCTATTTTTTTAACTCGCTGTCAGTTCAATACGCGTGGAAGGTTGGATAAACAAAAATTAAAGTGAAAAACAGATTTCCCCCGAAAAGGTGTGTTTCTCAATGCAAATGACACTAAATCAAATAAAAAAGACAAGAAAAACGGTACCGGTTCTTTCATTTATTTACAAATTGAAGATTTAATTATTTTTTTTATAAACAGAAAAAAATTTCAATGCGAAGGTTACGCTGCACACAATTATTATTGATGGCTTCGAAAAATTGTACTCGTTTAACCGCACCGCCCGGCATCTGTTCGCATGCAATGCTCTCTCGAAACTGTGCGATGTGTGATCCAGAGTCACATAATGTACTGCTCGTACTCTTGCTCGTTCTCGTGCTTCCGGGGGTTAAACAATCGACTGTGTAGTTTGTTGTTGTTTTGGTATGACAGTTGTGAATGTCAGCTGTGATGGTGCGTGCGCCTTAAGTCAAATGTGACTAGATACGAATGTGGATGTATGCAATGTAAAAATATTGATATTTCAATGAAAATCTTCAAAATTTCTCAATTTCAGTGCGAGTGGAGGGAATTTGATATGCAAACATAAATTGGGATTTTGTTTTGAACATCAACCTCAAGCGGTGGATGTATGAAACTAGAAACTGGCCGTTATTGTTTAAAATTTGAGTGATGTCAAAATTTGGATGGAACATGTAAGATTGATTTTTATGAGCTTGAAGGAAAACATAATCAAATTATTAAAAATGATTGAAATGCATACAGAAGCCAATCTAGCTTCTGTCAAAAGTCAAACGCGCTAGTATAATGTCAGCCATTTTTGACAAAAAACTTTGGTAATTTTTAAAATGTGTTCAAACATTGTTATTACAATTTTAATAATCAAATCATAAAAGATATTTAAATAAGTAAATTTGTAATGTTCAGTTAATGTCATTTTTCAAATATAGTGAATGTCATGTCATGTTATTTTTTCAATGCAGATATAAGATGTCAAAATTGGAATGTGTCATTTTGGGCTCCTTTAAAACCCAAAATCTTTAACGTCTTTTTCTGTAATTCTTCTATTGTTGGGTAGTTTGTGAGTAGGTACTTCAAATTTTAGTAAACGTTTTTTTATTTCAATGTTTAATTGCAAAACATATGTTCATAAATAAATAAGACATATAATTCAGACAAAATAAACAGATTAAAAGGTGATTATGATAATTTTTTCTTGTATATTTCATTCGACGGATATTAAAAAACCCTGATTCAAATTCTAGTGGGCTACATTCGTCGTTTTTCAACTTCAACTCATCAATAGGCAAATTTATATACTTTAACTACGGTTGAACTTCTTTTAACAGATCTAAACCATTGAATTTAATTTTCTCAACCACGCATAGAACATTTGACTATGATTATGCAACTGCGCCTTATTGATTTATTTTTCTTTTTAGAATGAATTTTTTATACTTAAACTTTTGAAATAGTTAATAGTTGTTTTCTACTCCATACCGTTTTGAGCGCCACCTTTATTCTCATAATTAAATCGACAATTCAGAAGAATTTAATTGTGTGCTTTATGGAGTTAACTTTTACAGACCGAAATAAGTCTTATTTGAAACATTTGAATTGCAAAGTTCTGTCAGTTAATGATTTGAACTAAACGCAATTCAACAGAATATAAAAAAAGTATGACACTAAAAAAGCTTACTTTTAACTAATAGAATTATAATAAATAGTGATTTACTTACCATCATAACATTTATTGAAATAAATCAATAACTCATTCCTTAGCAATAAAAAAAAATGTCCACTTACGCCTCCGAATGAAAAAAAATAATTATGAATAATTACTAATAAAAAACCTTAGTATAACTGTTATATATCAATCATTATTTTGCAATTTTTGTGAAAGAAATCATTTGTAGAAAAACAGTCACTATCTTGATATTTACTTGGCTCTTGTTTTATAACATTTTACCTATGTAATAAAATAAAATGGGACATTTTAGAAACTTAAATTAAATTGCGGGAAAAGTTAAAATATTAAAACAATGAGTTTCTAGAAGCATATAATACTCAACAAAATGACAATTTCGAATAAAAAGTATTTATAAAAATCGATTTCAAAAGTTGTTGAGTGTAAGAAATCCTTTAAAACTTAAATATTGATAATTTATTTTTAAAGTACCTTTAAGGATAAAAATTTCTTTTATCTAACTTTCGTTGAAGAGTATTTTTGATACAGACAATAAGTTGGAAAACCGCCCTAACTAAGCTTACCAAAACACATACAGCTCTACTGTGGCGTATAAGTTTTTTTTTTTAGTTTTATTATATTCTATGAAATAAATTTGTATTTCCGATCTTTAATATGACCAAAGGAAATTATTTTAGCTGGTAAAACTGAAGGTTACCTATATTTCACTAAAATTCTCGCCCTACCACCAAAAAGTAAGATATCTCACATTTCATTCAAAGAATTATCCACCTGTCCATTGTTACTTTGAAAATTACTTTTCTAATATAAAACAAAAATCTCTTCCTACGGAAAAATTTGTGCTTATTATGAATTTGTCGATTAAAAGAAGAAATGAAACATTTTTCAATAATACTGGAAGACTTCAACAGTAAATTCTAAGACTTCAACATTTCAAAGGTTTTACAATAACATTACACGAAGACTTTTTATTGAAAGGATAGAAACCTTTTCCTGTGCTGATGGTGTTTCATTTCGGTTTTCATCATAAAAAGTGAATAATAAATTTTTCGAGAAATAAGAAAAAATACAGAACGTTATTATTTATTTTCTTTTTTTATTTCCTTTCTGTTGTTTCTGTTTGGTTTATGTTGTTGTCTATTATTGTTTTCGAAAAACACATTCAAGATTCTCAATAATATATTATTAATATTTTTTTTGTTTTTATTCTTTTTTTTTTCTTACGTGTAAACCATTTATTTATGTAGCTTTATGTTGAAATATGTATATATAGAATATGTAGTTACAATAATAATTGTTTTAGTAGCTCAAAACTTATATTGTATAAATAATTATAATATAATTATATTACTTTTTGTAGGTCATATAAATTTAAATCTATTTTAAAACCGTTTCATTTTTTTAAATTTTATTCATTCCATTCACTTAAATATGCCCTGGTTGTTATTTTTGATTCTCTTTATTCATTATAAAATAAAAGACTATAAACATTATCATAGTAGGTAGGTAGGTACTTATTGTAATATAATTTGTATTTGTTTTTTTTTTTTTGTAATTTTGTTTTTCCTTTTATATATTTCCATGACAAAAAATGTAAAATTATAAACAGTTTTTTTTCCTTAAATTACTTTTCTGTTATTTTTAAAATTTTTTAAATGTATTCCTATAATGTTTTGTTAATTGTTTAATTAAATTTTTTAATCTTGAACAGTCTTATATCACTTTTTCTTTTCTCGTCTTCTCAAATTAACACTAAATCGTTTCTTTTTTTCATTTTTGTTTGTTTGTTTATAAAATTAAATCTTTCGCATAGGCGATTAATTAAAAAACAAATTGTTTATTAGAAATATCTTGTAGGTTTTTGTTTTTTTCTTTTTGTTATTAATTAAATAAGCAGTAAATCCTGTCGTCCTGTTTCAAGTGTATGAGTTTATTTAGTTTATAATATTTGTGTTGTTTTTATTTTATTTCATTTTGTTTTTGTTTAAATACTAAGTACTTATTTATTGATGAGTGCAGAAATGTACAGAGTGAAATATGAGGGATTTTTGTATTTTAAGAATTTTTTGTTTCAAAGTGTGTGATAGAATCACTGGTGAATTACTAACATGTTTGTGAGATAACCATTGCTGCCGGATTGTGGATTATAAAGAATTTGTTGTTGTTTATTTGTTACTGTTATATCTGCTTATTTGTTTTTTAATTACAAACATAATAATTGTATTTATCTTCAACCACAATCTTAATTTAAACCAATATTTAAAATAATTAAGTATATAACAATAATTTTCTTTTTACACTTTATAACAGACTCAATGAACAACAAGGACGAAATTACAAACTTAACAAAAAAAAATTGTATATATATTAAATTTTATTTATTTACAATTTAAATAAAAAATATTTTCTAACAGATTTTCTATACATACAAAAAAAATAATAATGTTTCTACTAAATTTAATTTTATTCTCTGCATTTCACTCGCTCTTTTGCAATATCTCCATCTGTTCGAGCTCTGTTTTTTTTTTTTCTTTTTCTTATTTTTTTTTAAATTTATATATCGTTGGTAAAAAAATTGGTAAAAATATCTTAAGCTCTTCTCACTCTCTCTCGATCTGAATATTACTCTCGCTCTCTCTCTGTCTCTTAGGATTCTGGTTCTGTTGCTGAAGATGATGATGAGCTACTTATGCTCGGATCCTTTCCCTATCTGGGCTTTAGATCGTTCTTTGGAGAAAAACTCTCTTCAACAGGACGATTTAGCGCCAAGGTTTGGTCAACGATGACAGGCGTGTCTATGAACGGTGTACTTTGCAAATTTGCTTCGAATTCACTCTTGATGCTAACCAACATTTTCTGTTGGCGTTGGTGCTCTTCCTGGAAAGATACAAAATATTTTTAAAATCAAATTTACTCTTCAATGCCATTTAAGAGAGTTTTGATGTTAGTGGGTTTAAGAAAAGTGTATTTAGGGCTTGAGCAACAATTTTGAATAAAAACTTATTTAAGTTTATATTAACTAGCAAGATCTTTGCAGAAGTGAACTTGGCAATTCAAGAACAATAGAATTGCTCTCTCTCATTCTTCGGAGTCTGAGATTCTCTTAACTTATTCTCTTGTTTCTTTACAGTGATCATTTCTAATTTAATTTCGTTTCAATAAAATATTATTACTTACAAAAATTTCATTCAGCTTTAGATCGGTATTTGGTAGGGTAAAATTATTGCACTGACCCCTTAGCTCCGTTGTGGCACTCTCAATATGATTAAGGGAACGATTTATCTGTTGAAAGGAATTCGAGATCACCTGGCAGATTTCTGCAGAGAAAAACACATAAACCGAAAAAAATACAAGTTAGATCGATACAAGAATTATTCAACATGATTGCTTCACCTCTCACCTTTACCAGTGCTCTCATTATAAATTAATCTTCTCTTTGGAGATTCTTGTGTCCGCTGATGGTGGTCCTCGGTATCGGCCGACGGAGAAACCCTTCCATCGGACGAACTTTCCGAATGTGTACGTTTCAACACCGAAGACGAACCAGGCGACCGAAATGGCCGTGGCAGTGGCACATCTGCAGTGGGTGGTGGTGAGGTGATAAGGGCGAATTCCTGACATGAGATGCAGTCATTTTGAGGACCGCCAGTTTCGTAGAAGCAATTGCATGTACTATTCGGGAGTGGCGGCACCCGACTCTGAGGACTGTGAAAGAATTCCTCCTCCTTGACTTTGACGGTAGTGGCTGATGGTGGTTCCTCGGATTTGACACTGCTAATGCGCTGCAGGACAGACGGTCGGTTCTGCACTCCCGAGCCGTTGGTGCTGGTTGAATCACTTGACGCTTCATCCCGATTGACAACAGGTGACATGGGTGACGATTGAGGACTCTGCATGCCTCGAGCGCTGCGCAAGTTCTTCGCCACAACATCCACGCTCTTCGATATCGACGACTTGACCGTGTCCGCCTCGGGTGGGATCAGTGCAAGTGGCGGGGTTTTCGTTGAACGAATCGAACAACTGGAAGCGGCTCTCACCGCTGCCGGACTCATGCCACTCGCTGTTTGACTAGAATCCTTGTGTGAGTCATGATGCGTCTGATGATGGGTATTTGACGTCGAGGCGTCGTTCTCATCGTCATCGCCGTTCTTTTGCAGATTCTGAATCAGACACAGAACTGCCTTCTCCAGTTGCTGGGGATTCTCCGATGCGGGTATGTCCAGCGACGATGAGAGCGGGATTTTCGCGTTGATGATGAGCGAGAATTTGTTTTTCATTTCCTGGACTCGACGTCGTCCCTCCTCGTCGCTGACCAACGTATTGATACACACAAACGAGTGAACCTTATTTGTTTCCTTATCGATTTCCAAGAAGCCCTTAGTCTGAAGATAGATGAAGCGGTTGTTGCGGGTGAGAAGACGGTAACAGGATTCGCCGTAGTCGCTCTTGCAATCGTACACTGTGGGAAAAAAATTCAAGATTTAGTCAAAATTTGATGTTTGGATTTGGATTTTCAAGCTTACTCTGCCTTAACGCCACAATCACCCATCGCACATCGTCCTGGTGCATGAAAGTGAACGGACTCAGGCCCGTCACTTCACCCTTCATATAGCCGG
The DNA here is from genome assembly GCA_905146935.1 of Scaeva pyrastri. Taxonomy (NCBI): domain Eukaryota; kingdom Metazoa; phylum Arthropoda; class Insecta; order Diptera; family Syrphidae; genus Scaeva; species Scaeva pyrastri. Next base: position 12,618,052 of record LR989929.1, on the reverse strand, counting down.
CCACAAGGCCAATCCTTTGATCACAGTCAATGATGCGTCCATCGATGAGATGGCGGGTTTGGTATTCAAATGAATTCGCCTCCATAATGCGGGTGTTCAGTTTCGGTGGCCGTATCAATCGCACCATTCCAACAAGGACCTGTCAAATAAAAAACATAAAGCATATCCTGGTTATTTTATTTTTTCTTTAGTCACTCCCGCCCCCCTAAAATACAAATACTTACAATATCGTTGCCACTAATACTGTGAAGAGGTATGTTGTCGTCCCGTCCCCTAGCCCTCCGTATCAGCTGCAAGCCAGATGGAAAATTACTACACTTTACACCACGTGGCGCTGCGTCTGCACGTCGGAAGCAGCCATCGATACGTACAACTTCATAGGTTGTCGGCTCGGTGCGGGGCCCAGCTCGTGCCAATCTGTTGTTCGATAAAAGATACATACATATACAAATATAAAGTAAAATAGAAAAAAAAAGAAGTAAATGTAAGTGCATCCACAGTGCCATTGGTTTTGACGACGACGACGATGACGACGACAACGACGGACTCAACGGACACGACGTGGACGATAAAATAATGTAAGGCTGTAAGGTTGTAAGGTTGTAAGTTGGTAAGCTTGTAAGTGCAAACAAAAAATAAAAATGCAGTGCACTTGGCCAAGGGCTGGGATTTGGATTGGCAGATCCTGAAAGGGGATAATTGCACGTCATGTGCATTGTTTATTTATTTATTTAGTTTCTTTTTTTTTACTGTTATTTTTCATTTTATTTTAACTTAATGGGATTTCGTTACTGGAAGCTTATATGTATTAGTTTTACGAGACATGTTGGACGTGAAGTTGTGAGGGACTTTCCGAGGATTTTGATTAATACCTACTACCTATGTATGTATACCTATGAGATGATAGATATTATTACTTTCTGAGGTACTTACATGGATGTCTCTTTTTTCCTGACCATTGCATTGAGTAAAGAAGAGTCCTGCCTCAAGTGATTTAAAATCTGTGAAGTGAGGTCTAATAAGGATGTGTCAAACAGAGTTTCGCGGAATGTAAGAGCAACAAAATGTAACATGAAACCGTTTGGGATTAGACATCATATTGTAAGTTTAGAATGTTCTTGACTAAATACTGACTCAGTTGTAGCCTTCAAAGCAACACATGGTATTAACTAAATTAAAAATTATCCGAAAGTAAGTAGCAATGTAAATTTGGATTTTTACTTGTTGACTGCTTTAACAACTGAATAAACAATTTTAACCTAATTTCGATCATTTGGTGAAATTTGCCCAAAATTACTTCTGTATTTGTCTTTTTTTTCTATTAAACAAACAAAAACAGTCAAACCCATTTAAGTCAAAAGAATTTGAAGTAGCGAATTAGTACTTAAATGCAAAAGAAAAACAAGTAGAAAAGAAAGAAAGAAAAACTCTTATTTTACATTTGAAATTTTAAAGAACTTTAAAAAAATATATACATATATCAATGGAACTAATTTCCTAGACTTTCAAAATCTCAAGTTATTTAGAAAGACACTTTTTTGTTTAAACTTTTAGGTTCTGTCATTTTTTCCACTTTCTGACTGATTTTATCATATTCTTTATGTTTTATCACATTTTAAAAATATTTCAAATTTAGGTAAAAACTATAAGAAAGTAATTTGAAAATTTTGAAAACTATGGATTTATTTTCGATCTTTTCGGGAGTGACATTTGGCACATTTCTAACAAAAAATTGACCCAATTCCATTTCATTCTCCTATAATTGATATTCTTTCACTCCCCTGTCTCGTATTTTTTGAACCATTTCTGTCTATCTTCAGTAGCAGTGATGGCGAGAGCCTTTCTTTGCAAGTAAGTGTCCTGAATTCTACCAAGATGGATACTCCAGTACAGAACCGATGTCCTTAATTCGAAACCAGAATTGAAAGAAAGACAACATCCGACCTGAATTCCATTGATTTAAGTTCTATTTTTTAAGATCGAGGCAAAACAGTGGTTTAAATTGAAATTATTTAATTAAATAATATAAACAGCAAAAAAAAGTAAGTTTTGTGAACTTCCTTCCTGCTAAGGTTTCGTTTTTTTCTTGGGAACAACTCTGGTTAAACCGAACAACCACCTACACCTCAGCTGGAATTCATCAGTCCAGGATGATGGCTTTTCATTTTTGTCTATACATTGGACTAGTTAAGTTATCTCAAAACTTTATCATTCTATTGAAACTTTTTCGAGGAAGTTTTAAACTTTTTAAATTTTTTGTTAACTAACAACAGCAATTTATTAAACTAATACATATATACAAAATTTTAACTTTAAAAGCAGAAAGTGATAATTGAATTCATTTCAGGATGTGTATCTCAATCAGCTTCCGGACTACCATCTTTGTTCGGAGAATTATTAAAAAAACAAAAACAAAGATTTTGTTTTTTTTAAATCCAAGTTCAAAAACAAAACTTCAAAGACATTCAATTAAGATGAAAATCCAACACGGGCATAATATTATGACTCCTTAAAACTTGAATTTCAATTAGGTTTACACTTTTTTGGTTTCTCAGTGAATAAAAGCACACACCAAACCATTTTCATATTCTTCATAAATGTATATAGTACCTTGCCTCTATTAAATGTCGGTAAAGGATAATGATTTAAATTCGAGTAAAATTCCTGGAAAAAATAGTTTAAGGTGTTGAAATTATTTGTCGCTACAAGATTTCACTACTTATAATTTAACCTTGACCTTTTTGTCTTTTGTTTTGTGATTTTAATTAAAAATTTAATCAGATTTTTGGAATTTAAAATACATACAAGTTTATCATAAGATGAAAATTTATTTTATTTTTTAATATGAAGTCAACTTTTGATGTTAGATTTTATGAATGGAAGAATTTAATATCTTTTTTGACGTAAGAAAGTTTATAAAAGAACGGTTTCCGACATTTATAAATGACAAGGTGTTAAATGCAATGCTTACAACATATTCTTTGAGGTCACTAATTTTGACATTTTATCGTTTTATCTCACAGGAAAATAGAAAAAGAAAGATTGAGAGGGAGATAAAATCATAAAATGTCAAAATATGTTCAATTTTAACTCTGCGTATGGTGAAATTGATTGGTGGCAGAAAAGAAAACTAATGTTGGATGACACTTACGAAACAAGTAGCACAGCTGTCAATTAAATTATCGAACTGAGGTGATTAGAAAGAACTGTCAATTTTATACATGTCAGTGACAGAAAATGTGAACCTTTAATTGAGATGAGTTGTATGTTTTACAGTTTCATTGTTAAATGCATTCTATGGAAGGGGGAATAAAATTTGACAACTGGTGGCGTTGAAGAAATTACACAAATTTGACTCCAGAATCCAAGGGTTTTTGGAATTTTGTTCGCTGTTTCGAATTTCAAAAGCTAACAAGAATCGTGCTCTGTATTTATCGTAAAAGTTGTTAACCACATCAAAATTTGCTATAAAGTTGAAGAATGAGAAGTGTAGCGTAGAACGCCTTCTGTGTGACAGATCGTATGTTTTCAATTCTTTATTGACAAGCACTTGAATTTCTTTTTACTTTTCTCTTATTATTTCACAAGATTTTGAAATGAGAAAATAATGAAAAGTAAATCAGGAAAATTATTGATTTTTAGGGAAGCGCCATCATACATTTGATGATCTGACAGTTAGTGAGTAAGTGCACCAATAAGTCAGTTGGGGTTTTGGAAATTTTTGAAGTGATATATCTCAGAAATTACTGAAGCTACAGAGTTAAAATTTAATACTATTTAATCATTGACTTAGTTTGCAAAAATTATTCGAAGTTTCCGACTTTATTTTTTTTTGGAAGGGAAGATCGAAAAACGATTCAATCGGCTTTTGGAAAAATATTGAATCTTGAATTGATTTTTGTCCGTCGTTGTATTATTTCATACTTCATTAGAAATAAGGTCAACATCATTTCTATACTTACCTTATAGTAAAACTCCTTGTGTCAGCTTTCAACTGCCTATCGATCATCGCCTCCTCTTCATTCGTCCTCGGCCTCGGTTCGCCATTTTCATCTTCTGGCTGAACATCAAATAGATTTTCCAAATCCGTTGGTATCAATTGACGTCGTAACATCGCTTGGTCATCCGGATGCGTGATGTTCATTATATTCTGTCCATACAAATCAGTCTTAAATTGAAATAGAAAAAAGAAAAACATCATAAAACGATTACAATCTAAACAATAATACAAAATTTTGTAGTTTTCAAAAACAAATTAAATTTTATGTGCATTTTTGAAACTATGCTCAATTTAAAAGTCTCTTCAAAATACCATCAACCAATACATAATGCAATTATTGAACTGGAAAAACAAAGGCTAAAATATTGCAACGTGTCAGATATGCCAAGTCCAAGTCCAGGTCCAGAGAATGCTAATGATGCAGCTATATTATATGTTATGCTATAGTATATTCCAGACATAGGTATATGTAGGTGTATGTTGGGTGGTATATGTATGTATGTGCATAATGCACGTTTCATTGCCAATCTTTATTCAATTGTATTTCAAGGACATCAGGGATATCTCATATTTTGCATTGGTAATAACCTCTGCGCCACATAGAGCCAAGTGACACGAAGGCACGAACTCATGTTGGCGGTGATTTCCAGCGACTGTCACGTATTGGCCGCCAGTCCAGTCGCCTCCCCCCTCCCCCCTTTCGCGCACTATGCGCGTATAACCGATATGGAAAAATAGTTCTCAATTTTCCATGTTCCATCATCAGCCCGCGGCTAACTTCATCATCGTCATTATTATTTGTCTGGATCTCTCTGGACGGTCGGTGGCTTGCTTGATGGTGTTTTATTTTGTTTTGATTTAATTTTGAATTAATTTGTTTTTCTTGTTTTATAATTTTTTTTTATTATTTTTTTTTTTTTGTTTTGTTTTTTGATAGTGAAGTGAAAACTCAAAGTTTGAAAAGAATTAAACAAAATTAATTTATGAATTATTGTGGTGGAAATTTTAAATTAATTTTATTCATCTTGTGTACGCGGGGTGATAAAACAGTGCGGTTCGTATGGCTTAATGCAATTTTATACAGAATTTAAAATAATTTTCAGTAAATAAAGATTGAATTATTTATTTTGAGATAATTTATTGAATTTATAAAAAAAATTAACTTATTCACACACTTAAAATAGATTGTCAGTTTTGGTGTGTCAGTGGAAATTTTGTACGTATTTTTATGTTATTGATAAGGAGAAAGGGATAAAGAATTATAAATAATTTTTTTTTTAAAATGATGTATACCACAATTGTTCATTATTAATGGGCTGTTTTCGTCGAAAAGTATTTGGACACGAAGGAAGAATTGGGGAAACGTTACTTTAGTAGCCTTTGATTAAATTTTATTTTTGTGTCTCTATTAACATAACTCAACCTTATTTAGAATTTAATTAAACGTCATAATTTGAATGAAAGAAATTTATTATTATATATTAAAAACGCATTGACTACGATCACAAGACTAACAAGTTCTTTTTTTAACAATTAGTTTAGTTTTATTTTTATTTAATTTATTTATTTGCTGTTAATACATAACATTTTAATATTAATAACTGATTTAATAATTTGATTTTCTTTGTCTTTAAAAGGGACTTAAAATTGGAATTACCAATGTAATAATAATAGATTACAGAAATGTTTTCCCAAATTCAACTCAATACAAAAAATTACGTATACGCCCTAGTGTACCTATCTTAAATATTCATTGAATCAGACAATTTTAAATTCAGAAATTGTTGCTAATCAAATGTGAATTTGTTGGGAACTACCAACATGTTGTAGCTTTCATAATTATTTAACAAAAAATGAATATCACAGTTATGGAAGAAAAAAACCTGAATTAATTTTATTTTATTCAAATGACAAAAAAGTTATCTTAGTCTGTTCTTTCAACTTACTACACCTACATATGTATAATATTATAAATTGATTGATTACAATTAATTTATTTAACACTCTTAAGTTATGTAAATTTATTTTCAAATCAGAAATCAAGCATCAAAAAAGTTAAGCTCTCAATGAATTAATCAAAGTTCAAACATTAAACCAATTGATTGTTTAATTCAGTAAATAAATTGAAAGAGATAAAATATTGTAAGTAATTAAAAACAAAACTAATTGAATGATTTTATTCAATTGAACCGTATTGTGCATGAACAGATTTTAAGCAAACTATACGCAAAATGCACATAAGAGTGGTTCAAAAAAAAAATATTTAAAACTAGAATCTTTAAAGCTTACTCTAGTACACAAATAATCACTTTCCACTCCCGGTATTTTTGTAATGATTCTTTAGATTTTTTTAAGACAAATTGAACAGACGTCTCGTAGGATTGAAAATAACCCTAAGATCAGGTAACAAAAGTTAATATGGTATCAAAATATATATTTCAGCATGATATACGTTCAACTAGACCTAGATGTTTACTGGAACTACTACCGGTAACTTTTAGTTCCCTTTTAAGTCCTTAAATTTTAAATTTCCTTTCAATTCGCTATGTTTTTCAATTCCTTTTCAATTTATAAATAACTTAAATTTTTTTTATATATACTTCAATTCATACTCAGGTACAAAGAGAATTGAAAGTACTTATCAAATTAAATTTCCTTCATAGTTGAAAAGGAATCAAAAGCTAAAAGAAATTGAAAGTAATTTATAAATTGAAAACAAATTGAAATGTTTCTTGTAGCTACTTCAAAAGGAATTGAATCTCTTTGTTTCAGCTAAAAATTTGTGTACTTAAATGTACCTACTAATGGCCAACTGCCACTTTAAGTTGCCACTTATTGCTCTAAATCTAAATCAATCAAAACAATGACATATTCAACAATGTTTCAATGAAAATTCCATTTATTTTTCCAAAAATCAAATAATGGTAAATTTTTAAGTCAATTTGTAATTTTTGAAAATCACCACCCTAATAAACATCCACATATTCGTATTCGTAATATATAAGCGCTAAACCATTCAATGCGTATGGCAATTGATTTTCTGTTTTATTGGGAATGGAAGGGGTTGTGGTGTACTATTGATGGAAGGATGCGATGCTTGCATAAAACTTAAAACCAGATGAATGTAATTAAATTTGGATTTAATTTGTTGCACCACAACGCGGCTATCCTCGTCATTCTCGCTCTACCCCTTCCCCGTCACTCCTTTTAATCTTAACAAGTGGACATACATACATACATAACATATATCCATATCAATACAATTTGAATGAGGTGGAGAGAGCATTCCGCTTACATTGTAATCTTGTACTGCCACTGAATATGTAGACAAATACAATTGGGTAATAATTGGATGAAATTTATGATCGAATGCAAAAACAATTCCACGAAGTAATGCAGTAACTCAATTTTTGCGAGATTTTTTTTTTTTTTTTTTTGTATAAAAGTATACGAGTTGTAACAAAGTTTGTCGGTGTTAAATTATAACTGTGCATCCGAGTTCGTTGGGGGTATACGTATAGGTGGGGTGGCCGATGCGATGTCGGGGTTAATATTTATGAAAATATTTTTGTTATTGGACAGACACATCAGAAATTATAGTGATGATTGGATTTTCACATTTTAATTTGTTTAACTTTAAGTAGGTTTATAAATTGCATACGTAAGTACCTAATCGTAAAGACGATGGAAAAATGAAAATGGAAATGTTGAACCCCTAAAGATTACACAGATCCCATCAAGGACGGAATGGATTTCAGTTTTCATTGAAATGATTCCCGTGTGGTAGTTAGCTGGAATTGGTTTGAGGTAAATTTGTTGTCCGAATTTCATCTTAAGCGACAAATTTGGGCATATTTTGTATTAGTGTTATAGTAACTTATAGAAATCAACAGTTCAATTTGCGATGTGAGACGAACACACCGGTTTTTCAAAGACGTTTTTTTAATGAAATAATTATGAACATCTACATCGATTTTGATTAGATATTAATATGTAGTTGAACACTGTTAAGTATGAGAATTTCAACACACTAACATGTCTACTTTAAAAAATATATTTTCTAACATAAAATTTAAATGGTTCTTCAGAAGAAAAAAAAAGTTCATTGAGACCTTAAAACAAATAGTTATGATTTGGAATACGAGTTTTCACTTGAAGATGATATTTTTAAATTTAAGTGTAAGTATATCAAAGATGGTTCTCAAATTCCCATTTGTTGTTATCATAAACAGTATCTTCTATTTAAAAACAACGTAAGCCATCTTCCTTTATATCCTTAAATTCATAGAGAAGTGCATCAATCTCAATATAATTGTCCTTAAAATAAGAAAATTCTTATGCACTCATTAAACTCTATCATTGTTTTATTTTATCAAGAATTCAAGCACACACAAAAAAACTTGCATACGAGAGCATGAATAAATGCATGTTTTTGAAAAACAAGGTAAACCATTTCAAAAATGATCCAATGTTTCCTTCAATTCAATACACAAAAGTGGTTTCAATTTCACAGTAAATCTGGTAGTATGGTACTTGGAAAAGCTTATTACTCCAAGTTGGTAATTGGTTTCTGATTCAAGTAGACACTAATTGATGTGTGTTTTTGCTGTTTCAGAACTTTTCGAAGACAATTTAAATGCTGTATTTATTGAACTGCATAAATACAGAAATAAATTGAGTATAAATTCAAATATACAGGAAGCACCATCGATAAAATTATAGTTTAGTTAAGGATGTTTTTTTTTTGTCATATTTTTTAAATGTAAGTTTTAGACATTTTATGCTTACCTGACAATGGCCCAGATGTTGTTCGACAGTTGCCGATATTAGCACAATTTGTCCGTGGCACGTTATGGTCATGTGAAAACTATCGAGCAGTTTCATAAGTGTTTCTGTCAATTGTGGTTTTCTTTCGGGTGGTTCTTTAATTGACTGTCCATAAACTATAATACAAAATTTTATTGATTAAATTAATGACTAATTAACAAAAAAAAAAAACAATTTAATTAGTATATACCATAATGAACTCTGAGACCATGTGCTGAAAATCGTAAAATTGCAGTTTTATCAACTCGACGTGGTGATTCAGCAACATGCGGGACCATTGCTGAGAGTTCTTGAATTGATCCATTTAATTTGTCACGACGATTTTTTTCTGCTCGATTTCTTGCTTCTCGACAACTAAATATTTGAAAATAAAGAAGAAGAACAAGATTTGTTTTATTAGTAAATTGAAAAAAAAAAAATGTGTAAGATTTTTATTTTGGTCGAGTTGACAACCTATAAAAGTTGAACAACTTCAGGACCCATTTTTATGGTTTTTGGATGAAGAGTTTTACTCTTTGAAAAGCTTATGAAAATACTCAAAATCAATTTCATTTCTTCTAAATTTTTATATTATTTACTTTTGAAATTACCCTTCACAGTCTAGATTATTTTCTAGTACATGAAAACTTGCTTAAGCCTCAAAATCTTTTTATTTTTTGTCTAATTTAAAGAAATGTTAAAATTCAAGATATGTTAAAAAAATCAAGAACACTACTTTAAACAACCTTAAAATTTTCAAAAGCCTAAAAAGAATTTTTGAATTTAATAAAAAAAAGTAAATAATTTTGAAGTTAACTCTTAAATGTTTTTATTTTCAAAAACTTAAATATTTTTACTTTTCAAAACTCCAAATATGGTAATTCTAAAATTTGACAGGAAACCAAAATGCAACAAATCTTTGAAAAAAAAACTGTCCTTAACGAACTTTTTTCTGATCTTAAAATGTACGACCTTAAAGTTAGTTCCCAGAGAGTTAAAAATTTTTATAAATTTTCAAAATTAAATTTGGAATATAATCCCTAAGAAAAAATAAATCTGAAAACTATAACTCACAGTCAACGGAATTAAAACATTTTTTGAGCACCTAGTAAATTATTTTAAGCAAATGATGAATGACCGATTCTTCCCCACTTTACCCTATTTTTACTGAAAATCGCAAGGACCTTACAACTTGTTCGTCCAATTTATGCAACACTTTTCCCAGAAAAGTATTGAACTTTTTGGAGGATTTCTCAGTTCTTCACAAAAGGTATTTCCACTAAATAAAATTTCAAGGTGCGATTAATTAGAATGAATATTGTATGAGACTTTGATTTTGTATACCTAAACTAAATAAATAAACGACAGCACGTGTAGAATTCAATTAAATTTATGCTTAGTATTTTGTTTTATTTTTAATGCGACAAACATTTTGCTACAAAAAATAAATAAAAATATTTTAACATTAAAGACAAACTCAAATTTTTATCTTTAATCCGTTTGTCATTGATTCTATTTAAGTTTGTGTTGGAAACGCTTTTTTATGTTTTTTTTTTCTTTTACTTAAAATGCAGAAAAAGAGAACGAAAACGAAAACAAAAACTACTATTGCAAATGGTGTTCTCTTTTGTGAATGTAATTGAGTTGCATGCGCCCTCAGGGGGGTGATTTTAAGAATAAAGGGCAAACGTTAAAGTGCTTTTCGCGAATAGAAATTTGTTTAGGGTTTTTGAAATTGAAATGAAACCCTGTTAACATTTTGGTGTGGGATTTATTTAAAAAAAAAATCCGACTTAAACGGAAATGCAATTTTGAACAAAGGGTTTCAAAAATTTTATATACAAAAATGTATCGAATATTTGCTTGATAGTTTTTCAACATCCAATTTCTTTAAAATTCAAATAGTGATGTACTCTACTCAAACCTATACATGAACTTAGTCAATTTATTTTAAGGATATTTGAAAAAAGGAAATATTTTTTATGGAAAGTAAGAAAAAAATCAATCATAGTAAAGTGAAGGACTAAAAGTTTTTGAAAAGCATTTGTAAAATCTTATCGAATTTTGTTAGTTTTTTCAGTATAATTTGACTCTTTTGACAATAAAATTGACACAAATCTGAGTCAAAAGTCGAAGCTGTACTTGAGTGACATCGTTTGAACTTCTAGGCTTTAAAGTGATTTAGGTACAGAAGATTCTAATTTGATCCTAAGATGTTAGGGCAGAGAAAATTTATTTCAAAACCTTAAATTAAATTACAGTAAAAATGTTTCCTGTTTTTAATATTTTCAATTTCAATTCATTATTAGAAATATAAATATGAAAGCATTAGTTTTCCATAAATAACACAAATTCTCAATGAGATTTTTGTTCAAACAATTAAAAATGTTTGCATAAATCAAAATATGTACTTCATTAATTCTATAGTAATTAATTTATTCAAACAAAATATAATATGTATAAGAAAACAAAGTCCTTTCTATGACAAAGTAATACGAAATTAGACTACAACACACCTTTTGTTGATTTTAAAATAATAGAGGTATTGAATTTGAAAATGTAATCACTTAAATGAATTTGTAATTAAATCATAAAATTAAGAGCAACTCGAAATATTTGAAATTTAAACTTAAAAGCTTGTTAATTACCCGTGCGGTGGTCTGATAATTTAAAAAGTCAATTTATTAAAATTAAAGCTGTCTTAAATATATAACTAATTTTATTACAATCGGAGTACATTTGTACAAGTTGTTCAGTTCAGAGAAATGTACAACATGTCTATTTAATAATTTTATTAATAAACATACAATTCTTTTATTCATTTTATCTTTTTCATTTTCCTTTAATTTATTAGTTTAACCGAAATATTTATTATTTATTTAATATTTATTTATTATTTAGTGGAACAACGGAAAGATTTGATTAGTAAACTTTAGGGTTATGTCTATAGATTACTTAACTTGATCTTAACTTCAACCTTTCAACAAAACACTGAGTCTTTTCAAAGCAAAGTTAAAATTATTAACTCATTATAACAGAAAAAATTACGTATACGCCAGAGTGTACCATTTTTATTAGATTCAAAGTTGCTGCTATAGCATTGGGTTTGGAAACTAGTGGTAAATCAGTTAAAACGAAGATCTAAGAATTCTTAAGACTTATCATATCTCACAAAGTCTTCATGAATTTGAGACCCTTTACATTTCTCAATTAAATCTTGGTTAAATATTGTTATTATGTACATTTTTATTATACTTTACCAATTTGAACAATTTCATTGTTTTAAAGGCTTAAAATTGACCCACTATTCGAAAGAACTAAGAGGGAGAAAAAAAAACTTTAAACCTTTTTTTTTTTGAAGCACCCGGTGATTTACAAAAAAAAAAAAAGAAGATCGAATAAAAACATATCACTGACTGAAACAAATATGACAGAATACTTTACAAAACAGGGAAGTTGTTTTTAAGTCGTAAAATTTGTATGACACTTTAACTTTTAAAATTATATTTTATTATATTTGTATGCACACAGTTTTTTTTTATTTTATGACGAAAAATTTGATAATTTATTCTGTGTAGTTGATTATGTAAAGACAAGTCTCAATCATCATGTTATTTACTTGTATGTATGTGTGTTTTTTTTTTACTTATTTTTATTGGCTATTAAATGATGTACAAATTTAATGACATTCTTTGTACATGTCTGAATAATTTTACTTAAAAAAAAAAACAAAAGAAGAAACAAATTAATTCGTATTTTATGATTTTTTTTTTTTTTTTTTGATTTTGATTTTTGATATTTGTTTTTAATTTAAACAAATTGTTATTTAAACACACCTTGGATGTTATCGTCATCGGTTTTAAAAATTTGTAAAGGCTTCTAAAAAAAACGTTTAAACAGAAAATTAATACACCTTCAGAATATTCTTAAACAAATTTAGAAACAAAAAAAAAATAGCAAACGTCATCTTTACTTGACAGCTTCAGGGGATGAGCTTTTTAAAACATCTCTTATTTCTAAGCTAATTTCCTTTCTCCACTTTGATGTAATAAAAGAATTTTTTAAATTTGACTGTTGACAGGGATCAAACTGTCATGTTGACTGTCAATTTTTGTTCGTTTTCCAAAAGATCATAAACTGTCAAATTTATTTGAAGGTTAACTACAACTTCGGTACTTAGATAAAAATCCTCTAAAAATCAGTACTTTTGATCTGAAAAATCAAAATTTTTTATCTGAAAAATCTGAACAGTATTTTCTAGTTTCAATTTGTTGCTTTATTAAATAAGTGATATTTAGAAACAAATGTTATGACATAAAAACGAGACTAGAAAAAGCTTCCGCCTTTCGAACACTATAATTTGAAGATAGCGCTGCATTTTAAATAAAACATGCAACCGTTCAAAGTTCAACTGAACCAGTATTGTAAAGTAAACAATCATGTACAGCAATTAGAGTACATTGATTGGGATCCGAAGCGGTTGGAATATGATCTTTATTTTTAGCTACAAAATGAATAGGTGCATCAGCTGTCAAAAACAAAAATTGTGATCCTAGAACAAAACCACTGTTTGCGATCGACACACTTTGTCTAGGCATCAACGCACGACTACAGTGTGCAGTAAAGATCGAAAAATGCCAAGTTCTCTTGGCCAGAATTGAATGACATATAGATGTCGCGACAATAGTATGGAGGCGATGTGAACTGGAAACTGAGGTCGTGTAACTTTTTCTTGTTGGCTTTTACGGAGTTGCAGCCTTCATCAATAAGCTAATTTTGTACAAAACTCCATCGATACTATTTTCAAATAAATACAAATTGTGTCAACTTTAAGATAGAAAAGATACCACCAAATGAAAGACCCTGTATACATCTTGACCAAATAACAATTAAAACTTTTAAATTAAACATAACTGTGAATACGCAGTGTCTGAGTTCTTCTAAAGTCTATAATTTTTAAAATAAAATAAAATAAAATTACATTCAATATCTACGAAAATACATAAACACAAACGTGACATTATTATCGCTCGCGTCGCTGTCGTCGTCGGTTGTCGTTCCCTTTATGAGGACTCCCTGAACCATGCAGCGACCGCAAGAAGGGGGAACTCACTCGTACCCCCCTCCTCCCTCACCATTTCATAGAGCGATATATTTTTAATTTTTAATTTTTTTTTTCTACAAATTAATAACAGCAACTACGACTCTGAGTGCTGGCGATGGCGATGGCGACTACAATGTTGCAGTACACTATCTGTTGATTTTAATTTTATTGATGTTTATTCAAGTTGTTGTTAAATATTCAATTTTTTTTTTGTTGTTTTTTTGTTCGTCATTGTTGTTGGTGTTTTGTAATATTCAGAAGTTCCACTTTAGGTGTGCTATAATGATGTGAATGTATTATAGATACTTGAATTGTATTCTGTACCTTAGATTAGAATTTAAATGGTGTAATGATGGATGTAATGTATCTATAAACGTTTAGATACATACACATACATATGTATATTGTGTAGGTTTTCGTTGAAAATATCGCGCAATACTAAATGTGGTAGGAAGGGATGATTACATCATCAAAATCGCATACGAAGTTCGCCGCATTTGCAGGGTTCGAAAAAAAGATAGGTTAGGCATTTGGTTTTATGCGGAAAGGTCAGGATTATGTTTAACTTTGTAAGATTGATTTTTAATCAGTTTTTGTGTTTGTGATTTTGTTTTAATTTTTATCAAATTTTAAATACCGTTGTTAAATTAATGAAATTCAATTAAAATGCAATGAGCGTTTTTGTTTTTTTGCGATTTTTTAGATGGTTTTAAATTGAGTTTCATTTTTGTTGTTTGTAAGAATCCTTTTTTACAATAGATTTTCCATAATGTTTTTCACACTTTTTTAATTTTTTTTTATTTCCTTTGAGGCTCTCAATTTATTTTTACAGATCACCTTAAATATTAATCCAAAAAAAAATTAATAAAAACGTGAATGAAACAGAAATACTCGTACTCAAATGCGAACCCATGTCAAATCGGTTTACGATATAAAAAAATGTGATTATTTGTATTTCATACATAACACTTGCGTATCTCTACCTACATACCATAGAAATGTATACAAGGATGTACTTACATCGCTTTAATAATTCACACTGCTACAAAGTACATTCTTGTTCAAAAATAAAAATAATAATAAATAATCCTTTTGTCCTGTTTATTCAAGAGCAGTATAATGCGTCACATAATGTTAACCCATTTTATTTTATTTATTTTTTTGTTTATTTTTATAACTTTTTTAATGTACATATGTATGTGTTGGTTATACGAAGATATAAACAATATAAAATAAAAAAATATATATATTTTCACTGGCTTTATCGTTAAGTTCACACCAAGGGTGAATATGGTTTTTTGAGGCGGTTATTAATGACTGTCCAGGTCCTTAAACGGTTTTGACTTATGTTATTTGTTTTTGTTTTGATTACATTTCGATGATTTTTTTATGATTTTATTTGAAATTTTTGTTGAATGTGTGGATTTTAAATGTGAACAATAAATAACATCAAAGTGTGTCCTTGTTCTTTTTTTCTTTATCAAAACAGAATCCTTAGCACTTCATTATACGCCAAAATAAAAAAATGATTAATTTCTTTTTCAAGTTGTTTTTAACATTTTCATATCAACCACAGAGATAAAATAAAAAGAGTATATCATTGAAAGATATGATAAAAAAGAAGTGGCCCTAAATGACTACCCTGAGGAACTTCTGATTTGATAATGAATGGACTGAGAAAAGGACTTCTGAATTTTAAATTGAAAAAAAAAAAACAATTTTGATAGAAGAAAATTCACTTCACGTGATGAGTTGAGGAAAAGTTTAAGATTCTTTCAGCTACATAAATGTCAACAACAAATTCTAATTTGTCAGAATTTGAAAAACTTAATTCAAGTGAAAAGCTAAAAACAACCAGAAACTATCAATTATTCTAAGAAAACATTTTAATTTAAATATAATGTTGGTTACATTAAAAATTAAAAATTATCAGCTTGTTTTCGAGATACAGTTGCAACACGGTTATAAGAAAGTCTTAAAATCCAAGAGTTTTTCTTTTATAAATAAGAAAACTTCTTATATAAAATCAATGGACAAAATGAGATATTTTTTATGTCCAATGTCGAAATGTCAAAATATTTGCAGAGTGTTAGCGGTCTTTCCAAAAACTGCTACTGTCATTTCACTGGAAAGTATATATATATCCGTAAAATACTGTATTCAATTTCCATGTAGTGTTGAGTAAAACTCGGTTGTAAGTCGAATTAATACTAAATTTTATTTCTTTGCGTTATGCTATATATACAATTTTCTTATCTTATCCTAAATATAAATGTAAGTATCTGTAGATAACCGTCAGTGTATGCTTAGGACGCTCTGTCTTATCTTTATTTCCCACACGCATTGGGTTATATATAGATACACGCATTGGGTTATATATAGATTGTGGTATGTTCATGTTTGAACATTCTGCGGGCCAGAAAATGAAAAATTCTTTTTATGAATATTATGCCCCGCATGATAATACATAACAAAATAATAAAAATGCTACTTAAAATAAATCCGTTTTGATCGCTTATGTGGGAAACGTCCAAACCCTTAATATAATACGAGTGTTTTTCTTCCTTGAACCTTTCCAAGTCCGGTTGAATTTTAAGTAGATCATTCTCGCCTTCATGATTTCATCAAGTTCATCATCCCAGTCATAGTTTGATTGCAATAATTTTTGTATGAATATTTTCGGTCTAATATTGACTGTAGCAAACCATCCAATAGGGTTGAATATTTTTGCAATATTTGATAACACACCTTTTTTAGTTTTTGAACTGCTTATTATATTAGTTGACTCAATTGCAAATCGGAACTCGTCTTGATCTGGATCCCTGTGAAGTCCCAATGTTATCATGGTGTTGCCTTCTTTGACAACATTTGAAAGTCTTTCACTTACTGCTCTTATTGTGTCTCTGCATTCTGGCGAAGGACGTGCTGGCTTATTTGTTTTCTTTTCTATAGGAGAAGAAATCTTCGGAATCTTTTCATGCGGCTCAGGTTCTGAATGATTCTCGCCGTAAGTTGTCTCTGCAATTTTTACCACCTCCTCCGACTTGTCTGTATTATCTTTGCAATTATTCTCCTCCGAATCATCACTTTTCTTCAAACAAACCGCTTGACCAAAGAAAAATGTAACTTTATCTTGAGCTTGGCTTGTGTTTGCATTTCCAACCAAACACTCGAGCGATTCTTCATCGCTAAGTTCTGCTTCTTCGAGGGCATTAGTTTGTTCTTCAGTTGGTTTTGTTGCCTTTTTAATTTCTATGTCTTCTGAGAAGATCACAATCCGATCAGATTTAGGTTTATCATCAATTTTTTCACCTGCAATTGCATTGCGAGCTTTAGTTAAGTTCGTTTCTTCGACGTCTTCAACATTTTTGTTTATATCTTCATCTATAATTGCAATTGCCTTATCGGAAACGTCTTCTTCCTCTTTTACTTCTTCGTCCTTTGGTCGTATTTTGTTTTCTTCTTCTTTTTTTTGTTTTATATATATTTCTTCTGTCTCCCAGAATTTCTCTGTCATGAATTTTTCATATTGTCGTTTCTCGCATAGTGAGTCGGAAACTATACACCCAACTCCTTCATTGAATCTAGGCAGTTCAATTTTTTGACTTCTTGTTGAAACATTTGCAGAATTTATGCCTTGGTGATTTTTTTCCAATTTGTCAAGAAGTAATGTTATATCCTCTTCCAACTCAAATATGTAATTGTCGTCTCTGAATGCCTCTTCTTGTATTGGATTCATCTTAGACAACTCAACTTGCAGTCGGTCATTCCATCGTTTCAATTTTCCAATATATATGTTTTTGACATAAGGAGAGGAAGTGGTCTCTAATTTTGCCTTGTCTATTGTTTTTCTTAAATTATCCATTATTGTATCTCTTTTTTGAATTTTCTGAAGGTAGTTCTCTACTACTTTTATCCATTCCTTCTTCAAATCGGGAACCTCAATAATACCAAGCTTATGAAGTAGCTTGTCATTTTCCTTGAATGCTTGAAGATTCTTTTCAGCATAGATAAGCATTACTTGACTTTCGCTCAGCGTTGTTACACTTTCTCCTTCCTTTAATATTTTTTGAAAGTATTTTATGATTTCAAACTGTTTTTCAGTTATTTTTAGATGATCTGCTGACATTGTTGAATTTGTTTGTTTTTTTGTATATGTGTTTTTTTTTTGTTTTCACTTGTCAGTATTTAGCTCTGACAACGCTTTTTTCACTTTATCAGTATTTGTAGCTCTGATAACGCTAAATTGACACTGGTTCGTTTATTAAAAATCTCTTACCACTGGTGGGGGAAAATTTTTAATCTTACTCGAAGGACCAAATGTTGAGTAAAACTCGGTTGTAAGTCGAATTAATACTAAATTTTATTTCTTTGCGTTATGCTATATATACAATTTTCTTATCTTATCCTAAATATAAATGTAAGTATCTGTAGATAACCGTCAGTGTATGCTTAGGACGCTCTGTCTTATCTTTATTTCCCACACGCATTGGGTTATATATAGATACACGCATTGGGTTATATATAGATTGTGGTATGTTCATGTTTGAACATGTAGTTTTCTGTTGTTTCGAAAATAATTACTTTTGAAAACCATTTTTACTAATATTTTGAAGGACTAATAAGAAATTAAAAATATGCATATGTATACAAAAAATATTAGACAAAAGTTGATTCGTAAAATTCTTTAGAAAAACCCACAAGTAATAGACTCTCCAAAAATTGTTTGAAATAATTTGAAAAAATATTCGTCAGGTGAAATATAAAGATCTTTTGAATGACGCCATAGAGTCTTGCAAGTTGGACATTGCTCTACTATCTGAAAACATAGAAAATTGCTTTCGATACTCGAATTAAAAGTCAAATCTCTTTCCATAACAGGATTTCACTTTACCTTTATTTTACTGTTATTCTGCTGTGTATGATGTATTCGATTTTCGTATAAATTTCTACTGTACTACGTATAACTTTACTTAAAAAATAAACATGGGTCAGGTTTTTAAAAACTATTCAAAATTGTATCCTCTATAGCCCTCCTACTCCTACTCCTTTTTATTTATTTTTTTAAACGAAAGTAAAAGTAAATATACATACTAACAACAAAATTGTCATAAATGTGAATTAACAGTTTTTTTTCTATAGCTAAGGCCGTTTGTGACGTGGAGTTCATTGAAACTATACAAAAAAGTAGATATTTAAAAAATAACTGGATTTGATTTTGTTTAAAAATTACTACAGTTTTTCCTTTTCCAGTATAATATCAAAGAAAAGTTATTCATTTTATTGTTTGGTCTTACAACTTTTTCGTAAGAAAACCAACAATTGACCTACATAACTCCACAAACCAAAAAAACTATTAAAGTCTTCTCAATAATGATTATGGTCATTATTTCACTACTTATTCTTGACGGAAAGATATTCTTCATTTATTAATTGAAAAAGCTAATCTTAATATCACTTAAATAAATTTGTTATCCCTACTTTCTTTCAAGTAGCTTCAAGGACTTCATTAATTTACAAAAGTTCCTTATTTCCTCTACAAATATAAATGTAAGTCTAAGTATGTATGATTGTATGAATCAAGTGTCAATTTAATCAAAAAACTTCGAAGTTATTTTTGTGTATAAGTTGGTCCTCTTTCAATTTGTGTTAGAAAAGGAATGTTATAAGTTCTTTCAAAATACACACACATAGATACATAACATATATATACTTCCTTGATGTCAAGTTGCGTGAAGACTGACAGACATTGATAAGTTCGAGACATTTCTTTCAAAAGCATTGCCTTATAACTTTTATTTCTTTGTTTTTATTTTTAACCTCTATTATATACATTAACTTTAAAGGCGATGTAGTGGTTTTGTGTCAAGAAAGAGAACATAAGAAGTAAGGGGACATTTTGAAATGACAGGTGTTGAGATTTTAAAGAGTTGCGTAAATTTTTTCGGGTTTTAGAGATTCAGAACTCAAAATGTCTATAATTTTAAAATATATTTTTAAATTACTGAACAAAGTTTTAAATGTAATATTAGTAAGAAAATGTTATCTGTCAAAAAATCTTCGTCTTAAAGAAAAGAAGAAAATGTTATCTGTCAAAAAAATCTTCGTCTAAAAATTTTGGAATTTTGTTCTAAAAAGAAACTTTTTAGATTCAGGTAACTTTTCACTTCGAAAAAAGCCCAGTTTATTGCTTGACAATGACATTAAGATGGAATACTACAAATATGTCAAAGTTAAGCTTCTTGCTCATATTAAAAGTCGTAAGCTGTCAACTGTCAAATTTCATTGAAGAATAGCTACTGCTTCGGTATATTAAAAATTTTTATTAAAAATCAGAATTTTGCTCTAAAAAATCAATCTTTTTATTTATTTCTCTTGAAAGGAGCGAGTTTTAAAATGACATGTGGGTGACATTTGGATGTGTTCGAAAACCAGAGATAAGAAAATAGACACTCAAGTGGAACTGACATTTTACGATTTTGACAAGTGTGACACACTAGACTAGCAAGTTTGTACAACTCAGTTACTGTCATTATAATGGTTTGTCTGACACTGACATTACAGTGATACACATAATGACTGTAAATTGTTTGCATTACCAAGCGGAAATCTGATGGTTTTGTGGAAATGTTGTTGTTGTTGTTTTTTTTTTTATTTCGTTTGTATCTTGTAGCTACATACTCGAATACTTTTTACGGTTGTGACATATTGATGGAATGACATTTTATAAAATACATTTTTATAATAGAACAATTTTCTAAAATGATTTTGTCTATGTCTTGATTTTGATTTTGATTTCTTTTTGTTCTTGTTCTTTGTTTTAAGTGGAAAGATTTGTCTGGTGAAAAAAAAAACAGAAAGGTGCTTAAGAGAGGATATAAATTTATTATATGCAAGTTAAGTTATAAAAAAAAATAAAAAAGAAGTAAGAGGAAATTACTTAGTCAGTACTTGAGAGATAAGTTAAAAGCAGTAAATTTAATAGACTTGTATTAATTTTGAAATGAAACAAAATAATGGATATGAATTTTTCACAAAACAGGAAAATATAGACTCTTTTAATTTTATTAAATTCATACTAGAAGTTTCAGAAATTTGATATCTTGAAAACGTCTTCATGCAAAACAATTCATTGTTATTAATTTATTATTTACTGAAAGACAGTTTCTAGTTTTCACAACATCAAATAGCACACGACTTTTAGGACAACCTTCAAATTTCCAATTTTTGTTTACTATGAATCTAGGAGTATTCACAACAAGTCGTCAATTCTTGAAGTTAAAGCCTAAAAACCTTTATACATTTGAATCAAAAATAAATGTTCAAAAATCTATAAATAACTCTGTGCGATAAGGCAATTCTACTTTTTCATATAAAAATCAAAAACAACAACAAGAACAACTTATCCGAAATTAACTATACTCCACTCATCTCCACAGCAATAAGCAATTAAATGTTCATCATTCTTATTCGCATTGATTATTATGTTTATTTTTTCTCAATCTTCTTTTTTACATATTTCTGACACGTGTCATCATCATCATCATCATCGTCAACAACAACATCATTATAACATCTGATAAACAAGTCGTTTTTTTTTACATCAAAACAATGTCCTGTGGTTTTACTTTTATTAAACGCTTTAAATAAACCCAACAACAACAACAACTCGAATCTTTGATCAAAGGACAACAATTTGCTGTTTTTGCCATAAGTTGGTGTTTTTATTCAATTTTAATTTAAAATAAGAAAGAAATTAAGTTTTGTTTTTTGTGTTGTAAGGTGGCGCAAATTTTCTCATCAATTATCATCTTATTAAAAAAATTGTATAATTTTTCAACTTTGACATTTTTTTCGGGATGAATATAAACAAAATAAATGTCAGCAAGATTATTTGAATCGATAAATAATTTTCTTAAGGATTTTTTCTCCGAAATATGCTGATAACTTATCCATCACCCATCAGTATACATCTTTTTTATCCTTATTTTGCAGGTAAATTAAACACGATGTTTCATTCCCACGTATTGTTCATTTTGAATTTAATTTGAAAGCAAGTTATGTTTCTTTAATACGGATACGATTTGAGTTTTTATTTTAAGAACAGAAAAATGTTATTAGGGTGTTTGACAATTGAAGATGAAATTATATACCTTTGACTGTTTCGCAGAAAGAACTTTTACCTATTTTTAAAATTAGATACATTAAGTTGTTTTTTTTTTAGTAGAACTAGCAGTCTAATTGTATTCATAATTCCTGAAAGTTTCATCAAGATCGGTTGAATGGTTCTGACACTTTCTTTCTCTCGACATGAAACTTAAACCACTGTGAAACGGTGTCATATTGGAAGATCATGTGTTTCGCTAACGTAAGGATTTTTGCAGATTGTTCAGGTAACTGGTCTGCTAGAATTTAGAGGTATTACGATAATGGCAACGGTTGGAAACAATTATTAAAAATTGTTGCCTTGCTGGGATCTGTAAGAATACCAAAAGCCCCACAATCTTGTTCAAATTGTTTGAAAAATTACTAAAAACTTGTACTTGTAGAGAGATCACATTTCCTGGAAAACATTTTCTTTTAGAGTGATTGTATATTATTTCACCTAAAAGGTTAGTAATCCTTTTAAGGATTCACTATAAATTTCTAGTGAATTCTTTTTTTGGACAAACTAATACAAATACTATAAGCCAAAGAAAAAAACATGAATCTTTTTAATCGACACATCAATTAAAAGATCAACCGATATAAGAAATATGCCCTTGAAGATTAACTCTGAATACCACTCACACAGTAACACACACACACACTGAACTTAGAAAAGATTTATGTTGATCCTGTATGTACTATAAATGTAAATTTGCCATAAGCAATGCTACAAAATAGAGATGAATACAAATAAGAAAAAAAGAAAAAGAAATAAATAAAGAAACATTAAAACATCTTGGTGTTGTTGCTCATATATACCAACATAATAAACTGTATCTAGAGTAGGTATCTATTTGCACCCCCTAACCCCCCATGGAAATAAGAAAATTCACATATGGCACAGTATCTTCGCCGCATTGGTAGGTGTGATGCCTTATTAAAGGAGCGAGTACAGGATACCAAAAGACACCCATAACATAAATCATAAGCCATCAAGTATACACCTATACCCTTACCTCTAACTACCAACGCACAAATGACCTTGTTTCCTGATTCCCTTCCGGTCCCGTAAACCACCTGTCATTTTAGTTTTTCTGTCATGTTTTTTTTTTTTTTTTAGTGTGTGTGTGTGCCGGAAAACATACCAAAAAAAGCGCATACATACCTAAATCAATAAACCCCAATCGGAGGAAAACCTTCTCCCTTAGGGCGGAGAACGAAACGAAGGAAAAATAAAGAACACACAACAAAAAAAAAAAACTAAACTTCAAGGACGAAGAATACACAAACAAATTGTGATAATGTTGATGGTCCTTCTCGGGTCCTTTATAAATGGCAAAAGCAAACATCTCGGTTGTCGAGTCGTGGCTCGCTGCTGGCTCGTCATCATCATCTACCAAGGACGAGACGAAAGTAACGACCGACCGACGACGACAACGACGAGAGACGTCTTTTGGACTTGTTTACTCGAGTCCTTGAGTGCTGGGAAGAATGAACTGGGCTGGCAAACACAAAGTTTTTTTTTTTTATTTTTCATGAGAAGTAATTAATTCAGTTGGGAAAGAGTTTCGGTTTACTTAAGAGCGGAAAAGTGGAAAGATGAAATTTCCTATTCTCTTGTCAAAGAGAGTTACCGCTAAAGGGCTTTAAAACAAAAGTAAGTCCCTTTTCCTCTCCACATGGTCGAACCGTGTTCGTGTGTAGTCGTTTGTGTTGCTGTTTATTAAAATCAAAAACTTTTCCGTCAAAACTTTCTTCTATTTGACAAAGGACAAACATCGTCCACATCGAAAGCTTTGGTTGAGGATAAGCTGATGCTTTCGGAACTCTACTCCTAGAAGCAACTAGCTATACAACACAAACGCAACGTCGACATTTCCGGTGGCCATGAACTGTATACTCGTACACACTAACACAGATTATTATTTGCAGGTGTGTGTGTGCACAACACTTGCACTCATTCTCATAAAAGACCGGTAGATACGAGTATATGTTTGAGTTGAGTTTCAGGATATACGCATTGAATTTTTATTACAAGGAGTGGGTGTGGGAGTGGGAGTTCTCTCTCGCGCAGTAAGGACGACGACGAGGGATCCACCCAGATGCGTCTTCCCTTTCGTCCCGCCAAAAAATAAAAAAAAAAAACAGGAAGAAAGAAAAATAACAACTTTCAGCTGCGGTGCGTGATATTTGGAATTCAAGGACACGACAGACATTCAGGAAGTTTCTGGGTTTGTATTGGAGGTTCCTATACTCCTGTGCGTGACTTTGTGTATGTATTAGTAAAAGATACTTTATTTGAAGGGTTTTTTTTTTGTTGTTGATATTGTTTTTGTATATTCATTCTCAATTATATAGATACGTGGTATTTGTTGTTTGGGACACATTTTTCAAGAGAGGATTTCGTTTATTTGTCATTTATAACATTTTGTTATTCTATAACTGTGTTAAGACATCACTTTGCCTGCAGATGAATAAAAACAAAAAAGAACAACCCCATCAAGGACGAAGGGATAGTTAAGTTGATGGAGGTGCGAGAGGATTGAGTTCTGAGTTTTGGAGGCCTGAGTTGTAAGGAGGAAAGGATAAGAAGTAAAATTATTCATTTTTGTTTTATTTATTTTATGGCATTATCCTGGTTTGAGATGTTAATTTTGCGGAATTGGATGGGATGTTAATTAAATTGCATTATGTTGCTGTTTTTTTTTATTTATATTATTTTTTTGAGTAAAATTAATAAATTGTTAACAGAAGAAAGAGAAGCCATAAAAGTTTGTTCTCCTTTTAAGGTAGATAGGTTGGTAACAAGGCAGGAAGATTTTTTAAGGAATTAAATGAGGACATCTCGGCCTCAGAATTTTTCATATAATTTATTCGTTTTAGGTTCATAGCTATACATATGTGGGTGGTTTGTAAGACAATTTGTTTTACGTATGTATTGGTATAAATGTATGTTTAAAAGGCAATGAGGGTTACAAAACGAATATAAATTATTTTAAATGATTAATGTAGGTTAGGTACAAATATCTCATTTGAGGTTACGGTTACCGTTTCATTTTTTTTTATTTGAAAGAAAGAAAATTGGATATTTACGCATTCTTTTAGAGTGAAGACTTTTATTGAAGATATAGATGTGTTATAAGCGGGCAATTTCCCTTGACCTTTAAACAAACTTTTTCTTAACCGGATGGGTTATATTAAAATTCATTTCAAATCCGAGAGAAATTTTCAAAGCACAGTTTTTCAAAAATTTATCAAAATAAGTTTTTGCCAATAAATCAAAGAATTCATAAAAAATAACAAAAAACAGATGATTGAGCCAAAAGAAGAAAAATGGTATGAGAGGAGAGGGAGAGACATATTTTCAAAAAAATAGCGAAATTTTATGGAAAAATAACTGTAGAAATGCAATACCATTTTCCAAATACAATAAATTGGTTTTTGAGTGTCATTTTTTTTATTTTTATTCTGAATACAAAATAGTTAAAATCATTAAAATAACGGTTAATGATGATTTGAATCCTGATGGACAATTTTTATATCATAGAGACACTTCACTTTCATTCTTCTCCTTCAAAGATATTCTTTGTTCTAAAGGGTGTTTTTCTTAGAGGTATACAACTTTGAAATTAAATAAAACAAAGATGATTTTTATTGACATGAAATTTACTTTATTCGAAAGAAAATCTTCTGGCATTATAACTTAAATATGATTTCTGGCATAATGCCCTATATGGCTGACTCGGACGTAGTCTAATCTGGTGGTCAAATTTTCGATGACTGTTGCCAACATTTGTGGTGATATATCGGCAATAAGGCACCGAGTGTCCTCCAAGTGGTGAATCGTTTCGGGCTTATCGGCGTAGACTATAGACTTGAAGTATCCCCACAGAAAATAGTCAAGCGGCGTTAAATCGGACGATCTTGGAGGCCAATTCACGCCTCCGAAACGTTAAATTATGCGGTTACCAAACGTTTACTATAATAAATCGCTGTGTGACACGTTACGCCATCTTGTTGTAACCACAACTCCTGCACATCATGGTTGTTCAATATTAATGAACGAAAAAGTCAGTAATCGTCGCGCTATAGCGGTCACCATTGATTGTTACATTCTGGCCAGCACCGTTTTTAAAAAAGTACGGACCAATTATTCCACCAGCCCATAAAGCACACCATACACAGTCAGTTTTTCTAGATGTAACGGTGTCTCAAACATACACTTGAGGATTATCATCACTCCAAATACTGCAGTTTTGTTTATTGACGTTTTTAGTCAACCACAAGTGAGCTCCATCGCTAAACAAAATTCGCTTATGAAAATCGAAATCGACTTATTTCGAACAGAACTATAATTTTCAAAATAAATTTGAACAATTTGGAAGCGTTTGTTCAGGCGTCAGTCTATTCATGTCGAAATGCCAAAACCAAAATAAACTTAAATCACTTTGACAGCTGAAAAAATGGCCGCCAGTTAAAAAAGTATTGAAAAGTTAAAGTTCTATATCTCTAAAAAAAAAAAACACCCTTTATATTCATAATTTTTCAAATTCAAAGATTTCATTTTTTTGAAAAATATTTTAGAGATTTTCATTAAACTGGCGTACCTGTGTCAAAAATGTTTTTCCTGTAAAACTAAACCTACGTTTTTTTTTAATATTCAGACGTTTTTTGTTTCACCTTTAAGGTGATTTATTGGAGTGGAGGCAGTCTAAAGTACCGTTATTTTTCAAAAAATTTAAATAAAATAAAATTCTTAATTATAAATCAGATTATTGCTTTTTTCTAAAACTCATTCTTACTTTTTTCAATCATTCAAAAACGGTAACACAAAATAGATATTTTGGCACATTCATGCCGCTGTTTTAGAGTAAATTTACACTATTAAATAGTCTTATACCAGAGACATGGAAATGAATAATTAAAATTTAAATCAGATGAGTGAGTTAACCAATTAAAATCGGGAAGTTAGGTCAAATTAAACTTCGATTCTGCAATGGTAAACCAAATATGAAGTTTGTGTTGTTACTCATCTGCCTTTTTTCTAATTACTTTAGTTTGGTTCAAAAGAAATCTAGTCCCAATTTAATTAACTTCCAAATGACAATTTTTTTTTTTCTTACTGAGAAATTTAATGGCCCTCAGTCGTCTAAGGGAACAAACTCGTAACAATAATTCCATGAAGATTTATGCCTTTAACGTTACCGTACTGACATTTAGTACAAATTTACCAATGATTTCTGATGTTGATACTTATGCCAGCTACCATTTAAAACCCCCTTAAAAAAATAGGTCATAATGGAAGATATATTTCGTTCAGTTAAAGTTCATAAATTTCCACTTCCTGCTACCGATACCTTCATTTTTTTTTTTACAATCAGGGATAAACCTTATCGAATGGAATTTCCCTTTCTGGTCTCTCAAATTCTTGAGTAAGGTTATCTTTACATATGACTGCCTCCTAGGCAGTAATTCTTATCTTCACAGCAATTAAAATTACATTCTGTCGGATTTGACAAAACATCAACTTCTTCGACGAATCAACTGATGATGGTCAGGTTTTTTTTTTTTTTGTTTCTTATCATCTCAACTCAATTTTGCAACAAAATCATTTTAATGACAATAATATGTGTACTTATGTAAAAAATAAATTGTTTAAGAAATTCACGTATAAGACGTTTCGGGTTAAACTCTACGAATTGATCAAAAATTGTAAACAATGTCTAGACTGAAACGGGAAACCATGTGTTGATGATGATGCATATGACGATTGTGTAATTAAAACACAAAAATATATACATACACATACATATGTATGTATGTATCTACGTACAGAATGAAACCCCGAAGATAACAGTAAGTAGAGTATAGTGTATATTTTGGTATGTACATAGTTATGGAAGTATGCGTCCGAAACCATTGGATTCAATATACAAAAAGTATGTCGGACGCAAAGAACAAAGAACACAAGAAAAAAAAAAGAGACAAACTTGAGTAAATTGATGAAGAAAAAAAAAAAAATACGACTCGACAATACAAACCACCATTGATGATGACAGTGGGGTAGGTTCAATGTTAAAGTTGGAACAATTTAAAAAAGAACATAATCGAATTCATCGGTTGTGGTATTTTTCAAGGGAATTTATTAAAATCATCTTAAATTTGCAATAGTTGATATTCGGACAAACGATTGTCAAACATAACAATGTGCTGTCAATGAGCTGACATAATCTGGTCATTTTGCAATGTTTCATAATTGTTAGTTCACTTGCTGTCTAAAGGTCTTACAATTTTAATGTTACATTTTTTGACAATTAGGTAAGACAGAAGTTGCTGAGAAAGGACACTATTTGTTTGCAAACAGATTTAGTGGATTATTTGACAAGTGTCACTTCTGACAGACAATTGTTTGTTAACATTTTCTGACAATTGTAAAATATACATACAAAAATGATTAAAATAATTCCATAGAAAAATGTAGACATCATTGCCAGTTTTATTGGCAAATTAAATTTTGAAAATGACGTGAGAGACGTCATTTCTGACTTCAAAATCAATCAATATTTTAAATTCGGAGATTTGGGACATATTTTCACTGATACCTAGATCTAAGAATTGTTCATATTTTACTTGTCAAAATTTGCAGTCTTTGACGTTTGTCAGATATCTGAAAATATCAGTGTAAAATGATGTTACAATGAAATTTCTGACATTATGTGTCATTTGTTTCAATCTTAATTTTAACTGTAAGCTTTTCATAATTGTGTTTTCAAAGGATTTCTAGATAGATGTATAAAACTTAAGTTTAAAAATGTCAACGTGACAAATGCTGATTTTTTGGCACAGATCTGACAGTTGTCTTTTCAATTAAATATTGTTGTTTTTATAAAAAATCATTATTTAAGCCAAATTCCAAGGACAAGCTCATTTAGTTGTTTTCCTCAAAAACTTACTTATTCTTTTTTTTTTCCAATTCTAGAGCTCCACTGCCCCACTCTTCTAACCAACTTATTGGCGGGCGGTAAAAAAGTGACGCTTTCAACTGGATTACAATTAGAATAGTGATGGGCTTTTGGCACAGTTACCTATCCCAATGTCATAGTCATTCACAGGGATGGCTAAGCTCAGGGCAGTCTCATTTGTTGGTTGATGGTAGACGTCCATGTCGTGGTCGTGCTCATACCGTTACATCGACTTATCGTTCTCTTTTGAAATATTTTGAATGCAATGATGTATGAAATTCAATAGGAGTACTTTGGTGCGGGTCGAGACGCAAAAATAAAGCCCATCATTAGCTCCCGTAATGCCGCCGCCATACTCTACCGCCACCGGAAATATTATGGTTGTTGTTCCGATAGCCGCAAGTGAATTGTTGAAATATGAACCGCGTCTATCTTCAAAACAGACAAATACTGGATGTCTATGCAGACTTAGACAAAAGCTGACGGATAAATAGATGTATGTACTGTACATAGATGATAAATTTATTGTCTACACAAATATTTATAAGTCTGAAAAAGATTTACACATACATTCTCGTCTACTAGTATTTATGAACTTCATATACATAGTTTAAAAGTTAAGATACAAAATTCATTGGATGATTTGTTGTTTGACTAGACATCAGAGATAGCACATATAGTCAATGTAAATCTGGAGAACATTATTTAAATGAAGGGCGACGGAAAAGATGGAATTTGGTCTGGAAGTAATAGAATCGTTGTATAAACAAAACAAAGTCATTTATTAATGAAATTAAATACTTAATTTGATAAGACAACATACAAAGCAGTTCACATATAGTGATGACTTGATGAGTTATAAAATTCTTATAGAATCAATGAGTTCCGAAAAGAATACAGAATTTTTAAAATAAATTTTTCCACTTTAAAAAAAAAGAGGATAAATCTTGGATAAAACAAGTTTAAAGACCGCACCAAAATGCTCTTAGGCACGTTTTTTACAGACAGAATCCTTAAATTAGAAATATTTGCTAAATTTATCGAGTACACAAACCTTACTACATTTCAACTCAATAGACCAAGTGATTCTCGAGATACAAAACTTCAAAAATCAAGAAAAGAAAACCGTAACTGATTGACAGATCACCAAAACTATGAAGAACTTTCCGGTATTATAGAATCTTGATATGAAGACTAAAGGCAGTGCTTAAAAATATTAAGGGGCGTAATATCCACCCACTTTCTCATAATAGGCACTTTCTATTCTTAAAAATGGTAAAATTTGACAGAGTTGAGAAATTTTAATTTTTGCAGAAGAAACAAATTTGACAGATCGATAGAATTTGACGTGACCATTCGAAAAACTTTCCCAAAAGAATCGAATTCTATACCAAAAATATAAATGTCAAAAATAGAGCCACATTATCTGGTGTGGCAAAACTGGCCATAAAAAAATGTTATGACATCTTAAAACATGCCAAAGTTTTATCTTTATGATGGTAAAATTTAAATTTATGTATGTATTTATTATAATTAGACGATTTTTGACACAATTTTAAAATTTTACAAAAAGTTGTTATCAATAGTGGTTATCTTTATGAGGATTGAGGGTGGAATAATTTTCAAAAAAAGTGAAGCAGAGAAGTTTGTTGATGGATTGTTTTTGGAAATTGTAAGTTTTTTTAGAGTTGTAATATTTTAAAAAGAAGAAAACTACACCGTTTCACCGCGAGCTTCCCTTATTGTTGTTTCCATCTCCTTTTTAACGTATGAGTCACATTCTTTTTTTGAGATAAAATAAAACTCTGTGAGGTAAAAATTCCAAGTGCCTCTACTGTACGGTGTATCTATTCATCAATTTAGATCAAAAAATCCTGAAATACATTTGGGACACCTGTCGGAGCAAAAAAAAAAAAAACAAAGTAAAAACAAATTCAATAGCAGTTTTACCTGTCCCAGACAAAATGTTATCGACGACGCCACCACCACTGCTACAGCCGCCGTCGTCGCCGACATAAAGCCGATATCTGAAGATATGGAATACCTATACATACATATACCTACTTACATATGTCTAGCACCTTACTTACCAACATATTAAGTACTGTTGTAGATACATACGCCGCCCGAAGCTTTATATTGTTTATTTAGTCTGGTTGAAGTTGAAGCAAATATTTTTCTTGCTAAATTTTCAGACTTCTATCGTCAAAGTCAAGGGGCTACATCAGAAGCACCAATATTTAGCACATTTAATTGAGATTAGCTTCCCCATAGCGATTTTAAGACGTTTGCAGTAGGTGGTCCGTACTCAAGCTTTATATGTAAGCTGGGGAGGGCTTAATGGTTGTCATAGAGTGTGTCATAGTATTGAGAGTGATAAGTTGTCAAAATTTAAATTGGTCAAATTGTTATGTCGCCAATAGTGGTGACGATGGCGGCCGGCGGGCGTTGGACGGGATTATGTTAAATTCTTTGCTGTAACAATCCACAATAGGATTACATTTAGATTATCTTTTGATTAAATTAAATGAATACGATTATTTCATAACTATTTTGATTTATTATGGCAATTAATTTAAGATTATCTTTGCACGTGGATTTTTAAATCAGAACTATTATGTAATCCATTTAAATACTAATTTGGTTACAATTTACTTCTAAGAATCGAGGATTTTAAGGTTTAACAGAGGTTTGGATGTCAAAGTTAAATATTGAACTACAAAACTAAGGAAATCGTTGCTGAAATAAGAATTTTCTTTGATGAAATCTGTTAGACTAGAAAACTTAGCAAAATTTCTTATTTTGAGGCGCAAGATCATAGCCCGTTTAAGCTGACATCTGTTGACATTTGACATGAAAAACCTACGTCATTACTAAAAATGGAACGAAAAAAGTACGACATTTTTTGGTCGTCTTCGTTGAATACCTTTTCGACAGGTAATAGTTAAAAAGTGGTAGAAAAATTTGAGGTGTTAGAACAAGATAGTGATGTGAAGATTCAAGACTAAGTCCGTAGCTGAAGAACAACTGGTTTGTCGATTTTTTTGAATTTTTGGAATAAGGCAAACGACGTTTTGGAATAAGGCACAAACACTTACCTAGGTCTTAAGGGTTTTTTAAGTTCAGTAAACACAAGAACGAGCTTTGATAAAATATTTTATCATGAAACGACTATCCCTTTTTCTTAAACAAGCAACAAATAAGAGTCTTAACTTTTAAGGCGTCAAAAAATGTGAAACACGCAAATACCATAAACATTATTTTCGACAAATATGTCGGTTCAAAAAGAAACTGTAAATCTCTTAAAACATATACGAATAACTAAAATAATTTTCATCAGAAGTCTTATCGAAGTTTTAATTGTTAACAAAGTTATAATACTTCAAAGTCTCTATAGGCATCACTTAAGAACTCTTAAAGATCAAGTACTTACTTATAAATACTTCTTATCTCGCTACTATTTTATGACTTGATAATGAGACTGACTCAGTGTGGTCTTTAAAGCAGTTTTAACCAGTTTTATAGACTAATTCTCTATGGTGACAGGTTTGAGGGTACAAAATTTTGTCACCTCAACGAGACCTACAATTTACATATGTATTCCAAGGTTTTTGGAATGTGTCAGTTAAAAAAATTATGACTTAAAAACGCTGAATTGAAAGACGCACTGATAAGAGTTTTAGAATTTAAGTATGTCATTCAATTTACTCTTCAATGACTAAATATTTGTACGCTTATCTACTTCGATATATGTAAGTTAAGTTATTCGACTTAAATAACCTTAATTCAATTTCATTTCAAACTTGATTCAGTCATTGTTCAATCCAATGTTTGATGATTTACTTTAATTTGAAGTTTAGATAAACTTTGATCTTCAATTAGTAAATTTTCATATTCAAACATTGACATTTTGTTGACGGGTTATAAGTTAAAGAGTTGCCAATAAAATTGACATTTAAGTTTAAATTGAAGTTTAAGTTTCAAAAAAGGAATTTTTGGTGCATAAAAAAATATTTACAGAAAGTCAATTCTAATACTTAAATATTATGCCGTAGACTTCGAATAACGTAAGAATATAAAAGAGAAATTTTTTTTAAATATACCTAATATTTTCAATGACTGGCCTTTTGACATTTTCAACTGTCAGTTCCCAATAATTATTTTTCTATCTTGTTAAGAGAATAACTGTCTGGAAAGTTGTTGTTGAAAAACTTATGTCATTTCAAACTCATTCAAGTGGACAGCTCCAAGTAACTTTTACTTCAGTAACTGAAAATTGCAGTAAACAAATTTTAGTTTTAATTTTTTTGTATTCATGTTTCTCTGTAATGTGTGTATATATCTGAAAAAAGTAATGTCACAAGGACATGTCGAGTTTGATTTCATTAAAAAATTCCAAGAACAAAAATCTGCATTTCCTACACTCCAGTCAGACGCACTTTCCTACTTCACCACATCAGATTTTCAATTCAACTTAATTCAAACTTTGAATACATAAATAATGAAAAGTTTTAAACATCAATTTCTTGGAATTCTTTCAACGAGATTTACTTAATTATTTTAAATTTTCCTTATAGGATTTCAAATCCGTTATAAAATCTAAAAGTTTCAAAATGGAAAGAGAGAAAGAGAGGAGTGCAGAGTAGGGTAAAACAGAAAACTCAAGTGTCCAATTTGACACGTATCTTCTGGGGTGTGTAATGAGTCAGTTTAAAATGTTCATGACATTTATGTTAATTGCTCTAAGCTCCAACACGTAATTCTATTAAGTAATGACAATTTTATGAGAAGGCAGGATTTAACCGGAACCTTCATTTTTTTTTTATTTTTTGCATTTTGTATAATATGTAGAGTAGATACATACATAATTTTAAAATTCAGATTATAATGAAGTACCGGAGAGCGGGTCACACGTACTTGCCCTCTATAGCATTTAATTAAGTGCAATTATAAATCTATGTCACTGAGCCAAACACTGGTGTGGTTTCTTATTCTTTTTTTTTGAAAAAAAAAACAATTCAAGTGTTTTTTTCAAACTTATTTAAAATTGAATAAGCAGACAAAAAATTTAATGTTGCTTATGAATCCTGAGGCGTCAATTAAATTAGCAATCTTGAATTGAAAACCGAAATTCTAATTTCAATAATGAAATTCTTTACATAGGTCATTTAAGTATCATAAGCCGTGTTTTATTGGTTATCTTTAGATAGCGCAGTAATACAAGTTATTCATTTTTTTCTTTTTTTTTCAAAATTAGTATCCATACATTAATTGGGGAATGATTGAAGATAACACATGTAACTCAACTAATTCAAAGTTCAATTGCATTCGCTTATATGAGAAAGCACAAACTGTGGAAATAAGTTGCCGGCAACTTTAAAAACCAATTGTTTGATAGTGGTTCAATGTGTCACGGGAACCGAACATTTTTCAGGAATAAGTTTATTAATTACGAAATGGCAAACCCAACTGAGTATAAATCAAGTGACAGCTGTCAAAAAAACAAATCTCAAAAAAGTATTGCCAGATTAAAAACCACACGTCTTAAAAAAACACCCAATTATTTCTGGAGTAAAAACTCTCATTATTTAATCAAAAAGATATTAGTACTCGTAAACACAATAAACTTAAAATTATAAAAACAAACAATTTTAAGAAGTTGCTCTAAGTTGCCTAGTTGGAGATGATTATAGCAACTTACTTACAAATGGGCTAGTTAATTA
The DNA here is from genome assembly GCA_905146935.1 of Scaeva pyrastri. Lineage (NCBI taxonomy): Eukaryota > Metazoa > Arthropoda > Insecta > Diptera > Syrphidae > Scaeva > Scaeva pyrastri. Next base: position 12,583,309 of record LR989929.1, on the reverse strand, counting down.
AAACTGTATTCCTTTGAATTAATCTTATTTGTTTTACCATTTTCGTGAAAAAGTTATTTTAAAAATGAAATATTTATATGGTTTAAATATTTTCATTCAAAAAATGTTTGTTATGTAATTTGGGAGAATATTTACACTTTGTAGTGCAGCCGCAGTATAAAAAAATGAATACCAACGAACATGCCCTCAAGTGTGCTACTTAACTACTTAACTGCCTCCTACATTTCACAATGCGAAACTCTATATTCACCAAACGTCTTTATTTTTCTTCACTTAACCATATTTTGGTGAGTTTTTTTAAGGAATTACGGAATGTTTTTAATAAAATAATTAAGTGAATGTGAAAAACAATTTTTACGTTTTAGTTACAAAAGAAACTTTCAGTAAATTTACAATGTCAAATGCAAAATTTGTCTGGAATCCTCAATGGCAAGTCAATCAATGCAATTTTCTAATTATTTTTTTTTTTGTAATTAAATTGATTGAATTTTTAACGAATAAATTTGAATTCATGTCAGTGTCAAAGTAAATAACAAGCCTGTGACACTCAATTGGTTTTCTTTTTTATTCTTAAAAGTAAGCATATAATAGCGTGTTATGATTTATTTATGTATAAATATATTAATCAATAAGACTATAGCACACCTACACACATTTATTCCTTTTATCAAAAAACAAGGAAATACAATTGAAGCCGCCTCTTATTTTGAATTCATGTTCAAAAAAAAAAAAACAGGACGAAAAAAAAGAATGTTTCGAAAGGACAAAACATACAACAACTGTCCCACGCACACAATTAGATTATGTAGAAAATACCCACTGAATAATAAATATATAATAATATGTATTTAATTTTGATTTTTGGTTTATTTTCAGATAGATCACATAAACGAGCTTGAATGGGTCTTAATGACACAAAACGAAGGATTCACGTGTTTAATGTTTATGGTGTATTAAATGACACACACGTTTAAGCAAAGGAGATTGTGGACAACTTTTAAATTAATCAAAAGCTGGGAAATTAAATTCACGTGTCATGATTTTGAATATGCATACGTTTGTGTTTTTTTATGTGTCAATATAAAATCAATTTGAGTTTCAGGACAGACAAATTTGAAAAAAAAGGACTTTAAATTGGACAATCTTGGAATTTAGTATTAGAAAGAATAACTTTGATATGAAAACCAAAGTTTTGAGAGATGAGCAAATGAGTTTCGAAAACTTTGGTTAATTATGAACAAGGTCAAAATATACTCAAAATGTGACTGAATACCTCAAAAACGAAGCTACAACTCACGATAATCTCTCAATATTTGTGTACAAATAAGTTTCATGTCATAACAACAAACAACTTAACATCAATCATAAAAAAACACCCTCTATCATAACTTATAAAATTCAAAACCTAATAAAGTCACAGAATGAAAAAATAACCAAAAACAAAAAAAAAAAACAAAACAAACATAAAAAAAATATGTTCGCAGTAAATCTTTATTTTTCTAGTTTTTCTCTTATAACACTTTGTGTCGTTAAATAAACATAAAATATTTGACAGCAATACTTAAAATGTCGTAGTTGTATTATCTACAAAGAGAGGGAGAGATTCTCAGATACACGTACTTAAAGATATTTTCGTTTTTTTTTTCGATTGTATGAGTGTTTTTTTGAAGGTCTTTCTTAAATTTTTTTTTTGTATTTACAGACAATTAAAAATCATTTAAGAGAACCAAAATAAAAAAGCTTTCTTCTCTTAAACTTTATTTGGCTAAAATATAAAATCTAGTATCATCTAGATACAGATACTAGATACTGTAGACAAACTTAAAATACAAAGCAAATAAATTAGAAGAAGCGATAGGTACATGAGAAGCAAATAAAAGTTTTAATGAACGAATAGTGAGATTAATTATAAGTGTCCTTCAATTTTTTCTATCATATCATCGGATGTCACTTTCACCAATAAAATTAGAGACCGGAAGAAGTGCCAGCACCATTTTAACTCATAATACATTCTATTGAGACATTTTGAGAGAAGAAAAACTAAACTAAACTATTGCGTTTTGATTCTAGACGAAAGCCATCGACCCCAACTACTCGTGCTATTGACAAAATTTATTTTGGTAACAAAAAAAAAAATATATATGTATGTATATGTATATCAACCCTTATCGATTTCGTATTTGTAATATTAATGATTTATCAAAATTGGAGGTTTGTTTTCGTTTTTTTCTTGTTTCAATATAATATTTTTTGTAGAATGGGGTAAACTATGGCGTTGTTGGTATTGAAAGACCACGTTAATTAACTGTTTCATTATTTATTCAATTTTCTTAATTTCAATTCGATTAATCTGACATTACCGACAACGACTTTCAGACACGCAAATGTCCGTTTTTACAGAGTTTATAGAAAAATATCAGAGACGAAAATTTAATGAAACAAACAAATAAGATAAAAAAAAATATACATATACGTTGTAAAAACATAATAAAAAAAAATTTACAACTTTTCAATCAGTAATCATAATTTTAGACAAAATTCTATCAAACAATAACGTTTAAACTTTCTATTAAAGAAAAGTTAAAGCGCAATAAAAATTCAACAATTAAAATCATTTCTCTTAAGTTTTATTGAACTTAAAAAAAACTAACAACTGACATCACAATCTTGATAACTAATAAAATAAGTCGAAGTCCTCTGGCTAAAACACAAATAAGAAATTGTTTATATAGGGTGTCCCAAAATTAAGGCAAGATTTTAATTTACTGTATGTGGATGCAAAGCCGTAGAGGCCATTTGATCGATGAGTTATTCTATAAATGTACTTTATGATTCAATATAAAAAAAATTACAATCAAATGACTAAAAAATGTGTTCTCCATTTAATTCAAATCTTGCTTTAATTATGGGACACCCTTTATTATATTTTCGTATAATGCCTTATATTATATTTCAAAGTTGATGTAAAACTTTAAATTAAATTTATTAACATTTTTCCCACATAAAGATTGAAGTAAATTAGAAAATAAAAAAACTTAAAAGCATCTGATTGAATAACAATAATAATTACAATGTTATTAAAAAATTTTACCTTTTTATTAAACTTGTTAATAACATTTTTTTTTTTTAGTCGTACAAAGTAGCAAAATTTAATCTGTTAAGGTTATTGTGCTTCTCAAGGTCATTGATTTTTAATTGGTTTAAAATAGGGAGTAGATAATAATGAAATTATACCAATACAAGGTGTTTACAATGTTAATGTTATAAATAAAATTGTTTACTTATATTTTGTATAAAAAAAATATTTTTGAATTATAAAATTGATACCTATACATTCTAACTTTAATTTTAGTTTTGTATTATTAATTTTTCTTAGGGCTGGCAATGAGACAAGAAAAGTCTCGGTCTCGTCTCGTGCAACGGGTGAGAGATGAAACGATATACCTTCTAAAGAATCTGAGACGGGATTGTATATTTTTACCGAGATTCATGTCAGTCTTGCCAGATTTCAAAGTTTCGACACAAAAATTCAAGAAAATCGTTTGTAAAAAAAAGAAATTTCGGTCTTGAAAAGAATTAAAAAAAAGACGAGACTGCGACGACACATGCGAAAGTCTCGTTGGATCTCGTTTAGTAACCATCTCTAATTCTTGCCTTTTATATTTAAAAAAAATAACTAGGAATTCGTAAGAGAAAAAGCACATCATATTAATAGTAGTTTTTGAGTTGAGTCAAAAGTCTGTTTATTTATAAAAAAATAATATATTTGTGTCAAATTTCATTCAAATCAGTTCAGTCGTTCTGGTGTTATTGTACAACAAACATCCATTTTCATTCAATTTTGCACATTAAAAACATTAAATAGGATTGAAAGTAAAAAAATTAGAAAAGTTTAAGAATATTTTGAATATTTAATCTTAGTTTTTTTTTCTATTTCTCAAATGGAGCTCTATAAGAACAAGGCTTCAGACGTTAAAACTATTTTAACTGTCTTAGTTTAAAGTTGTTTTATTGTTTCAAAAAACAAAGAATTTTTAAAGAAAAACTTGTTTCCTTTGCTAATTTCAATTTTGTCTCTGACAATGAATTATGAATTTTTAGTTCTTAAATAAAATTTAAAAAAACTATACGTATAAAAAAGCATGTGTCAGTAATAATTTAGTTCTTTTATGTTCAATTAAAAGTTCTTATCAATTTTGGTTCATTTTTTTTTTGTTTTTTTTTTTTTAATTAAGGAATTTTTTGTACATACTATGTATTTGCATTTTATTTAAAAATACAAAAAATATATACATCTATATTTTTTATCAGATATCAGCAGATATGGTTTATTTAGTTTTTTTTTCAATCAATTTTTATGAGATTATAATTTTATCAATTCACAAAAAATACCCAAATAATGTATCGATGCAACAAACCAGTCTTATACTGAATAATTATGGTAAAAAATAAAAATCAGTTAATGATTTAAAGAAATTGATTTTTAGGCTTATAAGAGTCTGGTTTTATCCGGTACGTTTTAACATTTAAGTTTAAAGCTATGGTGAAGAAATTAGTTTGTGAATATTTTGTTATTTTTAAAACAACAAAGTTTACTTTTTTGAATGGAGGAAGTTTTTTTTTAACTGGGATTAAATAAGGACAAAGTTTGGAGAAAAGACAAGAAGACAATTCACAAAATTGCTCTCCGTTTAATTTTTATTTTTACCAGGATAATAAGGTCAAAGTATTTCAATGTATATAAAATTTATTAATATAATAACTTACTCAAAAGATTTTTTAAAATTCATACAAGCTTACCTGGAAAGAAGAAAAAATATTTTTAATTAAGAAAAAATATAATTTATTAAAAAAAAATTATTCAATGAAAAATAGGATACACTTTTGTACTTTTAGACTAACATCGTCTTAAAGACTTAAAGATACTAATTTTAAAGAAATACATATAAAAAATAAAATTAGACATTGGTTTATGGCTTTTAAATTCAAAGACTAAGACTAAATAGAGACTGAGACTTAAAATCAATTCACATTAACAAGATTACAATCTTTTATCATTCGTTTGATTGCAATCATTTCATTTTTGAATGCATTAATTTAAATAATAATTTCAATTCAGTAGTTTTTTAACATCGAAAAGTGCTTATTGACATTTGGAACAAAATATGGTTTGTTGTTTATATTCAAAGTCATAAACTGTCAAAGTTGGCCAAAGGATAACTATAACCTTGGTCAATTTAGACTCTACTGAGAAATCAGAATTTTTACTCTGAAAAATCAATTTTTTTCGAGATGATATTGAAATTTTTCGATTTTAACGAGACAGCGACGGAACTAGCAGAAGTGTCGACGTCTTCGGGTCTATTTAAGTGACCAGGTCTTTTGATGTCTGAAAAGTGTAAAAATCCAGACTCAAAATCAATTTCCCTTTGTACAATCTTAAAGTTGTTCAAAAAGATGAATTTTTACTGAGTTAGATTTTATTTATTTTACAAAAATAAAAATCTCAAATATGTTGTCGAAATTAACCAACTTAGTTAATTTTCTAGAGATGCAAAAGTATAAATACAATCTCAAAGAACTGAACTTTCTGAAAGAAAATTCGAAAAATATTTTCCTTTGAAATTCAAAGCATCAAAATCCAGTTGAAAAATCGGATTCTATAGATCCTTTTCAATTAAGTGTATGACATAATTAATAATTCCTTGGATAAATGAGAAATTCTTTCGAATTTTGTATTCATCCCTTGTATAGCACTTGTTTTATATCAAAAAAAATTAACTTCAACATATTTTACATTTTCTCAGACACAAAATGTAACTAATTAAAAAATATCGCTTTTATTAGATATAGGGTATAATAAAACTTAATATAATTATAGTCGAGGAGTTACAATTACAAAGGATGAATATAATCTGTCTTTTCTATGTTCATACAAAAAAAAAGATAAACGAGGAGTTAAAGGGATGATTTTATGTAATTAAGAAAAATAAATTAAATAAATTGTGGTATTATACTTGAAGTGAAAATAAACTATAACCCACTGGATAGGATAAAGCAGAAACTTTGTTTTAAACTTCAAGGCTAATCAAAATGAATGCATCACAAATATTGCACCGTAAATTGGTACAAGAGTATTCAAAGTTTTTCAAAACAAAAATCTAATCAAAATGTCCAATAAAATCAGAATTAATGAAGACAAATGTGAATTAAAAATAACGACGATGAAAGTCACAATGTCGTCCTTAATTTGTTCAAAAGAAGAACAAACACAAGTTCGTGAATTTGACTCTTGATTACCATTTATCGATGTTTAAAACCTTTTTTATCTATTTCAGTTAATCTGAATTTTGTTGAACTTAAGAATCTTAAATCTAGTCCCATGTGTTTTGACAAGATGGCAACTATTCCATCTCTTAACCATAAACTTGGTCTGATGCTCATTTTTTAAGTTTCTACATATTTAAAAAAAAAAACTTTTTGCTAAAATTGTTGACTTTGTTTCAAAAAGATGTTCAAAAATTCACCCATAATATTGAAATAAGCTGCCATTTGTGTATTTAAGTGTTGTTAAAATGGATCAAAATAGTGACGTGTTTTTATTTTATTAATTGTTTATCATAAAATTTCCAAATGTCTTAATGTCTAATCAATATTTATTCTTCCTAAAATCACCCTCGATAATCTCTGAATTTTGAAAACACTTCAAAGGTCTCACATCACCCTTGTTAACAATTTTCAATAACCCCCACTTATTGGCGGCGGCGGCGGTATAAAGTTGTTTTTGTTTACTTCTATATTATTGTTTTCAAATATAATTTAAATTTAAACAATGAATCACTTTATATTTACCAGTGTACCTAGTACAAGGTGATTTTTATTAACTCTATTCGTATTTAGTATTGAATAAACTAGTAGTTGGAAAATATTTATTTTAATTTTTCAAAATTTGTAAGCCGATCATTTACATAAATGTTAATTACGTAAACAATGTTGTATTATTTATTTTCGTGTTGAAATAAAACATTTCAAATGTTGGAAATGCTTTTTTTTTTTTTGTTTAAAGAATGAAAAGAAAAAACTGATATTGAATTTTGTTCACACGACAAAAATATACTCTTAAAATGTGTTTAATTAATTCGATAGCAATGTTATGAATAAATTATTTTATCCAATTTAATATTTTATAATGAATAAGAATAAAAATTAATACACGTTTATCGTTTATGGATCAATAAATTTGGTAATGATTGTTATTTTTTTTTTTTTAGTTTTTACTAATTAACAATTTTAAAATGTATATTTATGTACTTTGGACTAACATAAGGGTGGTGAAGTTGGTTCTTTGTTGTTTTAAAATTGTTAATTTTTGTCTGATAAAATTACGGATTTAAAGTTTCTAATTAGAAAGTTCGATTACTGAACATCATTGTAATCATCTTTAATACACTTTAAACATATTTCTAACTCATCTTAATGTTCTTAAAATAACCTTCAAAATATAAAAAAAAATATTTAAATTTACTTTTTGTTTTTAACTTACGGTTACCCTGTTTTAGAAATTTTAATTTTAAAGATCACGAAAATGATCTTCAAAATTTATATTTCTTCTTTCATTCTTTAAAAGCGATTAAGTTTTTTTGTATCAAGGATACCTCAAGGCAGTCATTTAGGGCCACATCTTTTTCATCTCAATTAATATCGATATGTCTTAAAAATTAATTACTTCGCAACAAAGGAAGATTTTTTAAAATTTTTAAGATGTGACTTAAATGATTTTGGTTAAACTGTAATGGAATTTGAAAATAAAAGTAAACAGGGAAATGGTCACTAAAAATATTTTCAAAATGAAGCTTCAAAAAGGACAAACTTAGCAACTAAAAACTAGAAAACAACAAAAAGTTACTATTTTTATAATTTTAAATATTTAAACAAAACATTCAAAGAAGGAACACCCTCGTCTACATTCAAAAACAAATATTTACCTTGGACAGATTTTATTACGTTTTTTTTATGACATATTATACATTAGTTCATCAATGGAAATATTTTCAATATTAAATTAAAATAAAGAGACATTTTCTAATGCATTATATTGGTCAAATTTTTAAATAAAGCATAGTTTTATGGTTAAAATGTCTTATAAATTATTTAACTTTAGCTTTATAGCAACGTTTAATAAATAAATTTATTAGATTTTTAAACACGTGTAAATATTTATAAATGAAATAAGCTTAAAATAATTTCTAATTTAAATAATAAATCTGAAGAAGCCACTGTTAACTTAAAAATATCCAATAAAAAAAATTATTTTTGCGAAGAGTGACGTTTATCGAATGATTGTTATACAAATTTCAACAGTAAACAGAAAAACTTGATAGGGTGTGCCAAAAGCTACTCAATACTTTAAACTTAAAGCATTTGTAATGTAAACTTAAAAATATTTTAGTTTTAGCAATCTTAAAAATCGAACATTACATTAGTTTAAAAACAAAGTGTTTTTTGTGTATTGACAAATATTTAAAAAAAATAAAAACATTAAATCCAGTGCCTAAAAATTTGCATTTTGACAGCTTGTTTTTAAAGAATAAACTAAAGAGTCTTTAGCATCATCAATTGATCTAGTCTTGAGTTATTTTTTTTTAATTCTTTTCTGTTTTGAAATATTTTTTTTTCTGAACACTATACAATATGGTGGTAAATGGAAATGTCTAATTTTGAGTGTCATCTGTCAATAGCTGTAGAAAAAGTGAAACGCTGGAGGCTGATCAATTCAACGAAGCTCTACTCGAGCTACCAGACTAATTCAGCCCGTAAATATAAAATCAGCCTTATCCGATTTTTTTTCCTAGAACAAAATTTCTAATTTTTGAAACTATTTTCTGTTAAGAACTTTGCCACGGTCCTTGATTTTATTTCAAGAGATTAGTATTTGTAATTGTAATCAAAAAATAAATGGAATATTTTTCCATAAAATGATTTTATTAATTTTTTTACAGTATATACATTATTCTAAGACTTTAAAACTAAGTAAAGCTTACAATCTTCTCAAATTGATCATTACTTTTATTCTGTTACTTTCAGCATGTAAAAATATAAAAATAAATAATTTTATATAATTTCGTGAGTGTGAGTGTTTTTTACGAATTGGATAAAAATATTATAAATTCGACGTACCTAATATAAAATGTCCTTTTTATACGAGTACATTGTATAAGTATATCCATGTAACTTTTCACTTAAAATACAAGACACAAAAGTTCAAACCAATTTTTTAAGGACACTTCAAAGGTATCATAAAAAGAAGGCATGTGTTTTTATTTTTCCTTCTTTTGTTTTTTGTTTTGTTTTTGTTGTTGTTTTTGTGCTGCTGTCTGTTTTAAGCCAATAATACTTCAATTAATTTCTTCAAGTTCCTGTTGATCGTTGCTATTTTTATTATTGACAACAACAACAAAAACAACAAAAATAAAAGCAAAAAGGGACGAAAAACAAAAGCAAATTAAACCAAATATAAACATAATAAAAATGTACTTTTCGAATGTTTGTGTGTGTATGTTTGTATGTATTAGTAGAAATAGGAGTCTATATAGATAAGCACAGAAATAAGGACAATATAAGGACTTTTCTCATCCATTTGTATATGTATCTGTGTTTGTATCTGTTCTCCACCGCACGCCGCCGCCGTTTAAGTTGCTATAGATATGGAAAAATGTTTTATTTTTTTCTTTTATAGATATTTCAACCCTCATTAAAAGATGCTTTTCTTTATGGCATGAGTATTTATTTCTTGCTTAAATTAAACCAAGAAGTTTTGAAGAATGATGTGCGAAAGTTTTTGGTTAAATCAACCTTGTCAAAGATTTGCTTTTCTTTTTTTATCGAGGTCGACAAAAATCCAGAACAAAGTAAGTTGCTATAATGATCCTCCACTAGGCAACTTAAAGCAACTTCATGGAATTATTACTAGGTCTTTTTTTACAATTTTTAATTGACTTTTTTCTTTTTATTCCGAAGAGCAAATAGCCCTTATAATTTATTATAATAATAATTTAGAGAAAACATTGAACAACCATTATGCAACTGGCCCTTAAAGTTGTCGGTAACTTAATTTAAAATTTTATGATCTCTCTCTTATAAGAGATTGTAAGTGAACTATGAATTGCTCGGGTAAGCAACTTTAGGTTATGTTCAGCAGGTCAAAGAACAAAAGATTACCATTAAAACACGACTACTAAATGCAGTAAAATTTTCATTTTAAAATTTATTGTCAAATAATATTGAAATTTATATCAAGGTTCTTTGGTCAAGTTTTATCATTTTGTTACACATTACTGTAGTTTATTTTATTTTACTTTTCTGAAGAGGTATATAGATAAATTTATTTTTCCCATCTTTGATTTAAAGATACCAGCAACAGCATTACAACAAAAAAAAAAGTCAATAAAATAGAAGGTACAGGATTTATATTTACATATACACAAGTACCTACATTCATTATGTTCTTATAAAAGTACGCATCTAAATGTTTGAAAACTTACAAAAAAAAAAAAAAAAAAAACATCATCATAACTTTTCATGATAAATTGTTTCAAGGATTTGTGTGCAAAGTACTCTTGGAAACCTAAAACCTTATACTCACTGGTTTTTGTATATCCATAAGGAATATGACTTTTGTAATCATGGTTGCATGAATTTATTAAAAAAACGACAAAAAAATATGGTAGGTATATTTTAATTGAGCCAATTAAGAAAAAAATATAGATTATATTTTTTATCAAGAAAACAATATATTTTTTTTTTCTTTCTTTTTTTTTTTAATTTAGACGTACTCGTATGATACTTAATACCTTTAAAAAAATCAGTGTTGTGTTTTGATGTATTATTTTACTAAATCATTCTGGGGTTTAATAAATTCGTTTAATATGCAGATGCAGTCTTCGGTGAACACATTTATTTAATGTTGTAATGAGATGAAAATTTATCTTGAATGCAAACACACTTCTTTTAAAAAACGATTGATTTAGATTCTATATTAACCTCAACAAATCGGAGCAAGTAGAATGTCTTCCAATAAAAGGTTTCATTATGGATATCTATTTGGGCAGCTGTCACACTTAGAACTGTCATCTTCTGACATTTGACAAGTAAATCCGACATTAAAACAAAAATGGAACGATACACGTTTTAACAACGCACTAAAACTGATAAAATTCACAAAAATCTAAAGAATGAGATCGATCTTAGACCGAGTGTTTGATTTCACAAGTTAAATTATAGAAACTTTTTATGCTAAGATTAAAAATAGCTTGCCAATCAACCGCTGTACAACCTTCAGTGTTGCCAATAATACTACGAAAGTTCAAATTCATCTTTTTAGTTAAAACTATTCATTTTTTAAATCAACATCACCAGTAAGTTGTGAATTTGATACAATTTTGACAGTAGATAATTTTCTTTTATTTTATAACGTCATTTCACAATTTATTTTGTTGTTTCTTGTATAAATCAAACTTTATGTTTGGAGAAATTGTAATCAAACAACAATTTTTTAGAACCGTCTCCACTAGTATTTTTAAAGTACTACAATTTTCGGATCCTACTACTTACTACTATACTACTTTCTGAAAATTTCATTTGGCAACACTGTTTTGACATTTAAATTGATATTGCTCAAGTCATGCTTGTTTGAAACGTCAAAAATGTGCATGGATTACTGAGATCGAATTTATGAGTAATCCATATTTTGACAGCTATTGATCCGTCCCTAGTCATTGACACGTTTAAACAACAAAATTCAGGATCAAACGAAAATCACATTGTGAATGTCAAATTCGAAGTATGTATTGTCAAATTCTCATATCAAATGGATTACAGCCTTAAGGCTGAAATAAAATTCTCTTTTCGTCTATAAGAACCAAAATAAGAACATACCTGTTTGACATTTGCAGCATGTCGACCAATTGGTCATGGTGTCCTCGGCACATCGACTCGGACTGCAGATGATGATGATGATGCAAATGCATATGGCTTGGATGTGTGCCGTAGTGGTGAGCCTGTGGCGGAGGCGGGGGCGGTTGCTGTGGCGGTGGGTAGTGTCCTAGATGATGTCCATGCAGATGCGAAACACCCGTCGTCGACGTCGCCATACTATTCGGCGACGAATAGAACCCATGTTGGGAGCTATTCGGGTACCAGAAGTTCGGTGGGAAGCCCGATCCGGTGGCATGGTGCGGCTGATGTTGATTATAGCCCGCAGGTGGTCCCATAAGATTCCTTCGATTGTTTGGTGGCAGATAATTGTACGAATAGTGTATCTCCGACGACGATGGCGGACGCAGAGCATAGCTATACGGATTCATCGATTGCGCCGGATGCATGGATGGATGCTGAAGATGATGTTGATGCTGATGTTGATGCTGGTGATACGTGGACATATCAAACAACCGCGGATGCAGAGCAGTTGCCATTTTGTTGTAGTTTTGTGACTCGTCAAAAGGATTATCCAGAAACTCGTCGTCGTCGATGTCGCTTATGGCACCACCTGATGCCCCAATGTCACTGTCGTTGCCGCCAAACGGATAGTACGGATTATTTGGCAAGTATTCCGAATCAGAAAAATCACATTCACTCGCCGCCGATTGCTGAGGCTCTAATTTGGCTGCGATCAATTGTTCATCGGCATACAAATCACTGTTTGACGAATAGTTTTGGCTAATTTCTGCAGCTGCTGCAGCTTCGGATGATGCTTGCAGATTGAGATTGAGATTGCTGCCACCATCAGCAGATTTATTTGAATTATTTGGTTGTAACTCAATTAAGTCACCACTTGGAGTTGCAGGACGAAAATTCGATGTATTCATTGTAGAAAGTCTTATGTAGTTCCATTGAAGTTTTTTTATTTTCTATTTTTTTTTTAATTCGTTTTTTTTTTATTTTATTGAAATTTTTAGTTGAGTTTAAATTGATGGGATGGGGTTTTGTTTTGTATATTTAGTTTTTATTTATATTCTGAAAATTAATTTAAAAATAATTGTTTTCAAATAAAAAAGGAATGAAAAATCAGTTACTGAGCGCAATACATTCATTCGGCACGTGTGTGTTTTTGGTTGAAATTTTTGAGTTATGTACTCATACCTATGCATAGATGTGTAAAGTCCTTTTTTCCAATGTACCTCTTTAAATCAATTGCATTTGCATTAATTACAAAACCACTTGAATGACTTAATGAAGGACAACTTATATTGAAATTCAATGCTATAATTAAAAGCTTTTTAAAATACTAACACAACAAAAAACATGGTTTTATTTATTTAAAAAAAAAATAAGTCAATAAACAAGCAGGAAGTTTTCAAGGCTTATTTTATAAATTGCAGAATTATTTGACCCATAAAATCGTAATTTTTTAGGAAAAAGACAATTAGGGTTATTTTATATATAAACATTTACCAACTTAAATTTTTAGTTAATAAGAATTTTGCATCTAATAATTTTACAACTTTAATCAATTTTTAACTAAAAACATTCTTTTTATTAAAACCGCGATTTTCTTATTAGTTTTTATTTCAGTCAAAATTTTGGCTCCAACTTAAAAAATTAACCAAAAAAGAGTTAAGCTCAATTTCAAGTTTATACCATGTCCAATTTTACTTCGATTTTTCTTTTAAACAACTCAAATTGTTTTAAGAAAATATTGCGAGTCTTTTAGTTAAAATTACTTTTAAAATTAATCTAAATTTAATATTGATTCCATTTGAACTTGAACTTAAAGTTTGTCGAGTAAAGTGGCCAACATTTATTTTAACATTTTAATTTCTTGGAATCGACTCAATCGATTTCGACAAACTTTAAGAATTTGTTTGTGTTATTCAAAGAACGTTCACTTTCTGATTTATTATGATCAAAAATTAAATATTCTATAAATGGATTTAAGATATTATAACAAAAGGCAAATATTGAAAAGCGTTAGAGTAAGACATACCCTTTTTTAAATCTTTTTGCAGCTAGTTGGAATTTTTAGTTTCTGAACTCTGTATTTTGGTTGAAAAAATGTATAACCACTTGATATGACATCCGCTTAATACATATCTTAATGTTTTGAAAACAATTTAAGAGAAGACGATAACTTAGGAGAGTATACCTTATGACAAGGAAGACGTTGAAGAAGATGGAGTCGTTTAAACATTTCTGACAACTAAAAAATTCAGTTTTTAGATCATTCTTATAAAATCATATTTGAGCACTAAACAACAAATAGTACTAAGATCATTTTTAAAAATTAGCGCTTAACAATGATCAGCAAAATTAACATTTTGTCGGTATTTTAAATAAAATAATACTTTTTCAAAAGATTTTTTTTCTTTGGCCTGAATTCGAATCTCACCTTTTATTTTTTTTTATCACGGTAGATTTTTGAAATATGTATAACTCTTTAAAAAAATCTATAGTAATATGTTTTTAGGCATTTGAGTTTAAATCACTTTAGTTTCTCACTTAATTTTTTTAAAATATCATTATTTATAAATGGGTTATGAATATTTATTTAATTATACTATATAAAGTTTTGCAAAACCTTTAATCTTATGCTTCCCTGATTTTGAAAAATTCTATTTACCCAAAGATATTTCTTGGTCATGATTTCGAATCCGAACTTTGATTTTAGCTATCAGCTCAAATTTAAGAAATACCCGTTTTCAACATTATTTTTTAATTAATATTATTATTTTTTAATATATATTATTTAAAAACTTGATATGATGGAAAATATGTAAGGTGAAATTAGAATTTAGGACAAAAAATTATTAAAATCATTTTTGATCTTTTTTTGTTAAAAACATATCATTTTGTTCATCGTTTCTCTGAGGTTAATATGGAACAGGTGAAGACTAAATATTAATGATAAAATATTAAAACTGAATATTGAAGATTATAGACTTGCAAAATAATCAAAAATTGTATTGACAAAAAAAAATACTTAATGAAATTAGATATCCAGAAAATGCCTAATTTGACGTGATAAAGTGGTTTAGAAGTTGGATTCAAACTCAGGCCAACAAAAACCTTCGGAATGTATAATTCGATTTGCAGTTACAAAAATTTAACCAAACATGAACTTTGATCATTATTCATTCAAATTTAATAAAAACTTTGTCGAAACGAAGACGTTACTCAATAAAATCTTAAACTTTAGTTCAGTTTAGTGTAAAAATAAATATATTTTACTTTACAATAAAGTTTTGTATATACTAAACTAATTAATTTTGTTTTACCAAAGTCGACTTTAACAAACTTCTAACTACTGTTAAGTTTGTTTTCCATTTGCATTTTTAATTTTTTACAAACATAAATTTTAAATATTTTCAATTATGTACCTTTTCCAATTTCAACACACATAAATTGAAATATTTTCAGAGTTTTGAATCAATACGAATCTGTAATTATTTATAATCGTATTAAAAAAAAAGAACTCTCTGTACCTTTTATTTTTTAACTATGGAGCATACATTGAATTCATCTATTTTCGGAACAATCAATATCATAATATTTAATAAAATTCCAAAAAACATTCATTGAAAAAATGAAAATGAAAATGAAAAAAAAAAACTAATTCAAAGAATTCCATTTGAAAGAAAATTTAGATTTATTGAATTTGATTTTTGTTTTCTCTTCAACATAACATCAAATCAACTTATGAATGTATGTGTGTAGGCATGAACCTACCTATACTAATATACAGTTGTCTGCATGTGTGTTTGGAAATAAATTTATATCAAAAAATATTTTGCTGATTTATATAAATAATTAATTGGTTGTCATGTAATATTATCGTGTACATCAAAATCAAGCAAAGTCAAATGTGAAAGGTAAAAGAACACATCACATCGTAATTTGAGAACATAACATGAATGAATAACACAAAAATGCTTTACACACAATTTTATAAATTAATACTAAAATTGGGTCGTTTAAACTTGCTGAAGAAATCCAAATAATCAGAAGTTTACAAATCTACAACTAATGGAGGCTTTACAATTTAATTTGGATTTTTAAACGGTAAAGTTGGATAAAACTACAAGCTTAGTTCTTAATTAAAGGACATTAACAAATTTTTGGAAATTTTATGAATGTTGTATCTAAAGTTTTTTTGTCCATGAATCTTTTATCTAGCCCTTTAAGCAAATGATCCCAAAAATAAAAAATAAATCCCATATTCATGGGACAGCATTTTTTAGTTGGTCATTGTCATACATCTTAATGGAATATTAGTGCGGGGGTTTTATTGAAACACGTTCTAATGGTGTAGAAGATCATTTAAGTGGTATACTTGGAGAAAAGAACATCAAAGATATAAAATAAAATTACATACGAATTGAGATACATTTTTTACATGATTATTGTCAAATGCGAAGATAATGGGTAAAACGTCCTCTAAGTAAATAAAATACAAATGAAGTTGGAATATGAGAAATAATAAATAAATTTAATAAATTGACTTTTTTATAAGATTCCTGAGTTACATCATTATTCAAAAATTCAAAGCAAACATACTTTTCTCACTAAAATTTAAAAATACGAACATTTACGACCAATTTTTTGACAAAGTTCTTACACTTAGACTAAGTTTTAGGAAATGAATTTGAATAAAATCTAATTTGTTCTTTCGAATCGTTTTAAGGTCTCAGAACTTGAAATATGTAAAAGGGTAAGGTAGTACCCATTCATGTTCTCAGCAATTTCTTCATTTTTACATGAACAAATTCGGACTTTCCGCTTTAAAATTATAACTAATTAAATAAAAAACTAGTTAAGGACACAAGTGGTTTCTGAGATACAATTGACTAACTGACTGATCATCAAAACGGTGATCCTTGAAATTTTGCAGAAATGTAATTCTCTTGAAGCAACCAAAGGAAACAATATATTGCTTTTAATTTAGGGGCGTGGTCTCATGGAATACTTCTGATTCATGTTGAACTTGAAGAGAATACCAAGGAAATTTTATAAATTTGATTTTTTTTTATCCTGGGAGTTGGTATTGGTACCCAACCACATTTTTTTTTAAATAATAACAACTTTGAATTTCTATTAACAAAGGTAAATATTTATATAAGATTTTGTGTATTAATTATTATTTTTCATTTCCACGATTCAATTATGTAATTTATAATCGGATTTTTATTACTTAAATTAAAAAAAAAGAAACAACTTAGCGACTTGAAAATATAGCAACACAAAAATAAATACAAAACAAAAAATATATTTAACTTAAGATGAAATTTAATAAAAGTTATCAATAATTATGAATTTCCCAGAAAATATTCCCATCTTCTGATAATTGAAAGCATCGCTTTTGATGTATTACGAATTTCGGGGAAAATCATAAATTAATTATTTGTAGATAATTTCAAGCATTAATTCGAGATTAAAATTTAACATTGTAACCAATTACTGGAATATTTTTATGTATACAATTAATTACTTTAATTTTTTTTTTTAATTTTGATACTGAACTATTTTAACTTTATTGTTTTGAGTACATAAATTTATGTGATAAGCGAAAAAGGGGGACATAGGGCGTAGTGGAGTTTTTTTTTACCACAATAGTTTTTATATTTTCTGAAATTGAACGAATGAATGACTTTAAAGAAATTTAATACCATATTTATGTTTTAAGATATTTGTACTTTCGAATTTTTTAAATGAATACACTTTAAAAAGTTCCGTTTTACTTTCTATCTTCCACTTCAGTTAATTTCGTTTAAAATCAGTTTTAGAAGTCATTTTAATTGAACTCTTAAAAAATTAAAAGTTGCCGAAATGTAATTATTACTCAAAAATTAATTGTTAGTATTTTAAAATAAATTTTGAAAATCAAAGAAAATTTGAACATTCTTTTTATTAACCTGAAGAAACCTAGACCACTTTGTATATTCAATACTTTGATTTCATAAAATAAAATAAAAAATGATTTTAGTTTAATAAAGTTTTCAGTATCAAAATTTATGAAGGAAAATAACTACGAAACTGAATAAAGGACAACGATTGATAGTTCTTAGCCAAACATTTGGAAAGGTTAAAAATATCAAACAATATGAATATTGTCGAAGTCCTCAAAATTGGGAAAAGTTTTTCCAAAAAGGACAACAAATCAAATTTTGTTTTTGAAACTTGGTTTATTAAAACGAATAATATTGTAAGAGCTTACACATTTTTTATTTTAGTAAAAAATAGTGGCATTGTAATTAAATTACCTATAAATATAAAAAATTACCAAGTTGTTGACCGTATACGGGGTTTCAACTCTAAGTACAACGCAATTAAAGAAAAGAAAGAAAATTTTGGTTCAACTTTACACTGCCATCAAAAATTCGAGTTCATTTAAAATCCTTAATCAAATTCTACCATCCCAAGACTAAATCAAATAATTTAGTCAAAGTAAGCTTTCTCTTGATAGTTACCATGAATTTTCAGTTCTAAATAATTTTTTGAAAAATTTGTTAACTGTGCTTAATACTACAATTTATTCATATTTTAAATTATTATGTGTCAATAAAGTTAAAAAATAATAATAATTGAAAAAATTGTCAGAATAGGAGATTCCCAACTATTTTGAATTTATATAGAATTTAAATTTTATTTTTTGGCGGCTGAATCTTTTACATACAGTTACGTAAACATTTCCTTAAACTTGAAAGTTATTTAGACAACCTTGTTTAATAAACAAGCTTGCCGGCTTGCTATGGACTCTGGCTGTATACGCTATAACGCTTCCATATATTTACATACATATTTATAATTCAGTATACTACATGCACAAAACACTGTCACTTTACCTCGAACTCATCGACATCCAGTTCGTTACACTTACACTAATACATGCTCATATAACATATACCAACCCACTCTCGGCCAAGTTCATGTTTAACACGTGAAAATAAAAAAACGATGACACATACTATAAATAACAAAACATTTAGACCAAATAGTTTTATACATCAAACTCGTATGTATGTTATGCTTGTATGTAGGTATGTATGTACATAATGTGCATATGACTTTACTTATAACAGCTAAGCAAGGGAGGCAGGTTGGGTAGGCACCTACTCAATACTCATGCATAATTAAAATGGATTTTTAAATTTAGCATGTTTAACCAGTGTCCACACTACACACAACTTAAAGTATTTAAATTTAGTGTAGATATGTTCGATTATATTATATAGTTGGGGACTTAACGTTGCAAAAGGAAACAGATTTTAGGAGAGAACATGATCAGATCATACACAATGCGATAAAAAGTTGAAATATGTCATTTTGGGCCTAGGGATATTCGCAAAATCAAGGTCATCAAAAATTTCTTAAGGAAATCATCGAGTGGGATATTCGCAAATCATGAATTTAATCTTAAATGTCAATATTTTCTCATAAAGTTAAAATCAATTTATAGGTTATTCAAATATGTTTTGTCAAAATAAAATTTTTTTTGGGGCACACATTTTTCAATTGCATGAAATGGTTGGGATATTGGTGAGAAATGATCATAAAAATGTCTGCGTGTTTAAGTTATGTATTTTTCAATTATCTGTGTTATTATTATATTATATTGTTTTTATTTGTTTTTCAAGCGTCTAAAGGCTAAAAGAAGCACTTTTGTGGGATATTCAAAGAAAATTATATCCCAACTAAGATCAAACAAAATGTCAAATGAT
Source organism: Scaeva pyrastri (assembly GCA_905146935.1). Taxonomy (NCBI): domain Eukaryota; kingdom Metazoa; phylum Arthropoda; class Insecta; order Diptera; family Syrphidae; genus Scaeva; species Scaeva pyrastri. The sequence goes on along the minus strand of LR989929.1, from coordinate 12,563,600 downwards.
ATCAAATATCAAATTCTTCGACAATTGGTGTTTTTCTTTCATGAAATGTAAACAAACTATTTTCGAAACCAATTACTAAACTTTGTCAATATTTTTCTTGAATATCCCACAGGAGAAGTGTAGTAAATTTCTATAACCTTGAACATATTTTTCTTCAATGGGTTATTCGAAATCTCTTCAACGTTCGCCTCGAATAAGCAAAAAAAAATTGTTATCAAAGATTTTTAACTCAGTAAATGAACTCTTCAAATCTGCTTAAAAATGGGATATTCGCAAATAAGAATTTTTCAATTCCAATTTGAGTAATTGTCTAAAGTTTTCAACAAATTTAACTCATTTAAGCAATTCTTATCACTGCTTGAAGATTTTTGATTCATAAAAAAATGTGTTTTTTAGAAAAATACAAAACTGGGATATTCATACAAAATAAATGATTATAAAAAACTTTCCTTGTAAAACTTAATTCTTAGTTTTTAGTTATTTCTATATTTGTTGATCCATCTTTAAAATTTTCTGTAGAAGCATAGTATATGTAGACTGTAAGTACCTTATTTGTGGGATATTAGAGAAAAAATCATCAAAACCTCAACAAAAAAAAAACTTCATACGGTTTTGAGACTTCTTCAAATTCAAAGAAATTGTTAGCAACAAATTTGTGGGATATTCAAAATCACTGCATAAAAATGTCTATACATTACTGATTAGAATTAAATGTTTGGTAATAACTCGTGCATAGTTTGATGCTTTTTTGAATATCCCACAAGATTCTAAGAATTATATAAAAGGCAAACAAATTTTGTTTTCAAATGTTGGTCTTAATAAATGTAAATAAGTACAACAAACAAGCCATTTTTTTGCAATATCCCACGTAAAAGTATTTTCTAAGTTAGTAATACTAATAGATTTTCAAAAAAAATGTTTTGATTTCATCCTTAGCTAAGGATCAATAACTATAACCATTCATGCATTTGACTATATTTAACGTTCAACGTTCGTATACGAATATCCCATAAAAAATTACCTATAAAAACTCAGTACATTGAAAAAATAAATCTGTGCTCAGAAATTCATGCAACTAATGGAATCCTTTTGACCAATTAGGAACCCTTTAGTCGACATCCTTAATTCATGCGAATATCCCACACATGTACGAGTATACCTATGAATTACCAATTAGTGCCCTTTTAAAACTCGGTAGTGACGCACAATTGAATAATTGTGTAAAAAACTTAAAATTTTCAACACAACCTCCGCTTAAGCATTTTATAAATTTTTTTTTTGTATATTTTTTGCATTTTATACAATTTTTATAAATTTATCAATCACTCCCTTTCGTTGCCTGTGCAAAGTATCTTTTATTTTAGACTTCAGCCCGCCCCATTATTTCTCTTCATGAAGCATTGTGTGTCAGTCTCCCTTTTCGAAGAGAAAATCTCAAATCGATTTTCCGATAGACTTTAATTTATGTTTTATATGGAAAATAAAATAATTTAAATTTATTAAACTAATTTTTGTTTAAATTTCTTTCTCAACAAATTAGTTACGTGTTTTTGTTTTTCATTTGTTTTGAGATCGTCATTATTTTGCATCATCGAGTTCACGTCAATTTATTGGCGCAAAACTTTTTTTTCTCAAATTTTTACCGGCCGGCAGCAGCAGCGGCCGGGTAAAGCAAATGAATGATGGCGACGAGGATGATGACGATGATGGTGATATCAAGGTTGATTGAAGTCGCTTTTGTTTGTGTTTATTTTTAATTTATTAGTGTGTTGATTTTTTTTTTCTTATTATTATTTTGTATTTCCTATTTGAAAGGCAAATAAAAAAAAATTGAAAAAAAAAAGAAGAAAGTGTTTGATGCTGACGGAAATTGAATTGGTTTATTTTCTGTTTAGATATAAGATTATTATTATTTATAATGCTTATGAAACGAATTTAAGAAATAACAAAAATGTTTAATATTGCTATCGAAAAGAAGGAAGCTTTAATAGCAATTTGGGTTGTCCATGAAAATGCAAAGAAGTCAATCGAAGTTTAGCAAATAAGGGTTAACTTCCGCTTTTAGTCTTACATATGTTTTCTTTCAACTTTAAAAGACCTAATAACTTCTTTTAAACAAGGTTTTGAAAAGGTCCATTAACTATTTTCTTAACGGGAAAAGTAAGGAGAAAGTTCTATTTTATATTTTCGAAATAGCTTAAATTCGGAAGTATTTAAAAATCGTGATTCGACCTCCTATACATCTTTTTAGGACTTTGTTTTAAAGTCTAAAATCACTGATTAAGATAACTGTTTATTTTGTATGAATGTTGGCAACGCTATAAAGTGATTTACAACTCTTAACCATACCTGTGTGCCAGTAATACCAGGGATGGCTGATTTCGGAGAGAGCACTTTTCAAGAAAAGAATTACTCTTGATGAAGGATTTGTCAATTCCTCGCAATAAGCATTATCCGTGAAAAAAAACTTCATACCGTAAACATTCAAGAATTTTATTTAATAATTCAGGAAAACTGAATTCAAGCTCATAAATTAAACAATTGAATGTTTCTAAAATAAAAGCAAAAATGTGACGTTTTCCTGATTTTATAATATTAAGAGACAGTATTTGAATTCCCAAGATTATTATTAGTATTAAAAAGGTCAAAAAATCCAAAATGAAAATCTACCTGTCACTAATGTTCGAATTTGATTGATATCAATTTTATAAAATTGCAATTTCTTGTTGTTGTTATAAGCCATTGACATTAATCCATGACATCTGACTGATATCGTACAAAATTTCGGCTCACAATGAACAGTTACATACAAATGCATAGATATATACTCGATTCAATTTTGTTGATAATCTTTTCCATTTAAATTAGTCATTGTCTGCAGCGGCGGTTGGTGAAGTGGCACTTAGGGCAGTGAGCGGGACGTAAACCAACGCCACTGAACAGTAATGACAAGGCAAATGAACTTTTTACATTGTGTTTTTTTTTTAATAAATATAGATATATGGTGTGACAGGTGCAATTTGTTTGTGATAAAAAAAAATTAAACTCAAATTGTTCATAACAATTATACGATTGAGGCTATAAATTGTTTACAAGTTCCTGCTATCGACATTTTATGACTACAAGTATATTTATTGAAATATTCACACAACAATTTTTTGTCAAGTTTATATTCACATAGAAGTTTGACAAAACAAATGAATCTTAGATATGAATTCGATTGACGTCTATGTAGAAAAGAAACTGAGCACGTCAAGTGCACTCTGAGCAGAGTACACTCTAGCACTCTGAACTGTCAAAAGAAGTCTGTCTCTCTCTGCGCTTTAGTTAAGATTTCATAGAGAGCGCTCCATACCTACAAAGAAACACAACCTGTGCGATTTGATGTGTCTGAACTTCGAAAGAAAAACAGATCTTTTTTTTGACAGCTGAGTTCCCTGCTCTGAGCTTAAAAAAAATAATATGGGATCATATCCGTCAAAAGATCATTTAAATGTAATTTTTTTACTTCACAATTATTTACGAAGCTTATAAAAATTAAATCAAACTCCTAGAAATATGATATACTTTCAACCACCACAAACTGTCATCAATCTGTCATTTCAAAAGGTTGTGTCATGTGTCATCAGAATAAATATTCCTAGAACTTGGGCAACAAAAACAAATTGATAAAATGGACAGACCATATCAATAGAGCTTTATCAGTTGGCTTGTCAATTAAATTAGTGTTTACAACAATATACTCTCCGGTAGGTAAGTACCAGCTAACACTTGTCCTTTATTACGAAACGTTTACATCTATATTAAAGGTGTAAATATATTGAAGATTCCAATCGAACTATTTAGAATAGCCCTTGTCATTCATATATATGCATATTCACATCAACAACACAATTTAAAATTATGACAGTTGAAAGTCATACAATGTAAGAACAAACTACTTGACAATTAAATGATTTATATTCTAATCGCTTAACCGTTAAGCAAATATTTGACCGTTTACATTTGAAAGGTGACAGAGCTTATCAGCATGCATTTTACATTGTTGCAAAATGTCAATAATATATGTACACAATTGTGGATTTATACGATTGCAAATAAATATTAATTTAATTGATTATATTATAGTTTGAGTGTTAGGGGATATTATGAGTGCTTATTAATAAACATAAACACATATGAATGTATTAAACTCAACAACGACGACGACCACGACGAACGTCGACGACGCCCTACAGTAAGAGCACTTTAATTCGTATTGACTTTTTGTAAAAAAAAGAAAAACAACAAAAAACTTTCTAGAAGTTTGTTTTATTTTTAGAATGAATAAGAACTTTATTTTGTGTAATTTCGTTTGAAGGTATAAGATTTTATGAATGTGCTGGAAAACTACAGAATTCCAAGAAAAGAAAAGAGAACTTTTTTTATGGAACGTCATAATTCTCTGGCATCCTACATTCTTCTTATCTTCTTAACTAATTAGAGTAGACACACATTAATTTATTTATCTTGGATATATTATACAAATCTTAAAAGCATATCTTATCTTTGTGTTGTTTTTTTTTTTTTTTGTAGATAAAGGTTGATCTTTGAACTTTATGATTGTTTTGTTTTGTTTTTTTTTTATTTTAAGAACAATTTATTATAACGTCTGAAATTTGATCGAGACTGATGTTTATGACAATTATTGTTTGTCAACAATTTTTGTATACGATTATTATTTTTTATTAAGAAAAACAATGTAAGATAGTTTACAAGGACAAAATTCAAATACTAAAACAAAGTACAATTAGAAAATCAAATAACTATTTCGTTTTTGTCTGACGTAAATAAAAGCTGTCATAAAATTAGTTTAAGATATAGAAAAAGATGGCAACTGAGAAAAGGACGAGTTGACAGCTGTCAATTTCGATTTAGTAAAAATAAAATAGAAAACAAAACATAGCTGAAAGATTGATTTAACTCATCAATTGAAAACAAATCAGGGAAAATTTGACAATTGGTGACATGACAAAGCCATTTAACTGTCACAATTTAAGAGTGTTTTCTAAAATCTAGGAACATCATATTTTCGAGTGACGAGTAAAACTAAAAATGGTAAATCCATAAATGTTTAACCATTCAACAAAAAAAATTAAATGAAATATAATTCCATTGATTCGATTTAAAAAATCATTACGAAAAGAGAGTTTTGACTGTTTTGAACCTCCTTTTATAGAATATACAGTGCGGCTATAAATATTTCAAATGAAAACAAAACATTTAGTCGAATGAAGTGTTAAGAAAATTAATTCACTAAAATTGGTTTCTTTGTAGGACATAAATACAAATTTCCTAGAATATTTATGTATAAAGAGATACATATATGTAGGTACTTAAATGTATATGAATGTATGGAAATATTTTAGAAACAGTAAATTTGAACTTAATTTTTTACAAAATATAAACGCATGGTCATGCTAAGTTATCTGGGTTTATATACTAATTTTTTTGTTTAAAAAAAAAAGGAGTCCTCTTGTTTAATTACACAATTTATATTATAAATATAAAAGGGTAACTATTTTTTTGTTTGTTGTCGGGCAAAGAGTGTGAACAAATACATTATTAATTTATTTATTTTCTTTTACGTACACTAGAGTCCACCTGGGAATGTTTATGTAATTTGGTTTTAAATGTTATAAAATTTAAATTTTCTCTTTTTTGTTTTTTATTTGAACAATCTTTGAATTGCTTGTTTGAAGTCCAAAAAAAAAAGCCATAAAAGTAATACGAGTAGGTAAGGTAGTATATGAATTCAATTAGTAGCCCTGTATTCCTACCGTTTTTTTTTTTTTTTTTTGGTATTAATGCTGACATGAATGTTTTATCAGTCAAGAATTTAGGATACTTATAATTTTATTACTTTGACAGAATGGCGCATGATATATTCACAAATGTATTTAATATATTGTGTAAGGTTGATTATTATCGTTTAAAGACAAATTTCAGTTAAAAAGAGGTATACACTTTTTTTTTCTAGCAACACAAATCATGAAATAAATTATTTATAAGTGGAAACTCTTATTTTATGTCAAAGTAATTTGATATATTCAATTCGTGTTTGATGTTAGATAAGAAGCAGCCGAACATTGCAAGACAAAACTTAAACTTTGACAAGTGGCAACTAATTGTGACAAAAAATTAACTGTAATTTTTTAACATAAATCATTCAGAATATAAAGTTTTGACGCCTTTAAAAAGCGTGATTGACAATTTTACCCAGAAAAAACATAAACGTCAAAAATATTAGTTTTTTTGTCAGTTGATTCCATTTTGACAGTTCGAACAAATTACATAATTTTTCAAAAATCTAAAGTGATCTATAAAAATTGTACTAATTGTTAAAAAAGTGGTTAAATGCCACGCCCCCTGAATGACGAATTTCAAGTTTTCAAGATACTACTAAAGTTTTAAATTTTAAAAAACCTGTAAATAAGTCAGTAAGGTAGTTACATACGTTCGGGTTATTTTTTTTCGTAAAAAGGGTATGGGGACCATGAACTTCGATGGGTACTACTATCCCCTATTTAAGTATAAACATAGAAAACATTGGCATGCTCATATTTAAACTTTTGAAATCAAAAAATAAATTGACATAAAGTGAAATATAGAAGGTTAAGGTGCCTTTACGAGAGTGTACTTTTCACCCGCTTAATCAATTGTTAGTTTGCTCTAACTTCCGGTGTTTTGTTTTCTTGTGTAATCAAAGCTGTTTAAGAAATGTTTTGACATGTAATTTTTTTTTAAAACCGAACCGCCAAGTAAACGGCGGCAACGATATAAATGTTCCCTTTTGAACACAAGGTTAAAAAATATAGTTTTAAATTTTTTGTGGCTGTTTGATTAAACTTAGCACAGATGGTGTCTTTTTTTTGTGAAAATTTTACACAATATCATATCCGCATATTTTCAAACTAAATATTTGTTTCAATGGTTGAAAACAATTTTGTTAAGAGTTGTTGTTATGAACTTTCAAATATAAGTAAAATAAATATAACCACAGCTTTAAAAAGGGATAAATTAATATGTACACATATCTATAAAAATCAAAAAAATAAATGTATCAATAATAACGTTTCTAATTTCACGTGAAATCTGTTCTTTTTTGAAATGTTTTTGAAGTAGACCACCTGGTTTTGGTGAATTTCCAATCAAGTGAATAACATCAACAAAGAATTCAGTAAAAGATTCCATTTTCGAAAAAAATATGGCTTTTAAATGAAATAATTTTGTATGTCTGTATGCAAAATTTGTTTAAACAATTGTCACTTGATCTTTGAATAGACGTCATACTCCAAAAAATCCACAAAAATTGTTAAACTGTAACGATGCTTAATAAATACCGCTCCGATTTTAAGAGAATTATGTTTTCTTAAAAATATATATGTACATACAAAACAAAATTTACAAAAAAATATTTATCATCTTTTGAAAAGTCTGAGAAGAAGACACCATAACAAGAGGCTGACCACAAGGAAGAATCTTATCACCTTTACTATTTATTTAAATTGTTGTTAGAAATATTTAATTCTCACGTTACAAGATTTTTCGGAACAGAACTCGGAAGAAAAAAAATCATAGGTCGTAGGGTCTCCATTTTCACGTCTAAGGAAACAAACCTTCTTCTATAACAAAATAGACTCCTTAACAGAAAGAGATGCAATGTCGACCTTAACGTGGCCTGAATGTGGAATGCTTAACCTATTTTATTTTCTCCTTAGACGAGGATGCTCTTTGCCATATTTAAAGATGCCGAGTGAGGTCGAGATTCTTCCAAATTTTGACACTTGATATCGGCCATAGTCACATCTGTCAAATAAGTTGTCATATAAGTAAATTTAATCTTATAGAAGAAAAAATCAATCAATGATTCCACTTTGCAATTGCTTTATAAACCTTAAATACTCAAATTAACAACAAATTAATCCGATTTAATGAAATTATTTGGAAATAAATTATTCCTTGATAGCAGTGACGATTAAACGTTGGGGGTTTTCGTTTCGGGCTTAAACATCCTTCCTATACGTTAAAATTAATGTTCGATATTTTTAAGTACTTGAAAAGTAAAAAAAGGTATTTTGTCTCAATAAGTAGATACTTATTAAAGTCTAGTAGTTTTGAAAATAACCCTCCCCTAGCTTGTCGAAATCCTTCATTTCCGAATTCCTAACTTAAGCACTTTAGGATTACCCTTTGCTTGTAAAAAGAAGTGACTCTCATCTCAAACACATGCAAAGTTCAAGAATTGATTAAGATTTATTAGTCACTATAAGCTCTGGCAACATTTAACAATATAACTTTTAAATAAGAAATAAAATATTTTCACTTAATTTTATTCTTGAATTTAATTTATCAATTAAATTTAATTTGTTGATATTTCGTCATTAAATTTTATCTTAAATCAGATATGACGGCTTATTGACCTTGTTTTTTTTTTTTAATTTGTGTGTGTGTGTTTTTTTTATTTTTAATGAAATTTTGATGAGATTATAATATTTTTTTGGTTTTATCAATTTCTTTTATTTAAAATTAATACAACACGTCTTATTATTTTAACCAAATGAAACCAGTTTGCAACTTAAATACACGTTGAACTTAAACAAAATGAGCAAAAATGACATTTCTATAGTTTGTTGACATATTATATTCAAATTGACATTTTATTTATTATTACTATTTTTTTCCTGTTTATTGAGACGATAAACGATTGGTATATATGTACATATGTATAAATTAATTGGAATACAGTTACAAGGATTGATTTCATTCAGTAAAAAAAATAAGATGAACGAGTATGAGATAGAGATACATATAAGGGTGAAGTCATCTTAAAATTCAATAGAAATTATTCAGGGTTAATTGTTGGCAACACTCTCATTATCATATCATTTAGCAATCAAAGTTGCACTGTCACTTACGGAATTACGGAACACAAAGAGTGCATATTAATGTATGTAATTGTGTTTATTTAGTTGTTACTAATTTGTAATATCAACGTGAATGTGGTTTTATCAATCTTTGGAACTTGGTGGTGAATGAACTGTCACCACTGAGATTTCTCAAAAAAAAATTCTTTTATAAATTAATGTTGAATAAATTGTTATGGAATTGTTTGTAAATTTTTAATGATTTTATTTCTATAGGTTTTTGTATGTTCAAGGTTTGACGTGGGTAAAGGTAAATTAATTTAAGGACCTTCTTAGAGGATGGTTTAAGTATTTGACATTATCAAAAAAAAAGTTCATTTCTCAAGGGTTAACTGAACTTATGCTTTCATCTTGTGAAACAAATGCGAAACGATATTTTCTAAAAAACCATCTGAAAAGATACCGAGACGAATTGCATTTTCAAGACAGTTTCGTCCTTCTTCTCTTCAAATTTCTTAATTTTGTACTTGATTAATTTTCACACTTAAATTTTTCTTCCATAAAAGGTAAGGTTTTAAAGATTTTGAGTGACATTTAGCAAAAAATATTCAATAGACGTCAAACTATAGTTCATTCTAAGTCATCTGTCAAATTTTAACATACAACTTTAATAGTTGATATACGACAAAACTACAAGATGAATAAATTATATTCATGAGAAAAAAACGAGACCGAGACCGAGACCGAGACCGAGACCGAGACGAGACCCAGTTAAACAAAACCGATTTTTATGACTCAAAGACGAGACTAGCTCGTCAAGTATGTCATTTAAAAGTATTTTTTTCAATGAAACATTTTTGAATTTGCTGCTTTAAGATGTTAAAAAATTACTTAAAAATTGTAGGATATTAGATTTGTTTGTGACGTTTTTTTGAGGTCTATGCCAGGCCTCGACCAAATCAATGAAATTCAATAAAACTTGGACGCAAAGTGATTCCTTAAAAATTTAAACAAACAAGCTTATAACAAACAAAAGTTAAGAGTGTAAAATAGCCAACTCATTTTCTACGCTTTTCTTTAAAAAATGTCAAAATCAAAAGTGTTCCCCATGTTAAAATGACTACTAATCTTGTTAAACTTAAAAAAAAAAAAGTAAAATTATGTAATTTAAATAAATCTATGATACTCTATAGTCTTTTTTTGGATTCTTAAAGAATGTTTAAAAGTTATATGAAATCAAAAATTATGTATGTAATTGGAATTAGTTTAAAAATTACAAAAAAAAATATATTTTCTATTTATTAACAAAGTTTTAGTATACATATACTAGCAATTTATAAGTACATATTAGATGCAAGCTCATTTTTTTAATCGGGGTTTGCACATTCATCGTTTAAAACAGCATCACAATAATAAGTGTCCACCAGGGCGTATACGTATTTTTTTAAAACAAATGTATTTTTTACTTATATACTTTAGTTGTTTATATGTTTATGTAAATAAAAAAGTAGAACAACATCTTCCAGTTCAGGTACATATTATTTTTAACAGCAACAAATTTGAAATTATTCTCCTAAGTTTTTGGTGCAAAGAGGATATATTTTTGTTAAGCTAAGTTATATTAAAAATGAACTAATCTTTGCAATGTAGGTCGACCATGCATAACCAATTTAACAAGCCAAGTTAACACACAAATACCCGGACTAACAGGAGGATGGTTTGACCTGCCTCCTTTGGAAACAAGCGATGGAAAAAGCATTTGTTCAAATTTTGGTTCGTTTAACTTTAGGTTTTTTTTTTTTGAAAAATTGAAAAAAGGGTCTTACGAATGTTATTTGTTGGTTGTGTTTTATGTAAATTTCAAAATTCACCGTCTATCTTCGATTTTGATTTTTTTCATTTCGACACACTTGTTGTCAATGTTTAGTGTTTTCAAAATACATTTTTTTTATTTATTTATATGTGTGGCATAAAAGTATCAAGTGTATTTCATTGTGTTGGTTATTTTCTGCTATAGAAAAAAATGGTTTTAAGAAGTTAAATGTAGTGCTTAAAAACGCTTCAAATTTTTAAACTGACATAAGGTGAAAGTCTGATCAAAAAACTTATCACATTAAGGACAAAAACAACAAAGTAGGTTTGGGACCATGTGACTTCTTTCTTTTAACAAGTCTAATGAGACATTAAAGCTAAAACGCGTGCATATCAAAAGTCATCAAGAATTAAAAAAAAAAACTTTGAATGCTGCAACATAGAAAATCATGAATTAATTCTTCTTTATCTTCCTTGTACGGAACTCGAAAGTCTCCCTAAAAAAAAAACGATTTTATAACGCCGTATTTGGCCCTACACATATCTATTAAAAAATCAAAGTTTGTCTTCCATATAAAATTACATCATTTTTAAAATTCAAAAGTCTGATCTTTCTTTTTAAGATTAAAATTTTATTATTGTCGACTTAAATTTCTTGCAATTTAGCATAATCAGCATTTTATAGCCCTTACACAGTCTTGCAAGACTTTGTACCTTCCACCGAGACTAAGATTCGTTAAATTTGATGCGAGATGTTAAAGCTTTGTAATATGAGTTTATATCTTTATTGTGATTTAATTTTATCACATATCTCAGAGTGATTAAATGAAACATTGACAAAAAAAAGACAATGTTTAGATATAGTATATGTATGTTTGTGTTTAAACAATAAGTTGTATGTAGTTATGTATTTTATCAAAAGATTACTGAACTCAAAAACTTAAAAAAAAAAACAAAACAAACACATTTTAGCACGTTCATATGAGACACGTTTGGTAAATAATTAATATATTTTCACGAAACCCAATTCAACAGTTATTTTATTTTTATTTTATTTTTTTTTTCTTCACTTTATAAAAAGATAAAGTGGGTATAATTTACTTGGAGACGCAATGTTTGATTATGATAATAGAGATTTTTCACGTGCATTTATTTCTTTTAAATAAAATAATAAAAAAACAATAACAAAAAAATTAAGGTTGTTGAAACATTGTGATTATGCATATGTGGAACTAGTTGAGTTGACAGATGTTGTACTGTCATTTTTTGGTTGGTAAAACAATGACTTTTACGAATAAATAAATAAAGCAAAAGCATTCAAAAATTACTATGAATGAAATTCATCACATTTTTTTAACTGTCAAACTTTTAAAATGGGACAAAAATATGTCTTTGTCATTAACGAATGCTAGAGGACTATTAGCAGTCAGTCTAATCGGTTGGAGTGCTAAGACTTTTGTGCTTAATCTTAAGACCTTCATTGAAACTGTTCTTCAGCTGTTTTTAAAATTCAGTTTCAAGTGATTAAAAAAGTGAGAATTGTTATATACCAAGGACTCAGAGAAAGAGGAAATATTTAAAAAAAATATATAAAAAATTCAGTTGTCAAAAACCAATTTCAAAAAAGTACATTCCAGAAACCTAAAAAGTTTAATTTGCTCATGGAAGAATTCATACTTAAATTACATTCGCTTATATGAAAGATCACAAACTATTAAAATAAGTTGCCCGCAACTTTAAGGAACAGTTTGCATAACGTAATTTATAAACTCTATTTATTTAGGGGGTTCCGTTCATTAAATAGAATAGATATTAGTATACAAAAGTCAATTTAATTTTAATTTAAAATTCCAAGACCTTGATCTAAGTTGCATAGTGGATGGTGATAAGCAATTTATACTTTGTTCTGAAATTTGCGGAACGATTATACTTTGTAGTGCAGCCAAAGTATAAAAAGAAAAATTAAGGAACACAACCTCAACTGCCTCCTACATTTCACAATCAGAAGCTATTCAGTGTTCACGAATCCGTTGCAATATTTTGGAGTGTGGCATATTCAGTTACCAAAAAAACACTAGGTAATCTTAAATCTAAAATAGTTTCGTCAAAAGCAGTCTTTGTCATCTCAGTCATTTCATGAACTATTTCAAAGGACACATAATTTTAATATAGTTTTTAAGAATATTGGGCTCGATTTTATATTTTCAACAGTACCTTTGTGACTATAACGACCTCATTCAATTTATAAATCCAAAAAAAATAAAAAATCCAACAATGTTTACCTAACGAAGTGTGTCAATCAAAATTCCCTTGTGATTTTGTTAATTATTTTATTTCAGTTAAAAATAGATAGAAAAACAAAAAAAAACTAAACTTCAACCTTAGAAAGGAATTTCAACAGTTATAATCACGAACTATAAATATTTAAAAAAAAAAAAAAAACCTTCTCAAAAAAACTTACTAATTTTTTGTCTTAATTTTAAATTTAAAAATCAAAATTCAAACATAAATCATCATTGTGTCATTAACATATCAAGTTTTGCATAAACAAAAACCATATTAAATCTTGAAAAAAAAAAAATTAAGAAAAACAAAAACAAAACAACAATAATTGTGAATAAATTTAAATAGAGTTAAGTCTAAAGAAAACTTTAACAAACCGGTCACAAAATCACATACAAATGAGTAGCCATATTTGAGATAATTACAAACAATAGAAAATTTAAAATTATAAACTAAAAATATCAACCTCTACTATACAAAGTGATTAATTTGTATTTATTTATTTTTTTTGTTTGGTATAAAATACGTTAATTAACGATACTTGAGTTTTTCGTATTTGTCTGTGTTTGTGACTAATTTTTTTGTTTACTTGTTGTTTTTATTTTTGTTGCATTTAATTAAAATAAATGTTAAGAACAAAAGCTATAGGACTTGTCAACGACAGGTGTATTGTTTTTTTTTTTCAATTTTTTTATACACAAAAACCCACACTCTTGAAAATTGCCGATGAATGTATTGCTTTGAAAATATTGTTTAAATACTCGTCTCTATTTGAAGTGAATTTTAAAATAAATCTCTTAATTTGGAGAAGAGACGAGACAACAAGATAAGAGAAGAAGATAAACTGGTTCCTCACCTTTATTTTTTATTTTTATTTATTCCTGATTTTGGATGTTTTTTTTTTTCGTCTCTTTTTTGATAAAAGTTATCGACACGGTTAATTTTTTGTATTAACAAAACCAAAATTTTAACACATTTTCTTTTGGTATTGTTAAGGTTTTAAAATGTTCACTAATTTATTTTTTAATTATATAATTTTATCATATAATTAATTTGTATAAAATTAATATTTATATATTTTTTTTCATTTGAAACATTAAAAAGATAAGGTACATATATATTTTTGAAACCAGTTGTTGTTTTTGTTTTCTTTTTGGGATTTTGTTTAGATTTAAATAAATGCTTGCACTTAGTTTAAAGTTTGATTAAATTTTATTTGAAAAAAAAGGAATTGAATTTGAAACTCTTTTGTTGCTGTAGATTTTTTTTCCTTTCGAAAAAAAACACCATCACATATATTTTTTGGTATTTATATATTTTAATGCACTCATATTTGTTAAGTTATTTTTTTTTTTTTGGTTTTATTTTATTAAAATCACTTTGTGTTTTGGATTATTTTAATTAAAACATTTAATTTTAAAAAAATGACATCAATTTTACATACAACTATTTTTCTTTTTGTATATTTTTGTATACAATACACTCATATTTATTTAATTACATAGAAATATATGTGTATATGAAAAATTTATTTAAAATCACACTCAATATATATATATATTTTGGTTTTCTTTAAAAGGTATGTAAATTTATCTATTCACATGTACACATCAAAAATATAATTTAATTCACATATTTTTTTTAAATATATATATTTACTAATATTTGTATTTTTTTTATTATTATTTACTCTCTTAATTTGTTTATAATTAAAAACTATTTTATCTTAATATTTGTTGGTCAATTGTTGTTTTTATTTTTTGTTAGTGTATAGGTGCTATTTTTTTGTTGTTTAACAAATTCGTCGATAAAACAGGGACGGTAGAAGCCGGTTTGTTTTTTTTTTTAAGTAGATTTATTAGTTAGAATAGTAGATTTTTGTTGTTGTTGTTGTTTTTTTATTTTATTTAAGATTATAACTCATAATTAAAGGCCAAAATTTATGACGCTGTTGTTTTGTTGTGGAATATTTCTTCTATTTTTTTTTTTTTTAATTTTTGAATTTATGTTAATGATGGCTATTTTGTTGTTTTCATTTTTCTATTTTTCTGAACTGCACACTGTATTTTTATTTAATTTTTTATTGGAAAATGTAATATATACAAAATTGCACTTCAAATACAATTTGTTACATTTTCATGACTAGAATTGAAATTAACAAAACAAAATTAAAGAAAAACAACAGAGAAAAAGACCTTGATTAGCAAACGTAATCATAACGCACATGTGTTTTTCTTACACAGAAAATAAAAAAAAAAACACACAAACACATAGAAAATATATTTAAATATGTATAGATTTTTTTTTTCTATAATTTTATTTTTTTTTCTTTCTTTTTATTTCAAACTAAACAAAATGCACAACGTTAACAAAAAAATATGATACCAACAACAACGACGACGAAAACGACGACGAATTTTGCGACCAAAAACCACTCGAAATATCAGAAGACGACGACGACGAAAAACAAAACTCTCTCGATCTCTTTAAACACAAAATATAATTCAAAAAAAAAAAAAGACAACAAAAAATATACAAAGTTAAGAAAAAAAAAATACCGAATAGATTGACACTTTATCGCACCGTATCGTGGCAAGCTAATTACCGCACTCCGCATACCGCTCTCTTTATCTATAGAAAAGCGCCACTTTCGCGCAAAAAAAATGGCCAAAAAAGCAACAAAACCAAAATAAATAAAAACTTTAGAGCAACAATTTATTTTCCGAAAAAAGCAAAAAATCAAAAATCAAAAATTCAAAAATGGGAAAATAACACAACACCACCTTGCCGTACCGAAATAAACGTCGACCGTCGCGTCGTCGTGAAAATTTAGCTTAAACCACAAACCGAAAAAAAAACTAACTCAAAAAAAAACTATCTTAAATATAGGAACTAAATAAATGTAGATAAAAAAATATCCAAAATATTTTATCCTATACAAGATGTATCTAAAATAGTGCGCTGTATCTTTTGGTTTGAAAAACAACTCTCCGACAAAAAAAAACACAAAAAAAATTAAACCAAATCGCATCTGACAGAAAAACCGACCTTGTTTTCGTGCGACAGTTGCCCGCAGAATTTCAATTTGTATACTGAATCCAAAAGCGGCTTCAAATGACTGACGGAGTGTCGTCGAAAAATTATTCGATTTTGTTGTTGTTGTTATTGTTGTTGGTGTCGAAAAGTATCTGTAAAATGTATAGGTATACACTGGTATTTGTTTTTGCCCTCTCCGCCCATCGACCGACCGCCACCGACTCACCCCCCACCCCCCACTAACAACCGCCCGCTCGCCTGCCCTTATATCTCTTTCAGTTCGCTGTGGGTTATTACTATTTCTACACTCTTGGTCGGTCTGTAGATTGTCTGTAGAGCTCTTTGCGCGCTCTTCGCTGCTCTCCGACGACATTACTGTCTGATTCTGACTCTGAATTTCAATGTATCTGTATCTATGTATGAAAGTGTTACTTCTTGCAGGTTATTATCACTTGGGACGGATGTGAGGCTGTGACTAAAAGCTAATTTTTGTTGTTATTGTACTCTGCAGGTAGTTACTCTCTTTAGACAAAAAAAAAGAGAATTTCAAAAAAAAAAAGATTGATAGCAGATAAACTTTTTTTCTGAGTGTAGGTCACGATTTTGGGGAGCGACCGCGACGACGACGAGCTACGGAAAAGTAAATTTTAAATATGCGCAGAAAATGTAAAGTAAAGTCTAATTAAATTTAAACTTTGTTGTTGTTGTTTTTTTTTTTCTTTTTTTTTTACTTTGGTGTGTCATTAGTCTGCGACCGGTCGGTCGGTGGCAGAAAGTTGGCGCTCATTCAACTCGATAAAAGCTCCCTAGAATCTACAAGTGTTATTTTAACCCTTTTGCTGCAAGTTTGTATTTTTTTTTTTGTGCAGATTTGTTGATATGGGAAATGAGAGGTGTTCCGATAAAACAGGAATTAAATTAATAAAAAGAGAAAAGCTTTGCAGAGAGTGAAGAGTAGACGTAGGTTGAATATGATTTAAACATAATCTTGTCGAGTACAAGAAGAGATGAATTGAGTAGGTTCCTGATGAATAAGGGGGAAAATAATAATAATTTGTCTTCCTCGTCAATTTTTGCGTATTGATAAATAAATTTATTCATGAGTCGAATATAATTGAAAGAAGATGAATGAAGTTCTTTATTTAAGAGTATTTTTTTTTTTTTTTTTTTTTTTTTTGTACCTAAACTTGTGCTTTAGAATTTCCATATACATGTGTATGAAAGAGAAAACATTGAAACAAGTGGTTGTTGTTTTTTTTATATAGAATTATTTTTATTTATTTTTAGTTAGAATATGTTTGAGTCCTTAACTTCATTTTAATCTTAGTTTAATGATTTTTAAATAAAAGCTCTTAACTTGAGTTAGAAGTTTTTTTTATTACTTTTGTATTATGTACTTTGTAGAAAGCTTTGCGATTTTTTGTATTTTTATTTACATACATAAATAGGATTATGTAGGTAGATACATTGCATTTAATTGTATGTACATTGTACATGGTTGAATTTCAATATTCGAATTTTTGGAACCAATACTAATAACTAATTATCGAGAAGGGTGTGTTATTGGAAAAAGGCACTGAAAACAGGAAATGCTATAAATTACATTCTGTAACAATTTTTCTTTTCAAATAAAGTTTTTACATTTGGATGGGTTTACCCACGAAACATGGAAATTATTCCACTTTATGTAGAAATCTATTTCACTTTACAAAATAGTAGACATTTATGTGAAAGTCGAAATTTATAGAACTTTAACTTTACACATTTATTTTTGGATGTTTTTAAACTTAATATAGCATCACTTATGCAGTTTAATTCAGAGTGAATTTAACACAAAATAATTTTTTCAGATAACTAGATCACCCGGCTAACTTTGTCCCACCCTAATTGAGTTCTGACAGCACCCCTGAAAGTTCGTCTTTTCCTTGAATATTTAAGAACACAAAATGTCAGGCACTGTTAAACTGATGATAAAATATTTTAATAACTGTATAATGGTGACAGAATGGCAGGCAACTTTATTACTTTTAAAAATTTGACAACCAACTGCTCAAATCAAAAATATTTTTTTCTTTTCAGGTAGAAAAAATTGTGGGAAAATGAATTTATTTTTTTTACTGTCTTCCTCGCAATTTTTCCATATTTTCTCACTTTTTAAACTTTCTTGTTAATATACATATATTTTGTTAAATTCATTTCATAGTTTATCTCAATTTTTTAATGTAGTTCGAATCTTATGGAAACAATTAGTAAATCTTTTTTTCCAAGTATTTTCACTTTTTCAGTAAGAAATTATTCTCATGTGGAGTGAATTCTCGTGATTACAATTCTGATTTTGAAAATTCTCACATTTTTTATATTAAAGATTATCTGAAATCCGTTGTTTTAAGTTCCCAGAAGTTTCATACAGTATTGCATCAACCAATATTTTTATTATTATCAATTTTTTTTTTAAATTAAGCTTAGTTTTTATAATCTCTGGTGATGGTTAACAGTGCGGAAATAATTTTCTATTTTTACACAAGAAAATTAAAGTTTTTCCATTTTTTTCCTTATTCAATATTTTATTTACACTTTAAATTTAAATTGAAAATTAAGTCAGAAAGGCAAACAACTCAATAGAGCATTAAATATATTGTTATAAATTTAATAGATAAGATTTAAAATGACAGTTTCTTTTTTAACAAAAAATGTAAAATTTTCTTTTTGAACAAAGAGTTTTTTCGGAAACCAGACTTGAGATCATCATACCGAATTTTATATTTCAGAAGTTCAAGTAAAAAGAATATCAATGAATAAAGAATGCAGAATTTATAGGCACATCAAAGATTATTTATTGGACCTGTTTTATGAATATTTAGGCTACATTATATAAAGGTTCGTTTGCCATTTCTATTTATAAGTAGTAGCATAAGTAATTAATTTATTTAAAATTTATGAAAACATATCTGAAAATAGATACTTTTTTTTCAAAATTGTGAAAGTTAAATAAATATATTGAGATTTTTGTTTGTATTTTGTTTTTGTTTTAATTTAAATTCCATTGAGGTCAGTTTTATAAATCAGCAACAAGTTGATTAGCGAGAATTAAAATAAAACATATTTTTGGACTTTAATATTTTATATTAATACATTTATGTTTTCTTTATGAATAATTGTATACATAATTTAACCATTTTATATAAAACTCCAATAACTGTTAATGAAGAAGTCAGATGTGTGGTGTATGGTGTTAATTTAATGTCAAACAAATAACTCCCCACATAAATCCCATAACTTTGACAGACTCAACCTGTAAATTAAAGTAAACACGAGTTTGGAGTGTCTTTTTGGATCGAAACGTGATTTGATCCGGTTTGGATCTGGATAATCAAACAAATAGAATTAGAATGTCATCTTTATTTTTTATTAAATTTGTTTATTTTTCTTGTTGACTTTTTTTTATCACATTACAACATGTGAACTATTTACAATAGAAAAAAAGTCATCTGCTTCTAGAGAGCCATCTGTCCATGAGAGTAAAAACTGATTTTTCGATTACTGAAACTGATCCAAATACATTTAAAGCAAATGAGGCAATTCACGAGAGATGATTATATACAAAATATTATACATAATTATATGTTCTTTGTGTACTTCTGAGTTTTTGAAAAAATGTATATCTTTAGATAACTACAATGTTCTCCAACTTATGAAAAAACCGTATTAAGTGCTAAGTATACTTGTTTACAAAATACTACTTAATGCTACTAAAGTGTTGACAATTATTTAGTTTGTAATCTTCTTTAAAATAAGAGAAAGAAATATTTATAAATATCAGAAACGGTAATTTTCTAGGTGCTATTGGTTCTTAATTTTATCTTAAATTTAAAAAAAAATCTAGGTTACGTAGCAATTTTCACCCTTATAGTAAAAAAAAGGAAATTGGGTTATGAATACTGACGTTTCATAAATTTTCTTTCGAAAAACTTATCGAGTTAACCTTTTTTCCTTTTATAAAAAAATATGGTACCTACCTGAACAGGTCTAAAGTTCCTAATAAAAAGAAAACAAAGCAAGCAATTTTAAACAAAACTTTTTAATTGAAATTGTCACATACTCAGTCGTCAAAAGTCAAAGGTAGAACTTTCAAATACTTGAAAATGTTATCTTTTGAAAATATTTGTCAAAAACTGTTTATTAGATACTACCTTTAAATTCAAAATACATTTATGTATATTCATAAGTCATAAGCATCGACAGAACGAAAAGTACAGGGATGATTGGGAGGAGAATTAGAAAAAAAAAAATTCAGGGGTGTTGAATGCAATGATTACACATTATTTTATTGATTTAAATAAAACATGAATTTAAAAACAAAAAGAAAGACAACAATTTCTTTTGACAGACGTCACATGGATTAACCACATTACCAAATGTCAAAGCAGCCATTGTGTAATTTTTAGTAACTTACTAAAATAGTTTTATTTTGTTAAATGGTTTAAAATTTTAAGTCAACATTTTTAACACCAAGATTAAAATACTAATTGATTTGGGTACAAAAAACCGATACATAGCAGTCATAGGGTGTATTCATAAAAGCAGAAAATCTGCGCTAGTACAATCGCAGCTCTTTTCTATTGCATTTGTGAACGCACTCAATTTGCAGAATGTCTGCAGTAAACAAAAAGGCCTGACTTTGTTGTAAACAGAGTTCAGTAAACGTCAGAGAAAAAAAATTTTGAACTTAAATCTTGATTTACTTATCGAAAAAGAAAAGAAAATGCTAATTGAAAAGAATAATTGCAAAGAAAAAATAAAAACAAAATTATAACGAGAACATTTTTAGGCTTAAAAAAACTTATATTTTTTGCAATCTGTTCCGTGATTCTTGATGACTTAAAACACAATTTTATAAAATTGCGCCCTTTCTGCAGCCAACAAATTTTAGCTGCACAACCTGCACGACGACGCTGACGAAAGAATGACGTTTATGAACTGTAGGTACTGCAGTTCGGCTAAGTAAGTCCAATCGAAAATCTGACTTTATGAACGCATATAACCGCAGTCCTTAGTTAGGCTGACTTTTATGAACTTACCCATAGAAGAAATTTCAGACAAATGTTTGATGCAAAATTATATTCAGTTTTTAAAAGTTTAAAAAAAATTTACTCTTATAAAAATTACCAAAATTAAAGACGAACATTGTCAAAATAACTTCAATCTATTATCAATTGCGAATAAAACTTAATTTATCGATTTTTTGTTAAAAAAAAACTAATAAAATTGAAACTCATCATATAAACATATTTCGAAATACGAGTAGAAAAACATCCAATTAAAACTCAAAAGTAGAGCAATTATTTGTTATGCTACTTAATAAAATTAAAGGAAAAAGTTTCAGTTTAACTTTAAATGGAAGTTTTGCTAAATGTACCGTATCATGTAAAAAATCTCACTCAAAAGAGTAAATCTTTACGTCGTAAAATATACATATATACTCATTCGTATACTCGTATGTATCTACTTCAAGGTCTTAAACACTAATTAGATATGCTCTCGAAACAAAACGAAAAAAAAAATAAATAAAAACAATCTTGTGTACCATTTGCCTGCAGGTATAGATTGTATATTATATACATTTTTGTATCTATGTTCGTAAATATAAACAGGTTATTTAATATTCCCAACTAAACAACAATAAGACGAAGAAAAAACACAAGAACTTTATATTTCGCGACACTCAACTTGAATACTGATTAACTATACTCTTACTCGTATGTTTATGGAAACTTAAGTGAATTTCTCAGACTTCTTCAGCATCATTTCATCAAAATACCATATACCCAAGAATTATTATTATTATTTTATATTATAAAGAAATCCCATAATAAAAAGAGGGTGGGTTTTGAGATATTAATTTCGAAATATTAAATTGTACACACACACACACACCACACATATATAAGAACTGCTAACAAGTCCTTAGAAAAGATTCATGCATAAATTATGTATTCCAATGAATGGCTTTAATTTGTGAAGGGCTTCGAGGAGGAAAATACTTTTATACGAGTGAGCTTAAGCTTCAGGATACTTTTATAATTTTATTTATAATGCCTAGGTAATTCAATTTATTGTAGGGTACAGATTTTTCTAAAAAAATAATTAAAATGAGTTCCGATTAGATGCACTTAACATGCAAATATGTGTTTTTGTCCCTCGAAAGTCGCAATCAATCAATGCAAATCAAAAATTTTCTATTCAAGATTATGTTGGGAGTGTCAGAGTTGTCGCTTCAGTTTGATAGTGAAAATATTTGAACAGTAATTTTAAAGAAATAAATGTGTTGCTGGTCCATAAGAATCTGACCATTTGTTTAGTAAAATTAAAAGAATTTATACACAAAAAAAGGAGAGTTCAGTTTGTAAAATTTTAAACGTATTTAATTATATTTATACGGTGGTGATTTTTCAAAAAAATTGTATGCCTTAATACGTTTAACTTCCATTTCCGTATTTAATAACTTCAAGATTAATTTAACCACTTTGCAGTTTGCAACTTTGCAAATTTTCAAAATAAAAATAATTTACTGCAAAGTAAAAGCGCAAACTTTTCATTTTGACTTGCAAAGTTATTTTGTTTAGTGCAATGAAAACAAAAATTTGTTTGCAAATTTAAAAAACTTTACGCTTTTCAGAAAAAATAATTATCTCTTTTCAAATTGCCATTTGGTGAAACAAAATTTGCAAAATTAAAGTGAGAAGTTGAATAGTGTAAATTGTTTGCTGCAATTGGGTCCTGGGTTCTATTCCACAAAATAACTTATAAATTTTTAACTTTTCAATTTTTTCGTCATTCTGTTCCACAGAACTATAAAATTTGATAAGTGAAAAGTTGAAAATGATAAGTGTAATTTGCAAAGTCTTTGCAATTTTTATTTTCAATTTGCAATTTCTGTACGTTCTTTTGTGCAAAGTGCAAATTAATATTGAAAAGTGTAATTTGCAAGGACTTTGCTTAAATTATGCTGTTTCGTTTTCCTATCACAAAAACTTAAAATTCTATTTTTGCAAAGCGAATTTTGATTAGTTTATCAAAAGTTTGCAAAGAGAACGATCGCTTTGCAAATGCATATTTGTATTACTAGTGAAGCTTTCAAGGTATTCAGACGTGAGTTTTATTTGACTATGGAGAAGACACGCGTGTAACAAAGACTGTATTAAGTTTTCGGGACTGAAAAATTTGAATTTCAACGAGTGTTTTTATTGAAATCGAATTCAAGTTGATTTCCTTTTTAGCAAAATGCAGAAAAATTAGTGCACAATGCTAAGTAAACTAAGTAAAATGTCTTTTTTTTCCTTAATCAAACACAACACTTCAAGTTTTTTTTCCAATTTTTTGATTTCGCAAAGTAATGCAAAATTGAAAAGCTATAAGACAAAAGTGCAAAGATGATTAAATGCTTTATCATAGTCTTTGCAAAAATTAGTTTAAAGCAAAGTAAAATTTGCAAAGAATAATGTGGAACAGAATCACTTATCACTTTGTCAAAAAATCAATTTGATAAGTGCAAAGTGTAGAGTTGTCATCGAAATCGTAGCGATCTGTCAAACTTATTTATTTGAATATGGAAATAATATTACTATTTTTATCCTTTTCTAAAGTGACTCCGGATAAATCGAATCAATTGACGAGTCTTCCAAGAGTCTCGTGCAAAATTTCGATCCAAAATAAACAATTTCGCAAATTTCTTCAACAAAATAGTATTGAATTCAATTCATCGACAGCCCTGTTTTCCAATGTTGGTTTGGATAAATAAAATAAATCCATCTACGTTTTATAGTTCTTTAAATATTTGTGTTTTGCTTCAATGCAGTTTTCTTTTTTTTTTTTTTTAATCCAATGGAAAGCAAAAACTCAGAAAGAAAAAGTTAAGAATAATATAATTCTGCCTGAAAGAAAAATATTAAACTGACCTTGGCTTATGCTATAGATCAATATAAAGGAGGAGAAAAACTTTTATATCAATATTTTATGTTATGTACTCGTTCAGTACAATACCATAGATACGAGTAGATATGCATCTACTTTCCATATCGACTTAAGGCTATTTGAAACTGTTTTTGATTAAATGCGTGATTAATATTTCTGAATAAGTGTATCTTAAATTGTATATCCGCACAAATCTATTCTACATATCTTCCCAAATGTGTGTATGTATGTGTATTTTGTGGGGAAATAAAATAAAGCTATCAGCTTTCGATGATAACACCCAGCAACGCCACAGCCACAAATTTATGGCCAATAAAAGCTCTTCGAAGTAACAAAGTTAACGAAGAGTTACTGTAGCAGACAGACTTTCTTCACATCTATCTATATTTATGAATCTGTATCTATATCTATCTCTCTAAGTTCCACGCAACGTCAATTGTGGCATCTCAATAAATACAAGTGGTGTTATATATATGAATGTATTTTTATTTGCTCTGCAGTTAGTTCTCTTTAACTACCCCTATGAGATTTAATTCTCTTAAGACCCACCCCTAACCAATCGAAGAGAACAATAAAATTATCAGAAGGAAATGTTATTTAATTAATTTTTTTTTATAGGAATCATCTGAATTCGGTGATGCTGAAGCAACATATGATTAAGAGAAATGGGAAATATAGAACAGTTTTTTCTGCAACCGGCATTAGACTGAATTAACGAAGAGCAATATAATTTGGTGCAGATGTACTTGCCTTGGACTGATTGGCTTAGCATTATATGGTATAGATTTACCCTTAATATGCACCTTTGAGGAAAGCTCTCTTCTGTGATATATATAATAATAAAGCTATTAAATACTGAATATAAAATCCATATAAGTTACAATAAACGGTGTGAAAATTAAATACTTTTCACACGTAAGCTATGTAGGCTTATCCACACTCATGGTTATTGCCGGAAGAAAGAAAATTAAAGGAAAACATTAGACTTATACTCATATAGATAGGTATATAGAATACCACTTGTAGATATTTGCATATTTTAATCAGCTTATATATTGATTTAAATTGGTCTAATTATATACTTTTCACACGTAACTTCAGGTTGTGTTTATGTTTATCTTCAATCATGCTTAATGCCGGAAGAAAGAAAATTAATAAAAAACATTAAACTTATTTGCATAATTTGATCAGCTTATTAAAAAAGAGAATTTCATTTCGTTTTCAAGTGAAAAAGAAAATGGTTTCATTAACAGAAGAAAAAAATGCTTTTATCTTTCTATATAGATACCTGTTGCATCTATCGAATTATACCCTTCTCTCTTTTAAAAATGAATTAGCATCAATTTCACAAAATATAACTCCCCACACCACACATGAAAAACCAATAAACAACTCACCAAACAATTTTGGTGAATAGACCTTATTGTTGTCAATCACAAAAACGCAATCACCTCACTCAAACGATCAATGATAGACAGAGACAGAAGTCATATAAATAAATTTGCGGAGTAGAAACACTGCATTTTAAAGACTGAGGCTATCAGATCATACAATACATGATGGTATCGCAAGACAGAACTCATGATAACGGCGCACGGTGGTCGGTAGGTTTAAAAGGGTACACCATCTTTTTACTGATACATAGTATAATTTTTTGTTTGAAAAAAGATTCAAGTTCGTTTCAATCCCAATATAACCTTGCAGTTTAAAGTTGAAAATCAATAATAATTTACCTAAAAAACTTAGTTTCAAACTTGTTTCAAACTTAGTTATAAATATTAAACGTCAAATTTCAATTAATTTTTGCATTTGCTGGTTTATCGAATGCGTTCTTTTATTTTTTGCTTGAGAATTAACGTTTGACACTTTGCAAAATATGTCACTTAAATAGAAGTGCCAAATTTTACGATCAATTCGAATGATAATTTAAGAATTTCACCTAACGGGTTGACATTTCTGAGGTGTGTTCAGTTTGGAGGTTAAAGCGCCCTCTAGTGAGCACTTTTCTCGATTTTAAAATTCGAAATAATTTATCTACTAAAAACTCAAAATAAGGTACTCACATTGAAAGTTTATCATCGCTTTGGTTGTCCGAAAAGTCCGATACATTGGCCAGCATATCGGTAGATGTCTCTGCGTCCGATGTGCATGACGATTGCGTTGAAAGGACCGGAGATATTGCTGTGTCACTTGCCGTTATATTCTGAGGAGGTGTCAAAACTGATAAAGATCTTATGAGAGTTGACGACGAAGATGGCGCGACGGGTGACGTTTGTGTCGACGACGTTGTCCCCGCCGCCGCCACCGCCGCTGACGAAGAAGCAGCCGTAATTGTAGTCCAAGTACCGCCACCACCAATAGCAATGTGAGGTAGTTTTGTTGTTGTTGACGTGCCCGTTGATATTGTTGTTGGTGTTTTTGTTGGTGATGTATGAATTTCTATCAGCTGTTGTGGTAGGTGTTTCGACGAACCCGATGATATCGCCGGCGAAATCACTTGTTTAGCTCCCGAAGCACCGCCACCTGCTGACGTCGTCGTCGTGGTCACTATCACCCGATTTGGGCTACCATCTGGATTATTTTCACATTTTATTGTATTTATTATTTGATTTGGCATAAGTTCTCGTTTAATCTGTTTGATTATTATAATATTTTGTTTTTTAATGTGGGTATTCATTTTGTGTCTTAGGTTTTTCTAATATTTGTTTTTTTTTTTAAAAAGGACCACTTTTGGGATATTTTAATATTAAGATTAATGCGCTAAGGTTATTTAAAGTTTATTTTGTAGTCTGATATAAAGAATGTAATTATACAAAAAAAAAATTATATATATATATATATGCACTTATAAACTTTTATATACATAAGAATTCGAAATATTGCGTTTAATTTGGACTTATAGCTTCTTGGGCATTTAATGTTGGCTTTGAAGTTATGTTTGAAGGCAAGAGTTACATCGTTTTGTTGTTGTATATGAGCTGGAAATAAAAAAAAAAACTATTAATAACACGAAAAATTTAAATTAACAAATAGAATTAGTTTTGACATTTAGTTATAAACTGTCATATTTTAATAAAAATGGAGGAAAGTTACACTTTTTATGGATTCAAAATTCTTTGAAAAATCTGAATTTAAACAGACTAAGCTTTTAGTTTAAAACTGTAAGATCCACTTAATTTTAAGACCATGTTACTTAATTTTACTGTGACTGTCTTTCCAAAAAAAAAAAATTGAAATAAAATTGCAAAAAAATTGATCACACTGGTTAAATTATAATTTTCATTTGACATTTCGCTATCATTTGGCATTTCAAAAAAACATAAGCTGATTGATAACAGCTGACGGGGTATTTTATGAGTGTTAAGAGTTCTGATTATAGTTATGGAAGTACCTATGTTAATTTTTTAGTTGAATTTTGGTTTTTTATTTCAAATTATAAACAGTTGACATTTCATTTAAAGTAAATTTTAAAGCAAGAAACCTCCGTTAAGGCGCCTAATTTTTGTTTATTTACTCAACTAAAAAAAAGGACTACCTCCTTCTCTATTTTGCATGAGTAACAAAAATGTCATAAACAATGGAAAAAAACAACTTCCTCCCAACTTTATAGTCTTTTAAATTGAGTTAAGATACGATTTTTATTCTGACGATACTGACCCAATCAGTGTTGCCGATAGCTATACCATAGTGTTGTATTAAAATATTAAATTCGATGTAAATTTGGCATCACTTGTTTTTAAACATCTGTCAAAAAGGAAGTTCTTTTCAATTTTATTTATTCGTTGGCTTTGTGAAGTTTTCATCTTTCAGTTTATTATTTTTTTTTAAAACTTAAATAAAATCACATACATATTTTGGGAAATTTAAAAAATGTCACTGTAAAAGATTTTTGTTTGGCAACGCTGAACTCTGTATGTTGTATTGTATCACAGCAGTTTTGTTTTTTATGAACAATAAAAAAGTAGGACACATAAAAACATTTCATTTTACTATAAATTGAGAATTAAAAGAGTCAATAAAAGAAATATGTTTATATTGGAATGGGGGGTAAATTTGACACTAAAATGTATTGCGTTGTGTCATTTGTCATTTAATGTTTTTCTATCTGACTTCGGATATTTTAAATACCAATAAATTGTACCTATTATATAAATTTCCTTTTTTTATTATTGAATTTTTTAAGCCTGTAGTTAGCTACCCTTTAGGTCTGATAAATATATTGAATTTAGGTCATATCAATATATCAGCCTACTGACTCAAATGAAGGGAATATAAAATGAAAATGATACACATACACACGCTATGTTTTTCTTTATATAGAGTAAATAATAGACCAAAAATTACAAGTGTTGAAAAAAAAAAAAACAAAAAAACAAAGTAAACAATAAATCAATCAAAAGCTCTCAATTAAAGAGAACAAGAGATTGTAATGAAGAGAACAAGTAAAATGAAGAGGAAAATTTAATCCCTTTTGTTTGGCTTGATGTATTGACTTTATTAAATGGTTTGACGTATCTTTGATTGACTGCTGACTATAGTTATAAAAAATTGGATTTATTTTTAAACAAAAAGGTTAGTGCCATAAATTGCGTTGATACGTCACTAAGAACTTTAAATTTAAATACTAAACTAAAAAATCTTTAAATTTTAATTTAACACAAATATAATATCATTTAAAGTTATTAATATTTTAAACGTCAAATTGTCTATATATGTACATACATATGAACATATTTGGTGCATAAATTATGAAGGCTGAATTTGACCAACGACCTTTATTATTTTGAATTTCAAGCCAGCTGTGGTTTGTGGTTTATTGTCCCTTGTGACTAAAGGTAATTTCGACACACAAAGCCTTATGTGGACAAATTCCATGTAAATATGTATTTGGTTATTAAGTTAAATTTCCCCCCACAAATGATAACAATGATTGGAAATCACTCGTGCAAATTTTTCATTTTGACACATTCCTCAGCTATTCTGTCAGTTAAAAGGTAAAACATACATTCTATATTTTTCGTTGCGAATTTTAATATTTGTGACGTTTAAACTTTGTAGTGCAGCCGAGGTATAAAAAAAAATATCAACAAACAGACAAGTTTGTCAACCTGTAATTATTTTTGTACCATTTAACTGCCTCCTACATTTCACAATCCGAAGCTCTATCTTCACTAAAATACTTTTACTAAACACTGACTTATTTTTCTTCAGAGTAGTTTTTTTTTTTCCATCCAAAAAAATTCAACATACTTTCTTTAATACTCTGTGCTTGTGGAATAAGCCTTTAAATGATTTTAAGACTACAAAAATTGATATGAAGATGTGAAAAAATAAAAAGCAGGAAAATGAAGGATTTTCAAAGCACCTTTAAAAATTATTCAAGAAAAAATATCTCTCAAGAAATATAATAGCACAAATATGCCCAACAATCTTCAAACGTTCTAGAAGAATGCTATATCAGATTCTAATTACTATTAATTACAATCATATTAAAATGGTTAATAAACTGACCAGACTGGATGTTGTTAACCTTCGATCTTCAATAACGATACAAAAACAATATGAACTTTGTTTATAAATTTCACAATATAAAAAAGTGCCCATACGCCCTAGTGCACATTTAGAAAAACAACGAAATATTTATGTTACGATATAGTTTTTTATAATAAAGTATTACTATATAGAATAAAATAGATTGCAGAATTTTAAATTCTACAACCTAATAAAACATTTTTAAAACTCCTGAAATAATTTTCTTTAAAAAAAAAACTGAAAACTTTTCAGTTTGGTGTGGATTTCAGACTGACTGACGAAGGGACACGATATCGCTCTATTTTTCCTTGAGACCATTTTTGTCAACTCATTTTGGTTGCATTGGATATAATTGACAATGAACCCATGTCGGAATATTAACTTAATAATATAAAATAATTTTAACATAGCTTTAATATGACTGTCAAATGAATTGAAAACTTAAATGATGTTTAAAACAATTTTTGACTAATTAAATTTAAATAAGAGAAGCACTCTACAAAATGCCCTATTGAATAAAAAAGAACTGTAGTTCAAGTTGTGAGTTGTTTTTTAAAACAAAAGGCCCTAAGGGTTTTCTTTGAAAATAGATATGCATTTTCAAAAGCGTAAATAAACTGACATTCAAATTTTGATTAAAAAAAATGTAGTATATGTAGGGCTTGTTTTCAAACGAAATTTAATTGCACAACAATTTCAAACGAAAAATACCATTCAAGATACAAAAATACCTAAAAATTTTCGAGTTTATTAAAAATTCAATGTAAATGCAATTAAAAAATCAAAACCAACCTGGTTATTAATTAAATTATGATTGCAAACATTTTTTTTTAGCTTTTTAATGAAGTTTAA
The DNA here is from genome assembly GCA_905146935.1 of Scaeva pyrastri. Lineage (NCBI taxonomy): Eukaryota > Metazoa > Arthropoda > Insecta > Diptera > Syrphidae > Scaeva > Scaeva pyrastri. The sequence goes on along the minus strand of LR989929.1, from coordinate 12,533,208 downwards.
ACGGGAAGGTAAATAAGTTTAACTTGGAATCATAATTGTTGCTAAGCATTTTTTTGGACTCAAAAATAATAATCAAAGTCTAATTTTACCCAAGTTCATGCCATAAATTCAATTTGTTTTGCGTCACTTGGCATAATTGAACCATATTCACTTTCTTGTAATTTTTGTGGAAATTCTAATCTAAAATGTGGCTTCCGGAACCAGAATAAAAAACCCATGATAGATGTATGTGATTTGTATTCTTTAGTTTTTTTTTTTTTTTGATACTGTCAATTTGTCAACACAATTATGCATCAAACAATCCCATTTTCCCATAATTTGTTTAAAAAAAAACAAAAAATTATAAACCCATAAATACCTATACCAAATCTGATTTCCTATTGGGTAAAGCGATATGCTAATGGGATTTCTTATTCCATAAGCTTGCCTACAACATATTACACTATATCTAAACATCCATAAGATACTCTATTTTAAGTTTTGTCGAGAGAGAGAGGTGAAAGAGGAATTCCAAAAAAAAAAAAAATAATAATAAATTTATATTCAACCCACAATAAATCTACATGTATTAGAAATTAGAATATCTCAATAGTGATAGTGATTATGACAAGTGGAAGCCCTATTGTGATTATTTTTTTGTGTTTTATTTTAGGCGCTCCGCCCGTCCATAATTTGATGTTAGAAATTTTAATGTCGTCATTTTGAATCGATAGAACCTTACAAGATATAAAAAAAAAATAATGTAAGCTGACAATCTAATTTTTTTCGCATGGGTAACTTTTGGTGCTCTATTTGGAAAACCAACTAAGCTCAAGGTTAAGATTGGTGTCAAAAGAATGTTAAATTTCATAAAAAAGGGTTTTGCAATATTTAATTTGACAACTCCACTATATTTCAACTTTTGAAACTTCCTAAGCAAAAAAATTTGTGACTTACCTACTCTGAAATGGTTATTTATGTCTGGCAACACCGTTTAAATGTCAAAAACTAACAAATACAAATTGGTTGAGTTAAAAAATGTCACTTGATTGTTGAATACGCTGCATCGCAAAAATAAATCCGTACTAATTAGTCAAAATATTTTAGTGAAGATAGAGTTTCGGATTGTGAAATGTAGGAGGCGGTTAAGTGGTGCAAAACATAGATAAAGGTTAGCAGACTACGAAGTGTAAACGTTCTGTAAATTATAGAATTAATATTTTACTTCAACACATTACGGAAACGTCATTTAAATATTTCAGTTATCAACAAGAAAACTGGAAAGATTTTTGAGCTATGGCGTCAAGCTATAAGTTCATAAGTTGCTTATCATCACCGCTAGGCGACTTAAGCAACTCTTTTTGTAATTTTAAGTTGACTCTTGTGAACTATTTTTTTGTTTATTCAATAAAGAAAATTTAACTCCCCAAATAAATATCTATTATAACTTACTGGAAAATAATTTGAAGAGAGCCACGATTATGCAACTATCTCTTTAAAGTTGCTTGCAACTTATTTCCATATGAGCGAGTGATAGTGATTTTTGAATTGCTCGCCTGAGCTACTTTAAGTTGTGGGTGGCAGACCTAAGAACAAAAATAGCTTTTTTCAAATATTTGCAGCAAAATCCAGTGGGATTAACTCAATCTACATTTGCATGCATTTTTCAACTCGACCTGGGAAATTTACTACATTTTTTTAAATGCACCACAATATATAGCGAATAAAGCATGTTTTACCAATAAAACACGGCTTATCTTTTACTATTTCAACTTCAAAGTTATAATCCTTAAAATGACTTTTTAAAGGGGCTTAGCTCTATCCCTACTTTGTTTGGAAAAAGTAACCTCAATGAGAAATTTAAAAATAAAAAAGTGCTTCATAGTTTCCAATATCTATCAAAATAGTCAGTAAATACTTGTGCTGTTGGGTTAGGTGTTAAAAATTTTGTATGTTTTTGAAGTTGTGTAGCAAGAATGTAATTTAAACAAAAAAAAGTTGGAAAAATAAAAAAGATTTTGACAGTTTTTTGTCCATCTCAAATAATTTCTTCAGAAAATCTTAGTTTAGTAACATTCTACCCACTTTATTCAAGTTTTTTTGACATTACTAGGAATTAAACATAATTTGACAGTAAAAAATACAAGTGCCCTTGATTATGTTTATGTTTTTCTTCTGAAAATGGCTACAAGTTTTATTTTTGCATCCACCAAACAAAAAATTATTCTTTTTATAGAACTTTGTTTTGCTGCACAATCCAAAATCATGCAGACCACATCCCAAATGATTATGTCCTCGCAATGGCTAAAAATATTCATTTTCCAATGAAAACATACAATAAAGTCATAATGTAATTGAAGCCCATTACTACTGACTCAATTGGCTCCCTGACGAGTTGTGTTTTGACGTTTCTACGAAAGTATATTCTATCTAAGTCTCACCGAGTTTTGCCAATCAAAGCAATACGCAAAACAAAAATACGTTTATTAATATCATATTCAGAATTCGTATTTTCTCTATTCGGAATACCCATTTGGCTCTTCTCAACAGTTACTATGTATATTGCCATTGTTGGGTGTTCCAAATCGTTGGCATATTTCCCCCATAAAATTGACAACATCACCCGAAGAGCACAGCGCAGCGTAGGCTTCGAAAATGTCCTCAGAAATCCAAGGAACAAAGAGTCCATGGCATATCCGTGACCTGATTGAAGAAGCAAAATAAAGTTAATGCGATGGTGGATAAAATGTCAAACTGCTGGGGGTGCCGACGACGACGACGACGCTGGGGGCGGCAACGGTGCGGCGGCGGCGATGATGTTTGACAATCAGAGTTAACCATTCAACAAACAAGTGGTCTTGATTAAGGAACTCTATGTCAGTAACTGTGTGTGTCGAGATGTTGAACAGATATCAAAATGAGAATTAACTCCACAGGTGGTAGCATGTGGTGATTTTATTGGAATTACGTAGAAAGCGTGCCGCGCACAAGACCACGTACGTTCTTCGTAGATACTCGTACATTATTCATACACATACGAAAAGTTTCATAGTAAGAGTAGGTATATAGCTTTTTTGTTGAGAATATATGTGTATAAGAATGGCAAGGATTATTGGGAAACACAAAGGATAATAAATTGGAACTTATGTCTTTCCCACGCCAAAAAAAAATCTCAACTGTGAGAGTAATTGGTTCATAAAACCTTCGACTTTTGACTTGATACTGTTGATTTCTTCAGAACTGCTACATACATTATGCGCTGTATATATGAAAGTATATACTTACAGGGTATTCTTAGAATTTTAATTACTCAATTATTGGTTTGTATTAAGTTGAAATGATGTTTATGTCAGCAACAATCAACAATTCTCTAGGACTGTCTGATAACCTAAACATTTCTTTTTTCTTAAGACAGCTAATATTTGACAGGTGTTGTTGATAAATGGCATTGTTGCCGAAGAGAAATGTCATCAAGTAGAACATCAGTCAAACATCAGCAGTTTGAAATAAAAAATAGTTGACAGCCATATTTAAAATTTTTAACACTATATTAAAACAGAAATACCACGAAGTACAATTAAAAAAAAATAACGTTTAAAAAACAAGTGCTGACAAGTACTATTAAAGAAGCAGTACGTTCGACAACTCTGGCAGTTTTCCAATAATTGAGGTTATAAGCTATGACATTCAAAGTTGAATGTGTTCTTATTTGTCATTCTTTATAATTAACAATGAAAAGTCAAATTCATATTATTATTTTTTTGTTCAACTGTCAACTTCAAGAATCAAGAAATAATTTAAGATTGTAAACGGAATGACATAAATCCTTGTTATCTTAAATGATGATCACTTTGCAACAATTATTAAAACAAAATACCTTTTTCTGTAATTTGTTGACCCAGATCTTCTTGAAGTCTCTTTCTTCTTGCATTCTTATACAAGAAAACAAAAATCTTATCAATTTTTGATCAGTTGTTTTCATGTAATTTGTATTCCAATTGTTAAATGTGTTCCATACAAATCTGTTACGTACATGTAAAATATTTAAAGGTCACCACATAAAAGGCATCTTGATGTTGTTCTCTTGTTACTTTAAAATTGAATTTAAAAAAAAAAATTCTTTTGATGTAACAATTTAATTATAAACATAATTCAGTTAATGGTTGAATTTGTTTCGTTTTTTACAAATTCTGCTATCTACTTGCAGTGATATTTTGTTCACTTAATTTTGAGGGGAATTGTTCTTTGCAACATCTTCATTTTTTTTTCAATCTCGGTTTCAGTAATTTGTATGGTTTTAATTTAATCGTTTTCTAACTGTTTCAATAAATAAATTGGATGGAAAGTTGTCAAATTGTTTTTAACTTCTCATCACCATAATCGAACGAGCGAAGGTGTTGCTCGAACGAAAGTGCAGTTAGTGACACTTGAGAGTTTGCTAAGTGACATTTTGAGGGTTGCAAAATTCTTGTCAAACAACTGTCAAGATTTTGGATTGTTATAGGAAAATGACTAATAACACAAGACAATTATTCATAGTCAGAAATTTTGTTAGAATTGTGAATAAATTTGACACTAAGATTTCTAGGAATTTTCTCTGTTGAATTTTCAAGTTGACAGATCAAGAGAATTGATTGATTGGTTGATTCTCAGTGATAAGTCTCTCAAGTAAAACGAAACGAACAGATTTAGTTTAACAACAGATTTATACATAGTTTAACAATTATCATGAAAAACAACAACGGATTGATGAACAAAATACTTTTATTGATTACTGACTTAATCAATAAAAGTATTTTTAGTGAAGATGATAGAGTTTCAGATTTTCAAATATAGGAGGCAATTAAGTTGTGCAAAAAATATATGAATGATGGCAGACTTGAGAGTGTGTACAAAGTGTAAACGTCCCGCAAATTACAGGACAAAGTTTGTTGCTAATTATCTCTTCTTAGGCAACTTAGAGCGACTTTCCGAAATGTTAAGGTATAATTTTTTTATTTTAATTTCAAGTTGAAATAGTCTCCTAATATTTTTGTTTTATTTAAAAAAAAAAACGGGACTTCACACTTATTTGTAAAATAATTGGAAGAGAATATTGAACCACTATTATGCAACTGGCCCTTAAAGTTGTCGGTAACTTATAATTCCATTGTTTGTTGCTCCCCAGTATAAGCGAACTGTTCTGAAAAATGTATATGTCAACATCTCTTTTAATATAAACAAAATGTATTCACACGCGATTTTGAACATAGATTCATAGATCTTAAAAACAAATCGAATAATGGCAAATTTTTTTTCAGTGTATCAAAATTGCTTCAAATCTAATACAAGCAAATATTCATGATAAAATAAAATCCAAAACTATTTAGATAAATACTAAAATTTCATCTTCAAAATTCACTACTCTTAATTAACATCATCCTGAAAAAAAATTTCGCACTACGCCCTTGGGAAAAACACAACAACCAAAACACCATCTCACTGGGATTTTTGATATTGTCGATTTGTCAACACATTTACTTACATATGTCCCAAACCTCCCAAATTCCTAATCTCCTAATCTCAGAGGAAACAAAAAATGAGTTTCATAAATACTTGAATAGCGACCAAAGGTAATTTCCTATAGGGTAACACAGCGATATGCTAATGAGATTTCTTATTCCATAAACCTACCACATACGACATACCCTACAAACATTCATAGAAGTTAGTTTATCGGGTAAAGTAGAGAAAGAATTCCAAACCATAAGAATAAAACCATAATAAATTTATATTCACCCCACAATAAAACTACGTTTGAATATCTAACTTGTAATAATATAGTGATTATGACAAATAGCTAGAAACCCTATTCGGATTTGTTTTTGTTCTTTTTTTTTTTATTCAGTTTTTTGTTTTTGTTAGCAAAATTATTATGGTTGATTGTTTTATATATTTTGATGTATAAAAATAGATTTGGCCTGATATCTCAGTCGGGAGTACTTTTCCGCAAACATAACCTATACAATCGTAAATAATTTTGCCATGACCTACGTCATCTTATTTTGTTTATAGCAATTCTAATTCCGACGACAATATTTCGATAACGAAGACCCGAATGTGTTTTTTTTTTTGTTCTTTTTTGTATTTAAGAATAAAAATGTCAAGTTTTTGTTTTTAGTACTTAAATAGTCATGAAGTGACAAAAAAGCAGGTGTTTATTAAGGGTGAGCTAAAACTACTTTATACACTTTCGATTATGGGTTTAATTTGTCTGAGAAAATGTTATATAGTTTTATCATCTGCGAAAACTTACAAAACATAACAAATTTCTAAGACTCGAAGGCCGATTAGTTAAACTCAATTTTGACTGAAATCTGACAGTTTAAGATATTAATCAAAAGCGAAATTAAAAACAATCTTATGTTTAGACCAATTGCTCCAAAAGAGGGTAATTTCAAAACGAACTCTGACTTGATTGTCAAAATATAAATTGTTTTTCACCGCTGTCAAAACATTTACTGTCAATTTTTAATTTTGTTCAAATCTATCAAACTGTCAAATTTTAATGAAAGATGGCTAGAATCCAACGGATTGAGAGTGACAACTCTGAAAAACAAGAATCTTTTCAGTTTTATTGGTGTGTTTAGGAAAAATTAAATTTTAGTACTCTTTAACGCAGCACTGGGAAGTACTAAATTTTTTGATTGGCAGAACCAATCTAATAAACCATAATATTTTAAAGTCATAAATCACAATCATAAATACGTTCTTACTGAAAAGTTTGACATTCACATAGTCTGCTATTACACGATGAATCTAGATGCATGCGACACTTCGAACAACATAAGTGCAAAAGAGATACAAAATTCGAAAACATGAGACGCAAGAAAATCGACATGTGTCACGGGTAAAATTTTCCGTGCGACAATTTGACGTTTGTCTTTGCTCTTGTTCGCTTTTTTACTGTTCTCTTTCATATGGTTTCGTTCTTCGAGAAGGAAACTTCGATGCATCTTAATATTATAAATCTTTTTTATACTAATTAGTATTCCAAAATTCATATTTTTCATCAATAAATAAAAAAAATTAAATTTAAATATTTTTTTATTTGATTTCAAAGAAAACTGAAATCATTTGAATGTGAAAAATCTCATAAGCAAACCTACAAGTCAAACAACGAAATATAAATAAAAGAGAACTGTCAAAATAGATTCATGAATCTGGTTTTATCGTGTAATAGCACTTGAGAAACAGGATAGGATAACAAAGAAGAATTCGAAGATGTCGCATGCATCTAGATTCATCGTGTAATAGCAGACATATTGTCTATTGCTAAAGGCCTTAAGGGTGTACTCACAGTGAATTTTTTAAAAAAAATTTCGAATTTCGAAAAAAGTTTTCGAATCCCGCAGTTTATACAACAACGCACATTATTTAGAGAAAAAAGTAAAATTTGTATGTACATTGGTATTGTACGTTTGATTTTTAAAACCATTTTAATCTTAGATTTCTTAATAAGTAAAGTTGAAATTCCAAAAGAGGTTAAAGTTTTGGTGAATTATTTAGCAAAAAATTGGTAAAATCATAAGAAAGAATGATGAAGATGATGATGAATTTGCATTTTTTATTCAATATTACGCTAATCCCAATTGACCAGCTCAACGAAACGGTTCAAATTAAATACATACAAAAAATAAGAGGTAATAAGTAGATACCTATTAGAAAAGCTTTGGTTAATTAAATAATTTAGCATTGTCTCTTTAACATGCTTTTGAGTAATTTTGCTAAATGAACTTAACTGTAATGCCTTTTAATTTTACATTATGTCTCAGGGTTGTAAGGGCACAAAAATGGCAAAAAAAAACACATAGAACTTACAAAACAAAATGGGGTTTGGGGGGGGGGGGGTCTTTGTGTCACATTCAGCATAACGATACATTAATGAACCCCCTTAGCATTATGACGTCAATCTATTGCTTTGCTATTTATCTATGTTCACACTTCCTATATAATTTAATAATTGCAAACATTTTTCATAGGAATCATAGTAAAGGTGGCAATGACATGGATGTAGATTTTATGGCCGAAGGAACCCCATTGTCATTATGTTTTTTTTTTTTTTTCTTTCTTTAAATATTTTATAGTGGATAAGTTTTAATGAAAATTAACAAATAAATAACTAATTGACAAATTTATAGTCTCTTTAATTTAATTATAGTATGAGTTTATATTTTATTCTTAAAGCTTAGATATTATTAGATAAATAAATAATGGCAAACAAAAATTAAGTCTTATATCTGTATACAAAAATTTATTTTAATATTTTGTACTTTTTTTTTACAATTCAAATTTTAAATTCTAAAAGCACTTAGAAACCTATTCAATATAATTTCTATATATTTTTATTTTGTTTTTTGAATTCTTATTTTTTATTCAATAAATGAAACAATAGGTAATGGAGTAATAAAAGTGATTAAAAATAGTCAAGAGTAAAAAATTTTTACATCTTGTTTAGAATATGAAAATGAATAAAATACCTTCCCAAAACATGACATTTCTATTTACTTCACTTAAATATTTAGATAAAGAATTTCAATGTTGCGTGCCAATAAACATTCCTATAATTTCTACCAGTAAAAACGCACAATTAAAAAATAAGTAAATAGTCAAGCAAAACAATATTTTTATACCTATAATGCAGTATATATGTACAAAAATTGCAACTTCAAATTATGGTCTTTATCTAGATTAATGTCACAGACAAAGTATAGGTTATATACAGTGCTGCAACCCTACTCCTATAGCAGTAGATCTACTGCGTTAAGCCCTAAATAAAAATATACTGCATAGTAAAACGAATCTACTTCTCTTTCAAGAGTTGTTTGTGATATATGTACTATGTAGGTATACTGAGCTCCATAATCGGTAGAGTGGCAGCACTGGTTATATGTACTGAGAAAACTTGTGAATATGTCACATTGAAGTTTCTGTCATATTTTGAAATTGATTCTAAAAACCATAATCTTCTTAAAATATATTTGCATAAGGTTGGAACTTAGATCTCATTACTTTGCATGACAGATAGTTTTTGTAAATAACAGAATTTAATTTTATTTTATACATTTACAACATGTTTTTACAGAAATGTCAATCTTTTAATGTTTATTTGTCAACTCCTACTCCTATCACTCGACTCTATACTATTTCATATAAATTACAAAGATGAATAAAAATTTTAGCGAATGCCACGCCCCCTATGTGATAAATCTTTAGCTTTGAAATTTCATCTTGATATACACATAAATTCCTATACCATTGCACCAAATTTAACAACGTTACAAGATCTGTAAATGCTCATTTTAATTAACGAATGTAATGAATATTACAAAGTGGATGCGTACCACAGCCATTTGAAAATAGCAAATTCCATTTTTTCCATATAATATATAAATTTTGACAGATAATTATTGTCACAGGGATGAAATGTACATAAATGCATGTATATTGTTTTCAAAATGCATTCACTCAAAAAAACCCTTAATATAATATATAGTTGGATGCGCTCATTCGCATAATACAAATGTGACGTTTATTATATTAATAATCCAAGACCGAAGTCCATCTTAAAATTAGTTAATTTACTTAAAACATTATTTTAGTAATTTCAACCGATTTTAATATCGTACTATTGAACTAAAGTAAAAAGCAAAGTACTACTTTAATTTTGAGTAAAATAGTAGCACCAGTTTGGCATTACTTATAATTTCTAAATGGCGGAAAAGATACGTTCATCAACTTTTTTTAGGCGAGTTCATATTCTACCTATATATTTTGAAAATTGATTCATTAGTTATGAAATTGAAATGATGCAAGCAGAATAAAAACGTTTAAAAATATGATTACGAGTTTATTAAATAATTAAATGCTAATTATCAGCTTGTTCAAAATGTTGACGTTTTGTTTTGAAAATTAAATGTAATTCCCCTGCAATTTACATTGAAGTTGTTGTGAATTCATATTTAAAATTACGTTTACAATTTTTTGTATCTAAATTTGCTTTTAAAGTATAGGTAGGTACGCAAAAAGGTTCGCAAGGTATTCTCTTATATTAGGTATTTGCAGTACCTACAGCAAAGCAACCTAAAAGAAAATAAATAAAAGGCCGAAAATAATTTTTACAAAGGTACCTATGTATGTTTAAAGATTCATCATCATCCACAAAAACTGATGATTCGTGACCCTACCTAACCCAATCCGAATTCCACAAGAAAGTTAAAGACAGGTCAGTTACGTGAGTGACATAATTTACTAACTGCCTTGTCTACCTACATCAACAATTCAACAAAACATCAACACACACAAAATAAACCTCAATCTGAGCAAATTGTCTTCCTTCGCAAAGAACTCCAAATCAAAAATAAAAAATAAAGGAAAACCAACAAAATGACAGCAACTGTACACACCCCAAATCAATATTAAAAAACCAAGAGAATAGAAAAAAAACACTTTATTAATTTTAAAACATTAGAACATAACAACAATACCACTACACTCTGCATTCACTTTAAACAGACACAGAGTATTGTAAAAACGAATAAACACGATTCAACACTGCTTTCTACAACCTAAGTTAGAAAGAGCAAACTCTATGTGAAATGTCATCAGCCATATACCTATATGCAGATATCTCTATCTCTATACAACTAATATACTACAACTACAACTTACCCACTAACCTTGACAGTTTGGTTGGTGTTGTTGTTGTTTTTGTTGTTTCATTTAACTTTTGCCCTTGTTTTTGTTGCTGGAAATTGTGAGCAAAACTTTTGCGTTTTTGGTGTCTGCTTTAGCTTTTACTGTTCTAGCTTCTAGCATCTAGCATTTAATGGCTGTGTTAGAAACTAGAAAGGCAATGGGAGGCAGAGGCAGTTTGCACTTGGCACTTCTTGCTTCACAGATCACATATCACAACACTGGATGTCCAGTCCCAGCCCAGTTCATGTCTGGCTAGCCGCTGGCGGCTTAATCAGGTGCTTGCACTATGACGCATTAAACTGCGATTACACTACGCCTTAATTTTAATAGCTACTTTAATTTATTACATTATCGGCTAAGAACACTTTTTGTTCAGAATTATATAAGCTCAGAACCAGCGTCAAAAACACATATGTATATTGTATACTCGTAGTCACTTCACTTTACACAGCACTACACATCTACAAACGAGCTACTTATTTACCATTTACCTATACAAAACACATTATTTCCGTGGTGTTTTATTTTGTTGTTGCCGTTGGAATACGAGAATAATGCGGCAACTATAAAATTCGAGAAGATAGTACCTACAAAAAAAAAACGAACTAAAACAAAAAGAAAGTTTGACGTTTCGAGTTTTGATAGTTCTACACACTACCAATTCAACTTCCCACTATCTTGTCTAAGTATTCTTTCTTATTGACGTTTGTTAATACACCATTAGATTGGTATGTAGGTATGTAGAGGAGAGGCAGACAAAATACTTAAAATTGAATGCGTTTTAAAGTACCGACCGAGTAGTTATACGCCTTATCTACTATCTGTCACTATTTTCCAGCCCCTTTCGCCGCAGTTTCCAGGGTCAATTTAATAATTGTTGACATTTGTTTTACTTCAAGGCCATCGCTTGTAAATTTTATAATCTTTGGAGTTGGAAGACCCCGTAGCCCGCCACGCAATACACCGATAAAAATTTTATGACACTAAACTGCGGACGCGCCGTTATTCAGATTCTAATTAAATGGCTGTCATTAATTATGAAAACCGAAATCTATCGTAATCACAATCACAATCAATTCACAGGGAACATGACTTCAGATTATGAACAAAGTCAGAATCAGAATTCTACCGGACATGTACTTCGTGTATTTATTTTGTTCTTTTCCTTGTACATAATGTATCCGAGTTTGTCATGAACAAAAAAAAAATAACACAAAAAAACTGAAGGTCGTCACTGTTACAGAGAATGCGAGAATATTAAAAAGTATATAATTTATGATGAACTTCAGAGGAAATAAAAAACTCCGTCATCGTTGTCTAGCGCACTATTTTTAAAGACTTTTCTGTCTTTTTGTTTGCACTTTCTCAGTTTCACAGGCGTAATTCTTTTATTTTTCAATTTGGTTTTTAATATTTTCGTATGTTGATAAATTGATTTTGTTTTGTTGTTTTGGTTTTATGTTCGCTATTTATTTTGTGTTTTGTTATAAAAATAGCAGCGATTGTGTGTGAGGCCGATGCAAGTGTATGTAGGCAGGTATAGTAAAATTTTTCGTTAGAAAATCGCTACGCTATCGCTATTATTGTATACATTAATTTTAAAAAGTTAGATTTTTGACAGCAATGAATGAACTACTGCTGGTGCCATTTTGGGGATATTTTCGCCGCAATGTCAAGTGTCATTTTTTTTTTTTTTTGTGTAGTAATATTTTTCTGATTGAAGGTTTTTGTTGGGAGAAGTTGATGTAGGTTCTTTTTTGTGAGGCTGAGAGAGATAAGTAGATGGTGAGATGGCGAATATATATCATATTGCAGCGAAATGTGTGCGACATCTGTGGGCAGATAGGTGAAGAATATGTTAGTATGTGCCATAGGATCTGTTTGTTTTGAAATTTGAAAGAATTTAATGAAGACAGGCAGATTTCAGAATGTTGTCATTAGTCGTTTTTATTTCCTTTTTTAATAAGCTCTGACTTTGAGTCTTTTGAGTAATTTAAACACGCCCTAAAAGCATTACAAAAAGTAGATAATACAGTTCAAATTCAAACTCTGCCCAGAACTTTGTTAGTGTGACTTTTGTGAAACCTTTTTTGTGAAACCTCAAACCCCCTGTCGGAAGTTAGATCTACCGATTAATAGAGTTTAAATTATTTTGAATCTACCTTAATTCAAATGCATTCTTGAAAAAATGCATTGAACGACTATTTGGTCATTTCAAAAATATGAACTCATACTACTCAATAAATTATTTCAATAGAATATGTATATAAAAAGAATAAAAAAAGATTGAACATTAAAGTTTATGAAACTGTTGAAATAGGTGGTACGGCTTTCATACCAAAGTAATAATTGTAATTATTAAATTTAAAGTGAGGGATATACTTTTTTGTTGTTTTTTTTTTTATTTTTTTTTAGTTTAAATTTATTCCGTGTGTATTTTCATTATATATATTTAACAGGTTTTTATGCCAAAATTTTCGGAATACCAACATATTTTTTAAGCTTCAATGTTTGCAAGAATAATGACGTTTAATGACGACCGCCTACACCAGCTCGCGGAGTAGGTACTCCTCATAAATGTTGATGTTTTGTAGTAATTGTTCTATCAGACATAACTAAGTACTATAAAGTCAATTCAATTAATTTAATTATAGTTAACTTGGGGATGATGGTATTGACTGAATATCTTAAGAAATTATTCAGATAGGTATGTACTAATTATATTAAAGGACATTTAATCAGCTATGCGATCTAGGGTTAATTTAGATACTGAAAATTTATCACTCGTTAGCGATGTACACAGAAATGTAATCAGTAAAAGGTTCTATTTTAGTTTACCCAATATGGTTAGCATAAAAAGATGTGTTCTATTGTTGTACTGCATTACTTGGCCATTAAAAACTGTGGAAACAGTAAATAGACAATTTTGGTCAACAGTGGCAATTGATAATGATAACCTTGAATTAGGTGAACTTACTTTGAACATCACTCGAAAGTTTCTGAAAAACTTAACAACCACACTTGTGATTTTTGAAAAAAGTGTTACACCAAAAACGAGCAATAAGAATTTAAATTTAATGGAATATTTTTTACAAAATGTACAAGAAAACATTGCAATTCAATTGCAAATTCATCCTAAGAATAAACAACCATGGGCATATTATATTTTTATTGTAGATTCAGTTGAAGCATTCAGGTAAGGAGGGAATTTTGAGAATTGCGTTTTTTTTGTGTGAAAGAAATAATTTTAAAAGTGAATGACACAAAATGTGATTGAAAACGGAAAACGAAGATGTATTGAGTGAACAAAAACAGAATTCTTGAGTTCAAGTTCAGCACATGAAAATTGAGCACTGAATTTTCAGATATTTTAATTTTTCGACCTTCTGATTGGTCAGGTGTCATGAAGTTACATTTAATTGGCATTTTATATAAGACGACGTTAACATTGCACATTGGGGGGCTTATTTCATTTTATATTTGATCTATATGTCAACAATGTCAATAAAAATCTGTAATAATGTAATATTTGTTTTATACCTTTGTTCTCTTTCTAGATTAATATGCGACTTATTTCCGACATCTTTTTATGATCGTCACTTTTATTTCCTCATTATCTTGACGAATTTCACCCACAACTTGGCAAAAATTATCGAAGAAATCTTCATGCTTTGCTATCAATTAAATGTTATCGATGTTATTTTAATTGCAAAGCACCCAATAGATGGCGTTTGTATCTACACCTACATTCTATACTCCAAAAAAGCCTGTCGCACTGTCCAGCCTATTTTGTTTCTAAGACTCGACCTTAATCGAGATTTGGAAAATCTAGAAACAGTTTTTCCTGAAAAACTCGACAATTTCTATGGATGTCCATTTAATGTGGCTGGTAGAAAATTGGGACCATTTTTAGATCTGGTAGGAGACAAAAGTAACCCACAGCCAATTGGATCATGGGAAAATCTTTCAGGTGTTGAGGGATTATTGATAAAACAACTTGCATCAGTTTTAAATTTCAAGCTGCAGCTATTGCCGTTCCCAAAAACCAGAAGCTACATTGAGAATTCAACTTGTTATGGGTTATTCGTTGATGTATGTACCTTTACAAAAGTTATTCAATTTGAATTTGAATTAGTACATACATTTCTTTCACAGCTTCAAAATGGCAAAGCAGATATTGCCATAGGAGGATTTGGTGGTTCTGATCCGAGTCGATGGCTTTTTTCACAGTCAATTGTTTATCACTCGTCCCCGTTTGTTTATGTTGTACGTGGCAGGGAGTTAAGTCCCTTTGGACGTCTGACAAAGCCATTTTCCACCCAAGTTTGGCTGGCCTGGATTGCAGTTGTTGTCACTGGCTTCATATTTATTATAATCCTGCGTTTTTTGAAACTGACAACTCGTCAATATATCCTGGGAAATGAAAATGAGGCTCCAACGTTAAATTTTATTGCAGTCATTCTGGGCTATCCGGTCAACCGAACTCCGGCGGCCAATCGCAACTTCGCTCGATACGCTCTGTTGTTGCTGCTCCTTCTGACACTGGTTATTCGGAACGCCTACCAGGGATCTTTATACGATGCAATTCTCAGAGATGGATTCGTCAGAATCCCATCGGGCTTAAAGGAAATCGTTAAATGGAACTATAAGGTCCTGATTTCCCCTGAAGTGGATCAGTTCAATACTTATCCCAATGAATTAACTATAACCGTGCCCGTTGGTGGATATTTGGCAAGAATCAAAATTCTAGAGAAAATCGAAGGAAGATATGCCTCGGCAGTACTTCGAGACAGCTTCATCGATTACATGAACAAGAACAATTGGAAGAGGAACGATCTGTTTATGAGCAAGGAATTCATAATAATGTACCATTTTGTGATGTTCTTTCCCAAGAACTCGATATACGTGTCAATAATCAATAAGAGATTGAGACACTTAATCTATGGCGGAATAGCAAATAAGTTAAAATTTAATTTAACTTCGGAAACAGCTTTGCGAAGGATAACAAGACGACAACCACCAAGAAAACCACTTGGAAATAAACCTTTGGCAGCCATGTATGCCATTTATATTTGTATGAAACTTGTGGCAATTGTAGTTTTTTTCATGGAGTTAATGTCAGTTCATTGTCAAAAGTTGAATCGGGTTTTTCAGTGGATTGGGTAATAAATCGGGGTCGCACATACATACATATACCAATTAAGCAATAAAAAATTATGGGGAATTTAGTTAATGGTTTTTTGGTTTTTGTAATTTGAGCATTTTTCAGTACTTAATTTTAACGTCTTAAGAATCGACTTTCATAAGACGAGGGACTTCAAAAACTGTTTAAAATTCAAGTGAGGTACCTACTTGATAATGTAAGTTAAGGAAGATCCCCTATGTATAATAAATGGATCTAGAAGGTCACTAAATAATTGCTACATGGGTCTGGAATCCCATCTGTCAAACTGAGAGTTGCCAGCAACAGCCTTTTAAATGATTGCTAAAATAAGTTTCTTACAATAAATATGCCCAAGAAAATGAGAACCTTAAAGATATGAATAAGAACTTCATGAAATTCAAAAATTAGATTTTAAATCTTATGTATAACGTAGGTTTTCAATATTTATTTCTACAATCATTAAACATTTTCATATCAAACCTAAAGAACACATTTTATTTTAAAAAGAGTTTCAACTGTAAAAGGATTGTTAGTTTAACATGTAGATTAAGTTAAATTTGACATAATTTGCAACATCACGATTTAATCAATTTAAAGTCACTATATCAAAATAATGAGTATTAACATGCATAAATATAGTAGTGCATACTCGTTTATCCTAGAACTGAATCTTAATGTGAAAACTGCAATTTCCCTAAAGCCAAATACAAGTGCTTACTATCCTTGATGACTGATAATTTAAATAATTATTATTTTTCGTGTGTTTTTAATTAAGACTATAATACTATTGTTATCATCCAACAAACGTTTAAGTTCAAAAACTGAGTTCTTCAAAAAATATTCATACAGTTCCAACGCAATGGCTAACTTAAGTTGTACATTTTTCACTGTAACTCTAATTCTGTTAGTATCTTCAGCTAAAGGTCACTATGACACTCACGACCTGGCCGATGTCACTCTATTTTTAGTTCGAGAACATCTAAAAGATGCAACTTCGACAATTGCTCTCGCCGAGCATAGTTCTTCGCCGGAATTCGTCAATCAAAATATAAACATACTCAATCATCTTTTGCAAAACCTCAACGAAACTATTGCAGTCCAGATTAATAGTGTTGAATATACGAGTATTTGGGATTTTTACATTTTTATTATTGACTCCTTCAGTGCATTTAAGTATAAAAATTATGATATTTTTTATAAAATAAAAATATGATTATAACTAAATATTATTTATTAAGGTTCATCTTGAGTCAAATTTTGATAAAATTCAAGGATCGTGTACTTCATTTCATCATAATTCTAACCAAACACGACTCAAAATGGCAAAATACCATTGAAGACATTTTCATCAAGTGCTATAAACTTAGCGTGATAAATGTCAATATAATTGTCAAACAATCAAATGGATCAATCAACATGTACACTTATTTATTATTTCTCGAAAATAGATGTCGTGTCATTACACCAGTGGTTTATTTTTCCTTTAATCGTGATTTAAAGGATTTGCAAAGGCTGTTTCCGGACAAATTATACAATTTTTATAAATGCCCATTGAGAGTTTCTGCCCGAAATGAACGACCATTTATAAATTTCATTGGCAACACCAGTTATCCGGAACCAATTGGAAATTGGGAAAATCTTAGTGGATTTGAAGGAAAATTACTGAGATATTTAGCTGACAATCTTAATTTTACTATTGATTTGCTGCCTTTTGTTGACGAAACAGGCTATATAGACGGGAAAATCGTCTATGGAAGTTATCTTAAGGTACATACATACATACACATATTCCTCTAGAACGTGTGAGTTTTAAAATGATTCAAATATAAAACTAATAAAAGACAGGCCGGGCGCAGCGAGTTCACTTTTAATTCTTTGGAGAGAACTCACTTTGACGTTTCATCATTGCACCTCGTATGTCAATTTATTTTATTTAAAAAAAAACACACACACACACAAAACTGTGTGATCCAATTCCATATCTCTTTCTACCTATCTAGTTGGAACAAGAAAAAGATAAGATGTCAAAATGAGATGCCTTCAAAAGGCGTTTTTCTCTTGTAGTTCAGAGCAGAGCCTGAACTGTCAAACAAAAAATTGTGTTTCTATTTTCAGCCTCTTTTCTGAGTTAAAAAACAGTCTAAAGTGAACGCCACGCAATCGATCCTTTTAATTTTATGTGACGTAAACGTAACACATTGAAATTGGGATAGTATTTTATGTTAACGGTTTTAAGTGCTTATTTTTTATCTTTGTCTATTTACAGTTGCTCGATAAAGAAGCTGATATTGCAATTGGAAGTTTCAGTGCTTCGGATCCGGGTCGAATGCATGTTTCTCAATCCCATATTTATTTTCGTTCTCCCATAAAACACATTGTCCGTGGTAAGGTCCTAAGTATGCTCAGTCGTCTAGGGTTGCCGTTGAACGTGAACTTATGGCTTTTCTTGTTTGTGTTCTTTATCTCGGGAAGCGCTTTGATATTTTCTTTGAAATTTGTCACGCCTTCTATTCGAAGTTTCATACTGGGCAAAAACAATAAAACTCCTATATTCAATTTGGTGGCATTTCTTGTTGCTAGTCCAATTACTACAGTACCTCAACGGAATTTCGCCAGATATCTTATGATGATGTTGCTTCTGATGGACTTGATTCTGCGCACCGTATATTTGGGCTCCCTGTACGAGGTAATTCGTGTGAATAGAACTTTCGCCAAGCCACCTATGAATTTTGACGAACTTCTAAGCAAGAATTATGTTTTTTTACTACCACCTGATGTCATAAGCCTGAATTTACATCCCAAAAATCAGATAATAAAAGTGACGGGAAGTTTTGAAAAACGTCTGCAGGAGCTGGCTAAGTTCAATGGTAATTATGCAACTCTTGTACTGCGTCAGAATTTTGTATTTTTTTCTCAAGAATATAAAAAATATCACTATGAAAACGAACTTCTAATGATGGACGAAATTTTTATGATGTATCAAATTGCAATGGCTTTTAAAAAACGATCGATATATTTGGATATTTTCAATAAGAAAATTGAAGAATTCAGTTACAGTGGGATTTTGGGAAAATTGTTGAACGAATTGAATTTTGCAGATTATCGATGGAGCAAGTCACTAAAGCCTAAAAAACTGACTTTGACCATGAAGCATCTGGAAGCTTTTTTCTATGTTTGGTTTTATTTGAACTTATTGGCAGTGGGAGTTTTTGGTTTCGAAGTACTTTCGAAGCATTTTCAAAGAATTAAAAATGTTCTGGATTGGATTACCAATTAAGTTAATTTACTTGTTTTTGGAAATTTTGAAAATATAAAGCTTGTATGTGTTGTGTTGTAATTCTGTGTAAATAGAAATAAATAAATGTTATAGGGAGTGTTTGTTGTAATGTAGGAAGTGTTTTTTTCTTTTAGATTGATAAAACAAATCTTTCTTTAAACTTTTTAAATTTTTTCCTATTTTCAGGCAGTGGTGATTATTAATTATTATCTAATAAAAGTTTTGATACATTTAACAATGGTAAGTATTTTATTTCTATCAACATTCAGCAATTTTATTTTTCATTTCGAAGTCTATCCTTTAGCAGTTGACACAAACTTAAACTTAAGGAGAGTTGAGATCCTTTGAATTTGGTATTGTTTCATACAATTCCTTAGAATGACTAGTTTCCGTTTCGTTTTTGAAGGAGCGAAGTTCTTAAAGAGTTCAGCGACTTACAGTAGAATCAATATTAGACGTCATTTTCTAAAATGATATCATCTTCCGATTTCGGCGTAGTTTGAACATTTTCACCAAATAAATTACAATCAATTATTATATTATTAAGTCCAGTTTTATATTCAGATTAAAAAAAAGAAAAATATATTTCTGTTCTACTACAAGCTGGCTTAATTTTGTATTGCTTTTATTTTAAATTAATATAAAAATTGCTTAAAATATAAAAATTATATCATCTTACCAATTCTATTACAATAACCAATGAATTCAAAAGAACAATGACAATGAATTCAAATGAATTTTAAATTATGAATGAATTCTTAAACGACTACAATCGATTTGTAGTGGGTATGAGTCTTTTAAAGAATCAATGAATGCGTTCTTTTGAGTGAATTTAATCAATTAAGTACATATTTTAAAAGAATCAAATTCTTGGCTAACCCAAATCAATATGTATTTTGACTACGAAGAGTACAATCTAGATTTACATACATTGATAAATTAACTTAAAAATATTAATTTAAATTTCAATGTGATTTTTTTGTTTGTGCTTTAATGCATTTAAATTGAATAAAGTCTTTTCAGCTAAAAACACCTACAAATTTGATTATTTTAGACAAAGATCCATTGCAACCATTTACAATGATTAACTGAAATAATTTCTAAAAAAAACACCACAGCTGAAATCGCTAGCATCACACCACAAATGCAATATAACGCTTGCAGACGTTTATTGCGAAGCGGTCTCTTGGTTGGTTGGTTCATAAAATAAACCTTAAAAAGCTTGTCACTCAATCTTAAATGTTGACTAATTTTCTTCAGTATTCCCGCAGCAGCTAACTCATTTATTTTCATATTGAAAACAGGCAAAAATATCGAATGTTTCGACAAATACAACACAAACTGATAGTTGTAGATCACCTCGGGCAGTACAATGAGTTTCGTACGGTTATTGAAGTTCTTTATGAAGTAATCAACGTAGCAATCTTGCATGACAACTGTCACATATCTGCCATCCAAGTTATCTAAAATTTTTAGCCTTGGGTGGTACTCTTCATAATTCATTTTAATTACACGTTCTATGGGAAAGTTGATAGATGGAGCTAATTCAGAAGTAAGCAAAATCGTGTAGTTCCATTTGATGAGATCGTTCCATCCCTTTGGAATGCTTGTAAATCGATCCATGCGAAAGGCATCGTAGAGTGAGCCTTGGTAAGCATTGCGCAGGATCAGCGAGAGTAAGAGCAAATGAAAGAAAATATGTCGGGCAAAATTACGCCGAGGAGTTCGCCGAACCGAATAGCCAAGGAAAATCGCCCAGAAGTTCGTCACTGGATTGTGATATTCCTCCCCGAAGACAAAGTACTGAACTTTGACACTTGCCATCCTCAAGGCCGTTATAAGGAGTATACTTAGAAAGAGAAATGCCGCCACAAACCACCACACTTCTGAGTTGAATGGCTTAGCTAGGCGACCCAGGGAACTCGTGTTTTTCTTTCCTCGAATCACGTACTTAAAATGAGAACTGTGATAGGTGATCGTGGGTGAGAACATTATTCGACCAACATTTGAGTCCACAAATCCTCCGATAATAATGTCTGCTTTGTGCTCCAGTAACTAGAAATGTTTGGGTCATAAGCTTTTGACAACTTCTCAAAACTCAAAGCAAGTACCTACCTGTGAAAAACATCCAAAAGTTCGGTTATCCTTAAAAAAGCTTTTCTCTACAGGAAACGGCTGCAAATCAATTGTAAAGTTAAGCGATCGTGCCAGATACTTCAATAAAGTTCCTTCAATGCCCATGAGATTTTCCCAATCTCCAATTGGCTTTGGATCACTTCGATTCCCAGTAAACTCCACGTAGGGTAGAAAAGTTCGGCCTGATACCCTAAATGGACATCCGTGAAAATTCTTCAGCTTCTCTGGAAAAGCTATTTCAAAGTTTTCGAGTCCTTGATTGAAGTTGTACAAAAGGATCGGCACACAACGCCGACACACTGTGTCTGAGTAAAGATAGTAGGTGTACATTGCAACACCGTAAGATGGGTTGTTTGTCAAAATATTGACGTCAATGACGTCAAATGAATGACAGAGTTTGAATATGTTTTCCATAACATTCTGAAGATCTCGAGTAAACTGTGTCAAGACAATTAGAAATCGAAAGTGTCTCTCGAAGTAGCTGTCCTTGAACTCGTTATAAAGTTGCCTTGTGGAAGATAAGGATTTAAGTTAATTTCTTATAATTCACATTCAGTCTTTACCTAAAGGCCTCCAGAGTGTCGACAATAAAAATGTAGTACTCATAAGGTTGTTTGGAGTAGGTGCGCATGTAAAAGTGAACCGCAATTTTTCCATTCAGGCCCCGAAGGATGTATTCCAGGAGCAGGATGTTGACACTTTCTGATTCGGGGGTTATGCTTTTTTCAGCTATTACGACAGTCGATGTAAATTCACTTAAATGTTCTCGGGTTATGAAGAGGGTAACCTCAGACATAGTTAGATTTTTCGAAGGAAAAGCCCAGTTGTTTATTGTCAAGGCCAATAGGCCCAGAAAAAGCAACAGGCAGTTCGAGTAACCCATCATCATCGTCTTGTTACTGCGAGGAACTTTGAGTGAATGCGTTTACTAACTTGTTCCAGTAAATTCGTCAAATTTGATTAACTTATCACTCAAAAAGGTGATGGTCTTTGGATGTATTTACATAATTGGCCAAAGTTTACACAACAAGCAGGCTTTCAATATAACAAAAGTACCGAACCCAAAGTATCTGTTTCCCTGAATTTACTTGTGCTTCCGAATTCCTTCAATACAGTTTGTGCTCAAAAGATTCAATTACTATAATTAAGTTCCCTAACTGTGGCTGTGGGCATAACAGTGCTGGCCATGAATCAATTAACTATTTCCATTTAAGTAACAGAAGCATGAGCAAAAAAGTATGTCAATTATGAAAATTAGCTGATTTACTTTCAGATAATTTTAAGGGATGATATACGCTCATCGAATATTACTTCTTTACAAAATCAGATAAATCCAATAGTATAATTTTTTTTTATTTTAGAGTTTATTAACTATGACTGAAGTCTTTAACACAATATAATCCAAAGCCATTGTAAGAGTAAACTAATTTATTATCAGATCAATGTAAAGAGTTTTCTACAGCCTTTCCAATTTTGAAGCGACCAACGCACAAATTCAGGATTCATAAGGTCTTGTGTCAGTTTTTTTTTTTGGGATTTCCTCAAATTGAGAATTGTTTTCTAAAACCCAAAATAGTATAGAAGTTCTAACCAAAATTTTCGCAAGTCTTTTTACTGGTGATTTTTCAATTTGTTAATTGATAAGAAAAAACAATTTAATCAATCTTTATCATTTTACATTTATCATCATCGTTTACATCATTTTCAAAGACAAAATCATGTTTTTTCCCATGGTTATACCAAAAAGGTGCGTATACGCCACAGTGCAGTGCTTCGTTGGTAAATTGTAAGTTTTTAGCTGACATTAAATTATTACATAGTTTATTAATCCAATTTTATCATGATAAGATTTTAAAAGCAGTTAATATTTATTTGTTTAATTTGATTAAGAGAGGCCGGCAAAAGTATGAGTGAGTGTGATCTTAAAGTAACATAAAACAGTGGAGTCGTGGAAACATAGAATCAAAAATTACCCTTAAATCATATGTTGTGTGATTTGAATTAACTTTACATATAATACATAATTAAGTTGTTTGACGAGAACCTTCGCCACTCTTTTGGGTAATTTTCGACAAACTTCTATTAGAACTGTTAATTGCTTGGACCTACCTTTAATTCCCCAAAATCTTTCGAAAAAAAATATTTCACAAAAGTTGAACCGACAAAAACTTAAAAAAACAACAGTTTTTTTTCAACACCTAATTACTTTCTAGAATATACATACATTTAAAGATTATATTTTTCAAGCTGCAAAATTATTCAAACGACTAAGCATTAAATTAAAAAGTTCAATGCAAATTAGTCTTATCGATCCTACCCCTAATGTTCATGTTGAATATTTAATGCTACAACATCGTATTCGTCTCAAGTAAGGTTTAAAATAAACAATAAATATTCTAAATTATTAGTTGCATATTCAACTTATATTAAAAAAAAAATCTCATACAATTTGCATACAATACTAAATAATGACAAAAATTGTGTTGAAATAAAAATTATAAATGAATTTTTTATACCTACTGTGGCGTGTATATATTTAATTAATATGAATAATATTTATTTGAATGAAATTAAATAAAATTTACATATCTACATATTTCCTTTATTGGATCTGGCACCTTAAAAGCTTTTTATTCTGATGAAATCGTAGCAAAAAAAAGGTCTTTCAATACATCATTATGTAAATATTCTCAAAACTTTGAATCCAATAATCAATTTATTTCCGATGAAAAAAAAAACATACTGCAAAACCTTATATAAATATTATTTTTATTTAAATCATTCCAACTTCGTATTTCACACAAATTCAAATTACCTTCATAAAAAACTTTCGAAGTCTCGCATTCCGAAGCGAGAGTTGTTCCAAACTAAAAACACCAATTGAAATTATCATCAAAATAATATAAATATCATAAAGCGCCATAAGACGCTTATTAGTCAGGGCCACCGTCTTAGGATTATTCATGAGCTTCTTCAAAGTCAAAGGATCAATTGTAGAATCCGAACTTATTTTCGCCGTTATTCCTGCACAGGAAAATTCTTTTAATTTCTTATTGAAAATATTCAAATAAATCGAATGTTTCGGCAGAAACATAACAAACTGATAATTATAAATTGCTTCCGGGAGTAAAATAAGTTCACTTCCGTTTCTGACAGCCTTTTGCAAATAATGCAGGAAGCCATCTTGAATAACAACTGTCACATATTTTCCATTGAGTCCTTCCAACATCTCGAGTCTCGTTTCAAATCCATCGGTGTTGACTTTGAGAGTTTGTTTTTGTGGAAACAACTTTAGCTCGGCCGTTTCCGGTGGGAGTATGATTGTGTAGTTATACTTGAGAAGATCATCGTAGCCCGTTGGAATTCGGGCGAATTTGTCCATGCGAAAGGCATCGTAGAGGGAGCCTTGATAGGCGTTGCGCAGAACGAGGGTGAACAAAAGCAGTTGCAGGAGAATAAACCGAGCGAAATTTCGACGTGGAGTCCGGCTAACCGGATAGCCAAGAAAAACCGCCAAAAAGTTCGTCACAGGATTTGTGTTCTCTTCCCCGAACACAAATTGACGAGCCTTTAGCTTGAGCAGTGGTGTTATTACGATACCCAGGATGAGGAAAACCGCTACCAGAATCCACACTTGATACGTGAAAGGCTGTGCAAGACGACTTAGGGCCGTGAGGGATCTCCTGCCGCGAACAACATACAAATACGGGGCATTGTGAAACGGATTGGTTGGAGAGAAGATCC
This sequence comes from Scaeva pyrastri, assembly GCA_905146935.1. NCBI lineage: Eukaryota > Metazoa > Arthropoda > Insecta > Diptera > Syrphidae > Scaeva > Scaeva pyrastri. The sequence goes on along the minus strand of LR989929.1, from coordinate 12,508,171 downwards.
ACGTGCTAGGATTCGAGCCTCCAAAACATCCAATTGCAAGGTCCACTTTCCTGCTTCTCAACTGAAAGACGGTTTCGGTTTTTCAGTTATTTGTTTCTCCAAGCAAAAAACTCACTCCAATTTACCTCCTTAAAACATCCAAAAGTTTTATTTCCCTCGACGTAGGTCCGTTCCGAGGGAAAAGGTTGCAAATCTATTGAAAAGTTCAGCTTTTGAGCGAGCAACTTCAGCAACGTTCCTTCGATACCATAAAGATTATCCCAGTTTCCAACTGGCTGCGGATTACTGGCGTTTCCGTAAAAACTTAAAAACGGTGACAGAATTCGACTCGTCACCCGAAATGGACATTTCTGAAAGTTGTTCATTTTCTCAGGGAAAACCTTGTCCAAATTCTCAAGTCCGTCGGAGAATTTGTACAAAAGTGTGGGCAGGCAACCGCGGCAGACACGTTCCGAGTACAAAAAGTAGGTGTACATAGAGATGCCCATTTCGGGATGATTGGTTATGACATTAACATCGATGACATCGTAGCGGTAGCAGAGCTTGAAGATTTCCTCCAAAATGTAAAGGAAATTTGACGGATACTTGGTCAGGACAATAAGAAACCGGAAATGTCGTTCGTATAAGTTGTACTGAAAGCCATGATAGATCTCCCTGTAAGAAAAGGACTTTAAAATAATTAAAGGACTTTTTAAATTTATATCATCGTCCTAACTTGAAGGCCTCCAGGGTATCAACTATGAACAAATAATACTCCCATGGTTGAGCCGTGTAATTGTGCATATACAATTGGGCAGCAATTTTCTCCCCCAGGTTATGGAGAACATACTCCAGGAGTACCACATTCGCAGCACGCGATTCAGCCAAAGTACTGTGTTGAGCTATGACAATGGTTGACGTGAAATTGGTTATATGCTTTTGGACCAGAAATACAGATACTTCGGCTAGAGAGAGATTTTTGTGTGATGTCATAGTTATGGGAATCAAACCCCACAAAAATACAAGACAAAAGTTCACGTTCGCCATTACCTTTGAAGCTTTGAACTAAAGATGTTCCTAACTAGGTTGACAAGGTACTCGTATATACAAGTATCTAGCTATTGACATTTAACCAGACCAAAAGGGCTTGAAAAGCTAAGGCAATTTCCGTAAGTAAGAGATAGAGAGCTGTGATAATAAGTGTGTGATTAATTTGTCTAATTAATTATTTGTTAAGTTTCATGTATTTTTGAAAGGGATGAAGGCGAGTGTATTGTGTAGATACTTTTCGTCAGAATTAATGAGTAGCAGTACTTTTTCTTATTTAATGTTTAACTTCTCCACATAAAGTCAATAGATTGGTAGTTGAAGTATTAAGTTGTCACGAATGAATTGACTCATTGTTACTTTATCGTTAGTAATGAAAAGTTGGGTTTTTGAGACTGTTAAAGTGAAACATCAGCATAACATAGTGCATAAATAAAAGTGTTGAAAAGAGGAGACATAAAATTAAATTGACTTGGGAACAACAGGTTTGTCACTTTTAAATAAATTAAATAATTACTATGAGTTTGGGATTATTAACAATAAGTTTGTGGGATACTCGACAAAAGTCGAATAAATGTATTAATTACATAGAGTAACTGCAAGTATCAACAAATGGTAAAAGTGGTTTTCTATTGAATTCGTAAATTTAATTCCATGTTGGACATTCAAACCAAAAAGGGAAGGAATATTTGTGGAAAATCCCACATTTATAATGTTTGGGTAATTCATAAAGTTTTTATCTTAAAATTCAAAAATTGTTTGAAAATAAACGTGATATTGTATGATCGCTGAAATAAAGCTTTTGAAATAATAGTGTACATCGGTGGGATATTCGAAAGAGTTTCAAAAGTCAGTTATTATTTTAAGGCAGTCGTTTCTCTAGCAAAAAAAACTGCAAGAAATAATTGTTCTACAAATTAACCGTCATTATATCAACTTCAGTAAAATGCAAGTTTATGTTCACATCTCGTGACCAATTCCATTTTCCCCCTTTTGTTTTTATAATAAAAGTAAGATCGAACTAGTTCCCAGTTCCCATACACGAAAAATCCACCAGTTAAGAAGTTTCATCAAAGAAAAAACCTTGTATTCATTTTTCTAAAAAAAAACAAACAAACAACAAAAAAACAATATCAAAATACGATCTACACCCTTTGACAATACATAATCCAACTGATCGTGTCTCCGGTTTCTTCCAGAATTCAGAAGTCACTCATTGGAAACTCTTTATAGACATTAAGTCACCATAGTCACAAGTTATAAGGAACTTACGATCAAGGTGCATAAACCCCTCTTACATAAATCAATCGTAAACTTTAAAATTTATTCTAAGGTAGGTACTAAAACAGGGATGTCGTTTTGATAAAAAAGTAATATTTTTATTCTTAATTTTGGATATTGACACTAAACTGTTGTCATTTGTTGTGTCGTCTGTGGGAACTGATTGTCAAAACTTTTAACACACACAAATTCATTAATGCGAATAAAACACAGAGTACCTTCATACGGAGTTGGGTAATTTTTTAAGTTTTGTATGCAACATTTTTTGACATTTAAAAATCATGAGCACGTTTGCTTCGTATCTTAAAAATTCATTTAATCCTTTCATATTGTCGAACCTGGATTCAATTTCTGTTCGATTCAAATTTCTGAAAAAAAAGAGATCAAATATTTGAATACGATACTTTTGACAGCTGTTTAAAGTTCAAGTTCCCTCTGAAGTTCCAACTGCTGTGTAAAGTGAACGTTTAAAACTATCGAGTATAATATGCTATTGTTCTTAAATAACTTATAGACCTTCAAATCATTTTTAAACCGACGACGACTCAATTTCTCCCTTAGTGTCAAAATTCTTAAACTAGTATAATATAAAATATGATGAAAAGAAATATTAGATATAACAATTTACTAAAAAGACAGCTCTGTTTTCTTCAGACTTCGACCGACACGGTAGGTATCTTCATCATCCCCCTTTTGCCCAGTAAGTAACTGTTACTCATCCACATCCAAGTAAATATTTTTTCCCCCCAACTACTTGTACTACTGTTTTGTTATTGTTCACTCAACTGACACACGAGCACTTGATGTTCGACAATACTCGAGTGTCGAGTCCAGCTCAGTTTCTGTCTCAGCCAATGCGACTAACGACAAACGACAGACGACGACGAGACGATTGCGACTATCGACTACGGCGACGTTTCTTTTCATTTTCAAAAAAAACTTGACTTCTTCAATTAGGTACCAGTAACATACAATTTCTACAAGGGGAAGCAGTTGCCCCAGCAAATTAAAATCAGTTGCGATCCGACCACGGTAGACTCCAGACACGCTATACGCTTCCAAAAAACCGATCACTCGATCAGCGCTCATTGTATCTGTTTGCAAATTGAATCTAATTGAATTGCAAAAGTTGCATTGAGTCTAATCAATTAATTGATTGTTTCGTGTTGAATATTATTCTAATACCTATTGATATTTTAATTATTTATAAAAACCGGTTTTTTTTTTACAATAAGCTGACAAATTTTCAATAAAAAAAAAAAAAACAATCTCTTACATGACACAGGTGGTGTACAATAAGAAGAGACTAAAATTTAAATTTAAAACTTAAAAAACAGAACCCTAAACAAGGTCGTGCCAATTTTTATCAATTATGTGATTAATTAAGGAAAAAAATAAATTAAAAAAAAAAAAAAAAACTATCTACCGCGTGATGACAATTAACGGAAAAGCAAATACAAATATGGCCCAAAATATCTTTTGATGAATAGATATGTATCTATTGTTGTCAAAAGGAAAGATCTTTCAGTAAAGTTTGTTGTTAAATTTTGTTTGGTTTAAAACACAGGGTCGCGGCGTGGCGCAGCGCGGCTGGGGAGTCAAGTCCGAGACCGAGTTGAGCTGAAGCCGGCTTTAAATTAAAATAATAATTATAACGAAAAACAAATTAAAGCAAAATCAAATAGAAAAATAAAAACAAAATCATGCGTTGTGTGTCACCGTCATCGTCGTTGTCGTCGCGGTCGTCATGGTTGTTGTTGTTGTCGCCACCGCCGATTAGCTTTATGATCGCAAAGCCGATCTTCAAAAGCGGGTCAGTGTTTTCATTGAGTAATTTCTTCGCAATTTTATTGATTATAATTAATTTGTGTTCGCGTCCAGTGACGGCGGAGTCTGAATCGGTGACTTTTGTTGGGGGGTTGGAAGTAGCCGTCTCTTCTTCGGGTCAAAACACAACATCATCTACATCATCATCTTCGTTATCATCTTTAGATTTCGATTCTTGGTTAAATGATACTGAAAGTGGATTTGATGATATCATCAACAAGTGTCTGGATAAATGTGCAAAGGAGGTAAGGTTAAAGGTCATACTATCTATGTTAATCTGCATCTGAACATTATACACAATACAACGTCCCGCCCGCCCCCATTATGAGCTTTTAGAGGCCATATTTCAATCAAGTCATAATAATTTATCTATGGCTTAAATGGCAGTGGCAATTATAAGATACATTTTTATACTATTCCTTGGAATTGCGCTAAAATTTATTCTTACATCCAGTTTAAATGATCGTGCTGGCGAATAATTTTGCATTTTAATGTCTTCAGGGCTATTATTACAGTCTAAGGGGGTATGCAGGGGTTTCAAAGAAAAATAAATTAATGATATTAAACATTATTTGTGTAAAAAAAAACAGGACCATTGTTTGGGATATATTCCGACAAACTGTTTGATAAATTTGAGCAAAATTTTTCAAGAACACATTTGTGTCTTTTGAAAAATTTAATTTTTATTATAAAAAACACTAACAGAAACTGAAAACAAATTTGTTTTTTTAAATTTGTTTAAAGAAAACTTTCAACACTGGGTTGACACTACAAAGTCCACATAAAGTGTTACCAACAGCTAGGACACTGGTTAATCTGGACTTTTCCTTTGTGTAAAAAAATGTTTTTAGAAATGTCATTCTACGCAGCTTCTTGGCAATGACATTTTCAGTTATCTGACTGACAATCGTTTGAACCATTTTTATATGGTCAAATGGAAAAATGCTACATGTCTTAATGCTATTTAAGGACCAGTTTCTTGATGTAATAATTAAGGATTGTTGAATTTTGGCATCATAAAAAACTTTTGCAAGACATTTGTTTCTCATTTAAAAATAATTCTTAAGTATGGAATCTTACAACCTCGTGAGAGGAGCCATTGGACTTGATACCTATTTTCTGGCCAATAAATTCTATTCCAAAAAAAAAAAAAATACACTTTGACATTTACCAAAAACAATAATTGGTTGCCAATGTGACAGAGTTTGAAACTCACATAATTTGTAATATAAAACCGGTAACGTTATAATTGTTTCTTATATCAAAAGATAAACCCAATGGTGTTTAACTTTATTTGAACACATGTATTTACAGCACAGCATATTCACTTATTTGTCTTATTATTTTTACATTTTGTTTCAGTTCATTAATTGTTTTTAAATGACTTAAATAGAAGCAAAACTTAAATATGTATATGTATGTACAAAAGAAAAAAAAACAATTGGTAAAAATTAAACAAGAAATAAGTACTCGTATTCAAATTGACACAGCTTTTAAAATTTCTGAAATTCATTATTGACCTAAAGCATAATAGACGAACTGTCAAACATATTCGTATCTATTATGTTAGGGTAATATTATATTTTGAAGTCTGATTTGGGTGAGGGAAGTTGGGAAAAAAAAACCAAATCTCATTTAACATTACAAGGAGGATCAAAAATATTATTTAAATATTTAAAGAAACCCCAAGCTCAAGTGTAAGTGGAACTTGATAGCTTTCATTTTATTTAGAAGCAGAACTGAGAGGTCGAGTTGGAATAGGATCGCATTTTGAAACCAGGTTTTTCGTCATAAAAGTTGAGGGTTCGAATTAGAAAATAATAATTGTCGTGCTTCAATTTCATTGCAAATACAAAATAAATTTCCATGGCGAAGGACATAATTTTTTAAGAAGTGTGTTAAACTATTTTCTCTTAAACCAGGTTTTTATTTTAAAATTTCGAATCGATTCCACTTTATAAGTTCAATCTGTCTGTGTTGTCTGTAAGCTGCAGAACTCACAGCATAATTCAAACCCAACATAACTCGTATCATGGATCAAACTCACTCTGATCTATGCCAAAGTCGTGGAAATTTATGGAAAGTGGTCGATGACATTTAAATGATGTTATCATTAATACATAATGACATTGACAGTTCCTAAAGCTTGATTTTTAGGGAAAGTGGGGGCAATACACTCTCCCTTGACTAAAAGCTGAGGCCCATCACTGGCTTCGACAAGAGTTTTAATTTATTCTTTTGACTCCGTTCTTGGAATCAATCAATGCAGGTGCAGATGTTTTAATGTACATTTTAATCAAACGATGTTCCTATTTCCTAAGCCAGTTGATGCAACCTTATGCATCCGTGCGATGCAGGTAAACAGTAAACTTGGCCGAGCTCTGTGGCGTGAGTCGTGACTCGTGAGCTGGTTTTGTTGTAACCACCACCACCACCGTCAATTTGGTATTTCAATAACAACGCGAACGTCGTAGGTAAGGTATGTTATGTAGGTAGGTACCTATCCTAACTACTTACAAATCATTGCTATTATTATTATTATTATTTATTTCTCTCCATTCAATGTGTTGCAATTAAATAATTGGCTGAGACACAGATCGTTTCAAAGCTATTTGGAGCAAAATGGACGATCTGACGGCGGCGATGGCGATGACAACGACTACGACTACGACGACGGACGTTTTTGATTCGACAATATAACCGCACTACGAGTTCTAGAAGTTTGAAGTGTATAGTAGTTGAAGAATGAATCTCAGAAAGAATCCTCTGTCAAATTGTCCACTTCTGTGTCACATGGCACACAAATATTTATGTGTAATTTTTTTTTTTTTTCTTTTTAAAGAACTTTAATTGAATCAGGTTTTCGGACAAAAGTTTAGACTTAGAATGTGACTGATATGGATATTTATATACTCTCGCGACAATTGACAAATATGTACATAACATATGTACATAGGTACCAACGAGTACTATATAATATAATTAATTTGATATAACTGCAATGTTGTATAGGCTTGGTCATGTATGGAAATGGCGGGAAGAATATTGGCGTGCAGGTTTTTAAACGTGGGATTACATACGTGATACGTACATAAATACTTTTTGTGAATCTGGTTGATTTTTATTTTTTGTTATTCGCAGTTGAATGGGACATTCAAAACCATTTTTAATCAAAATTTAATTTGTTCAGTGAAATAACGTTTTTTCACTTATTTCTTTTTGCTTTTTTTTGTACGATTTTGAGAATACGAAATAAAAAAAAAACATAACACAGATAGAGATCAGACAAAAAAGAATATAGACGTATCACACAAATTAAGAAGAATGATATTTTTGGTTAATTAAATTGACTGACGTCAAATTTAAGCTAAAATTTAATTTAAAAAAAAACATTCGGACAGATGCTTACGAACGCACTTACACATCGACAAAGACACTAGTTTAATTTAAACTTTTGGTTTGGGGAAAAGTACACAATAACTTTGACGAGGTGAAGTGGATTCAGACAAACATTTCAAAACCAAAATCAGCTAAATCGGAAAAGCCGTTCCCGAGTTTTGGCGTTATACAGAAGATGTGTAAATCAAAAACAGCAAATTGTCCCTTCAAAGAATTGCTTCCAAACGTTGGTATCTGTTAGTGGAAGATTTAATCCGTCAATTACTGCGATTTTTGTAGTGCTGTATTTTAGAAAATAATTGATTATATTATTGATAAATAATAATGTTGGTTGTTACAATATTTTTCGAACAACGACAGAAAATAAGTGGTCCTGTAGTTTTGTAAAAACAAAAACATTATTTCAGTTCAACAACATCGTATACATAAGTATCAGTTATTTTTTAGGGGGTGAAAATTCAGAGGGATGAAGATTTCAGTGATGCTGTGTTTCCTGTAAGAGAACATCTGTGTTGGAAATTATTGATTTTTCAAAGGATGATTGAGCAATTTTTAAAGGATAAAAGAAGGATGCTGTATAAGGACCGTGTGGCCTAATGGATAAGGCGTCGGACTTCGAATCCGAAGATTGCAGGTTCGAGTCCTGTCACGGTCGAAAAATTCAATTTTTTTCATTAAACGAACCAAAATACTTTTATTTTTATCAAAATAAATAGAAATTATAAAATTTTTTAATTAACCTTTATATTGCATCAAAAAGCAAATTAAATTTATCAAATGTTTGTTTTTTTATTTTAAAAGGACCTTATTTTTTACTGATGATTTAAAAGCTTAGTTAAAAATAAAACTATATTATTATTTTGTTTGTCCCAAAAAAAAAAACATTCCCGTTTCGTAGCTCAATAATTCTTCAAGCTTTCGAAGCAGAAACATAAAATCTTTTAATTTTTTATTACCAAGAAAGGAAAACATAAAATAAAAATCTCATCTTCATCCACAATTCAAATTTTTTTCTCACGATTTTTAATATTTTGTTTTCTTTTGCTTGTTGCAGGATCAATTCTATGGGAACTTACAAGCTGTAGGGTGTCAAAGTTATCAGGAACTGGTAAGTCTCATTCAATCATATATATTGTATTATGTATAAAGCTTATGTGCAAAACTGACAAAAAAAAAGAAACAAACATTCAAAAGCATAAAACAAAAGAGGACCTGAAGTTGAACCCCACATTTCTCACGATATTCGATACATGTGACAAACATTTAACCGCATTGAGTGACTTTATGCAGCAATTACCATGCAAAGTGTTTCTTTTTTTTTCTTAATTCTTGTTTCGTAATCCGATCCTGGAACAGAGTAGGTCCCAAGAGGACCTCATTTGGGTTTTGATTTAAATAAAAATATTCCCACCGGGACACTGTGAAATGCAACAATGCCTTTTGTGGGTCTGGCTTTGAAATGCAGAACTAAGAAGTTCATGAATTGAATGAAGAAACATGAATTCGAAACAAGTGTCTGAACTAGTTTCGGTTGATGGTGGATAAGGAAGCACACTCTTGTGCTTTGTTGAAATTTACAGATTTAAAAAACGTTCGAAAATGTATTCAAAATTTGATTAAGCTGTCATTTGTGTAGGAAAGTATTGACAACCCCTTAATTAAACGAATTGACAGGTGAAATTTAGTGTTAAAAAAAAGAAAACATTTTTTTTTTCTGTTCATTTACTTAATAAATTATGACTTTTGTTATAATAAAAATGTGTGTTGGTACGGTTTATAAATAACCCAAACGGTCAGCTGTCAAATACACAAACATAAATTGCAGCAAATACTAACACACCCTATACTGTTTTATAAACAAAAACATATTCTGCCGTTATTAAGTAATATGCTAATTTAATTAAAATAAAGATACTAAATATAACTTCGATTTTTCAATCTTTTTTGTTGCTTTTTCAGTGCACTCAAGGTTGTAATCACTGGAAACAATCAACATTCTCCACCTGCGAACAAGTTTGCGTATGTACAATTAACATTTTTTTTTTTTTGTCATTCTTTTTCAAATAAGTTTTAATTCAAAAAGACATTTTTATTATGATTAGCGTGATGACACATGGCACAATAATTTATCGCCATGCGACTTGGCCTGTGTTTCCGGTTGTAATCAAGCTGTTTATGGAATTTTAGATCATCTTGGTAAATTAGATGATTTTAATACACCTCCAGTTCTGGCAGAAGATGCTGATGCGATCAATGGAACTTCAGTGAGATTATTTTGGCCAATTGAGAATATGAAGTATTCAACTAAGAGACTTGTCTTGCAATGGACCTTCGTGAATGAAAGTCCCTTGAGATGGTGGTTTTCATCAAGTTTTGAATGGTTCGAGAATTATACTTGTTCAATTGAAAAACTTCAACCGTATACGAAGTACAGGGTAAGTTAGATAACATTAACTTAAATGGTGTCGTTCAATCCGGGTTCAAACTTTAAAAAACAATTTGTTCTGTTTTTCAGTTCAGAATCGCCATGATGGTAACCACGGATCATTCTGACTTCATCTATTCAGCTGAATCGGATGTCTTCGAAACATTGCCCTTGGGAGAGCCTTCATCTCAGCCAGAGATCTCTAATGTTTTGACACTAGACTACGACAAGGTAGCTGTATTTTGGAAGCGGGGACGATACACAAATGGACCGCTGCAAGGTTACAGAGTTATGGCAAGGACAGTTGAGTCCAATTTTACACTTGAAGTGGTATGTTCAATTATTTTTTCTGAAGCATCTTAAGATTGATCCTCATTTTTATCTTTCTAGACTGCACCTGCAGCAGATAACTACACAATCCTCCACCATCTCGAACCAGATCAAACCTACGAAATAGAAGTCGCAATGGAAAATTCATTTGGTGTCGGTCCTTCTGCATTGACAGTTGCCTCAACTGGAAAACTTCCTGCAGAAAGTTCAAACCCATCTTTCATTGTTGTTGGGGAATTCAAAGTTAATTTGCTGAACACATCAAGTGACAGTTCTACGGCAGTTGAAATCTATGACAGTGATCAGATGATTGTTGGATATGACGTCCTAGTCAGCCAAAGAACCTTTTTTGTCTCGGATATCAGTGGGCATGTTTTTAGGTAAGACTAAATTTTTGACTTGCAAAAAAAAGGAAGCCCTAAAATCTGACACACGAAATTTAGGATTGACATGGAGAATTCAGTGGAACGTGATGCGATTCTATTGCCAAAATCATTCGATAATTATAAACCGACCAAAATTTCCATCGACTGGTTGACTTCAAACTTGTATATCTTGGGAGAACCTCGCAATGTGGTAACTTGATTATTTTTTTCAATTTATTGATCTAAAAATTGATCTTGTTTTTTTTTTTCACGAAGGTTTCCACTCCATCTTGGGTAATTTTTCAATCCGGATCCAACGGTGATGATCTTAAAATGATCGTAGAAAATTTGAACGATAAACCTGTTGAACTACAGGTTGATCCTTTGAACGGTTATCTTTTCTGGATAACACTTGAGTCCGGCGTTTTTCGCCTTGATCTAGCCAATGGAATTTGGGAAAATATTTTCTCAGTCGGAAATTTCAGTTCGTTTTCATTGGATCCTAAGAAATTCCTTTTAACTGCATTTTCCAAGGAGGAAAAACAATTCCAAAGAATTTCCTATGACGGCAGAATCCATTTCAAAGCTGATGTTGAAGCATCAACGGAAATCGTTCTTGATCTCGTTAATTATGGATCGACCGTGTACTGGACTGACGGAAATCAAATATTTAACAATCAATCTGTAACGGTGCTATTTGAAAAATGCAAGCTTCTCAAGCTTTTCCACGCTTCTGCTCAGGAAAAACAAACAGTAAACGGTCCACCAACAGAATTTCAAGCCCTTCTGTCTGCCGATAAAGCTAAGCTTTCCTGGAAACCACCGAAGAGATCGTATTTCCAAAGTCCATCTGCCCAAATAGCTTACGAATATGATCTTGAAGTCAAGGAGGACGAAGTAAGTGTGGCAATAAGAGATATAAAAGCCAACTTTTTCGTCGTTGAAAAGCTCACACCAAGTACCGAATATCGGTTTCGCGTACGAGCTAACCTCGTAGATGGCGCTGAAGGTCCGTGGAGTGAATGGTTCCTGTCAAAAACATGGATGCCATCCGAGGAACGATATCTTTACTGGGCCACCGAGAACGGCCTGCTGCGATCGGACGAAGTTGGTGATAATTTAGAAACTCTGATTAACGGATCGATTTCGTCTGTCACTTGGGCCAATGGAACTTTATTTGTTGTCAAAAATTCTCATCTTTTCAACTGGGACATGACTAATCTCACCGGCTTTGAAGTTGACGATTCAGCTGGAAATGTTGCATTCGATTGGAAGGGCAATCAGCTGTACTTTACAGACTCGTCTAAGGGCATTATCGTTAGGTCACACTTGGACGGAACCAAACGGGAACTTCTGCCAATTATAGATGCAAAACATTTTCAACTGGACTCCGAGAATGGTTACATATACTTCTCAACTGGACTTAGAATCAAAGCTTGCAGATTAAACGGCAAAGCTTGCATGACATATTACAGAACTTCGCTGTTCTCCGAAGAGGAACTCATTGGCCCAGCTTTGGATCTAAAAAATGGGCGCGTCCTGTGGACAATTCAGTCGGATCATGATGGATTTTTGTTCAGTTCAGCTTTGGCCCACATAGCCATGAAAGCTGAATCGCCCATAATCACCCCTTTGGATAGATTCCCGGTCAAGAACTGGCTGTCCTATTTGCCTTCCGGGCGTCTGCTATGGCCAACTACGGAAAACACTATAGTCATGGCAAATTCAAGTGGTGGCAATGAGGCCCTTATGCATTTCCACGAGCATACAAATGGCCTTTATGTTGTGGAACCCAAACTGAGACTTCAAGCATCCTTCGATATAGTTCCCGATCAAGTTGATAACTCCACGCTGAAAGTAGTGGGGCTATGGGATAACTTCAACATCACTTGGGAGCCTGTCTACATTGAAAGCGTCTACTTTAACGTAAGCTACTCGATCCAAATTGGAGATAAAGTCTTCGTAGAAAGCGCGGAACCTTCTGTTCACTATCCACGCTCAGATTTGCCACCATATTCTGCCCTAAGGGTGTGGATAAGGTCCAATTCGCCATGGAAGAGTTCGCCAACAACTGTGGGTGAGATCTTTTCGCCAACAGCAGCTCCATCGGAACCTCAACGCTTGCGAGTGTTCATCGATCGTTCGGCAAATCCCATCCGGGGAACTGAAAATATCTCAGCTGTAGTTCGTTGGGAACTTCCAGAAGAACCCAACGGTCCAATAGTTCTCTACAAAACAGTTTGCCAAAAAGGGGAAGAGTATGTAGACTCCGTCAATTCCACCGGCCTTGAAGCTATATTTTGGGATCTGGAAAATAACTCAACATATTCGTTCCAAGTACAGGCATTCACCTCTGGAGCTGGAGGCGAGCTCTCAAAAGCCATCGAGATAACAGTTAACTCCGAGTATCAATCGATGCCAAAGCTTCTCATCGCAGGTGATGGACTTATTGAACTATTGGATATAGATTTGAATTCCACAAAAACCCTGGCCAAATCCGATGGAGCCATTGAACACATGGCTCTCATAAACGGCGAGAAGAATTATGTAGTTTGGATCGATGATGCAGCCCAAATGATGTCCTATTACCAGGGAAATGTCAGCATTCTCACGCGTCTAGACTCTAAAGTCCAAAGCCTCACAGCCGATTGGGTATCTCGAATGGTTTACTGGTCGCAATCTGATCATGGAGGAGGCAGTACAATTCACTCCCTTGATTTGAACCGTTTCGAGGGAGAATCTCTGATGGGGAAGCTTGTTATATCGAACCCGAAGCCAATCAAGAACCTTGTTATGTTTCCCTTGAGCCAGACCCTGTTGTGGCTGGAACTCGATGGAAACTTGAGCGGTTGGAACTTCAAGAATTCAACAGAGCTGAAACTGTTCTCCGGTGTAAATACTACTTATAAGACCCTCTATCGTGGTTTATTCGAAGAGCAGCAAGAGTCAGTGATTTTGGTTGATGAAGACGGAAACACGTGTGTTCTTCAAATCCATGAAGAAACTTGCAAACCATTGAAGATTGGCATCGATACGAATAATCTGTTCATAGCCGAAGATAACGGTTACTTCTATGTTTTGAAAAACCAGTCCATTCGGGCCTATAGCCGATTTGAGCCGGACTCTCTCGAGTACATGGTGCACACAGATCGTATAGACATGATAGCAGCATTTAGCTTCCAGCCGTTCCCAGAGAGAAAGTGCATTTTGCCAGATTTCGAAGAAGAACCTCTCGTTGAAACGAATCTACTCGTTCCACAGTTGGTGAATTCAACCACATTCAGTCTGGAATTAAAATTTCCAAAGATTTCAACTCCCACTGGATGTGGAATTGAAGTTCCCGGCCTTAAGTACACTTTGTTCCTAACAGAGGCCGAGAATGAAAACGCTGAAGTGAGAAATTTCCACTCTTTTGAGCCCCAGATGAATGTAACCGATCTTAAACCTTTCACAAGGTACAATCTTCAGCTCCACATTAGCAACTTCTATTCCGAGCAATTTGGGCTTCCTGGAGTGTCAGGTGTAAATGTGACAATGGGAACAGCACCTGGGATCCCATGGGCTCCGGACAACGTGACTGTTTCAGCAGTAAGTCCCCGAGACGGTCTCGTCGAATGGATGGAGCCCGCAATTCTGAACAATGATCGCGTATGGTATGAGATCCACTGGCAGACTGAAAATCCCACTAATGGGGTGGTACACCGTCACCAGACGATAATACCGGAGACCGAGGACAAATGGAATTCTCACGTGCTGTCGGGACTACGACCAGATCATACATACACCGTCTGGATTAAGGTTTTCTCGACTCTGACTTTATTCAATGAAACTACAATTTATTCTTTCCACACATTCCCCGAGCCGGAAGACTTGATCTTCGTCAACTCAACCTCCAGCACATTGACTCTTAGTTGGAATGCTTCGGCAAATGTGACGTCAGCATTTCTGCTGTACTCTCCCCTGAATATAGATGACTATATCAGTGTAAACATAACAAGTGACTCCCAAAAGCGGCTTATAGAATCTCTCGAGCCAAAAACCAAATACACCTTCCAAATGAAGCTTTTCTACGCCAATTCGGTTTATTCATACGTTTGGCCCCCAGACAATCGATTTGTTTTTGAGACTCTAGGCGATCGTCCCGGGGCTCCTGGGCAGCCACTGATCGAGCACATCAAAGGAGAGGTTTTCAAAATATTCTGGGAACCTGCTCGCAACAATGGAGCACCAATCCTGGAGTATTCGCTCGAGGCTCTGCAATCGAGTCAGGTAAAACGGGTTCGTCGATCTCATTATTTCCCTCAAAGCGACGATCGACAAGTGAACAATAAGACTCTGGCTAGATTGGGTCAGCTGCCGTGGGCCGAAGAGATTCAACCGATTCAGGACAAATGGATACCGTATTGCAATGGAACCGATACCAATTGTATAATCAAGGAGCTGCATACAATGAGGTTACTTATGTTTAGAGGACGAGCGAGAAACATTTTTGGGTGGGGACCCTACAGCGCGGATAGTGAGATGATCGCAGAGCCGTTTGTGTCGCCAAGAAAGCGGGACACACTAGTTTTTGCAATTGTAGCACCGATTACCATTGTTTCTACTTGTGTCAGCATGGCGTTCCTTATAAAATATGGTGAGTTTAATTTGATAGTTTTCCAAAGGCCCAATTTTTTAGTACGAAATTAAAGTGGTAACTCTAAAAAAATCAATTTGACAGCTGCCAAATTCCTACAAAAATGACGGAAAATTCAAATCTTACGGTAATTTTAGGACTCCCTCTACATTTCAAGTTTAAAAAAAAACGGCCTCATTTTTTTCCTTAGTAATTTCGCTTTAAAATAACAAATTTTCTCCAACAGTTCACGGCCGAAGGAAGCATGCAAAAAAACTTGTAGATGATCTCCGACCAAGTATTTGGGGCCTTGACATAGCAACTGTCCAGCAAGTAGCCCGAAGCCGAAACTTCTCTCAGACCAGTAGCATGTTGTACACTGGAAAGCCTCTAACAGATGGTGACATAGCCCTGCTGCCACAAATAAGTCGCAATCAGATAAATATGCAACGATTTCTGGGCAGTGGGGCCTTTGGTGAGGTCTATGAGGGACTGGTAACATATTCGAGTGATGGCTCACAAGATCGAGTTGCCATTAAGGTAAGTGTTTCCCCTTAATACTTCTTCAACAGAAAACGAGAGTTCTTTTTTTACAGACTCTTCGAAAGGGCGCTAATGACCAAGAGAAGACCGAACTTCTCCAGGAAGCCCATCTCATGAGCCATTTCAAGCATGAGAATATTGTAAAGCTTATCGGAGTATGTTTTGATCTGGATTCCATGTGCATCATCATGGAATTGATGGAGGGTGGAGATTTACAGACGTATCTTCGGGAATCCCGGCCTTCGATGGGCAAAGAAGGGACACTCTCACTTCTCGAACTTGTTGGCATGTGTCTAGATGTGTGCACTGGCTGCCGGTATCTAGAAGATTTACAATTCCTTCATCGGGATTTAGCGTGTCGCAATTGTCTAGTCTCATCGGTCGATCCACAATATCGAGTTGTTAAAATTGGGGACTTTGGATTGGCCCGAGATATTTATAAGTGTGACTATTACCGCAAGGAAGGCGAAGGTTTGTTACCAGTTCGTTGGATGGCTCCGGAATGCCTTGTCGATGGTGTCTTTACTTCTCAGTCGGATATTTGGTCATTTGGGATATTGTTGTGGGAAATTCTAAGCCTAGGCCAACAACCCTATCCGGCACAGAGTAATTTGGAAGTACTGAACTTTGTTAAGGAGGGTGGACGTTTAGAACGACCTAAAGACTGTCCCGACAAACTGTAAGTTCTACGAGCTAAACTGGATCATTATGTCTTAAATGTTGTTTTTTTCTTATTCTAGATACAATCTAATGATTGAGTGTTGGAGTCATGATCCTCAAGACAGGCCAACTTTCCAAAGATGCCTGACTGACTTGATGTCAGTGAAAGTCGAAGCTTTAAATATGATTCATATAAAAGCCTATGAAGGTAAGGATTTTTTACTTTGTTTCAGTTGGATGTTGACTAAAATAATATTATCTCCCATCTTTTTGTCCAGGTGGAATTGCAAACATGTCCTATTCAGAGACAGAGTCTGATGTAGAAAGTATTGCTAAAGGTAAGTTTAAGAGGGTCCAAGTCCATTCCAGACTGCTGCGCCACCTTGAGAAGAACTATTTTATTTCTAATAAAAATTTATTTGTAGTTAATATTTCGGAAAGTTTCGATAAACGATCCAGTCTGAATAGCAGCTTTAATGAAAAATCAAGCCAAAGAAAACAATCTGATGAAAGTCCAAGGGAACTTACCTCATTTAAAGTTTCCATGCCAACTGAAGCAGAATTCAATTTAAATCAGCCAAAGCAGAAGTCAGTTCATTACGTTAATGAAGGACTGTCCAGATTTTAGAAATAAGTTTGTTTATTATTTTTTTCCTTTTTTGGTTTAAGACGAGCATGTGTATAATTTAAGAATTAAACAAACCATGATAATTTTTGTGATGTTATATTGAAAATCATTTTATTTTTAAATTACATAAATAGCTACTTATTTAAATAAAGTAAAACTTTAAAATATTAATCAATAATTGGTATATGTATTTATTAAAGATATCTATTGATTTCTGGAAAAATTGGATATTTTAGGAGGGTAGAGAATTTCACAATTCGTTATTTGTATTATAGTAATTATTACTATACTCTAACTACCTGACGCCACTTATTAAAATACAGATATCGTTTAATATACTCTTATAATCATCCTCCATTTTTCAACTGCAAAATCATTTTAAAAGTAACCGACTCCAAGTAAAATAATATCGGTATAACTGGTACCAAAAAATTTAATTTTGGTACCAATTTGAGGACTAATATTTGTTGGTTGAATTGTTACTGAAACTCATTACTCAAAAAATAAAATGGAAACTTTGAAATATGTTGGAACTTCCTTTGTTTTACATCCCAAAACTTCTACTTCCTTCGATTTTTAGTTTGAAGATGTGTCGTTGGTAACTCATCCTCATACCTTCCAAAACAACCTAGAAGCACAAGTTAATGTTGTTGGTTAAATTTGAAATCCATAAAATAAAAGATCAGCGCTTAGATTACAAGTTATTGACTGGATAAAATAATTTAAGTGTTTAATCCTAAAAATAATGGATAAAAAAAGTACTAATTGCAACATAGAGGGAATACATTTTTCTTTATTTCCTCGAAAATTATGTCCAACAGGTGAAGTGGGTGAGTTAATAATAACATTTTTTTTTTTTCATTTGATACACTTTTCTACAGGACAAATATCGTCCAACGTGTCTACTCGGGCTCCTCCTTAACGTGAATGCCTTCGTCTTCTTGTTTGACATCATCGTCATCTTCATCCTCTTTACTGTTCTCATGCAACAGCACATACTCCCTCGAGCTGAAGCCAAACTTCAGAACGTCCTTCTCTATCAGCTCAACATAACGCCTCGCATCGATTTTCTTGCTATTCAAGAAAGTCCCATTCGCTGATTCTAGATCAATTACATACGGTCGAACTCGGCGACCAGTGGAGCCGTCTTCTCGTTCAAAGGGTACCAATCGGTACTGTAGGGCTGCGTGCTGTTTTGAACAAGAGGGATGATCTACTGGCAAATCGCATACTTTGCGATCCCTGCCGATCAGGAAACAACTTTGTCGGTGAATGTGCAAAGTGGGAAGGGCTTTCTCTCCCTTGAACGGGTACAATCGCCATCGACGCTTTGGCTTGCGAGCCTCTGGGGGCTCCGCATATTTGACTACAACACCGTTCACGGTATTGGTGTCTTCTGTTAGTTTGCCACTTAAGGCGAAATTGGGTTTTTCCTTCTCAACGGGACTCTTATCGTCTTCTTTTTTGTCGCTTTTCTCGTCCTTTCGGCCTCCCCACTCGAACTCTTTGTCATCGTCAGCGTTGTTGTTTCGGCGCGGGAAGTTTCGTGGTCTTTTCGGACTTCGGCTTCGGCTGTAACAAAGAAAACGATTATACCTTCAAACAAGTTAAGTTGCCAACACAAACTTACCGGCGTCCAGAGTCGCGTTCACGGTCAGACTGGCGATCTCTGTCATTTCGGTCTATATCTCTGTCATCTTGGCGTCTGTCCCTCTGTTCATTTCGACCACCTCTGTCATCGTTGCGACCGCGGTCATCATTGCGTCCACCTCTGTCGTCGTGACGTGCACCTCTGTCATCGTTCCATCCTCTATCCTCTCCGTAGTTGCGATCTCCTCGACTTGAGTTATTGTCTTCTCGCCGATCTCTCCCCCAATCGCGATTTCCGCCAAATCCGTCTCTATTTCGGTAGCCATTGTCACGATTATCACGCCAATCGTTGTTGTTCCAACCACGATTCCAGTTATTGCCACCTCTTCGGTCAGGGTTACGATTATTGTTTTGATATCCTCCACGACCACCTCGCCGTCCTTCCCTTCCCGGGCTGTCCCATTTGGAGCAATTTCCACCCTCGTTTCCGCGCTCTACAGACCTCGATCTTCTGCCCGTTGGAGAGTTTCTTCTCGCATTCGATGGTCTATGTGCTTCCTTCACAGAATCATCCCCGTTTGAGTTTCGTCTTCTTCTGCTCTTGGATTTCGTTTCTTCTATTTCAGTGTGCTTTCGCTTTTTTACAGATTTCTTATCATTTGATGACGTCGATGAAGAAGATGACGATGATTCGGAATCGTCTGAATCCGACTCAGAACTCTCATGTTTTTGTTTCTTCTTCTTTTTGTCTTTGATGGAGGACTTTTTAGTAGCAGATTTACTTTTTTTTGCCCCCGACTTCTTGTGAGGTTTTTTATCTTCGCCTGAAGATGAAGACGATGAAGAAGACGACGATGAGGATGATTGACTCCCAGAAGAATCGGAATCGTTGGCGTCCGCCTGATGTTTTTCCAAATCCGATTCATGTTCACGACTCTTTTTCTTGGATTTTGACATTGTTATTTGCTGAATGAGCTGTTGGTTTAGATTTTTTATAATTACTTTGTTTTTTTTCTTAAAACTTTATATTCATAGTTAATAATTTCTTTAAGATAAATTAAATTTTCATCTCAACACTATTTTTGGCTACAAAATATTTGGTTTTCGTCCATGCCAAATGAAAGCGAAGCTGACAGTAGCTGTCAATCTGTCAAAAGGGTAAAAAAAAGTGATGCCAATAACTCCATTTTAAGTACGGCGAATATTTCTGACGTGACATCTGTTAGAGAATAGATTGAAGATTAGAAAAAAATATTCAAAGAATATGAAATTTTTGTTTTTCTCTTGTAATGACATCGAGAAACACATATTACATTAAAATTTTGTTTTAACTCTCCAGGCTCATAAGCTAATAACAAGTTGTGTAATTTCAGGCATTTCATTTTGATGGATAAACTTGGATTAGAATAAGGTTCTGGTTATGTAATTGATTTAAATCACTGTTTAATCTCACTTAGCCCACAGAAATCGTTGAACTAAAATTACTTAACCATATAAATTTCATCTTTTATAAATACAGTTGAAACTCGATTAATTGGGAGTGCAAAGTCTTAGCAAAAATTAGGTTAGCAAAAATTAGGTTTGCAAAGAACATTGTGGAACAGAAACACTAATCAATTTGAAAAGTGCAAATTGAAAAGTTGAGAAGTTATCGTGTTTTTTAATTATATAAACATAAAAAAGTAAAATACATATCTTGTTTTTTGAGAAAAAAAGTTCTATTATCCGGAATTTTCGATTATCCGTATTGGGCTCGGTCCCGAACATCCCGGTTAATCGAGTTTCAACGTATTTTATTCTTCTTCTTAAACTATATTATTAAAGCTTTTAAGATCATAACTAAAACTACTAATATCAGTGAACTTCTGATCAATTCAGATCCTCCAGTGTATAAACTATAATTAAATGTAGCATTTGTTTTTTCGATCCAACCAACAAAATAGGAAACATTTGTATAGATTCCAGGATATCCAGGTTTGGCACATCCGGTTCCCCAAGACACTATTCCCGCCAATCGATTATTGCAAACCAATGGACCACCGGAGTCACCTTGGCAAGCATCCACACCACCAGCCATCATAAATCCAGCACAGATCATACTCCTAGGAAGATATCCGTAATTGGTTTCACATCTTGTATGACTAACAATAGGAACTTCAGCTTGCATAAGATTATTTGGAATTTGATTCTAAATTTAAAAGAAAATAATAATGGAAGTTAAATAAAACTTTTAAATCACGTATTTACTAAAAACTTACTGAATTGATTTTGCCCCATCCGGAAACCATACAAAGTTCATTGTTAAACAATACTTCGGTATTGAGAGCAATAGGACGAATGTAGTTTTTATTTGGCGGAACTTTGCCGGTGAAGAACATCAATGCTAAATCATTTTCTAGAGCAACAGGCTTATTAAAATTTGGATGTACAACTATCTGTTGTACGTCAAATTGTAAGGTTTTTGAAGTTTTGTCTATAAGATAGGTGTCACCCATAACAAGAGTAAATTCGTCGGGACTTCGATATTGGATCGGTTTCTCAAGGGATCTGTGCAGATATATAAAGATAAAGAAAAAGAATTTTAATTTTCTAACATTTGTGTATGAAAATTTAATAAAAACTTAGGCATACAAACATACGGGGCTATACAATGGGCTGCTGTTAAAACAACACGGCTTGAAATTACAGATCCACCACAAATATGACCAGCACCAAATCTATAAGCTTCATTTTCTTTTAAACGCACTGAAACTTGGTATGGTGCATCGGTAATTTCAATGGCTGATCCGCCATATATGCGTGCATCACTGACATCTGTTGGAAGAAAAATTTAATAAAACAAATTATTTGATGTCAATCAATTAAATTTGTGTCAATCATTAAAAGAAGAGACGTATAACATAAAAACATTTTAATATACTGCAAAATTAGTTACTAATTTTAGTTTTTTAACATTTCATTTATATTTAAAGTGGCTACTCTAATTTTATATTACACATTGACATTTGTAAACGTCAAAAATCCTTAATTTATAAAATGGTTAAGGGGATTTAATTGTTGAATTACAAAAAATTAGTTTTTGTCTGATACTAGCAAACCACCGTTAAAAGTTATGATGATTTTAGTAGCATAATTTTAAACCAGCAAATTGTAAGTTAATGATGCTAAAAATGTTTTCTACAATATGATATTATAGAGCTTCTACTGTTACTGCTGCTCTTTTTTGCAAAAATTTGTTAAGTATATTTGTAAAATGTTTTCAATGTTACTAACAAACCTAGCACTTAAGCTGTTTTAAGACTGTAAACTTTAAAAGTCAACTTAAGCTTCACGAACTTCCTTCTATAATCAAGTAAATAATATGACGTTGAGGAAACCCTTTACTTTTCTTCCCTATCTAAACTTTAATCTCTCTTGTCTTATCATCTAGAGGCACTGTGGCAGCCTTACAATAAAACAGTCATTAATTCAGTTTGTAATACTAGAAAAATTGCAGTTTTAGTGTGTTTTTTACTCTTCACGTTTAAGTGCATACACCTACTTCAATTATAATCTTCTTTTAGCTCAAAGTGCTTTTAAATAGTTGTGAATTGCCCACTGATAAAAAGAGGTTTTTGTACATTGATTCATAAACGTTATTCTACTCAACACAGAGTTGGAAAAATGAACTTTTACATAAAACACTTGACTCTGACTCTGAAAGTTCAGAGCGTCTTCAACATCCTAAGAACTCTTAGAGTCCAGAGTTCTGAACAAAAAAAAATATAAATACCCATATACAAACATTTCTAATTAAAAAATTAAAATGATAGTAATTTCACAAACAAACTACTTCAAAAAGAAGAAATTTTAGACAAGATAAATCTCATTTAATGCTAATTAACTTACTTTTTATTATCTAGTTATCGTCTTAAAATCAATAATCACTGAAATCAATATGAAAAATTTAATTATTATTTTTGAAATGTTTAACTAGATAACTTAGTGATAATTTTGATGGAAAAATTAATCTGATTGTTTTATGTATATGTATATATTTATTTTTAAAACGAATTTTGACCTGAATTTAACATATGGCGAGTTTAAATTCTATGTAAGAGTAAATCCTATGTAAGTAGCCCTAAATCATTCATTAATTGATGTTTAACACTGGTTTAATGTTTAGTTTTGTTCCACATGTTATTGTTTATGTTTTCGTTCGTTTATAATATTTTGGTATTTTTAAGTTAGTAGCTAATTGATTTTTTCATAACTTATAATCTTATCATAGAAAGGTATCTACATAGATAATCGATAAGAAAATGTCATATGTTTACGATAACTTTGGTTTATTTTTACCAATTTTCACATTAATATTATTCGTCATTTCAAATTTATGATTTGATAAAGTTTTGATAATTTGACAAAAGCGGTAAGATTAAAGAAAATTCAAAAATCAATCGGTATCGTTGATTATAATTTATTCTCAACTCACCAGACTGAGCAACTTTAAAATTGAAACTACTAATTATGATAAAAAAAGAAAAACACAAAACTAAAATATTCATTATGTTAAAAATACCACAGATTATTCAATATTTTCAAAAAAAAAAAAATAGTCGCGATTTATCCAAATAAATGTACGTTAGCCATCGGATAAGTTTTAATGTTAACTGGCTTCTATAACAACTGCCTCTTTTGTCAAACACGATTTCTGGCCACTCTTATCTTATCATATTGATTGGCAATTCTAATGCCACCATCAATATTGCGTACCTTTACAAGAGCTTCCAATATTATCGAATGTTAATTCTTGTATTTGTGAACTATCAAAAAAAAAAAAAAAAAAAGAAAGAAGAAATCTAAGCCGATGACATTATTTAGGTGTTGATGTTTTTACCATCAAGGCGCAGTGATAAGAATTATAATATTTGATATCTTACATATAACAATTGATATGTATTAAAAAAAGAAATACTAATTTTGAAGCAGATATTTTTTGCTAGTCACCACCACCAGCTGTTACTAAATTAATATTTTCGTTTATGGTTTTCTATTTCAAAGATAAAGATATTAATATAAATATATTAACATTTAGAATAATGCCTGGAAAGCAAAGCACTTCAGAGTATTCAAAACTAATATAGTTTCGTCCTCCTTCCAGCCGTTTTTTAACCCCCAAAGTTCAGCTTATATTAAAGGCATAAAGCTAGCCAAATTACAACTCAACAACACAAGTGATTCCTGAGATACAATTCATCAAGAAATAAATATTATAATTGACAGATTTATTGAATGACTCACTGACAGATCATAAAAATTGTGAAAAAAGTGCTAACTGTCAAATAAAGAAAGCGGAATGACAGAGAAAACTTCGCGGCACATGTCATACATGACATATGGTATCTGAATCCTAAACTAATTCACACTTTGATATGTGTAGATGGCTGCTTTTAAATTTTACATGGATCCATAAACTTATAGTAAAACAAATATTATTAATATGTAGTGAAGAAACTCAATATTTTCATAGTGTTCGTTTTATTTAGACATTACTCGTAAAAATAAAATAAAAATACCAACATGACTATTATTTTAAAATTAGAAAAACAATATCATTCAGATTTTATTAAAATAAATTAATCTTCTTCCAATTGCAAGAAATAAAAGACTTACATAGCTTGAAACTGCCTTCATACTCATTGCTGAACATTTCAGCATATCAAAATGATTAGTTAAATTCTCAATCCACTTTGAATGATATTTCAAGTCCGTATAGACTCCTGGAAAGTCTTTAATAGCGCATCCAACTCCAAAAGAAATAATACCACTCAATTTACCATCACAAACCAAAGGTCCTCCAGAGTCTCCATCACAAGAATCAGCCGATCCATTCATATAGCCAGCACATATCATGCCCTCTAAGACATAACCTTCATATTTGTCCCCACAAATAGCATGATTCACAATGGGAACATTAAGAATCATAAGAAGGTCAGACATGTCTCCCTGAAATTTGTTTAAGCTAACGTAAATTTTCGAAATAATTCATTTATGTACAAACGAACGTCTTGAGTAACACCCCATCCAGAAACTTGACACATTGTATCATCTGGAATAGTGTTCCAATTAATTTCAATGGGCTTGATTTGTTTGTAGTTGTCTTCTGGAACGAGTCCATTGAGGAACATCAAAGCTATGTCATCCACAAAAGTTGTCATATTGAACGTTTCCTTGTAATGAACTTCAAGAACTTCAAAGGCCAAACTATTAACGCGATCAAATCGATCATTCGAGCCCATAGAAACTAAGAACTCATTGGCTGATCGACTTACATTCAAATCATAACTAAAGATAAAAACGACCTAAGTTTTAAAAATAACAATATATTTTGGAACAATCATTCTTACTTGTGAATACAATGTGCAGCTGTCAAAACAATTGATGGTTTGATTAAAGAACCTCCACAAATATGACCAGAACCAAAGTACCATTCACGTTCTTTGAGGTGAACCGAAACTTGATATCGAGATTCGTCTGCTTTTGCCACGGTTCCATTGATGATTTTTGGAACAATGCCAAGGTTCACTGAAATGAATCACTTTGTTTAAAAGGTACAGATTGTGTTTATCTTATTTTAATTAACTCTTTTTTCTTTGACAGCTTTGAACTTTAAGGACTTAGTCTTAAGGACATTATCTACTGTCAAAAGTTAATTTTTATGTATCAAATATATTATTGTTTCACATACTTCCAAAAGCAAACATAGAATTTGATTTAAGGACACTCAAAAGAAATATGAGAAGCCTTAACCTTAGAAGCATTTTAAACACTTTTAAATCTCTGCACCAACTGAGTCTTCTCAAAGATATTCCGTCTACGTTAACTTAAACATTAAATGGTTTGAATAATATTGTAATTTACCATTGGAAATCTACAAACGTTATTTATCTTATCTGATTTTTTTTTCTTTCTATTCTGTTAATTTTATTTGTTTTGTGTCATTATTTGTTTCAATAAATATCAACTTCGATTAGAAACGAAACATTATTAATGAGCTGCACCCTTTTGAACTTTTATTATTTGTCATCATGAGCATAAAGTAATTAGAAATTAAAAAGAATGTGAAGAGTATTTGGTGATAAAAGAAGATTCGCAACAATTAAATTTAAATTTCTTACTTGTCTGTACCCATTCATTTAAGAAATGTCAGTTTTATTAATATATTTGTAATAATTATCCATCGCTAGTTTCGGGAAATAAAAGAACAGACCTATTCACAATAATTTAAAAAAAAATAAGTGCCAAAAATAAAAAATCTAGACAAGAACACAAAAGTAACAAAAACAATAGGTACCCTTTAATTCAAATTATAAATTTACATTCCTTATAAACTAAATATCAATAAAAATGAAATATTTATTGATATATAATAACTATTATTAACGCAAGAAGTAGGGCAAAAATACTGTTTAGTGACTTTAAGCTTGCTGAGTTTCTTTTAATTGTGTCTTCTATCCAATCAACATAATATCGCACATCTGCATACACTCCAGGATATCCTTTGAGGCTGGAATTTGCAATTCCAAACGAAACAATGCCAACCAAATTGCCATTTGACACTAGAGGACCACCAGAATCACCATTAGAAGCGTCTTTTTCTCCATCCATATAACCCGCACAAATCATTCCGTCTTTAATAGTGCTCTCTCCATAATTTATAGAACAAGTTTGCTTATCGATAATTGGTACATCTACTGTCATTAGAATTTCAGACAGTAAACCCTTTCAAAATATAAACATAGTACAGTTTTTATAATTTTAATTCTTCTTGAGAAACTTACCGTTTCCGTTTTTCCCCATCCGGTGACTTGACACAATGTATTAGCTGGAATTACATCCCTGTTCATTGGGATGACATTTATTGCTGGATTTGAATTTGGAACTGTTCCATCCAAGAATACAATAGCAATGTCATTTGTAAATGTTGGTCTGTCAAAATCAGTATAAACAATATGAGTTATGTCCAATGATACCGTGTTTTCTGTTCTCTCGAAACGGTCTAGGGTTCCCATTACAGCAAAGTAGAATCGAGCACTTTGAAATTTCTGATTGTCATCACTTTGAAAAATCGAGAAAAAAAAAGTTAAACAGCAGATTATATTCAAAAGTTATTAAATTTTTAATTATTAAGACCTACTCATAGAAGCAATGTGCTGCGGACAAAACAACCGTTGGTGCAATCAATGAACCTCCACAAATGTGACCAGTTCCGAAAATAATTTCATTGTATTTAGCCCGAATTGATACCTGATGACGAGTGTTATCCATCGTTGCTGCTGTTCCATTAATAATCCTTGGATCCTCAGATAATGTGACTAAATAAGATTGACTTATTTGTTACATAATTTTTACTCGTGTAAAAATTTCAAATTATTAAATTTTACCTGTTGTAAGTGAAAACAAAAAAATTAAACAAACTGTACCGCTTTCCATTTTGATTGAGACTAATATTCGATTAACAATTTAATCATAACAAATCGGTTCATTGATTTGATTTGATTTGATTAATGGGTTTTTCTATGGAACCTTTATACCTTTTGGCTTTAAATAATCACTTTGATATGCTGTCAAAAGATTATTTCATTCATACGAATTATTTTATACTACTTATGAGTATTATTATAGGTATTTTTCCGATTTGGTTGATAACTTTTAATATACGTGTAATTTTAAGTTTTAGATTTATATCGTGAGTGAGTAAAGATACGATGGATTAATAAATACATGAACTTACATATATTTATTTTATAGAACCAATTTACTTATCTTCATAATTTAATCAAGTCCCTTAATCACTTATTAGATTCTTATTATTATTGAAGTTCTATAATTGTTATTGTTAATTTATACTTTACATGTTTAGAACTTAACTTTAATATTGTTTAATTAAGTTTGTTTTTCTGAATCGATCAAAATTTGTTTATAAAATATTTTCAGTCTTATCAAATCGTTTCAATTGTTTGTTTCAAATAAATAAATAGTTTTCTTTTAAATTAAATATTTGTATTTAATATTTAATCCAATAAAAATAATAATTATGTCAACACAAAGAAAAATCTCTAAGCGATGGAAGACTTTTAATTAGAACAAAATATTTTGATGGCTTTTAAATTATAAATTCTTTTATAATTGGTATTATTCATTGTTTATATGAACTCCCTTTAATCTATCATACAGGTCCCTACTACTACTAAATTTTACTCTACTCATAAATTAAAAAAAAAAACAGTCATAAATAATAACAAATATTAATTTAGTAGTAAAACACAAAAAGTTCGTTAATTAATCAATTGAAAAAAGTACGCATACGCCCAAGTGTATACTTTAACATTTTTAACTTAGAGTGTCCGCATGTGGCCATTAAGTAAATTGTAAGTTATGATTTAAGTAGTCTACTTTTTATGAATTATTGTCTTGCTTTAAGATTCAGTAGCTAATAGAACTAAGCCAGTGCCTGAGCTCTGAAAATCGAAACATCAGTTAGGTACTTAAAAATAAAAACCAATCCCATCCACAAAAAGAGATCATTGTAAAAACGAGGCATACTGTTCAAATGACGATGAAATTTGTTCTTTTTAAGGTCTCCCAATGCCTACTTTACAAATTGTTTGCGTGCCTTAACAAATCAGATAACACGAGGTCTTCAAAAACATGTGTTCACTTGGCATATGTTAAATGTATATGTAGTCATTTGTTTGGTAGGCAATTCGTTTTACTTTTACATTTTTGCCATGATTCAATTGTACACGAGGGAAGTTTACCAAGTATATTTTTAGATAGTAGTTAGGTATACATATACTCGTACATTTTGAATGTTCTATTTTATATCATAGCTTAAATGCTTTTCTGAAATGCAAATCGCAAGATGTGACTCACTTACTCACATTGGTAACAATTTTCATGTGGGTCCTGTGGCGCAATGGATAACGCGTCTGACTACGGATCAGAAGATTCCAGGTTCGACTCCTGGCAGGATCGAAATTCTTTTTTTTTTTTAGTTGTTCAGCAAAATTATATTTAACAATGTATGTTTAACAATGTATGTACTGAATTAATTAAATCCAAGCAATTGAAACAAATAAAGATATTTCTATATTTTTTTGATAGTCTCCAATTATTGGATAATAAGTTATTTTATATCGTCCACTAGCAACGGCTTTTAATAACAAAAAATATCACTCAAGTTTGTCAAGCAAGTGGATAGATATTCAGTGGAAATTTGTTCTACTGTTTGAAATTAAAATAACATAAAATCGACTGGGAGGTTGGCAGCTCCTGTAATCCGGCTTCTCGGAGGTCAGATTGTGGACCGGTTTGAGGTTGGGGTTTCTGTGCAGTGGGCCAGGACATGTTGACGGAACGTCCGCACTAAGCTTTCCATCAATATGGGTGCCATGGAGGAGTCCAAGGTATTCAGGTTGGCTAAGGAGGGATGAACCGGGCCAGGGGCGAAAGCCAGCAGCCAAGAGTTCCCGTGGTAAGCAGTAGTGGGATAGCGTACCGGAGTGTTCTGCCATTGTCAGCCCGACCAATAAAGTCGAACTTCAATCTTTTTATTATTTTTTTTTTAATTATTTTTTGTGTAAGTTCAATTTTAATTTAAATGGTTTTAACTACATACAATATATATTTTTGTCAGTATAGTATATTCAATTCAATCAGAAGTAATTTGGTGAAGCAAATTCTTAGAGCTTGCGTAGGTTAGGAAGGTAAAGGTAAAATGTATTTACTTGCTTCCTTACATATTAAGTCCTTCCCTAAATATCAAGCTAAAACTAATTAGCTAATCAATTAAGGTGTCCTTTATAGGGTTAATATTTTCTCCGAGGTAGATAAATCTCCTTAGTACTTCGAAGCTATTGCTATAAACAGTCATTAAATAGATGTTGTTTTTGTAAGTTGATAATAAATTTAGAAGATTGTCATGTTTTCCCTTGTTATTATTAGAATTTGTCGTTTCAAATGTCTGATTTAAAAAAAAAATACGAGTCAACAGCGCAGGGCTCCGATTTCGAGATTTCTTGGATCCTAGTATTTTTTTTATTTCTTACCTTGTAGTTTTAAGAAAAACATACTTTTTTGTTAACATATTACAATTTTATTGCTTCATATTTCTTACAATTAAAATCACAAAGTTATTTTTTTATCTTCATTATAAATGTTAATCTTTAACTGAATTCAAAATTAAAATCAAAATTAAAAATGCCAGGAAAATGCTTCAAAACGCAAACATTATTTTTTTTATAATAAACATATACATAGGTACATTAATTATGCATATAAGATAATTAATTTCAGTTAATTTTTATCACAACACTATAATTTACATTTTACAAAGGTAATTATGAGATGTTGCTAATAATATTTTTTTTATTTTATTCTTCGAAATATTTATTTTCATCTTTATTTAAATACAAGTGTAAATACATCAAGTTAATATCATACTGTCTAGTAGAAAAATATATATATATCATGTATGTTAATGTTAATGTTTTTGTTGAATATTGAATTTATATGAATATATTTTTTTTTTAATTCAAAATTTTATAATTTCCCTCTATTCACCTTTATTTTAAAGATAAAATTGTCTAAGCAGATTAGTTAAACTCATTTTTAAGCTATTTTTGTTTTTACATAACTCGTACATACATATATTTAAAAAAACTCATATTTTTTACATTTAAGGCACTAAAAACAATGTTTATTTATTTATGTTTGTTTTGTGTTTGCTCCATCGCGCTTGATAGCTATGAGAGATTTATGTTAGTGGTTTTGTATTTAGCTTATATGATGTGTTTTTTTTGAATTATATTTTGGCTTAAATAAAATGTTATCTTCTTACATATTTATAATATTCGTGTATTTTCAATACTTATTGCAACTTTGTTAATTAATTTATTTGTATTTTTTTCATTAACAACTAGTGATAGTTCAAGCTTTAAAAAAATATTTACCTGCAGTTTGATATTTTAACAGTTCATTTTTTTGTTTTGCTTTTTAAAATATTTCTCTTTTCTTTTTTTTTGTATTATGTTTTTGAGTTATGTTATAAACTCCTGATGCTATTGTTTACTAAGAATATGTATGTTTATAGAGGAATAGTTAATAAAAATTAATAAAAGTGTCATCAGTTCATCCAGCTGGAAATGTTAAATGGTTAAGCTTGTTTCTGCAATTGGATAATAGACAAAAATTAACGTTTAGCGGAAAGACAATTAAATATTCTTAAGCTCTGGCTATGTTAAAAATTTTAAATTCGTAAATTTGTATTTTAAATAATAAATTGGTATTTTGTCGTTGTGATGGAAAGAAAGATTGAAAATTTATTTCTTTTGTTAATTTTAAATGGAACCAGGAAATCACAAACTAGTTTCATCCAACTCTAATTGTATAGCGCAAGAGTGGTGTTGTAAACCACAAAGCCTATACAGAATGTTAATATCGAGTTTCAAGTCGAATCTTAGATTTTTACTTAATGTTTCTCTGTCTGTTATTTTTTATATTTATTGCAAACATTTATTTAACGTTGTTATTACAAAAACACATTTTGTTTTCGATATACCTACAGCGAATACAGCGAGTTAAATTCTGTTAAAAGTAATTTAAATTGAGAATTTCCCTTTGGATCAATGATTTCTTCAGAGTACAACAATTTGCGTTCACTATGGGCAACCAAAGTACAATTCACAACTAAGGAAAATATATGTACTTGTGAATAAACGGAAACCAATTCCAAACACGCAAAGTTCGTTATGAAGCAACTTATAGGAATTGGAGACTTGAACCTACCTCTATAAATTGTTTTAGACTTGAAATAAGTAGAACACAATCATTGAGTATTTTGAAGTATAATCTGATTTTTAAATAAAAATATTATATCGATATGAAACAAAAAAAAAGTTGAAAAATAAAAATTACACAAACAAGCATAAAACAAGTCTTACCACTTCGGACAAAGTCGTTACTGCTGTTGATGGCTTTTTGATGACAAATTTACATAAATTCAATTAAATTTAGAAAACGTTGCGAAGTTTGATTTTTTTTATTTAAATATTTACTTTAACTTATCCTTATTTAGATGCCGTAGGGAAAATAATTAAAATGCACCAATGTGAAAATACATAGAAAATCCAAACGAATCACAGAATAAATTTATAAAGGAAGTTCGTAACCATTTATACAAAATGTGTCTCGTAGGTATTTTGAAATCGAATTTGTTTGGTAAAAAAAATTACAGTTTTAAATTTGGCCGCAAGTTGTTTCCTCTGCACTTTCCCACTCCTCCTCCTTCTTCTTGTCTCGGGCAAACATCAACAATGTCGATTATGTTGCTCCGACTTCATATCCCTGTCAATCGTTATACATTCCGTCGACCAAAAAGTCCATTCGACGATAGTGACGAGTCGACCAGAAGTCTTTGAATCGGCGGTAGGCTACAATTACCATGCCCATTAGTATTGGTACTGCAAAAATGATGGAAACAATCGGGATAATGTAATCGCGATGATTGCGATAAAGTCTGCTATCCAATTCTTGAGATGGCTGGGCATGAGGCGTTTCTGGATCTTCAACACTGAACCTGCCAGCAGAAGACTTTGTTTCCGAAGGGAATTTGTTGTTCACTTCAGCATTGGCTCTGGCTAGTTCGGGCAAATCTTCGACTGCGGATGTAATTGTTGGCTTTTTTGGTTTTGGCGTTGTTGTTGTAGTGGTAGTTGTAGTTGTTGTGGAAGTTGTCGTGGTACTAGTTGTTGTCGTAGCTCCAGTGCTGTTTGTAGAGGACTTAACAACAACTACCGAAGTCTTATTTTGTGGAGCTAATGTGGCTGTAATCTTACTTTTATCCTGCTGGGTCTCATTGACACCATTTTTTAATTTAGTTGAGCCACCGACGACTGGTGGAGGTAGAGTTGTTGTACTTGTAGTTGGTGGTGAGTTCTTTGGAGAGTTCACTTTCACACCACTAACAACAATGGAAGTGGTATCATTCGGATTTACCTTAGAAACTCCCGAGCCTTCGGTGACAATTTTTATAAGTGGCTTTGGAATACTTTTCGGTTCGTTTACGACGCCGGTGTTGAAAATTTTTCGACTTAGCACTTGTTCGGGTTTTTCATTTAATTTGATTTTGGGTTGACCTTCTTTGGCTTGAATCAAAGTAGCCAACGGAGCACTAGTGCTATTTGTATTCTGAGGGTTTTGCGATTCAGCATGGAAAATGGTTGTATGATTGACAGAGACTGTTGTTGCGAAGTGAATGCTTAGAAAAAGCAATAGAACGTAGTTTATTAACATTTTTAATGTTTGATGATGGTATTTCAGAGGTTGGAAGAACAAAACTACGGGACAATGAATCCGATCTTTTTAATTTACAAATCACTTAAAATGCAACATTTACATTTACTTTTTGTGCTGTGTCTGCCCTCCTTTAGTTATTCTTTTTTTAGTCTCTTCTTTTGTTTTTATTTTTTGAGAATTTTGACACTTTGTTTTATTTGTGAAACGTCATAAGTTAACACTTGGTAAGAACAGGGTGTTTCAAATTTATTTTCGCTCTAGTTTTAGTCTAAGGTTTTAATGCTAAGCTTACATGTTGCACGTAGTACATACCATAAAATTAATCATTGTGCAAAATTCAAGTTGTGGTCGTCAAAGGTCGATTTCTTTTGGGAAACGCGAAATTAACTACCTATGATTCAGATTCTAGTGCAGATTGTCACGTCACCGGCGACTAGGTATAAGTCAGATCTTGTGATTAGTCGATTTTTTGTTTTTGAACTTCATCGAGAATAATTATTTTCTTTTTACTGACAATTTTGAAATCAACTGTATGACAACTTATTTTAGGGGGTATTCACATGAAAAATTTCGAAAATGAACAAGCCATGATTAGAAAATCATTCCTTATAATACGTTTTCATAGAAAGATAATTTGCAATTTAATGTAGATGACTTATAAAGTGTTTTCATTGCATGAAAAGTTTTAAAAAATGTATTTTGACAGTGAATTAAAAAGGTAAATGATGTGTTTACTTTTTATCACATGACGAGGAATTGAAACAAGAAAAGTCTCCGTTGTAAATCTCTCCATATGTATGTTATATGAAACTTATGCTTGAGTTCCTGCAATTTTGCTTCTAAACAAGATTTAGGAAAATAATTTATAGTGTAGATTTTATATATTGAAAATGTCATCAATCTTATTTAAAATGGATTTAGTTGCAGGTAAAAATTTAGTGTTTTATCCGGGTTAAGTGATTTAACATCGCAGATGAGATAATTTTTTTAATAACCTAAAAACAAAATTAATAAAAAGAGTTATAACTTTTTATATTACATTTATTATCTTTATTTTACACTTGAATGCGTGATACAGTAATGCAAACACTGCATCCCTGCAATGGAGTGTTGTATGTGTTTATTTATATTTGTGTTCAATGTTTGTTTTTCTTTATGCCTAATGCTTGTAAGTTATCGCTGCAAGTTTTATTCATTCTTAAACTATTATTTACGCTAAGGTATATATATTTTTTTGTTTTTATATATAAATATAATTTTTAATTACAAAAAAGTAAAACATTTCTATCACATTTGTGTTTACAGACATCACCGGAAATAGTTACACCATATTGACTTTTTTGTTGCTGTTTTTAATGCATGTAATGTGCACATATTCATCCTTTCCAAAGATTTACAAAATAAATATAGATTACAGTATTAAATATAATAAGGTAATAAAAATAAAGAGTAAAATAAAATAAAGTGTGTGTGATTTTTTGTTCTTGAATGATCTCTACTGAATGCCCTCGCGTGTGTGTGAATTTGTGATTGGTTCTACAGTTTGATTTTATCTAGCAATAGAAATACTCATGGTACTCGTTAATCTTCAGTTTTAACTAAAAGTTCTGTTTGATTTGTTGCTGCATTGTGCTGGAGCCGAAGCCGAAGCCTGACTCTTGTTTGTTTATTTTGATTCATCTGGAAAAGCTTCCCGAGGTGGCACCAAGCTCAGCATCATTATGTGCCTGGCATAGGCCTTCGTCGATCGAAACATCGAATCAGTCCCATGTAGTCGATCTAGCACTCCCAAAACTCCAAAGCAATTGTTAAACCTTGAAATGATAAAAAATTCATCAATTTTATGAACAAGACTATGATTTAACGGTAGGACTTCATACTTTAGATGGTGAAAATCATGAGCCTCAGGGCTTGGGAAAAATGGCAAATGATATCCGGAATGGGCATTCAGGGTTGACAGAATGGCCAAAGAGAACCACAACCAAGCTGTGGCCACATGGCTGCCCATGAGGAAAACACCCAAAAATGGCGGAAACAGATTGCTAAAAACATGCTCGATCGGATGACAGTAGATCGCTGTCACTGCAATGGGAGCAGTCCATTCGTGGTGTTGCTTGTGAATGAATTTGTAGATATGTTTGCTGTGCAACAGACGATGTGAGTAGTAGAAGCCAATCTCTTCCATCAGGATGCACATGGTCAGTTCGAAACACACCCAATGGAATGTGGGAAGGTCTCGTATAGAAGTGAGACCGCGGAATTTCATCAATTTGTAACTTACAAAAGCAATTGGTGTCCCAACAAATATTTGATTAGCTATTACTCTTGTGATAACCTGCGAAATAAAAATGAAATCAAATTTTTGACAGGTAGTGAATATATGTATGTAGGTACCTTTGTCAATCGATGTCTATCGACTGGTTCATTTGTGCCCGGTTGAATTTTATACTTTCGCAAGAATCTAGGGCGGTTTGTGAGGTCCAGGAATGTATAGATTCCCCCAAATAGCCAGTAAACGAACATTGTAAATGTTGTTGTTCCCACTACCCATAGTATAAGTGGATCTTCACCTGGGAAAATTTTATATTTTTTTTATGTAATTATTTATTATTTAAAATGTAATCATTTCGAGAAAAGATTGATTTGCAAATATGTTGAACTCGCATAATAAACTCATTTAATTCCTTACTCGACTACTACAAGTTTTAGGGTAACCCCAACTAGCTCTTAAAGAAGACAAGAGCATTTATTTGCCAAAGTCAGTTTATGTTTTTCAAGAACCCATGTTCAACGAATCCAGGGTTCCTAATCTCAGTTTCCATTTAAACTTATTTTAAAATTTCGAATCCATAAATCCTTTCTAAATTATTTTCAACATTGTTTTTGCCCAGAATAGAAACCGTTATTGGTGATTTTTTAAACCAAAGTCTACGTTATAATTAGAATTATGATGAAATGAGGTTTCAAACATTCAAACCTTTATACTCAATAAACGTGTATACTTTGTGAAATTGGTTGAAATTTTCCCTTTTTAGGTATCTAAATGTCACTTATTATTGACAGATTAGTTCAGTGCCTATTTGTTGCTTAGAAATTCTTATGAAATTGATTTAATTATGTCTAGAGCGTAGATCGAAATTGAATAGCAACGAATTTGGCAAGGTAAACCTAAAGAACAAATTAAATAACCAACAAAAATGTTATGCAACTGTTAATGACATTTTTAAAATGACTTTAGGATCTTGAATTTGACATTTGGATGTTGATCAATGCTGTGATAAATACACATAATTCGTAATTAAGTTATTTAGTATGAATGTTTTTTTTTATGATCTTTTTTTTTAAATACATTTCTCAGTATATTGCTGATTGTTATGTTTGTGGTTAAATATTTAACAATCAATTGATTGGTTGATTATTAATAGTGCAGACTACTTTTTCATCTACATAGATCAAAAATAAACATATGTACATACCGACAAAAGTTTATTATAATTTGTCATCCTTATTTTTACAAACTAAATTACTAAATAATTAAACAAAATTTACAGAAAAACTCTCGTAACCAAACACTTATCTGTCACTTGACAGTTGGGATATTTTTTCTGAGGAATTCATTTCAATACATAATTGTTTAGATATTTGAAAACTCATTAGGATCATATTAACATTATAATTATAATATGAAGTACCAACTTAAGTACACATATGAGTGTGAAGTGACACCACTTGTAATTATGAATTATTTAGAATGATATCAAAATCAGTTCCGTAAACCTGAAGAAAATTCTATAAAAAAATCAGATTTTGGATCCGAATGCACATTCAAATGTTCGATTGTTGGCTTTAATTTTCATTATCTAATGCAAAAGCGTAAGCACAGTATATAAACATCAACAAGCACACTGTTTTATTAACTAATTAACTGTACGTTATACAAATACTACATACCGATCCAACTTACCACGTACGTGCAGTTTTGAATTTAAGTTGATTTTGTTTGTAATTTTTTAATAATAAATAATTAATCACTTATCAAATAATGAATCTGAACTTTATCTTGCACATAGACTTTAGGGTTCAACTTATGTCAAATTGATAAATAAGAAGTTTATAAAAAAAACCCTTAATCTATATGCATAAACTAATCCAGTTTTAATTTATTCTAATACCCATAATTAGTATAAACAAATAATAAATTAATAATAATTGATTAAATTGACAAATAGATAGTTATCAATCAACTGACAGGTAGATAGTAGATATTTGCCTATGCCTCAGACAATGTCAATTTATTTGCTTTGTTTGAGCAATGTGAATGTCATTGCACAATGTGAATAACAATGCTTTGCGACGGCGTTGTCATCGCTTTCCTGTGACATAAGCACAAAACAATAAAGACAAGTAGTGTGAAAAATACCGCGATTTAGTATCTTTCCCCTTGCAACTCGGTGAAAACTTTCATACCGAAACTCTCCCCATTTTCACTCATATATGTAGTTACGATGAGGTTCTCGCTTGTTTATTGAATGAATGACATGGTTGCATAAATTTGACTCACTTAATTTAATAATAAAAAATTAAATGAGAAATTGAGTAAAATTTCTTTATTATTGGGTTCATTGAGTAATTTTTCTGAAAGCCTTAATAGGTAGGTACTCACCAGTTATATTGATAAATTTGTCCCATTGTGCTTGCCAAAAATCACCGGATGCTCCCCAGAAGCTTTGCAAATGCCTTATTGGAAAATCAAAATGTATTAATTGTTTTTCCATGTTTTTGTTTTGTAAACAAAACACAAAGAAATGATAAGCAAACAAAATTCAAAACAAAGGGAAATTTATCACAAATTTATCAACAACAAAAAAAAAATCACAAAAACTACTGCCCTATTCGTAAAGTTGATTCAATAAAAAAGAAAACATCGGTTACAAAGCAAACTTCGGTCAATAAACCCAAATTGCGCACTTAGAAGAACTCTTCCAACCATAAAGTTCAGTGCAAGTGAACTTGTAAGGGAATAAAAGGAAAAAAAAATACACGCAAAATAATCTGTGATCTCTGCGAACAAGAATTTACGCTAAATAAATGTGTATCTGCGATTTGCCGGACAAGAACACACTGCCCAGTTGCCGGATCAAATTTATGTTTGTTGCAGTTTGCAGCTACGAACGAACTACGATCGAGAATACAAAGAATATACAAACGATCCGACTGCGACGACGATCGTATAGCATTTGGAATGAATGGGGCTCGATCGGTACTAGAGTTGCCGGAAGAGAGAGAATTTTATCACAACTTTGAACTTGGTATAGCTTTGATCAAAAACCGTCAACATTTGGAGCACGAAGAAAAGTTCTAGTGTAAACGGGTACTCAATATCGTCAAATCTTAAATCTACAAAGCTCTAAATAAATATGGAAATTGAATACTCAAGTAATTTAATGACGTTTTCTATTGAACTTCTGAATCACACAAAATGACAGTTATACATAATTGCAGAAACACAACGAAAGTATTCTTGTAGATAAAAACCATTTTTTTAAATCAAACAAAATGTCAATCATTCAAAATACACAAACTTCTGAATTGATTGTGTGAGTTTGATTAATATTTTTTACTGAATTCAATTAAAAACGTCATAATCACATTTAACTTTTTTGACGTCTCATCAACTTTTCCTTCTCCAATTTCAGTGTGAAGCGCCTTCAAAATGAAATGTAACTTTCAACATTTTTAATGCGGGTCCCCTCTGACTCTTTATCTCTACATGTTGTACTATGATAAACCGTTATAATTGGCAACACTTGCTTTCGTGTAGTTTTTGTAAATTCTGTGTACGGAAGAAAATTGTTTGTTTATTTTGTTTCTCCCTTTAGCCGGTTGTTTAAGGTGTGTGTGGCTTTGCTTTTGTTTTGTATTTTTTATTTAAAAAAAGCTGCAAACAGCTCTCGAAACTGTAGGAGTGTAGGTACACGTATTTTAGAATTTAGATTCATTCTGCGCTATATTATAATGGAAGAGCTTTTTAATTTCGTTAAAAAATATTTAAAATGCATCCATGCGAAAACCTTGAGTAAATTAATTATTTTGAACTTGGGGATGGGAATTTAACATGATTCTGATAATTTGTGAGTTTAATAAAAGAAGAACATGACGTTTGTAATAAGTTGAAGGAAAAACAAAAAGGCCAAGAAAACTGATCGACAATGAAAATAAAATTAATAAGAATGGTTCATTCGTTCATTACTTGAGAGGGACTTTTCAAGGTGGAGCAAATTTAATCAGCCAAGATTTTGAGTACCTAATGCAAAAGTTTATTTGATTTGACCCTTTAAGACTTAAGTAATAATTGGAAACCGAATACCAAAAAGGAAGATGTTGCTTATTGACATAACCACTTATAATGATCTACGAAACTATAAATCGTCCTCTTCGTTGTTGACATTGATGACAGCTTGACATACGTCAAATTTAATTGATATACTACGGCGACGACATTTACAAAAATATAAAAATCTTCCCATTGGATGATATTTGATGAAATTAGTGTCACTCACAATAGACTAATTCAATTCAAATTACAAAAGAGTCTTGTAGGTAACGCATGTCTCTAGACTCTGTTTGGACATAGCTGTCAAAAACTTTCTTTCCAATAAAGACAGATTCTTTCAAAGTAAATCAAGTAAAACGTACGGTTATTGTTTATGGTAATAATTTTTAGGTACAAAATGTCAATTCTTTGTTTGCATACAGAATTAAAAATTAAATAAAAGAATGCCCCAAAATAAACAAATTCAACAATCATAAAAACATGTATGTATACAATTAGTAATTACCATGTAAGGACATTTCTGAAAACAACAAACGCTGCTAAAGCACATGTTAGTATAAAGATGAGATGGTGTAAGGATGACAACCATCTGGGCTTCTGATGTAAATCTGTCACTGATGACGTTCCCAGTGGACTTGTTCCTTCCTCTGACAATGACGATGACGAAGATTTTGAAGTTGAAGGACATACTTTTGATATGTCCTCGTCTAATGCATTTCTATCATTCAAGGGCGTGGATTCATCATCAGATGACAATGATGTTGTTGCTGCAGTTGTTATTAAACAATTCCCATTCGAGATATGTATTGAATTTGCGGCATTTCCTTCCATTATAACATCAACTCTAATGCGTCTCAAAAAAAAATTAATCTTCTAAACAACTTCACTCTTGATATTTCAACAAACAACAAACGAGGTATTTGTGTAAACCAAAATAACAAGATAGCCCCACAAAAAATCCACACACAACGATGCAATAAATCACGACTTTAGAAACGTTTTCATGTACAAGGATAATCACATAAATCCCGGATAAAAACACGACGTGTAACACTGACCTTGCTTTGTAAGGTTATCGTATATTTTTGACTGTCCCAAGGTAAAATAAAATTTGAAAAACACTTTGAACTCCCGAAAGGACGAATTTTATGACGATGAATTATATGAATATGATGATATCCCTTTTAAACCATGTCACCACCTATAACATCGCGAATCATTATTTATTTGAAGAAAAAAAATAAAATTATTGATTTTTCCAAATCGTTTCGAATTTCGATTGAGTTACAGGATCTTTAAAAATTAAGTAACTTTAACTTCATCACGGAAAATAATGATTTCGATTTGTTTGTGTTTTATAAAATAGTGCGTTGCTTTCTTTTTGGATTTTTTTGATGGGTAATTTTGACTTTAAATTAACAAACAATCTTCCGTTACATCGAGCACGAAAGAAAATAAATTTGACTTTTCAGGTAGGATAAAAATATCCTTTGTTTACTTTCGGTTTAAGGTTCTCGTGAGATAACTAAAAATATTGACATAGACATAGAGTCTCTCTGTCTGTGCACTTTGAGCTTTTTTCTGTCCATAACATAATCCAGAGTAGAATGCATTTCTAATTTGGATATTATGTAGCTTAAAAGCTTTTGTTGTTTTGTTTTGATGCATGTGACAGCTGATGTTGCAAAAACAAATGAAAAGCTATGATTTGAGGAAACGTGCTAATTTTAAGGAATTTTACTTACAATTACTTACGATACTGAAATTTCAATATTAAATTATTATTATTAACGATTTACGTTTTTTTAAAAAACTTATCAGAAGTTATTACGTTTTCTTAAAGTATTCACTGAGACGTATGAGTAATATTTTAGATGCTTTCCTCAAATGTGTTTTTACGAATTTATGAACCAATTTTTATGTTCAATCTAGTGTTTAAATATATGCGGATACATTGGATATCCAATTATAAATGAATAATCATGAGTAATGATTGAAAATCCTTGTCAGGAGAATATAAACAAATAAAATAATATTGACTTTAACACCCCTAGAACCACGTGCGTATAAATCTATGTTCGAATAGTTATGCAGTGTATAAAAATTTATGTAGGCTCTTCGTAATGTTGCTTAAATTCGTTTTTATAAAATATTTTCCTATAAATTATAAGTACACAGTTCTTAATATGGTTTAAGAAATAGCATTTATGTAAATAACTTTACATAGGCTTTATGTTGCGTTTATAAATAAGGCTCAAGGTATTTAAATTTGATTTTACTTTACATAACAGTTGAAAATTCCACATAAATGAAGTGAGATAACTTTATATACTCTGTAGCAGAAAATTCTCATAAAAATTTCATAAAAATCTCAATTATGAGGTTTATTCATGTTTAGTGCCTTTACATAAATATATCATATTATTCTCTTCTTATTTCCTCAACCAAACTTACTGCCCCAATGTGTATATGCCCTTAGCAGACAATCGAACACGACCATCTGTTTCCACCTTAAACGAAACTTGGCGAAATCAGCTGATCCCCACTAAAGCAAAACTACAAAAACAGTTCAGTGACAATTTTCGAGAATCTTTTGACATTTCTTTCTCTACACCATGAACCTTGGCTCCGTCTCTGAATGCAGTTCAGCCTGTGAGCGAATAAGAAAGTAAAAAAAAAGAAAATTGCGATTTATATTTTATAAAATATTTTTTAAATACAAATAACCCAATAAATATTCACTCTTAATACTTATAAAATATTTCAAAGTGTTAATCAAAACCCCCACGATATATTTTTATAAAAAAATCGATCCAATACTCAATCAAATCGAAGATTATTTAACTTTTCGTTGAGGTGCAACACAAAAATCAACACGAAACCTCGCATCTCCATAACTCAAAACCTAAACTTACCGTGATTCGTGATTGTAAATTTAATTTTATTTTGTAAACGATACAACAATAGAATATTTAAAAAAAAATAAAATTGTGAATTCAAGTGAAAGTTCGTTCAAAAAATGATTAAAACCCAGAGGTGAATGAGAAAAATTGTAAAAAAAGTCCCAAAAGATTACTTTTTTCACACAAAATTCCACGGCGCAGATAGGAAAATAAGACAAAAAAAAAAAAACAACACAAAAGAAAGGAATACACAAAAAGCTAGAAAAAAAAATAGTTTCATCACCAAATCAAGTCATCATCATCATCATCGTCAGGCTCTGGCTCTGAGGCCACAGCAATTCTCAATTCACGAAGTTGCATCGCTGATGCACTTCCTCTATTTTAGTTCTTTGTAACTATTTTATTTTCCTTAAAGTTGTTTTTCATTTAATCAATAATAAAACTCTAATTAAGCACAATTTGTGCATTGTTTTGTTGTAATTTTCTCATTTTCCAATTTTCCAATTGGCCGTTGCCGTTTTTTTTGTGAAGCGAAAAGCGAACGAACCAATTTTCATTCACCTCTCTTCTTGATATCGTTGGGTGTTTTTCTTTTTTTCTTATTTTATACTTTTTTTTTTTTAATTTTCTCGAGTATTCGCCTATTTTTATTTAACATTTGCCATTAATTTTGAGTTGAAATCGTGGAACTTACATTCGAGTGACTCGTTGTCGGTTGTCGTTGTTTTGAAAAACAAAAGTGAAATTTATTTCTTTTTGTGTTTCTACTCTTTTTTCATTTTAACTTCCCTTTCTTCCCCCTTTGTTCAGATTGTAGCACTAGAAGCAAAATTGTAACAAAAATACGATCAAATTAAAGAAACAAAAAAATACAATACAAAATTAATGACTTGTCCCGTCAACGTGGGTTTGTTTTTGTTAATCAATAATAATAATAACAATAAAAGTTAATAAAACAAAGAACTGCAAAAAGTGTTAAAAAGAAATTCGAAGGAAAATAATAAAAATTAGTATTCAAATAAAAGAAAACCTATAGCAACAATATGATTGAATTTGAATTGGACTTTGAAGATGGTAATCGTCCGCGCGAAGTGCCAGAGACTCCGCTCAAGGAATGGCGTCTTAAATACCAAGCTGGCACAATTGTCGCACAGGATTTCATTGAGTTCTTTCGCAAGGAAGCTAAAAACTACTTTGAGTTTGAATATGTTTCAGAAGCTGGTAAGTTATTTATAACTAGATTGTTTTATTTCTTTTATTTTAAGTCTCTTGATTGAATTTAATGTCTAACTTTTAGTAAGGTTCCTATTATTTATGTTGATGCCTTCTTACACAACTTTCCAAAAAACAGAAAAAAAAAAATGCCTACCTAACTAGTATATTATAGGTTACAAGTTTTGTTTGGTATTCGAAAGT
Organism: Scaeva pyrastri; assembly: GCA_905146935.1. Lineage (NCBI taxonomy): Eukaryota > Metazoa > Arthropoda > Insecta > Diptera > Syrphidae > Scaeva > Scaeva pyrastri. The sequence goes on along the minus strand of LR989929.1, from coordinate 12,464,489 downwards.
CTTAAGTATTTTATCATCATCAATTTGACTACTTGAATCTTGAAGAATCAATCTTTCTTTTGAAGAAGTTGGGTGATATGTTGGTCTAGTTTCTGTTGTTGCTAAAGGTGGTAGCTATATTTGATTCACTTGAGTTAAATTGATTTTTTAGTTGTTTTTGTATTGACTACGACATCAGCTACGACAGCAAAATAAAAACAAAAAAGGTAGTGAGGGAGGGAAAGAGCTTTGGTACCTAACCTATTCAGTTTAACTTCTCTACCGCGACGACGACGACAACGTCTGATGGTGAGGGTGACGCAACCAAAATAGATACCTACTCAAATACAAAAAAGAAAAAAAGAAATGAAAACAAAACTTGAAAAGGTGGTAAACAAGGCAACATAAAAATGTTTGCGTTTTGTTTGATTGAATGTTTTAAGCACGATTTGGAAACACTGTTTAATTAGATAAATGTGTATTTGCTTCAGTAGTTTTTATTTGGTATATGTACAATATACATTGTACATTACATAGCTTGCTACGGACCAATCTCCTTTTAGTTATAAATTCAATACGTTCTGCGTCATACCTTGTACCTGATAGTGTCCATGACGACATATTTCCTTTGCAGGAGATCAAGTTTTCACATATTGTACATATTAGATTCTGCATACTTGATCAGTTTAAATTAATCAGACTCATGATCTCGCATCTGCTATGGCCTGCTCCTTAAACCCGAAATTTGGTTTTCTAAAAGCATCGTCCACTCTATCAGATCATAATTGTTTACCTATTCTATAATATGCGGGATTTACCTGAAAGTCTATCTATTGGGTCTTCAATTGATAATAACATTATTAAAATGAATTTAGAGACTTGAAAAACGTATTACTCTTAAATAAAATTATTCTTTTACTGTCTACAGTTCAGTTTTGTACATTATTATTCACTTACCGTCAATGCAAATATGTGTTTAAGATTCTTAACAAAAACAGGAGAAAGAAACTATTCTTAATATTCTTAAGGTTGTCCAGCTTTATACAATTGTTCAAATAGGTATTTTTGTATGAACATTTAAATAGGTTGTCTAATTACGAGTTTAAATCTATTTTTAAGACTATGTAAGGTAAAAACTTTGCAAACAGTTATTTTGCAGGTATATTTGCACATATGTAAATGGGGTATATTTACACAACTGTTGAATCGGTTTTATAAATAAAAAGTTGTTCATCTTTTTTAGGCAGTTGCTCAAATAAATAAACTGAAAGTGTTCTTATTTTTTGACCTAGTTTGAATTATTTTGTCAGGTCGAAATAATAAGAACAACTAAAACGGACTCATTATCATTTTTGTTATTTGTTTGATTTAATGTCGGATATTATTATCTGAGTTTTTGTTGACTTTATTGTGACGACACAAGAGATAAAATCAAGATCAATTTTCTAATTGGAGCGTTTATGTATTTCTGTATAATTTTGACCAAAGTATTAGAAGTCAATTTTTTTGCACTAGAAACTGAAATCTATAAAAAGTGTAGAGAAATGACCATCAGTAGTCAAAACGAAAATAACTGATGCTGGAAATATGAAACGACAAATAAATATCTAAAGTTTTAAAGTAACACATAAATGAAAATGGATATAAGACTTTTGACTTTTGTATGTAGTTCAAGTTAACTCATTTCTGTTCAGTCCAGTTATTCATGATTGTAATATTTTGTTTCTAGTACATCCACATATGTACGATAAACAACTTGTATGCTCTGAATAATAATGTTGACTCAAGGGCGTTATACAGGAAATCAAGGTTTTCATTAACGAATTTGAAATTACTGAAATGTTTTATCACAAAACAAAAACCGTACAAAATAAATGAACTACTTATGAGTAATATCAATGTAATAATCGTATAAATATCTAGTGGTGTACAAGTTCATGCACATAAGATAAAACAGAACAATAAACGATTTGCATAAGTAAGCGCAATGATTTTAATTAATCGTTTTGAAAAAAAAAAAAAAATAGAATGCAAATAAGAAGTTGACAACAACAAAGTTGATCTTTTATTTAACATTTAATGAAAAGTTGATAATTTACCATAAATAGGGTAAATGGTTCTGTTTTTGGTGAGCTATTGAAATTAAATTTAAAAATAATGTGCCACAGTTTTTTGTGTTGTGTTGTTTTCCTAAAACTACCCAATTACTACACCCCATATAGTTTTTTTCTTCTGATCAATTGATACTTTTTTTTAAAAGAAAATGAAGCCATTCAATAAGTCTTACTAAAAATTTTGCAATGAGAGTCTATTTTGAGAAGATTTACGAGTGACACCAAATAACTTACTTAAACTATAAACGATTTAATCCTAAATAAAAAATGTAATTTTGTTTTTCAAAATAATTAAATTTGGTATCAAATATCGTTTGACTTACCCTATAATTGGATTTGAAGGTCAAGATAGATATCTGTTCACATGTTTACTTGGTCGTGTCTCTAAGTTGTTTTTTTTAACAAACATAACACAATTACTAGTCTTATGTGAAGCCATCAACTTTCTTAAAGGAATTAAAGAAAAAAAAAGTGAAGGTTAATTCATACATGCATCTAATATAATTTAAATAAAGATAAGAAGTTTTAGTTATGAAGTTATGAAATTAAAAATAAAAACACACTCATGCGCTCATATGTCTTGACTGTGAGACGTTAGAAACAATCAACAAGACCCAATATCTTAGATTTCTTTTTTCGAAATTATTTGAGATACCCTTTCTAAAGAAATTACACTTAACAAACTTATGTATATTATTGAAACGGCCTTCAATGAATACAATTTAAATCCAAGTCAGTAACGTTGCAGCCTTAATTATTTTGAATTTCAAATAAAAATGTAATAACTTAATCACTGGTATACCTTATAATAATAACTTTGAATATTTGTATGTATTTAAAATGAGGGAGTTTGAATTTGTACGCCTGGTTTGTTCATGTATTCAAAGAAACCTTTGCTGTTGATCGAACTTACAGACATAAGTTAGGTTCATCGCTGACAAAATCGCGTTAGATAGGAAGACCTATGCAAATACTATCAATTTTATTTTCTTATTGTGGGGTAAATAATAAAAAGTTTGCAATTCTAGGTTTAGTTCATGGCTTTTGATAAAAATTCCGAATCTAAATAATTCCGGCTATTAATTCCCTTTATTGGAAACTTATGACTTACCTCGTTTGTTGTGATATTGTGACATATTATCCTCATGGCATTGGACAACTAAGTATTTTTTAAATTCGGAACGGAATGAAAAGGAAAAACACAAAGCACATGAAAGTTTTCAAGGATCAATCCCGAAATTAAATTCTGCCATGTTTTTTCGACATTGAGCCTTTTACCCAGCTATTTCTTTATTATTGAAACTGCACTGTACATATGTACATGAATACTCTAAATGGAAAAATTGTATAGCAATACAACAGACTAACATTGTGCGTTAAGATACAGCAGTACGTAGCTCTTAATTACTACGACATCTCCTTGGGCCAGGCTGTTTCAAAGACAATTACCTTTGTTTTATATAAAAATACACAAGCTTTTGTCGAGGATGTTCCGCCATGCCAGCCAACGGAAATAGATTCACATTCTCATCCGCGGTGCAATAACAAAAGCGACTTGACAAAACAAAATCTCTTCTATGAGAATATACTATATGTAGTATGTATATGACTTAATTGTAAAATGACGTCATAATCATTGCTTTTGTGCCGGTTGTTAGCCAGGAACATATATGTATCTCATTGCAGTTATTTGCGCTACCGCAACGGGCTCACTTTATGTGTGAATATTTATAGATACATACATATGTATGTGTACTTGTATGGAGACATAGTTTTTGCATTAATTTTTTGTTTAATAAAGTTGTTAGTTCAGAACTCAGCCGCTTTTGCTGGGGCAACAAAACATTATGATTCTTAAAAATCAAATAATTTTCTAATATGGTAATTTATTGCATTCGCAGAACTTGCTTTGTTTTGTTCCAAGTTTCAGAATTTGTGTAATTGAAATGTTTGAAGTTTCAGTGAGTTTTTAATTAAAATATTGCAATTCCGAAGAGAAGTGGGCTTTAATCTAGTTGATTAAATCATTTTGCAGCGCATTAATTTTGTTTTCTTTTTTTCTGTATTTTTTTTAAACTGATGTGGAGGTCAACGAATTATTTTCTCCATTCGTGAAAGAAATGAAAGAAATGAAAGTCATGAATTTTTTTATAGCCCATATTGTTGGTTGGCTGGCTTATGTGTTTTTCCATGCTTTTCAACACTGGAAAGTCTTAAATTATTTAACTGTCGAGATATGTTTATGATTTAATTTTTTAAGAAGGTGATTCATTTTATTTTTGGTATTTATTTAAACATTTACTAGTAGATACAGTGAATGTCGATGCAGATGCAGAAATTTAATTTTTAAGAGCTTAGCAATGTTACAAGTGCTCTCTTCTCTTGAAATGAATTATGGCTGTGGGGGATAAAACTTCCCTGAGAATGTTTATCCGCTTCAAAAATGGGAAAAAAGAAAAACATCGTCCCTTGCAATTTTTGGAACATTATTTAATTAGGAAAAATTCGAACTTTATGGGTGAGGATCTTATTTCTCGATAGCTCCCAATAATCGGACGGTTATTTAATCTTTTATGTAGGTCCCTAAATAAGCACTCACTCGAGAGTTGCAGTAACTCGAGTAAGTTTACACAATCGAGGTGTGGGTTTATTTGTTCGAGTACATTGCTTTAATAGTGAGGCACTTTGGTGTATGCCTATGAAAAATGCGTCCACGCGCAATCATTGGACAATCAATTAAATTGTTTAAACTGGTTTGAAAAAAAAAAAAACAAAACATTAACAGAAATACTCTAACATGGAGAAGAAAATCTTAACATGTAGATATTGTTTATTCATTGTACGTGTGATGTAATAAATGATCAAAATTGCATCATTTCATTACGAAAATGATCTCACAAACTTGTTTAATTAATTTATTTACAATCATTGTATATCCACTGGCAACGACCCTTGTTGCATTTTTAAATTTTACAAAAATATATACATATTCATTAAAATTCATATTTGTAAATTATGAACAGGAAAATTAGATCAAATCGGAGACAGAAAATTAACATAGCTTAAGTGAAGCCAATGCATGGGTGGAGTATAATGGAATATGTGTGATTATATTTTATTTTTAAAGTGTGTATTAAGTATAAGTTTTTTATAAACCCAGGTTAATCTTGAATAATTTCAAATTGAACATTCCATGTCTAATCTTTTCTTGTAGCCCAAGTGATTCAAAAGTTTATAAAGTTAAGTTTACAAATAATGTAAGTTGTGTATAAAGTTTTGTCGAAAATCGAATCAAATCTATATAAAGACCAAACCGAAGAGAAAGAATCCTTATGTAATTTTGTATTTTTCTGTTTTGTAATTTTTTGTTTTCCTTTTTATAATATTTATATGTATGTTTTGTTTGCATTTCAGACTCCACTAGGGAAAGCCGTAAGTATATTGTTGATTTTATGTTGTCATTTGTTTAAATCAAGCTCTGCAATGTTTCATTTGTTTTTTGTTCTTGTCATTTATCATAATCATGTTACATAAGTGTAAATCAGTCCAGATACATGTTTCCATACGCAAATACAATTAATTCAGACTTCATCATTGATAAATAAAATTAATTTGTTTACTTCCTTCACATTTTTGCAGATCTTTGAATGTTATTTTAATAACAAAAAATGCGCCTGGTTACAATTTTATGTGTGTCTGGTAACTCTTTTCAAATTGCAATAAGAACGTCAAATTTGTTGAAATATTGAAATTAAAATTTAGCTGTCATATGTTACTGTCACCCTATAGAGAATTGATGGATTTTGATCCCAAATGCAACCAAAGAACTTTGTAACAAACAGTTCAGTAGCCAATTGTCAGGGTGTCAGTTTATTAATTTGCATTCAATTTTCCAATAATATATGTACATATTGTACATACATAGTTCCAAAACTAATTATATTCAGATTTGAAATTATAAAAACTTTAAACCTTTACATATTTAAAATTTGTTTTTCGATTCTTCTGGTTGGATTAAGAGAAACGAAGTAAAATCTGAAAAAGATGATAATTTTGAGCTGTCAACACTATTTAAACCAGCAATGTCAAAAAATAATTTATGAACAGGTTCAATAATAATAAGAGACTTCATTTATGCAGTTAATTGCATTCTTTGATTTTAAATTTTGGGAAAAGACTTTTTTCTTTTTAAACTATCGACCACTCGAGTACGCTCTGAGTGAAGTTTAATCAGAGCTCCCTGATGTATTTATGAAAATCACTGTAGCACTTAATTGTCAAACGCCGCGCCGTCTATTAACACGAAGCACGCTATTGTTATAAAAAGAAACGTAACCACAAGCCCTCTGAAGTGATAAGTATAAGTACTTGATTTGATAGCATACATATTACTTAAACTGCTTTCTAATCAACTTTCCGAAAAAGTTTGCTTAATTACGAGTAGAAGTTAACTTTATGACAGTTGACAGAGCCTATAAATGTATTTTTTGTCCACTCACACTTTGTTCCAAGCTAAAAAGAAAAAAAAAAAAAACAATCAAGTGATCCGGAGTGTTAATTTATAACGAAATTGAAAGTGATGTATCGCAATAATTACTCTATAAAAATAAAAACTTTGAGATTAGGTAGGAAAACGATTATAAATAATACTGCGAGGATTTTTGAATTGATTTATGTATTTATTATTTTCAATTTTATGAGCAAATGATTCATAATATTTTTGAATTTTATTTCAAATTTTGTTCGTGATCTGACAAACTTTAATCAAATGGGAATATTGAAATAGTGTGTCTTTGTCACAAAAATACATGAAACATTATACTTATAGGGCCCATACACTATACATGCTTGTATGCGCAATAAAGTGATTGCACAATCACGCTTCAATCATACACTACTCATGCAAATTGTACAATATTTAGTTGTGTGTTTATAGCTGAGTAGACAAGATGTCAAGTTCAGAGGCCGCTGCATCAGCAATTTTAACACACTATACAATTATACATGCGTTCATGTACAAACAAAAAAATATCAAAATTTTTTGAAATCACTCATGCCGTATGTATGCGCAATCACACAATCAACACTATACACTCGCAGTTTGCATGCGCAGTCACTGTATTGCGCATCCAGGCATGTGCAGTGTATGGGCCCTATTACTAGATATATTAATAACATGCGCTTAGCTTTGCATGAATTCTTATAATTCGTAAATTTTTACTATGCACGTTTTTAAGATAATGATTTAAATTGTGTGAATTATTTATTACAAATTATTTCAACATGCCAATACCGTAAGTTCCATTTTACCTGCATGACTTTATTATTCTTGTTTACATAGAGTCTATACTTTTTATTAAATACCATAATGTTTGTCCGCTTCTGATCCTTTCGTCTATGATAGAGATAAAATAAAGTCAGTGGGTAGGCTTTAAGCTATCTTTCTAGTTTAATTCCATTATACTGATATATTAAAAAAAGAAAAAGTCTGCTTTATCTGCCAGGTGGTAGCAGAATCCTCTTAAGACATAATTTACACGACACTTATCACCAATAAATATTAACAAACATTGTGTTGTTTGTTGATAGAATTCTCAATGCAAATTCCTTCATATCAAAATTTATACGAGTATTTCTAAATATTCAGCCGATTATAAAAAAATCTACTGTCGGTACAGTAAGTGTAGTTTTTAATCCACAACAATTTTAAAACAAATTTCAAGTCTTTCCCGACCTGCCCTGCAGATGAATCAAAGATTTTATTTTGCATCATCATAAGCTTCACAGCTCGAATTTAGAAACTCATCACATTAGTACTCATTGAGCTTAGAATAAAACACACCATTTAGAAGACCACCTGGTTTTGGTTCATTCTTAATCTTAAGAAAAATAACTCTATATTCATTTTGCTTTCTTTGTATAATACAAATCGCTCGACAGACAACAAATTATGCTATATCAAAAGTATTCATTTCTCTTAAACAATCTCCTTATGATTTATATTTTTAGTGAGATGTTCATTCAATGAAGCCGGTGCCAAAGCGGGTATCATTGACGTCCTTCTCGAATTCATACTTGGTGATAATCCCGAAACCATTTTGGATAAACTGCAGAAAGAAGGCAACACCGCTGCAGTTTGTGGTAAAGTTTTCAAAAATGGTGAACCAACTTACTGCTGTCGCGAATGTGGCATGGATCTCACATGTGTGCTGTGTGTAAACTGCTTTAAGCAATCCTCACACAGGTATCACAAGTACAAAATGTCCACATCTGGAGGTGGCGGTTGTTGTGATTGCGGTGACGAGGAAGCTTGGAAGAAGGATCATTACTGTGATGAACATTATGTAATATACATAAATTAGTTTCTTTGCTAAGTAAATTCTAATCCACATTTTCCTTATATTGCAGAGAAACAAAGGACTGCCAGCCGAGAGTCCAATCATAACAGATGCCATAAAAGGTCGTTGTGACATCGCCTTCCGTGCGATTATTCAGTTCTGCATGAATATATTCGAAATCGAGTCGATTGCTAGTCTGGAGTGTCTAGACGATGGCAACGAAGACGATCGTATATTCTGCACAGTACTTTATAATGACGAGAGTCATACTTTTAGCCAGGTAATTCAAACTCTGACTAAGATTGTCAAGTGTCGACAAAAAGATGCAATGGACATTGTAGCGAGTATAGACCGCGAAGGTCGAGCAGTGGTTCGTTGTGAGTCATTTGCGGCATGTCGTCAGCTTAAGGAGTCAATCGAAAAGCAGTCAGTGCAGATTGGAGCTACCACCAGCAACAGTAGGGCAAACCAATCGTTGCGTGTATCGGTCCTGCACAGAAGAGCCGTTTCGTGCCAGCAATTTGCCATCCAATTACTGACGTGGTTCCAGGAATTTCTCATGAAACACATGACTTTCAGAGCGATCTTCGCCACTGTGATAAGTGACAAAACTACCACCTACAACATCGGTCACATCCTCGAGTACGATGTTAAGTTGTGGAAGACTGCGCGCAGTTGCTGGCACAGACTGCTAATCTCGGGCATGTTGATGGAATACGACAATAAAATGGCACTTGCTCAAGAGTTCTCCAGACACTACGCAACTATTGTTCAAGATTTCATTCGTGATGATCATGATCATTCGTTTTCGATAGTGTCATTGAGTGTTCAGCTTTTTACGGTGCCCAGTATTGCCCATTATCTTATTGCCGTCGAAGGAATCTTCCACAAGCTGCTCCATACGTTTTATCACGAGTCCATCGATATGTACGTGCAAAACAAGACTCTGCATTTTGCGAGAAATATGGCAATATCGGGGCAGTTCAAGCGTGCCGCGTACATCCTGTATGACATGCGATACATTTTGAGCTTCAAGCCAGACGTGTGGACGCCGGAGTTGCGAGAGGGCTTCCTTGAAGGTGTAAAGGTACTTTTGCGACTGTTGAATGTAATGCAAGGCATGGAGTCGGTAACCCGTCAGACCGGTCAACATATGGATTATGAGCCGGAGTGGGAATGCGCTTTCAACTTACACATCAAACTGGCCAACACCATTTCTCTAGTTCTGGATTGGTGTGCCAGTGATCGGGAGATTCTGCTTAAGGTCTATCAAATGACAATGCGTCACTTGATGAACAACGGGTTCAATCTAAATACCAGCAAAATTGAAGAGCAGTCCGTTAACGATCATGTCGCCAAATGCATGATGTACGATGTGTCATCCCGTCCTGTCTCAATTCACCTACCTTTGTCACGATTTTATGCGGGCATCTATCTGCATTTGGGCAAGTATGGAATTACTTTTGACAATGCCTTTACAACGGGAGGTCGAACACCGGAGGAGATCATGGAACCCATCTTATGCACTCAGGCCATGATTGCTCAGGTGAACTCGGGAATGTGGCGCCGCAATGGATATTCCCTGTTACATCAGTTGTACTTCTACCGTAACGTGCGTTGTCGTTCGGAAATGCTCGACCGTGACATCGTAGGCCTTCAGATTGGAGCAGCCCTCATAGAAAGCAATCAATACTTAATTCATCTACTAAATAAGTTCAATCTATTGGAATGGATACAAGCGGACTACGAGTCAAACAATACAAGCGCAGCAGACGATGATTTCATCAGGCAACTATCGATGATTGATGAATTTCTAGAAATGCTAATTGTGGTTATTGGAGAGCGATATGTCCCAGGTATTGCCAATGTAACCGATGCTGACCGAATCAAGAAGGAAATAATCCAATTGTTGTGCATTAAGTCATATTCTCATTCAGAACTAAACAGAGCTCTATTAGATTCGAATAACGAGATAATTCTAGAGCATGTAACTGAAGTGTTGGCTGATTTTAAGAAGCCCATGAAGACCGATTCGAAGGGAGTTTATGTGTTGAAGGATGAGTTCTACGACGATTATAATATGTACTTTTACCATTACACCAAAGAGGAAAAATCGAAATCAGAGGAGAATCAGAGAGCACGCAGGAAGGCAAAAGATTTGCTGGTTTGTTGTCCACCGCCATTACTGCCAAAGCTTACCGATGGATTTGTGTAAGTGCATCAACATTCTTTTTTTTTCGGTTTTATGAGACTTAATTGTTTATGAAATTCAATTTGCAGCTCAATTGCGAACCTTCTGCAGTGTGATGTGATGATGACTATTATTTCAACCGTTTTTAATCGAGCCCTAGATCCAAAGTCATCCAGTTTCACCGACAATCATCTTCAGAAGGTATAAGTTAATACTTTTAAAGTAAGTTAAACTAAACGACCATGATTCCCTTGCAGGTTCTCCACTTGATAGGATATGCTCTACAGGAAGAAGCATCTGGAAACTATCCTTTCTTACAATTCTTTGAAAGATCGCAAAGATTCGATATTTTGCCTTCACTCGAGAAGCTTTCCCATAGTGCCAGGGTAAGTTCAAATCTGTGCATCTTCCAATGCCATTGGTATGCTAAGTATTGGTTTTGTATTTTGTAGGTTGAATCACATAGGGACTTCATCCTTTGGACATTAAAGAAATTCAAAGAACTCCAGCCGAAAGAAACCGCTACCGAGGAAGCAATGGAAACTCCTGCCGATGAAGACGAGGGTATCGAACCAATGACTGCAGCTGAAGCCGAAAAGCAGGAGAAAGAAGAGCGCTCCCGTCTAGCTGCTCAGCGTCGGTCCAAGATCCTCGCTCAAATGATGAACGCCCAAAGGAATTTCATGAAATCCAATGCAGAAATGTTTGAAAAACTCGAAGGCGTAAAGGACGATGATGAATCTTCAATGGATTGGCAAACAGATAAAGATCGTTTTGAATTGGAAGAAGGAGCTGTAGCCTATAGGTCGCTGGCATGCTTGGGAGTTGATAGGCGTCATCAACAACCGGTGGATAAAACTTTTAAGTGCATTCTCTGTTTCGAAGACTGCACCGTGACTAAGGATGGACCGTGTTTAGTTTATTCGGCTTATATTCAAAAGAGTAAGGTGCTCCCACCCACGGGTGATGCTCCTAATTCAATTTACACAAGTAGTTGCGGTCATGTGATGCACGACACTTGCTGGAATGAGTACTATTCGAATGAAGAGTCCAAAGAAATGCGTCGTCCAACTCGCAATCGCCAAGGATACTTCCTGCTTAGAAACAATTCGGACTTCCAGTGTCCTTACTGCAGGTGTGTCAGCAATGCTGTTCTTCCTTTGACAGCTCCAATATCCAAATTTGCTGTCAGTCCTGTGATACATAGTGGTGATGAGGTTGTTCCTCTAGACAAATGGTTCGATGTGATGCATGCGTTTACTGAAATCGTAACAACAGTACCAGCACCATCCTCTCCAAGTACAAGCGCCGATGAGGACACTCCAAAAGACTCTGACTGGTTCATGTATCCAAATTTGGAGGAAATCCTGGCTGGAAAACTACTTACCGTAGATGAATTCAAAAAGCTCTGTGCTCCTCAACAATCTTTGGATATAACAAAGGAGTGGGCTTCATTTGCGGATCGTTTTACGGAGAGCTTGAGAAAGTTTACCCATACACCGTTTGACCTAAATAAGAATGAAGAGTTACCAAAGTTGTGGCACACTTGTAGTTATACCATTCAGGCTCTGGAAGTGTACTTACGAGCGACTTCAAAGCCTTTCAAGAGTGAGATGTCCATTCGTCATAGCAGTTGCTTGAGTGGCCTGATACGTGCAAGTTGTCTTCGTGCTGGCAACGTCGATGCTGAGGACTTAAATAATATTCTTAATCCCGTTCGAAAAATTCTTGAAACATTGTTCAAACAGAAAGGCACCCCCGTGCTACAGTGGAACTGTTTCGAGATGCTCTTATCTGTGATCTTATCAGTACCAAGTATGATGTTCGCCTATGATGGCAAGAAAGTCATCACTTGCGGTAGCTTCTTTGAGTTCTACGTCTTGCAGCTTCTTTTCATTGCAAATTTGGTGAAAGCTCTTTTGTTCTTCAATGAAGAGGATCAGACATTTATGGATATCGATGAAGAAGAGCAGGAATCAAAAGAAGATGAAGCTGCTGCTTGTTCATCTTCATCATCATCGCAGAACACCAGCACAGAAGTCTTGGAAGAATTGAAAAACTTCTATCAGCGCTACAATCTGCGACAACGAATAAATCCAACACAAGAAATCTCACAGCGCACCATGCGATCGTTGCTAGAGCATATGCGCACCGAGAGCAGGCAATTCTTGCGCAGCTGCTGTCTGTTCTTCCACTTCGTTACAGATGTAGAATTCACGGATGAGTTCCTAGAGCCCGACAGTGACACTTTTACCAATATGTGCAGCTATCTAGGTTTAAATACAGCTGTTGAAAGTTATTTCGACAGCAAGCGGCCATCGGCCCGTATTGCAGAGCTTTTTGCTTCGCATCCAGAACTCGAAAAATACACAACGACTACAGTTTTACCTATTGTACCGTGCACGTTGCCAGTGCCCAGCTTGGTAGCACTTCCCGATGACTATAGTGATCTGATAAACAGCGTCTCGGAGCTCACGTGTCCCAACAACGAACGCGAAGAAATGAAAACTCCCACCATGTGTCTGATTTGTGGTGATATCCTATGCGGACAGTCGTACTGTTGCCAGCCCGAGCTGGAGCCAACTCGAATTGTTGGCGCATGCACCTACCATGCTCATTTCTGTGGTGCGGAAATAGGAGTGTTTCTGCGCATACGTGATTGCCAGATTGTGTATCTAGGTCGCAACAAAGGCTGCTTCATTCAACCACCTTACTTAGATGAATACGGCGAAACAGATGCCGGCTTGAGACGTGGCAATCCGTTAACCCTCTGTACGGAGCGCTATAGAAAAATTCACCTGCTCTGGTTGGGCCATGGCCTTCACGAAGAAATCGCTCGTCTAAACGAGACAACGTCCATAACATCACACCAATGGTACGACATGTAGTCACGACTGGCCGTAACTCGCTCCATTCGTCGAGTGAGGAGGAGAATTTTTAATCGTTTGTTTTTCATTTAAACTAATAATAAATTGTTTTTAATTTTTAAATAGTTCTTGTCGCTATTTTGTTATGATGAACTAAAAAATAATTATGCAATGTCAAGTTGTAAATTTCGTCATGCACACGATACCAACATAAAGTAATAATACAAAAAAAAAAATGATGCGCGTGCAATAAAAACAAACGCTTAAGCACACCGCTGGAGAATCGAGTTTTAAACCCAAGAAGCCATCATAGACGATAATCAATATTGTAGAGATGCCTTTTTGCTCCTCTAAATTTTACAAAAGTCCTTGCACAATAAAAAATACAAATATAAGCTGCGACTGTGTATCTTTTAATTGCGCTTTTCCCTCTATTCTATACTATCTGTTCTCCTTTCCTCTTCCCATATTTTCTTTCTTCTTCTTCTTTTATAGTTGCATCACACAAGTGACGACAAAGTACTTTTTAAGATGAATCCTTAAGTATGTTATACTTGCAATTAAGTTAAGTAAAAAAAATGAAAGTGAAATGAAAAAAAAAACTTCAAGATTCATTCATAAAAATCTATTATGTTGTAATCAGAAAAAAAAAGAAACAAAAAATATACATACAATTATATTATACATATACATATATATTTAAAAGTAAATGTTATTATTTGAATAAGTGATCAGAATGTGTTTGAAATTCGAAATATACATAACTACAATAACAAAATGAACAACAAGTTTAAAAAATAAAGTAAATGTCATTATGTAGATGCAAACAAATTGATTGTTGGTTAATTTTTTCAGAGATTATTTTGTGGTAGCCCGATTTGATGGTTAAAAAGTGGTTCGTTTAGTGCAAAATTTGTATAATATACGTTCTTTATAACTCAACTATGGACCTAGTCTGACCAGAGACCAAAGGGCCTCTAGGGTCTTTAAGGAATTTTATTTTATTCAATCTTGGCATATTTCATATCGTAATTCTCATCTTACAAAAACACTTTAAAGTACATACATACATATGTATGTGCATATAATATTCAAATTTAAGTTAAACTATTATATGAATTACACCTGCGTGGGCTTATGATAACCTAAGGAAGAGATAGTTTTTTTCCTCCTAAATAACAGAAAAATCGTTAGTGAATTAAATGAGTTTAGGAAAGTGCATTGCGAACTAATAAAAAATAAACTATGATGCAGTCTTTAAGAATTGGATGAAGTTCTCGTTTTAGGGCTCTCTCTCTCTCTCTCTTAGTTTACCTCTCTGAGAAACCTGAGTATTTGGGATGCCATCAGAGAGAAATATTGTTTTCTTAAATTTTCTAATCTTCCAAATGTCACCTCCTTTAGTGTGAGTGTATATATCAGTATATCACCAAATGAAATGTCAGTGTCCTCCGAAAAGGTCTAAGAAAACGGACAAATTGCTTGCCTAGTTGAGTGTAGTTTTTTTTTAACATACTAGAGTAAACAATCTTAAAAAACAAAGCGAATATAAACAAAAGGACAGTTCATTTAATTTTCGTTTAAACTTTATGAAATCATTTTATTTGGCTTAGATACATTAAACACTAACTTAATCGACTAATTTAAAAAAACTCAGACTAGATTTAAACATACAAAAAAATACAGGAGACTCATATTTACACATATTAATTAAGTAGAAAATTAAATTAAATATTCACAGCATTCTCACTTAAAATTTTTAAGTATACATAGGTAACTAATGTTTTAAATTACATAATATCTAACGACACTATTGGTTACATTAAATTATCATCACTCACAATTATAACAATTCAATCACTCCTTCTTTCTCATTCGTTCATTTACACACATTTTATTAATTTAAATATTATTTGTAAAAAACTACAAATAAATAAAAATACTAATTCAAAACAGGAAGTTATTAAAGGCATCAATATTGTTTTTGGCAGGATTTTTGTTTAAGAAGTCACCCTTTTGGCCTTTTCACATGTGCAACGAAGCGACTTCCTGTGGCGGAGTCGTCTTTCGGTTGGCTTCCTCCTCCTTGCATTGCTCCATGTTCACAATCACACAATCGTAAGCTGGAGGTGGGATATCACATTTGACCACACTCTCATAGCTAGGTGGCAGTGAATCCACAATTCGAAGAATGTCATTTTGGGAGTTAATCTGTGGTGGGAAAAAAGGGGACATTTATAAGTAAATAATATATTTTACTAGAAATCCTCTTTGTACTTACGTGTTGTATGTTGTTATCGGTTGTGTTGGTTGTTGAGAATCCAGAGGGATCCTCGAGCGGACCTGTCCACATGCAAACTCCCATTCGGTGTGTGACATAGCCGCATATCAAAACGCTTATCAGCAGCATACTGACTCCAAGGGCGAAAACTAGCCATCGCGTTTCTGAACTCTCCTCCCATCGACCTTGCATGTGTTTCTCCAGCTGCAGGGCACACATTATGAGGATGGGAACTGCAATCAATGCCACTAGGAGGTCGACTATGGGCCGTTGCTGGCCTGGACTTTGTTGATGGATCACCATTCTGGAATGAAAATGAAATTAATCTGTTAAATTATATTTATTGACAAATTGTTGGATTTTATTTCGAATGCAATATCAATTTCACTCGTACTATGAAAGTTGATTATCAATTTTACGAGTACGCGTATATATGTACATATAGAAATGTACATTAATTGTGGTATAAATCGTAAACAGGGATCACGTTTCTGAATCTGGTTAGGTAAATTTTTGCTGATAGCTGTATTTTAAAATAATCTACAAAGGCCTGATGGGGGGGTCAGTTCAACAGATAACGAGAATTACATTTAGTTTTGATGTTTTTTGAGCTAGTGTAACTTGCAGATTTTGTATCAATGCAAAATAATATAGTTATTTAATAAACGGTTTAGGATTGAGATTACAGGGTGGCACACGAATATGGGGTAAATGTCTTGAAATTTTGGTTTAAGCAATTTCACATAATCCTTGTCCTTTTAAACCTATATGAGTTTTTAAAGTTTATACTGATTAAGTTTTTTATTTATGAATTTGAATTATGTAACATAATCACAACATTTTATATAAAAAGCTATATAATTGCTTTATTATCGGATAAACCTTTGTTTTCTCTTATCCAATAAATATTGTGCATACTCAAACATTCATTCAATGTAAAAAAAAAACAAAAGCCAAAAATTATTCAAAATGATAATGTTATAAATTACTGCGTTTTTAAAAATAAAATATCAAAGGGTTATTGATCTTCTTGTCTTCAGCACCCGCCCACTGTAAATTATATTAGGATTTGTAAATAAATAATGCAAACAAAATGTTATCTCTTCAGTTTTTTTTTTTGTTAATTATGTAAATTCTTGTTAAGTAAACAACAATTTACAAATAATTTTGACGAAACTAAAAACATATTAATAAGAAAAATTCATTTTTAATATAAGATAAGCTTTTGACATTTTAAAGATAAGAACCTCAATTCTATAAAAAGAATGAATAAAATTATTAAAAAAAAAAAAAACAAAAAATAAATAATAAACAATAACAACCTACCTTGGATCAATTGGCGTACTTGCAATCATATCAGCCGATAAATGAATTCGCATTTTTAATTATTTTATTTTGTTGAATTTATAAATTTGCAGTAGTGTTCTTCAAACTATGCATTAGAAATGCGTTTTTTAGTTTCTAATTCTATTTTCAAAATAGTAATTGTATTGAATTAGAATTTATTTATTAATAACGAACAATAAAGTATCACAACGTTTGCCGGCTTTCACCATAATAAAATTAAAATAATAATTTTATTGATTCTAACTGGTTCTTGAGATATGAGGTATTTTTCAAAGAAAAAAAAAAATACACTTAAAAAAATTGTTAATTTAATAAAATGGAAATACCAATGTTTACTTGTCTTTTTTTTTCAATGCACTTATTTAATATTTGTGTTGTATCAGCTTGGGTTTAAATTAAATAAAAAAAATAAATTTGCAACATATTGGTTGAAGTTGACAAGAAAAGTTTGTTTGGTGCTAAACATTTTTTAACTTTTATTTTATAATAAATATATCAATAAATTATGTGAATATAAATATACTTTATTCGATTTGGATTTCAGTAAGAACACTGTTTAAAATTGGCATTTACGAGTATTATCACCGTGAAAAAATGACTGACAATAGTAATGTTTATTTATTTTAACTTAAAGTTAAAGAAACCGTCTATAGATGGGGTTAAGTATGTATGAAGGAAACTCAAATTTCTAGTCTCGATTGGTTAGCTGTCAACTTCAAAATATCTTATTAGTATCGTACCTTTTTTCCTTCTTTCTACAAAAAGTTTTTAAATAAGTCATTTTCTAAAGTTAGACAGAAACAAACGCAATAAGCACTTCTTTCAGGTGATTATGGAATGTATTATTTATTTGACCATAAAATAGAACAAAAATCGTATGGAAATTCACTTTCTCAGTAATTTCAATAAGTTTTGCGCTTCAATAATTTAAACTTAAATCATAAATTTAAGACATGTGTTCTCTTCACAGTTGAGCGAAGAAACTTGTCAAAAAAAACATCATCGTCTCAATTGAATAGACATTGAATACTCATTCAGTGAGGTATTTTTTAGGGGACCTTAATCCTTTTATTTTCTAGAACAAGAACTGTCATTTTGACTTTGCTCAGGAAGATTTTGTACGAAAGTGTTCACATTGGACTCTTCATAGGCGACTCATTTTGATGTCTCATGTTTTCATTTTTTAAATATTAGATAGAATAACAAAAAGTTGCCTTTAAAGGGTCTTACATATGTTAATAGTGTTCAACAAATTTGTACATCCACTTATCAGCAAAATGCCAATTAAAAAAGCTTGAAAGACAATTTATGTAAGTGCTTTTGTAATTTTGTGTCAATTTTTCTTTTTGTACGTTGTTGTTGTTTGGTAAGTATATTCACGATTTTTAGTTGTTTGGCACTTCATGAGTTCAGATAAAAAAAAAAGAATCATTTGTACCGAAGTTATATTTAAGAACATAAGAGTAAGTGTCATTCTCTGAAATGTCGATTTTGACGTATTTAAACAAATTAGACAAGGTTAGAATAAACGTAAGGTTGCCTAAAGTTAGACATGTATTTTTTAAATTCGAATTCATATTAATAAAAACACAATATTCACAATGTTAACCTCCTTAAGATCACTAAATTTGTATTCTTAGCCTTGTAGGAATGTATTTTGTTCAGTGTCCTCTCGTTATAGTTACTGATATCTCGTTGACCATTAATTTTTATATGAGTATTTTGACGTATAATTTTACTGACCTTGAAATTTATATTTCACATGTTTTGATTAATAACTACACATGTACATACAAGTATAGATATTTGTGTTATTATTGTTACAATTTCTGTTTTTGATAAAGAAATCATTTTTATTGTTATCAGTTCTTCAAGTGTTTTTGTATATTGTAGTTTATTTGTATACACAATTTTGTAATAAAAAAAAAACAAACAAAAATTCATCATCGTAGGTCATGGACTGAACTGGTTCATTGTAATGTTTGATTACGCATTATATTGCTCATATTGACTGCAAGTTGGTTCTGAACTGTTTGTTTAGCTTAACAATAGCAGTACATAAAAGAACATTTTCTATCCATTTTAGATGAACAGAGTACCGTTTTAAAATTTGTTCAAATTGTTAAAAGTTATTTTAAATTTTAACTAAAATTGATAATGATAAGTTTTGATCAATTTTTACATATTTGAAAAACGTTTTTGAGTTCCTGAGAAATTTTATCAAAATCAGATTAACCAACAGTCAAATTGTTTGGTAGTCGAAACAAACTAAGTAAAAAGTTAAAAACATCGTCTTTGTCTCTCCTAAAAATCTCAATTTTCCTCAAAATCTGAGGATCGATTTTTGTATTAATTATATTTATATAATATATATATATATATATATATATATATAATATAATTTATACAAACTGTTGGCTTTCGGGAAAGTGAAGCGAATATAATTAGGCGAATATAAGTATGTATATTTTCATTTTTGGTTAGAAATCTTTGTCTTTCCCGCCTTCTTGTTTTTAAAAGAAGAAACCGTTAGTAATTATAAAATCTTTTCTTTTTGAAAAAAATGTGTTGATACTTCAAATACTCATAAAAATAGAATACTAAAATTCATCATCTGTTATCTCTTATCTTACTTAATGACTTACTTTTGGATTACAGTAATAGTAATCAATCACAATAAAACGTAGATTTGTGAACTATTCTTTTATTACTTAATGTATGAATTATTGTGACTAAAGTTAATCCACACTGCATGACAACTTTAAAATAAAAAATACGTTCTTATGGAATTTTGTATTTTTAAATAAAACTTATGTCTGCGACGAGTTTTTTTCTCAAATTTTTCCAACGATTTTTTAACACTGTCTATTGTATACTATAGTGGGACGATGACATAAAGTTTTCGAAAATAAAAACAAAACAAAAGTTCAGACAAAAAGAATAATTAATTTCTGGATTCAATTACCCACTTGTCGGTTGATTGAAATGAAATGAAAAAAAACGAAACAAAATCGAACTTGAATACAGAATATTTCTGTTTACCTACCTATATAAATATATATATATAAATATTTATTATTTAAAAAAAAAAATCGACATTTGTTTGATATTTCGAATTTCCAAATCACTTTCATACCAAAAAAAAAAGAGTGCAATAAACCTTTTATCAGAACACGTAGATAAGTGCGAATAAGTACACAATACTTATGACTTATTTATTTTGTTAAGTATTTTATTAACAAACAGTCTACAGATCAGTTCTTTGTCTAACCCTTTTAACTTAATTACAATACACCCATGTTTGATCAGATTATTTCAACAACAACACGAGCAAAGTTTCAAAGAGAGAAGGTACCATTTTTTTTTGTTTTAAAAGATAGTTTTTAACAGATGCTAAATTATAATTTGTATCTAATTCACATTCACAAAAAAGTAAGATATTGTATATATGTTGAATCGTTTTATTATGGTGAAAGCTTTCGGACGTAATAATTTGAAGAAATAAAAAAAACTGAACACATTAAAAACCTTCTGTTTTAGTAGGTATATTTTGATTGTCAACTTCAATTGCTAGCCCATAGTTTTGCGGTAAGTAAATTAAAACCACCGCCACAGAAAATCAAAATTTGAAAATCTTTTTTATATTAAATATTTTTAAGTTGATTAAAAACAAAACAAAAACAAAATTTAATAAATAAACTAAATCACAATCCAACCGGAACGACTGTCTGCGTATAACTAAACTGAGAAAAAAATCTTATTACCCTAGCGCAGTAGAAATTATATTATTTTTTGGATTTAAATTTTTCAGCTTCAGTTCTGTTTTCTGATGACACCTTGCGGTTGCGGTAGAATAACCAGCCAGTTCTGGTGCACACCGCACATGAATCATGAACGGTTTTGTGTTTTTGTTTTCATTGCTGAGACATTTTTAAGGTACTTGCTACATGAGTAAGTGCAGCCGGTCCATAATTAGATGAACTTTATTCGTTTCGTTTGTGGTAGAAGAAGTATTAGTTGAAAATTTGGAAGTTTTGGTCTTAATTTTTTGATTTCCTGATGGCATTAAAGTTAATAACTGGAACTTCTAATTGAATTGTGAATTGCAATTACGTTGTATTTAGACGTAGACATTGAAAAAAGAGAGAAAGTTGAGGTGTTTTTTTTTGACATTTCAAACTTTCACACTTTCAAACTGAGATCAATAATTTCGAAATCGGTGAAAAACTCTAATCTTCGACTACTCATGCAAAATGGCTCTGATTATAGTGAAATGTTCTTATCTTTTGGGCGAAAAACCTTAAAATTTGCAGTCTCAGGACTATTACACTCAATGGACTGTTAACTCACAGGTGATTGATAGTTGTGAGTCCTTTCCGTTACAAGGGTGTGGCGATTCCAAAGTTCCTCACCCTATAAACAACTTTCGTGCAGCATCATTAAACTTGCTTTTCTAAAATAAAAGTGTGACAGGTCTTACTTGAAGGGCTTCATATTTTTGAATGTTTAGTTATCGTCACACAAACGTCAAACGTCATTCTTTTTACTCAAATTTTTACTGTCAATTTCTGACATAACAGGAAAATACTGTCAAACGGGACTAGAAGATCGGTTTTTAATTACTTTTTATATAAAAGTGACCAACAAAAAAAAAAAATAGAAAATTAATAAGTTATCAGATCTCTACCTGAGTATCTTCACTCATAGCACAATCTGCATTTAATTTGCTATTGATAAAATTTAAAAGCACTCGTAGTGTAGTAGGTTAAGTTGATAAAATATAGATGCTAGATTTCTAAAACAATAAAATGTAATTATTTTGATAAGATAAAAAATGGGGACATAATTAATGTGTAAGGTGCGCCAAGTACGTCATTATAAACTATTTAAACAATACAAAATTGCAAACACAGGGTTTGCCAAAATAAATTCATAATTTTTTTTATCAACTTGACAAAAGAACGTCTAGATGGTAAATTTTATCTAATTTTAATTAAAATGGTTAAAAAAAATATAGAGTTCTATATTTCTATTAAAATGTATCCTCTTTTACTATGTATCAATTTTAAATATTGAAGATTAAATGGACTTTTGTTTTTCACTAGGTAATGCACATTCATTTTTTGTTTAACCTTTGCACATCATTAAAATATTCATGATCAATGTCCATGTCGATTTGTCAACAAAAATTATGATTTATATAAAAAAAAAGTCCTATATACGAGTACATTCAATTAAAACAAAATTGCCGACTCAATAAATAAAAAAATGCAACTATGTACCTAGCAAAGTTTCTAAACGTCTGCTGCAATTTGAATTTTATGCTGTCACGTTGTTTACAGCAGCTGTATCCAAAGTCCAAACTTAAATGTTTTGAGTTTTAAATATTTGAGTCCGTCCATTTGTGAAGCACGAATGAAACATTTTTACTGAGTCATCATGCGACGACATATAGACAACAAATTTGAATTATCGTGAATACGTAATACACTTTGTTTTTTCATGCTAATTTTTTTTATATTTCAAGTGAAAAAAACATTAAAAAAAACAATGCAGTTTTCTTTTTTGGAACACTACTATCAGGGATGGATTGGATCCGTCGAAACAAATTTTATTCATAAAATTTACTTCTCATAAAAGATGTAACCATTTTTAAGATTCTAATGAACTTTGGAAACCCAAGGGGGGAGCCTCTTCAGTAGTTAAACATAATAAATAATATACCATTGCTGGGCCTTACAGCTCGAAAAATTGACAAGGGCCTTCAACAGTGCTTGCATAAACTCTGATTATTTATTTATATTTTTTTTTTAATATTTAAAATATTTTGTTGGCTCTTTTCTTACAGTCTCGGAATGCCCTATGATTCTCAGTCCATCCCTGACTATTATGATATGTAATTTGAATAAGGGAAGTCTTAAGTAATTTAAAAAAAAACGTGAAGCTTTAAATATTCGTAATAAAATTATCTCAAATTTCCAGCAAATATCTATTCGTATATCTTATTTGTACTTTATATTATATGCCATAGTAAAAATTACCATTATAAAAAAGATTATCTTAGCTTAATAGATAATATTAAAAAGATAATAAATAAGCAAATACTTTGTGATTTTTTGTCACATGATTTTAATTTAAAAATTTGTTTAGAATTTTCTGGCTGGGAGTTTTTTTCTAATTGTTTATTTTTCAACAAATTATTAATATTTTTTAAGAGAATTTTATCTCATTACTTCAATAACTTTTCGAGGGATTTTAAGATCCTTATCGGCCGGAGATGGTTAAATACTTGTTTGATTGAGAACGTCTACAAATCAGTTTGAATCTAATATACGAGTATATAAATAACGTGTCACGTTGTTTGTCTGCGATGCGCTCTATAACTACTTAACCGATTTTAATCAAATTTTTAAACCGTGTGCAGTTTGATCCAACTTGAAATATAGTATAGCTTACATCTCAATTTATAATCGCAATATTATTTTATTGCAAATTATTTGTCTACATATTATTTGACAGTCACATTATTTATCTGTTAGCTCCAAACGATTTTAACAGATGGCGACATCTGTTGACTATTTATTTTTTAAGAATTTATAACAATGATTTTGCAGTACTTAAATGATTTAAGAGAATATTAAAGGACTAAGTTGGGTTTATGTACCATTATAAAGCCTATAAAGTGTCAATTACCTTTTGAGTAATCAAAGACATTTTTTTTTATACCTTGTTGTTTGTTTTGGTCTCGTAGAATTAAGATTTTAATCAGACGACTTAAATTTGTCATTTTCAAATTTTGTTCTTTTAACCCAATTTACGTTCTTATTAAATTAAAGCACACAGAATCCAAAAGACTTTTCTATTTATTCTATAAATTATTTTATCATTTTCAAGGTAAAAAATGATTATCTCTTCCAGCTTTGCAAATAAAAAAACATGTTAATTTATCCCAATCAAATAAATTCACGCTTTTTTTTGCATGAGACTAATTCTGTTTTTCACGTGAAAAACATTAAATCGAGCTATTCATTTTATTTGCAAGAGTGTTTTTTCAAAGTGAGAATAATTATTCAAATAATTTTATAAAAAAGAAATAAAATCTTAGGAATTAGTTACCTTTTTTGAATTATTGTTAAAGCAATATTTGCGGGAAACATTAAGTGCAAAACTTTTATTTCCGTATTGAATTCTTCTTTTTTTATCTCTTTGTTATTTGACAAGAAGTTTTGACGTTTTAATTTATGTCTTAAACAAAATAAAGTTCATGAAACTATATGACAGAAAGAAACGTCACATGATGTAAGCGCTTTCGAATCTTATCTTGAAGCGGAAGTTTGAAACTTGAAAGAATGGCACTCTATATAAAGTAACCTTGATATGATACAACTTTTTTTTTAACTTTAAACAATGATAAGGATTGTAGTTGCATACAATATGTGAAAAAACTCACAAAGAACAATGGTCATAAAATTCAAGCAGAGCTTGTAAAATCGGCATCAGTATTTATTTTTGTGAACTTATTGCAGCTGTCAAACTATATGCAATCTTATTTTTAATCATTTTTACAAGTTGTCTTACTTGAGATCAATGACGTACAACATCTGTAAGAGTTCGTTGAATACAGATACCCAAAAGTGAAGTTAACTGACAGGTACTGACAGATATATAAGTGTCAACGAGAAACAGCTGGAATATTTGTATTTATAATGATTGGTTTAGCTATTTAAATAATGGAAACCTGGATAATTATCCAAGTGTTTAAAAAAAAATCTAATAAATACGAATATTCAAATTTCACTTAACTTTTAAAATAGTAGTTACTGTGAATTGGTTTTGACAGAAATTTGCATTGTGAGGGTCCTTAAGTGGATAACTTCATTATACACAAAATACCTATACATATCAGAAGACCTCTAATTAAGCTGCTAGCTTGACTTAAATATTATTCCAGGAGAGGGAAAAAGTTATTCTTAAAAATGGTTGTCTTAAAAATAGGATAGCACTCTTAATCAGAATATTTAAATATATCGAATGAAGAACATATTTATTTGCGTACATAAATTTCACTTGTCAATCTTGTTAATTAAATTTCAACTTAAAGTCTCCAAATGAATCAATATCATGTCCAACTAAAGTGAAAAAAAAAGTAAATCAATCGATTCTTAACAAATTATGTCAATCGATTCGATACCGCCATGTACCAATCTCAAATACGAATAAAATACGAGTATAGACGCATTTCCAAGATAAATTTATTTATGGATAAATCAGGTTTAAGTCGATCAAGAGCAAAGTTTAAAAATTAAAAAAAAAAGAAAGAACTAAACATAGTCATGTCATTAGAATCCAATAAAATGAATTCAAGATCAAATTTTAACACCAAATACCTCACCTCGAACGTCTCAGTCAGCTGTAAGTGTATTCACCTCTAATTTAATTTGTTCGTATTGTCCGACTTTAAACAGAGTGCTAATTTTAAATAATTTAAAAGGTAATGGTATGTTTCTTTAGTTTGTTAACATGTTATTAATATTACTTAACAACTCTAATTTTATTTAACAACAAATTATTTTTTATTAATTGTATCTTTGAAGTAATTCTTAAATTTAGATAGTATAGAAAAAAAAAAGAATTGTGTACATTTTTGGTTTTAGGCTTCCGGCTAATATGTCAAACCTTCTCTAATTTTAAATTTTTTATAAATAATTCATAAGATATTGATTTGAATAGAATTGCAAAGAAATTTTTTTTTTCAGTTTATTTGCGAAAAAAGAAAGAATACAAAATTTAATGAATATTTATTAATCTATGACTAATAAATTATAATATTGAAAGCTGATTTAATTAAGAAGAGAAATTATAATTCTTTCACAGTGACACTTCTGTTTAAAGAATCGCATTAACGGTTATTGGTTTTGAATTTTTTTAAAGGAATAAAGTCTGAGAAACGTTAATCGTTGATACGAGTATCTTGCTAAAAATAAGAGAGAAAGGTTCTTTAAATGGTTATTACATACATTTTAAATGGTTTTAATTTATCTCGAACTTAACTTGACTCAAGTCTCAAAATGGTGCAATTCAAGGAGTCCATCTCTTTTGGAAAATGAGAGATTAGGGTTTGTGAAGTTTTTAAAACAATTCATACTCAAAGGTTGTTTAGATTTTACATTAGATAATATTTGGCAACAAAAATAATTTATGTAATACAATACAATTGTCATATAAATTCAAATTATACAAGAGGTCGTAATTGTAATTAATTGTATTGACACAAATTGCATTGCATTGCTATAAGGAAGAGCTCATTTTAAAATGAAGAACCATATTGTACATATCAACATGATATCAACAAGTGATTCGTTATATCAATTACCTAAGTGAAGTCTTTTTTTTAATAAAAAGACAAAGGAAATTTCTTTAATATATTTCTTCAATAATTTCAATATGCATTTTTATGAGCCATGCATACTTTAAAAAATTGTATTTTTGATTTGATTGAATGTTTGCAGAGACAATGTTGACACTTTTATTTTTGTTGCATCAGAAATTTAGTTCAATTCAGAATTGAAATTGATTTACTTTTTCTAATAAAATATAAAATAATGGGATTTATCTTCCTAGATATCTTTCTAAAGATCTACTTTTTTTTTCTCAAAGCAAAAGTAAATTTTTCAAAACAAAGAAATTAAATTCAAGTTTTTTAAAGAAATGAGATGAAATTCTAAAGCTTTGGTCTGACAAACCAGATTGTAGAAAAAATAGAAATTTCAAAATTCCTAAGTAGAAAATAACTTTGAAAAGATAAGCAGGAATACTCATAACAGAGCACCCTCCCTCCGCCAGCGCCTATGGCTACTTAATACTAAAAATACAAGTTAAGCAAACAAAAAATAACACTGAGACCTATTTGTTCAAATAATGTATAATCGAATAAAAGTACGCATACGCTCCAGTGTACCATTTTTGTTCAGTGTTAGTTTAACTAGAATTTGGTTCGTACATTTTAATCATATCGAATTTTTTTTCGATTGTTTTAAGGGTATAGAATTGTATATTATTTTGCCTGTTAAAAAGTAAGTATTTTACAAGAAAAACTAACAAAAGTGATTTTGATTTTTTTTGAAATTTTAGAGTATTCGAAAAAATATTAACTGTGTGCTTAACGATAGGTTTTTAAAGCAGAAGCTCTAAACTGATTTTTTGTACCGAAATACGATTTTTTCAAACAAAACCAAAATTTGTCCTATCGAAAAATTAAAAAGAAGTGTTTGCATAAATAAAATACTAAATCTAACTTTGTGTTTTTATTAATGTATTCAAAATGTATGGTGATATCTTAATTATCTTAGAGAATACGGAAATTTAGATATTATGTTAATTTGTACCTTTCTAAATATATGTATGTAAACAGGCGCCTGTATTTGTATGTAATAAAAATTTCAAAACTCAATAAATTCCTCATTTAACCATAAAATCGACCATAAAATAAATACTTTTTTTCAATTTATTTAAATGTTTCTTTTTTATATTAAATATGTATTTATAACAGCGAGCGGTTACTATGGACAGTTTTTTTTTTTTAATTTTTTATTTTCTTTTTTTTATGGTTCATTGATCGCAAAAGACCGCTCACCGACTACAACCGACCAACGGCGACGGTTTCTTTTTTCTCTCATCGCCTACCACAACTACTCGTATACCTATTCTGATTATCCAATGTCATATTCACGATCACAGATCAGGTTTATGCCATCTTCTTTGAATCCAATTAGCCATTATAAAACCAACTAACCATCGAACTAACCGACCAACCTGCCGACTTTGTATAAATTTATTTCAAACACACGACTCGATATCTGACTAACCTTTCAGAATTCACTTCCGCCTATGATGTCTCATGTGTAACCATCGTTCCAGCTGCCTAGATCAAGGCTATGCATCAGGTCAATGATTATATCGCGGCGAACAAAAAATATAATGGAAAAAAAAAGACACAAAAGAAAGACCAATAGCCGGCACCGATAAAACACAGCTGTCAAATAACCATGAGGTATATTCAAAAAAAAAGAAGGAAAAAATGACAGTTGGTGGAATAACAAATTAATACCGGATCCGGATTCATTCTGTCAAAAAAAGAAAAACTGTGCTTAGGTTGAATACATAAAGAGAAATATGTAATATTATAATAAAATTGAAAGAGTGTTAATGTTTTCTTCGTTGTCAATCGCAGCTTTCATTTGATTACTTTACTTATAAAATTTCCCATTGACACTGACTCCATGCGGTTTAGTCAATTTTTTTAAACATCTGTTTATTTTAGCCTACGTCAGTTGTAGACTCTAAGAAAATAATTAAAACAATAAAAAAATCTTAAATCAACATAATTGACATATGTATGTTTGTGTGCATATAGATAAACAACATATGGTATTGAAAATTAAAAACAAAAACAAAAAAAAAATTATACTGAAGAAAAAACAAAAACCAACAACCTGATAAGTCTTCCGTGAGACATTGTTATTAAATTTATAATAATTTTTTTGTTTGTTTCTTAAAATTCTTCATTACTCGCCAACTCACTGCTTCAACTTAATCTAAAAAAAATTATTTCCTGCTCTCGAGTCTCAACTTCAAGTCTAAAGTCAAAGAATCGTCAAAAACAAAATCTCCAAAAATTCAAACATTTGCCTGGCGCTGCTGTTGGCCTAAAAACCTAATTAAGTATCATTTCCCTTTGACTCAAACAGAAAGCTTCGATCAGCAAAAAGAATAAAATAAAAACAAAAAAAATTATAAACATTTCCCAAAATTAGTTGAAAACAAATTTACACCAAAACAGAAAAACCAAATTTCGTAACATAAGTTAGGGTAGCTTCAACTCAGTATTTCAAGTCTAAACCTCAAACTCAAGTCTCAACTGTCAGACTTTTTAGCCCGCATTTTAAATTTCAAGATCAAGTACAACTTTTTTCAGCATGCATATGGAAATAATTTAAGCTTTCAAGGTATCAGGGTGATTTGATAGTAGTGAGTTAATTCATTTTTTTTTTGTATTTTGTTATAAGTTTTGATTGCTTTGGTGTACAATAATATAATTAGACTACGCACATAATTAAATATTTCAATTTATGGCGTTATTCTTTTATTTAACTTTGAATAAAACAAAAAGATGTGGAAAATTTTTGAAACAATATAAAACCCCTTATCAGAAAGAGTGTTTTTTTTAGTTTTTATTTTCATTTGCACTTTTTAATTGAATCATAACAATTTGTAAACGTTTAAATAAAAAACGACACTAAAATGTTAAATTGTCTTTTGTTTAAGATATTGAATTAATTGTATTTGTTTGAATAGTTAAATAATAATATCTTTTGAAACCATAAAGTTAAGCAAAGAGTGCACGACAGTTAATTAGTTTAGCAAACATTCTGTGACGATTTTCTAAATACATAGAAATTTGCACAACTAATTAACGGCTTTATAACGATAGATTTTATTACTAAGCAGTTAAATTAAAGTGTCAAAAACTCATTCAACTGATTTTTGTAAAGACATAGAAAATACTTTATGAAAAAATCAAAACTATTGAATGATTTTTTAAATTGATTTTAAGTTAGAGAAATAAACATAAGAAACATAGACTTAGAGATCGAAAATAACAAATATATACATATTTAAATGACTGTTATGAATAAAATATTGAAAATATGTAACAACAGAAAATTTAATTTGATGGGGTGAATTTTTAAGTTAGTAAAGAACCTAAAACTATAAAAAATATTGCACGACAAATTTAAAATTTTCACAATTAATAATTAACAACAAATTTATTACTCAGTATATTGTTTGTTTAATAACATAGAAAGCATTTCTTGAACACACATTTAGACCAAGGATATTAGTTCCTTACTCAGATTTATGTAATTAATTTCAAATATGAAGCTTCACTTCACAAACTTTTTCTTTCTTTTTCCGTACAAAAAGTAGTTAGTATAGTCGTTGCACTTCTTTTCAAGCCAACTTTCCAAAAAACTGTAATGCAATGTTTTGACATCTGATCAAAGAGCTCTGAACAGAGTCCGAGCACATCGAGCATGCTTAGAACATCCTCTGAACACGCTCTGAACAAATTTCAACTCAGTCTGCTCAGTTATTTTATTCTGAGCTCATAGAGCGCGCTCTGAACAAGCTCAGAATATGTTCAGAACGAAAAAAGAAACACAAATTTGATGCTCTGAAAGTTCACAGCTAAAAAAGAAACACAATTTTTTGTTTGACAGTTCAGGCTCTGCTATAAACTACAAAACAAAAACGCATAATAATGATTCAAAATTGTAAGTTGGTTTTGACGTCCAATGTCAATTGAGTGCATCCAGTAGTGAACATCCGATCGAGTATTGGGAAAAAGCAATATTTAAATCACAATGACAAAAATCTCAAATGATTTCTTACATACAACTTAAACATTTCCGATATACGATTTCTAAAACAAATTGGTATGTGTGTGATAAGAAATGATAAAGTTCAATTTGACAGTTAAGAGAGTGTTTTCTAGTTGAAGGGTTTAAACGGTTAAATTGCTGGAAATTGAATGTTAGCACAATTGTCCCGAATGTATGTTTAAAGTTTCACCAATATCATGTGAATAATGTAGACATATAATTCCAAATGCATACACTTTAGAATTTTGAAGTTTCTTCCACTAGTCTGGAAGGATCCAGCACGTTAACAGCCAATGAAAACACTGAAGCAGTGAAGAAAGAAAAATTGTTTCGGAAAATCATCGAATCACTAAAAAAGCGTCTGCCTATCGCCGATGTCTCTTATTGTATTCTTGGATCTGATGCGTCTGACAGCAATATGTTTCAAAATTCCTGAATTTGGCCAAAACAAACCATAATCATTCTCCCTGTTCCCAAGGTAAAAGAGACATATGAAAATGAAAAGTGCTGCGATTTGTAAGCTCAAGTACATATCAAAAGCTGTATGTTAGAAGAACACTGTCATAGGTGTAAATATTACTCCCCCTTCCCCCTCTAAAATTTAAACCTAAAAAACACCTTTTACAAAAATTCTTAAATCAATTACATCATAAATACCGTTAACTCTCGCTTTCAAAACAAACAAACAAAAAAAAAAAAACACCAGAAACTAATAAGAAACACACAGACGATCGATAACATAATAAATGCAAAGTATACTTGTACTCGTATATGTATTTGTATTGTGTACCTAATCTCTATAAAAAATGAACTTTTATTTAGTATTTGTGTTTGACTTACTTATTTTTTATTATTATTATTGTTTTGTTTTGTTGTTGTTGTTAATTTATGTTGTTCGGACGATGCGATGTTTTTCTTTTTAATTTCTTTGAAATTCCAATGCAACACGAACACCAGAACCGATAGCAATTTGTAAACACAGTTTGATCGCAGTGAGGTCTTATCTCATTAAAGTCGAATGCAAAAATAGATTTTTTTTTCTTAAGTCTTTATCGATAGCGAGCTACATTCATACATACATATGTATATTAAAAACAAATAGCTACGGAACATTAAAACAAATCTTCAGAGCTGCAGCAAAACTAGGTGAATGGCCCCAAGATCTTTTTGCTAATGTACCTCTATACGCAATTGATGCGTTTCTTTTTTTTTTCAAATGAATCTTATTACAAATATCTGCTGGGGATCACTTTTTTTCTAAAATTTCATTGAATACATTTTTTTCTTTGAAATCAATTAAATTAACGCGTAATGATTTATTGAGAGTTGTAAAGCTGGTAAATAATTGATATTGATAGATCACACTTACAATTTAGAATGTTTTTTACTTTTTTTCAAATTTTATATTCAATCGAGATCAGAGATCATGAATCTCAATTATTTATTTTCAAAAACAATTCACTATTTTCAAATTTCTTATTGATTTCACTTTTTATGGTAAAACTATAGTAACCGAGATTTATTTAACCGTCTTCGAATTGGAATAAAATTAAAAAAAAGAGCGTAACAATATTCTAAAATATTTGTGTGTTACATTCAACGCGGACAGATCTAAACTGAAGAATTGAAATGAATTTAAAGAAGCCGCAGCAGCAGCGCACGTTCAATTCTACATACAATAATTTTGTGTAGCTCTACATAACTACGAGTAGGTATGTATGTATATACCAGAGACCAGACCCAACCTATGCATAGTTTTCTGCCTCTTTAGCTCTAGCTGCTAGCTAGCTAGTTAGCTAACTGGTGGTTATTTTTTTCACACAAAGAAGATACTCGTAAAATATACAAACAAACAAGATCGCTCTTAGGTGAAGCGACAAAATCCAAAAATAAAAAAAATGCTAAATTCTAATGGGACGTCTCGTCTTGTCGTGTACCTTTAGTTCGCACAGTGGGACCAAACTACTTTTTTTGCCAAAGATGTAGAAATAGTTTTTTTTGTCTTGTGATCAATTTATAATAAAGCTTCAAAATGTTTTTGATGTAGAGAAGGGTTGTTAGAACTGTCATAAAATGGCAGATCGAAGTCAATTACTGATCTAATCAGTTTGAGAATTTTTGTATGAAAAAGTGTTTTTGATTTTAAAACAAAAATAATTTTTGACATGTGTCACATATTGATTTTTTAAGCGACGAAATATGTAAAAGGTTATTTAATGTGGACTTTTGAACATCTGTCAAATTGTTGGCGATTTATTTAGACTGTCTTGCTTTATCACCACAGATGGAAAAAACGTTAAACAAAAAGTACAAATAAAACACTATTTTAAATTTAAATGGACATTTCTGTTCGAGGAACATTCCACTCGTTATAATCGTCCTAATCGTAGTTTAATCTATGAACTTGGGTCCATCCATTTATCTTTGAAATACAAGATCAGCAGACACTCATTTCTGCATAGACGGGTATATCAAAAACCATAATTTTTGAAATTG
This sequence comes from Scaeva pyrastri, assembly GCA_905146935.1. Taxonomy (NCBI): domain Eukaryota; kingdom Metazoa; phylum Arthropoda; class Insecta; order Diptera; family Syrphidae; genus Scaeva; species Scaeva pyrastri. The sequence goes on along the minus strand of LR989929.1, from coordinate 12,431,434 downwards.
TAACGATACTAATCCACTAAGACTTAAAATAAAAAAATAAAATTAATATTTTTCCCAATCCGAAACCTTACTGAAAGACCGCACTGTGCAATGCATTCTACCCCCATGTGATTCCGTCTTCTTTTTTTTTTTCTTCTTTTGATGTGTTCTGTTTTTCGGGTCTTCTTTTTTAATAAGTTTCTCAATGATTACAGTCATTGCGTCGCCATATCGATCATATGTTAATAATTATTGTTTAGATTTTTTTTATACTAACATTTCTTTTTTAACTGCATTAATAAATCAACTGGAATAACATTTATCTCAAGTTTAATTCGTATTTACAAGCTAAATAGACATAAGACTGCAGTTTTCTTAAGAGTTAAGGAACAAAAAAAAAAAGTATTTATTGCAATTTTCCGCTGACGTTTATTATGTCACGTTTCACGTAGCTTGTGAAAAGTAGGTTAGATACATTCTATAGCTATACGTCATTTTGTTTTGACGAAAGTGCAATTAAAATGTGTTATGGAAATTATCTAAAAATAGTAATTAGTTTTGCTAAGTAATTTTTAATAATGTTCGCATTAAGTTCCCACGCAAAAAAATACAAAGCTTCGAAAATGATATTATTGAAAGTGTGAAATTGCTTAAAGATTTGTTTCTCACGTTTTATTTTTTGTCAAGTTCTAAATTCTAATTTATAATGAAACAAAATTAGAAAAAATAGGCAATCCTTTCGCAACTTCTCTGGAGATAGTACTAAAAAATGTTCACCAATTTCAAAAGATGAAATCTAAAATTCAAATAAAAATTTCATCATTACTTATGTACATTATTAACATTTTTATAGTATCCAAAATAAATGCCTAAAAAATTCATAGAAATACCAAATAAATAAATCACATATTCTATAACCCAAATATCAAACAAATCACTTTCTTTATTTATTATTCTTTGTTCTCATTGTTTAAATAAATCAGCTTGATAAATATTTTTTGTTATGGGAATTCTAACTAGTAATTTTATTTGTAGGTATGTATTGTATATCATTTGAAATAGGTCACTAAGTACAATGAGAAAATCAGAAAGATAGATAAACAATTGTATGACAGAAACAATTAATTGTTAATTGGTACACCTACAAAACATAATGAAGAAAAAATATAGTTGAAGCAGTTTCGGCTAAAATTTAACAGACAAATGAAATTTTAGGAACGAAGTTTTTGGTTTTCTCCTTTTTTTACCAGATATTTAGAATTTAATCACAACAAACAGATTTTTGTTTTATGAGTTTTTATATTTTGTCACTGATTCATATTTTTTAGCCACTTCTGAATTAAAAATTGTCTTTTTTATACCTTAATGTTGAAACTATCTACAAGTCAAATAAGGTATTTGTAATATCTTTGCAAGAGGTTAAATAATAAGTAACTTTTTTAATTTTAATATTGCATAAGAAGCCATTAAGTTTTATTTTAAATGTGTTTTTTTTCTAATAAAAGATGTTTTAAACAGTTTAACCATCAGGGAAAAAACTTACAGCACTTATGAGTCTTGAAAATAGTCTCAAAACGAAATTCTCTAGAGTTATCTTTTTTTTTTGTGTTTTACAGCTGATAACAAAATATTATTAAAAAGCTTTAAAAATTGTTTTAATTAAAACTGACTAAAAGGGGGTGTTACCTTTTATCTTTATTATTACAATGCCATTCTATTAACTTTTTTTGATCACGTTGATATTTGTGGACATATTGTAAGTTAATTAATTAATAAGACAATTTTATTTGCATCAATTTGTGATCAAGTTTAGAAGACATTCTTGTCTAAGAATAGTGAAAGTTCCCTTTCTGAATTAACATATTATCTTTTCACTTTCTAACACTTAATTTAAATTAAAAATATATATTCTTTTTATTGTTTTTGTATTCATCTTCAAGTAAAGCAGTAAAATTGAATTTACAATAAATAATTTATTAAACAAAATTAAGTAAAAAAGTGTGCGTCGGCCGGGAATCGAACCCGGATCAACTGCTTGGAAGGCAACTATGCTAACCATTACACCACCGACGCAACTGACAAAATGGTTTCAAAAGCTAGTAAAAAGCTTTTTCTGTCCCTATGTCCTTATGTCTCTATGTGTGCTTAAATCTTTAAAACTACGCAACGGATTTTGATGCGTTTTTTGTTTAATAGATAGAATGATGGAAGAGGAAAGTTTATATGTATAACTTGATAACTAGATAATGTTTTTTCAATCAAAAAATTATGTTTTTAAATCTCATTCTAGACTGCTTTTCATTCCATATTCAGTTACTTCTAAAAGTATTATACGATAAGTTGAGGTTTTCAATATCTATGTATGTAGTATACTTTAAGGTGGCGCAATTATTGTTTATTATATAAATTAACTTTTAATATGTATAGTATACTTCAAGGAAAAGACGAACTTCAAATCAATGCAATTCAAATAAATATTATTATAGATACACTTTTTTTGTTAGTTCCGAGAGTAATGAAAATTTTGATTGGTTTGTGAAATATCGGACAATCTAACAGCTAGTCGAGACAAAGTTCACCGGGTCCTCCAGTGAACTCGAATTTGATAGAGAAATAATGAACATTGAAAAATAATTTATGAAATAAAATGAAATTATGTACATATGTATATGAAACGAAATGAAATGGGATGAAGCAAGACGATATAAAATGAAATGACATGATATGAAAAATAAAATAAAATGAGATGAAATGAAATGAGATATAAAATGAGATGAAATGAGATCTAATAAGATGAAAGGTAAATGAGATGAAAACAAGTAAAATAAACCAATTTTTTTAACAAATCCAAAACTAACCATAGAAAATTTTCATATTTATTAAAAGTTAAAACACAAATGAAAAAGAAACTCATGAAATTTCACTTAAGCACCATCAATTGTCATGTAAATTAAAGAAGACGTTTTTCTACGTCAAAAACAACAAAAAATTTTTATCAAACATCACAGATTAATTGTTAAACCTTCTTCAAACATTGAATCTTCAAAGTCATACCTTTATAAGATAACACAAAATTATCTGCTTAACTTGTAATGGTTAGCTTTTTAATAAATCATTTTAATCCGCTAAAATATAACTCTTTGAAAACAAAATGACGAAAGTAATTATTCTAATAAAATTATAAGTAGCTTAGCAAATTGAGTTCAAGTTGAAACAACTGTGATTGTAATGGAAAATATATTAAATAAATGGTAAACCAAACGCTGTTTTTATTGAAAACAAAAACAAACTTTCATCGTTAAATATTGTTGAAAAGATTATTTTGTTTTGATGTTTTTATTAATTTTTTTGAATATTTAACTCTAGTAGCAATTTGAAAATGTATTTCTACTTCAATTTTGACAAGTTGCGTCGGTGGTGTAATGGTTAGCATAGTTGCCTTCCAAGCAGTTGATCCGGGTTCGATTCCCGGCCGACGCACATTTTTTGATAAATTTCGATTTTTCTTTCACTACGTTGCTTGTTAAAATTTTCTTACTTTTCTTGTCACACTTAAAGAAATACCATATCCCAATTAAATAATCGAAAGAGAAGTACGGCTTTAAAAGCCTCTGGTAATTTAATAACATTCTTTTAAAATTTGAAAATTTTAAGAAAAAAAGCAAACATACGCCTTAGTGTACAAAACATAATTTTTGTTTTTTCTTTCTAATTCATGTTATTTTGTATGCCTAAGATAAAACATCTATCAACAGTCAAAATTCAAAAGTCCCTGTCGAATTACTTTCAATTTTTTTAGCAGATGATTTTCGTAACGACACTTTGATCTATATAATGTTTCGAAAAATCGTTAAGAACTGACAAGCTCAGTTACTATCTAATAGTAAACATTCTGCTTTTTGTTAAATAAAGAAAAATCTATAACTTTGGTGGACTTAGGAAAACCTTCTACTCCATCAAAAACAAAAATTGTTGTCATTTAGTAAAAATTTTTAAACTTTATGAGTAAATCAATCTTTTTTTAATGTACCTCAAAACCAGTCATGAATAGGTAGGTATAAAGTATTGGAATCAAAAAATACAAAAAAATTGCACGTTTTTCCATTTTTATTGAAATAAATAAAAAAGAACATCACCACTCCATAAAATAACATGTTGCTTATGGAAGTTATTTCTTATATTTTAATAATAATTTTACATATTTTTGTTGTTTCTATGTTTTTTTGTTTTGTTTTTTAAGTTTGTCTGTACGTTCATCATTATTTTTAAATTTTAAAGTTTATTTTATTCTATTTCTTTTTATAATTTTTTTTTTTTGTTTTGTTTTCGATTTTACAAAAAAGCAACACAACGAATTAGTCATCTCATTCGAATACGGTGGGAAATTATCTTCACTTCAAATACAAACAAAAATGAAAATCACAGAAAAATAAATCATTCAAAATTATTTAAAAAAGTTTTCTATTTCGAATAAAATTAAGTAAAAAAATATAGTATGTATGGCTTTAAAATAATTATATATTTATAATATTAGTTTAAGTTATTAGTTTTTGTTTTTTTTTTTTGTTTTTTGTTGTTGTTTTGTTTTTGTTTTTAGTATTATACTCCATTAATCTCCTTTTTGTTTACATTCTCCTCTCTGACACAGGAAATCACATTTAGATATGTTGACATTTAATTAACAGTAAAATTATTTAATTTCATTTTTTCTTCTTCGAGATTTAAGTTAAGTTATTTTGACTGTGGTTAACATTCACCTATAAGAACAGTTTGTATTTTAACTTAAGTAAGTTTTCAAGGATAAACAACATATAACAATCAATCAGAGTTGAGAATAACTGTTTTTGATTTAGTTTATTTTTTAACAAGGTTCTATAATACCCCTTTGCCCGTTTTTTTTTTTGACAGCTTGTTTTTTTGTTTTAAATAAAAACTAATGTAAAAAAAAATAAATTAAAAAATATATTAAAATAAACAATGGCAGTTGCTTATGTAGGATTATACGTCAACATTTATAATTTTTACGTTTACTTAATGTTATTTTGTTAATTTAATTTTTTTTTGTTAATATTGTATTTTTGTATCTAATATTTTGTATATTTCCATCATTTATTTATTTATTTATTTATACCTATTCATCAATTGTCAACAAAGTAAAAACCTAAAAAAGTTTTTAAAACTTAAGACTTTTGCATGCAAAATTTACTTATAACATAAATATTTGTTTTTTATTTATTTATAAAATATTGAAACAAAAAAAATATTTTGTAATAGTATATATCTATTTTAAATATATTTATATAAAAAAATGTGTTTGTGTGTGTGTGGGTGTGTGTTTAGCGTTTCACTCCGAATAAATTCGGAATTGATTTGATTTTCTTTCGGGAACAATTTAAATAGTCTTTGTACATATCGGAACGTAAGTATCTTGAATATGAGTCACTCTTCATTAGATGATAAACATGGGATGCAGCCACATCAAAACACCAACGATTAGGACCCTGTGGAGAGTTGACAGCTTCACGGGCCAACTCTACTGATTTTGAGTCAACATTTACCGGACACGGAGCATCGGGGGCTAGAAATTCTATCCAAATTTTATTTATTGCTTCTTTGATTTCAGACTGTGGTAGTGCCTTCATTTCTTGTACGGATTCCCAAAATCTTATTTAAAAAAAATATAATAATCATTTTGAAATAAGGTTAAGTATAATAAAATACAACTTACTTTAAATTTTCTCCCGAATATTCTTTTTCGAGAAATTTTGTAAATTGTTCTCGACCAATTGGATCGTTCAGGAGTTCACGTAAACTAAATGCCCAACGTTTGACACGTCGAAGTGGGACTTCTTTCCTGAAATGTTAAAAAGAATGATGATGCTTTAAGCAATTTTGAATAATCGCAAAATTTAACATTTTGCAGTTGAGAATTTTATTGTTTCTTGAAAATGAAAGCATTTTTTGAATAAACATAAAGTCTTTCACTGAATGTTTTTTAATGCAATTTGAAGTTGATGGGATGGTTCATGAATTTATTAATATTAGGAAGAACAAATGAAACCTTCGTTTTAGAACTTTTTAGAAAGGTATGGGGAAAAGTTAATCGGTTCATAGTCATCTCTTTTCGCTGAAATTTTTGACTTTTCATAAGATTTCTAAAGTTACAGAATCTACAGAAACTCTAAAATGATTAATTTCGAATAAATTCAGTTTCCAAAAAAATAGTTTCGTTCAGTTTTGTTTTTAAAATTCTTAGGGTTTCAGAACGCACCCAATTCTAATTTAACTGTCATTTTTTGATAAAGTAGTAACGGAAAGATTAAAATTAACACATTAACACTCAAATGATAAATTGAATTAAAAAAGTTAAATTAAATTACGAGTATGAACTCACGTGAATTTTTCAGCCTCCCAAATTTCAGCATTATCCGTTTGCCATGGATTTGGCAACTCTGTTATGAAATAATCAAATTCGTTATATTGTTCGTAGTAAGAAACTAATCTAAAATTTTATCAAAAAAGAAAAGAAAAAAATTATTAACATTAATCAATTATTTATATTCAAAGTCCAAGTTCAAATACAACATAATGTATGTCAACTTACGATTCAGCAGCTTTTGATACTTTGATTGTGCGTCTTTCGAGCTTTTGCCTTCGCAGTGCAATTATCCGACTAAATTGCTCTACAGGATTTTTAGCTAATGATGCACCAGCTGACCCAGTACCATGACTAGAGCCACCACGACGATAAGCTTTCTTAATATCTATTTCGGTGGTATTCACACATCCAGGCATTGGACGATGGACATCCCAGAAGGCGCGCTCTTGTGAATCCAAGACTTTGCGTTCAAGTTTGTCACGTTTTTTGGCTACTTTACTTTGTGATTCCGCCTTAAATTAAATACACCCACATTTTATTTTTTTTTAATTTAATTTTATGTAAAATTATTTTTTTGACATTTTTTACCTGCATAAAAATGAATTCCCATTTTCTAGAAAACATCTTTTGAAGTTTTGCTAAATTTTCAGCCTCATAGTCGGCCAATTCAAGGCGTGTTTTGTTTTGCATTGTGCGTTTGCAAAGATAAACAGCATAATCTGTGTTTTCGGGTTCCCAGCAATTTGATGGCCAAAAATAAGGTGTTTGAAATCTTTAAAAATAATATAAAAAAAAGATTGAAATGATTAAAGCTTTAAGTTTAAGTTTTGAAAGAGTTTTAAAGTCCGTCAAAATAAATCTTCCTACTTAAATAGAAAGTTGTTTAAGAATACATTTTTATACTTGAATACAAATTTTGTAATTCGTAAAATTGTATATTTATTTATTTTAAGTTTGAAAAGTTATCTTTTTTAATAATATTGCCAGTCTTCAGCTGATCGAAAGATTACTTGTAACACTTGAAATTAGATTAAAAGGTTCCATTTTAAAATTAGGAATTTTTATTTTCGATGTTCTTCAGCTACTTTAAGTCTATAGAAACGAAGTTTTAACAACAAGAAAGCTTTTGAAAAGCTTCAAATTTTGATTCTTAATTTCTGATATTAAAGTTTCTTATGATATAAAATGTTCATTTAGATTTGTGAAACAAAGTTCAAGAATCAAAAGTAATCCAAATATCAAAAACTAAAAATGGAATCTCAAAACTTTGACAGTTGAAATCGGCCATCTTGTAATTGGAATTCAACTGCCAATCCTTTAAATTCTTCCTTCTTGTACTTAAACATATCTGTATAAGAAAAGCTGTCAAATTTTGCTACAAAGAAACGTCATATTCTGATCTTGTGTGAGAAGCAGGTTTACGTATTATCAAAAAATTGAAAGATCACGTTAAACTTGGAAGTTAATTCACATTATTTTGTAATTTTAAAAATGTTTTTTTCCAACCGATGAAATCTGAATATCATTGGTTCTGGTCTTGGCTTTTAATAACACATAAAAGTAGGCAAATACAATAAACACCAAATGTGTTCGTTGTCTACTTTGGAGATTAACCAAGTTTAATAGTGGATCACCTAAATGTATGCACTAATTTTATATTCGTATAATAATGACAGTTTAATTATTTTAGAAAAATATTAATTTAAAATTATCTTTATACCTGTAAAATGTTCCATCATTCTTCACAGTCAATGCATGGTCATCAATAGGAAATATATAACCATGTGATGCCAATAGATGTGCAAAATGCAATCCCTCCGTAACGTCTTCAACATCGAAATTCTTTAAAATCCACGCCACCAGATCCGCCCCAGAAAACACCGATGGAACTTTGCTCATAAACGCCTTCACTGTTCGTACAGCAACACCAGTTGATTCAGCTTGCATCTTTTCAATAATGGATTCCATCTGTAGCACACATAATTAGGTGTATGTTAAGTAAAATCATAGACAACAGGAAAAAATAAAGAAAAATGAAACACTTTTCCCTCACATAACCCCCCTCGAATTACTTTGTTATAAGGGTCGTTCAAAAAAAATGAAAAAAAAAAACGCAGAAGGAAAAGTGGAGCATTTTTCATGTAGTAGGTACTCGTATTTACTTTTTTGTAGACCAAAATATTTGGAGCATCCTCGTTCCGTTTGTTTAAAGAACTTTTATTAAGAACACTACAACTACTGCTACTTGCAGCTCCTGTTCCTGCTCCAGTTCCAGCTCCGGCGCCAGGTACAGCTACAATCCCAGATCCACTTCCAGTTCCGGCGGCAGCAGCAGCTCCAACTCCAACTCCTGTTCCAGCTCCAGCTTCGGCTGCTCCTCCAGAACACGTTGCTATTGTAGTCGTCGTGTGAGCCGAGCATGATGCTGCCTTCGATTGTGTTGTATGACTCTTATCCAGCTCGGAGGTCATTGTTACCATGTTTTTCTATTAAAATTAATGTATCCACCCCTCCTATCGCGCACACTTTTCCACTTCTTTTTATCAAAAAAAAAAAACCAACGAACCAAAAAAAAACTTGATAAATTTATATCAACTCAAGGATATTTTATACCCTTCGATCCTCTAATCAGACATTTTGTCCATATTCGATTATAAGTTTTATAAATTCAATCCAATGCGGGGACACGAGTTCCAATTAAGAACCAAAAAAAAAAAAGTGTGAAACAGCAAAAGAACGATTCCAGAAAAGTACGAAAATAATATGGAGGTTGTGTGTCCTGTCCTGTCCCGTCCCGTCTACGTCTTTCACTGTGGCAAAAGGAATTTTTCTTTCCGATTCCTTGGCTACTCCGCGAGTTGTTTTGGAATTTGGGGTTTTTGAGATTCGAGAGAATTTATTTATTTATATTTCTATTTTTTGTTTCAAATTTATGTTAAAGAAATAAAACTAAATAAGAAAACAGGAACCGAAAGGCAAACACACACAGTTAGTTTTTTTTTTTTTAATTCGAAGAGAAAACAAATATATCCTTTTATCGTGCCTCAAGTTCAGCGAAACGTCTAAAATGTCAACCAGGCTTCCGCCATATCGAGAGGGGAGTTGTATGATTTCGCCGAGTTTTTGAACATGAATCGATTATTAGGCAAGGAAGGATGTTTTTTGAATTGGAATCATTTTTCCTTTTGTCCTTTGGAGTGATGGAGTTTGCGCATTGGCCAGGACAACACACAGAATCTACTGGTACTCTTCGGACTTGTGTTTTTCCTTTCCTTTATTTTTTCAATTTGGAAGGATATTCTTTTTTATTTTGTTAACATTGTACACGTTTTTTTTTTTTTTTTCTTTTTTTTTTGTGCTCTTGGTTAAGTCAAAGTGGACTTCCTTCAGTCGGCCTAGGTCAAAAATAGTAGACTGCTTAATGGACGAGAAGGATGTTTCCTTGTTTCTTGTTTTTTTTTTTTGGTTATTTGAAGATGTATACTCTTATGATGGCTTATGGAGGAAGAAGGTAAATAATGGATGTGTGGCTGGAGGGTTACACCGATGATGATGGCGGGAACTTAAAATAGTTAACAGTAGGCTTTGAATGTATTCGAACCAATAAAAACAAAAAAATATATATTTTATTAAAAGTGGATTTAATTTGTTAATTTTTACTTTAATAATAGAAAATAATATTTAATGTTATATTTTAATTTTCATTAAATGTTGAATTGTTTAAATTTAAAAGTAATTCAAATCGCATTTCAGGTTTTTACCAAAAATTATTCATTTCATAAAAAAATCACTGGAGTTTTTTTTCTTGTTCAAAGTTATAGGTTTGATCTCTGAATTTTTGCCACATAACTCATAAGATTTTCAAGAACAAGAATATAATTATGCCATCAGGGTGGAGATACAGACAGCGTGAGTACGTTTTTATTTTGTTTAATTCTCAAGTCGATATTTTTATGACCGAAGATAATTCATTATCTACATTATAAAAAAGATAAAAATGTCTGGAATTCTTGACGGGTTTGAATTTTAATTTAAAATTTACGGGAATAAAATTAAAATTTGGCAAACAAAAAATTCTTGTATTTTGTGTCATTTAGAACAGTAGGTAGTTTCGATGCAAAAATGTCTGCTTCTGTCAACTTTCAAGAAGAGAATTGTTTTCCAAGTTAGCAACTCGAGTTTTAGAACGAAAAAGTCACTGAACAGATTAAAGACATTTTGACATATTGGGCGCGAATTTCTTTGGCTTTATAGGTGCCCAATTTTATTACTAATTAGCTGCCATTTTTTCACAAGTATTTTCTAATGTATTATTTTATTGATGAATTCCAATAGGTGGCGCAATAATCTAGGAAATGACTTTCATTTTTACAAATGTCAATGTTTGACAGTTGAAAAGTAAAAACCATCAAAATAATTGTTTTGTTGTGCACATATTGGATGGGTTCTAATCTATAAGTTTGGCATTTCTGGAAAATCACTTTGGAACTACAAATCAACACCGTTAATCTAGTTTCCAAGTCCGTACCTGATAGCATCTAGAGGGCGCAGCCTTTAAGGGCATCTATCTGTGAAACTCTTCCATTTCTTTAATATGACAATGAAGAACGATAAAGATTGTTGCTTTATTAAGTCGGAGAAGACCTTACTAAAGCCTTTTATCTTACCCGGGTTCTAGGGCATGGACTTATAAGAGATGTCCAACAGGTTGCAAAACGGAAACATTCGGTCAAATTCTGCAGGTTTCCTGGGGAGTCAATATTTCCATCTGTTAATTTAACAATGACGACTTAACATAAAAAAGGATGTCTGCTCTCAAGAATATGGAATATCATCATAAGTTGTCTTAAGTGATAACTTCGAAGGTCGTAATGATTTATTTCATCCTAACCTGGAGTCTAGATTCTTTTCACTCAAAATTGGTAATAAACGGACGGTCAATACAAAAAAATAATAAAATGAAAAAACCTAAATGCCAAATGTAAATGTATTTATTATTTTATAATTTTACCGCATCTGTTAAAATACAATAAAAATGATGTGATTTTGAACAATGTCTTTGCAATCTTCTCAATTTCTTCACCACTGATGAAATTGTCAGAAAAATCACTTATGACATTGTACTTTAGAAATTTTATTTCTCAGACAAACTTATTAACTTTTGACATGAATATTTCTTATCTGCTCCAACTGAGTTTTGTTCTCTTAAACTCCAAGAACTAATATAATTCCAAGTCCTTCGTGGTCTGGTTTGAATTGAGCACACAAAATACCATTCCAATACTTCTCTAGTCAGTCAGTACCTAAGCTTCAAACAGAATGCATAATTAAAGAGCAAAAAAAAAATCCTTAAAACAATATTCATGATTATGAACTTGGATTTCATTATAATAAATAACCATGATATTATTCCTTGTTTGGAAAAGCCATTAACTTCATAGATAGTCAGCCTCGTTTGAATTTATAGGTTATACTCGTATATGTATGTATGCATAATGTCCTTGTTGTTTTTTTCACAACTGATGAGAAGATGAGATCCAATGTAATGGAAAATTATTATTATGAATATAAAAGCGAAGAATGCTAAAAAGGCAGCCCTACGAGTAATTATGTGTCTGTTTTGTGAGATATATATTTTACATACAACCTTCATAAATAATAATAATAAATCGATATCATATCGATTTGTTATTAGAGAATGTTATTCTTTTTGTTTCTTCTCGAAGCACAAGGATATGGATGAAAGATTAATGAAAATCATGAAGGTTATGTTTTGTGTTTGTGTTTTTTTTCATTTAGAGTAGGTTTTTCTGAGATTTATTTATTCTAAATGTTTGCAAAATGCAATTTATGTAGTTTTTATTATTGTAAGAAGAAGACGTTACTAATTTTGTCCTCGAAATTTATTGATTATAATCTCAAAAGGCAATAATACGTAAAACAGAATCAGTTGCAGCAAGAAAACAGCCGAGACAACGTATAACGCCATCTATCAGGTTATGGCACTGATCGCAGCACAGCGCCATCTTTTTTTATCTTGTTAATTTCTTCACCCAAAATGCATGCAAGTGTCAGAATGAATTTCACAACTATTCGAAATTTTCCATGTTTCATAAATCATCGATTTTTCTAAATTCAATACTTTATCGGAAGCGATTTCCAAAATTCTGTCTTACAAAACTTAAATTAAATGCGAAGTTCATTTACATACTATATACAAAATTATTATTTAAACGTCATTCCTGAAATGTGTCATCCCTGTAAATGCTGTAAATTCTTTATAAATAATTTGTTAAAGCTTTTTAACTTTATTTAAAATTAAAATTATTTTATTTCAATTAAAAATCAAACATTACCTTCAATTTAATTTTACCAAAGAAAAAAAATAAAAAATTATTTTAAATAATTTATTTATTTTCTTATAAAATAAAATGAAAATACAATAAACATTATTTAAATGTTTTTTTTTGTTTTTTTTTGTTTATACTACACTAAATATAAATTTTAATATCTATTACATACTTTAATATACCACAATTATTATTTTTATACAAATGCTATATATTAAATATTTTATTTATTTATTTTTTTATACTTTATAAAATTGTACAAATATTCATAGTTATTTGTGAACATACATAAATAAAGATTTAACAGAAATAATACTTTGAAAATAGTGAATAATAATGATGTATGTATGTATGTGTCCTTAAAAACTAATGACGTGCAATTTATAATTTTTAAAATTCATGACAAATTTACCTAAAATATGGCTGATAACAAAAAATATGATAAAAGGGCACAGTGTGGTCAAAATAAAAATCTAATTTAAACAGAAACTATAAAACTATGAATTTTGTGAATTTAAAAAGTAAATTTTAACAGAACAAATTATTTTCTTACTAAAAGTTATTAATTAATTTTTATGCCAAAAAAAGTATTTTTTTTTAAATTCAAAATATTTTTCGAATATAAAATTTTGTATAGAAAAGAAAGAATAAGGAGATAAAAGTTTACTAAAAAAACTTTAATGAATTTTTGTTTATTATTTACAAGTATTAAATATTATTCTTAAAATTAGATTTATTTATTTATAATATAATTTTTTTTATGTTCTAATGAACAAAATTCGAGCATTTTGAGCAAGTTAACCATTTTTTTTTTCAGTATTTTTTTTTTGTATTAGGAAGTTTGCAAGCCTCAACCAAATGTTTGAGACAAAAGTTAAAAAAGGAAAGGCAATTTTTAGCCAAATTTAATCGTCTAATCTCAAAAACAACAGGCTTACTTATTTTCTTAAAAAAAGTATTTAAATAACACTGGAAATTATATAACCACATCACATATGTAAAATGTATAAAATTAAGAAGACACAAAACAAAAACACCAAATTGACATCTCACATCTGACATTTGTTTGACATGTGTGGCTTGATGTGTGATTGTCATTGGCTGTGTTCAATGCCCGTTAGATATTGATTTGAGTAAATAATACTATACGTATTATACGTATTCGTATCATTATTTGACAGCTGTCAATGTCCATTGACTTATGTTTGTATCTCTGTTAAGTATATAGCTTGTCAAATAAGGAGCCCTAATATCTAATTTGCATCCAACATGCCACCGCATTAAATTATATTTTGTAGGATTTAGTAAAAGTCATTTGAAATTCTTGACAAGTTTGACAGATAATATTTTGACACAAAAAAAGGAAGTATTTGTCTACTGTTCACCCCCTACTCCACCTCCTCCGTTATATCGCCTGTAGTTCGGCGTTATGAAGTATGTATTACCGTTTTGCTGCGGATCCCGGTATTGTACTGGCGAATGGTAGCTTGGCAAGGGCACCTGCTGCAACTGTTGCTGCTGATTTCGACTGGGAATACTGATGTACTCGCTGTCGGGGTTTAGGGGCGGCAATGGCTGGCGATAGTTGACAAGTGTATCTCTGTGGAGTGACACCTGTTGCTGCCTATTGGGCAGTCTACTTGGCGGAGGCGGGAAGTATGGACTTTGATTTTGATTTTGAATCGCAGGAGGCAGCCGCTGGGACTGACTGTACTGAGGCTTTGAATACTGATTGTAAGGTTGATAGGGGCTTATGAACTCGGCATCGGGGTTGAGTGGAGGTCGGTTTGGAGCGTAGTTGACGTAAGTGTCATTCTCCAAGCTCCACATCTGCTGTTGCTGGGGTTTTTGTGGGCGCACCGGGCGGTTATTCACAGTTTTCCTTGTCGGCGGAGGCTGTTGGTAGAAAGGCTCCTCGTAGTAGCGGTTGTTCTGACGAATGGGTGGATTGTAATAGTAGCCAGGGAACTGTCCTTGGAATCCCCGGTTGCTGGCCACTTGGAGGCGTGCCGATTTCTGTGGGGCTGCCACTTCCTGGACCACTTGTTTCTCAACCGTAATCCAAGGTTTGGGCGTTGTGAGGACCGTCCGAGGTGTGGACACTGCATTGTACTCTATTGGTCTGCCACTTATGGGTTGCTCTTGGTCGTAGGGTGTAATCAGAGGCTGCAAGTACTTTGCCCCGACACGGATTTTCTTCTGCTGTCTGACTTGAACCTCAGGCAGTGGTGGTGGCGGTGGTGGAGGTATTGGTTCCACCGTGGTTGAAGTGTCATAGTAACCCTGCACCGAGGACACATCATTGTCGACCTTCTCGAAGGCAATAGCTCTGAAGGAGTTTGCATCATCCACTGGGGGGCTGTACGGCACCATTGGTTTGAATGGTTCAGCATCGTATTCTGCTGGCGGATTAAAATTGCGGTTCGTGGGCTTTGCGGTGTTGAAATTGTACTCGTAATCTGGTTTGGATTTCGGAGTGCGAGGGATGCTGTTGTCTTGCAGATGCTGGCTCTGGTAGAATTGGAGCTTTTCGCGGATGGCATTGACCTCGCGCTCAAAACTCTCGTATGGAAGATTGGTCTTAAGCGGCGGAACCTTGACTGGAGCTTGGTAGGGAACGTAGTTGCGGTTGGTATTTGAGATGCCATTGGGACGGATCTCAGGCTTTGGAGTGATGTAGACGTAGTCTTCGTAAACGAATTGGGGTCGATTTGTTGGGATGTATTGCTGCTGCTGGTGCTTCGCTGGAGGCCGGGTGGTTGTTGTGGTGGAGTAGTAGTACTGGGGATTGTTGTTGATCTTCGGCTTGTTGTGGTTCTTTGAGTGTTTATGTTGTGGTCTTTGCTGTGCCACTGTGGGCTTCGGAATGAACTCAGGGACATAGCTTGGTGTAGTTGATGGGGGCTCCTTGCGGGCCTCATAGTATTCATAGTAAATGGGGTTAGATTTTGTGAGAGTTGGAGCATTGCCAGTTGGCTGGCGACTTGTCGTAGGAACAAATGATACGCTGTTCGGAGTGGAATACACCTTTGTGGGGGCGGATGAAGGTAGCGTTGGGGCTGAGTAGTAGACTTCGTGCTGCACTGCGACTGGTTGAGACTTGGATGGAGGAGGTGTTGGTGCCGAATAGTAGATTTCCTTCTGCACGGGAACTGGTTGCAGCTTGGGCGATGTTGTAAGCTGTGGAGGCGGTCTGGTTGGCTTTTGCGTATTGACCACGACGGTTTTCGGAGTATACTCCGAAATTTTTGTCAAGATTTCTCTGAAAGGTACTTCTGTGGTCGTTGTCGTGGAGTATGATGGGAACCTGTGCCTGGGTTTCTCCAAACGGGAGAAGGCATCTGGTGGAGGTGGCAAGACTATTCCCGGAACCAACGGCCCTGGTGGCACCGGATTAGAGTAATTGCTCTTATAGACAAAACTATAAGGCGGGGGATAGTACAACGATGGATCATCTTCGTCAAAGTCGGTGCCATTGAATGCTTCCAGGGACCCATTTGTAAACGGTCCGATTCCCGGGAACGGCAGAGGCCTGGAGCCAAGGAATGGATTTACAAATGTTTGATTTTGGAAAAGCCATGGCGGATAGGGTTTGGGGTAGAAGTAGCTTGGATCATTTTGGCCTTTTTCAGCGCCGCCTGACGTTCCGGGCCGGGTAAGTAGATTTTTCTGATTGGTATCGTCAGCTTCGGATGGTTCATTTTGAGGTTCTGCTCCGGCGGAATATAGGGGTATCGATTCGTTCGCGATTGGATAGACGATCGATACTTTACTATTTCCGATAAACTGTATCGGGCCATTTTCTTCGAGCTGGACGGGAAATGGTGGCGGAACTTTTGGATTTGGTGGTATCTTTATCTGACGACCTGGCGCATCATAGTCGTCCAATGGAGGCCATGGCTCAGCTGGATCTGGTTCATTCAAGCTGCCACCCTTTATCACCAGTAAATGGTCCTCGGCCAACCAGATGTCGTCCTCGTTGAGACCTCCATAATTGCGTTCGTTATCGATTGGAACCTCTTTGTTTGGCAGATAACTCAGAACACCCGGTCGCTGAGGCTCCCTCCGGAACAATTCTTTTTCTATAAGTCCGTACTTTCCGTCACGAACTTGATCGGAAAGCGTTTTCTTCGAGTCATCCTTCTTCTTGCCCTTGGTCGACGTTTCCTTGCCACTTCCAGCACTGAGTCGCAGGATGCCATTGTCCCAATTATCGAAATCACCCGGATCGTCCAGATACGCTGCATCGTCGACATCCTCACGATCTTCAGCGTCTAATGATTCGGCATTAGGATTTCGTGTTGTTGTGGCAATAGGACGGCTAAGACCAATTTTGGGCGTTCGGTAAGAGCTGCTTATGTGCAGGGGAGTTCTTTTGACAAAACTCTGAGTGGATGGCTTAGATGTTGTCGGAACTTTTTCGCTAACGGTTTGTGAGTTTTGTATATGCCCGCCAACCAGTCGATGAATCATTCGGGGGCTGAGAAGAAGAAATAATTTAGATATAAAAAACATTAGTAATGGGTTGCCTTACATGAAGAAATGAATGAAAAAATAATGGTTTTAAAGAGAGCCCTAACTCATGGTTTGGTCTACAGATTTGGTCTAAGATTAAAAATCCCTGAATTGACGTTTGTTAAAAGAATCCTTTATGATACTAAAATTTTAACTGGTATATTTTTTCATTATTATTAATTATGTTATGTAAAATTGGTTGAAATATTGGACAGGAACTGTGTCTTAGACCAGTTTATACCATTTAATTTGATAAATCTTTAAATTATGTCATCAATTAAATTTATTGTTATTATTTAGTCATTTAAAAACTTAAGAAACCTGGAATCAAGTTAATAAAAATACAAAACTTAACTGGTATAAATAGAAACGTGACGGATTGACTAATGAGTTTGAAGTATGTGTTTCTTTAGCATTCTATTTACTGTAATGGAACAATGTTCATTTTATGTTTTCGACCAGTTTCTAGAACAATATTTTTAAATTACTATTCGACCATTTAATAATCGAAATTTAAGGGATTTTTAAATAATTTTATAAACCGAACCGAGCAGCACAATAAACACGTTTGATATTTTAGACAGGTAAAATTATAAGAAAAAACATATGTAATTTAAAAAAGCATCATTATTATTTTTAGCTTGACTGTATTTCAAAAAGAATAAGAAAAAAGAGAATAGCTTATTTGTGCTTGACTGGTATAAACTGAAAAAATTAGCGGTTGAGCTACAATATTTCAAATATTCTCAACAGAAATTAAATATTCATATTCAAATCTAGGTACTTAATACATTAGACCAGTTCATAAGTTCAATTGATTACTGAATGGTATAAAATCAAAAAATGAATCGTTATCCACAAAAATAGTAATATACTAAATCAATTCATTCTTTTATTTTTAAACAATAATATGTAATTGGTCTAAAAAAGTATTTTTTTATCATTTGAGATCTGTCAAGTGTAGTTCCTCTTTGATTAAATATTTCTCATGCAGTTGATCTATTCCCCCCCATTTTTTGTTTCCCATAACATAGCGATCCCAAAGAAACGATCTACTCACGTTTTTACTGTCTGTAGCTGGTGCACTGCCACAACTGGTTCGGTAGTTGAAGACTCGGATTGACGTCGGAACTGGTGTCGGTGGAGTTGTTGCATTTGCGGCATACCCGCCAAAGACGATGACGAGGAGGAGGAGGAAGATGATGCCGATGATGGTGACCTATACTGTGGATGAAATTGCCGCCGCTGCTGCTGAGGAGACTCTCTTGGTGTGCTGCCACCACTTCCAATGGAACGGCCACGAGCCGCAGCCATCGTCGCAACATTGCGACCATTAACCGATGATGATGATGATGACGATGATGGTGGAGTGGAATCTTCGTCTGAAGCATCATCCGTTGACTGGTCGTGTGCCATTGATCTCTGGTTACTGTTATTGCTAGAGCTGGCGATGGCGATGGTGCCGCTGCTGGCGGTGCTGTTAGGTGATGTGCTAGTTGTGATGGCCATTAGTTTTATGGATGATGTCAATGATGATGGCGTCATCATTGTTGTTACTTGTGATCGCTGCGGGGACGATAGTGATGGTGGCTGACCCGTCGTCGTCGTCTGTAGAACCACCGTGCCTAGCAGTTGTGATCCCACAAAGAGAATCACAACCAAGTGCAAGGCCAACGGCTTCATCTGCAATAAAAGAAAAAACACGTAAATAAAAACAAAAATTTATAAGCGATGAGCTATAAAAAAAAAGAAGTAGCGCACGATTGAATTTGAATTATATAGCATAACAGAGTGCTCTTCAATATATGGTGTTTTAGTTGAGCGGGCACGAGATCAGTTCTCAGCGAATTATGCTAATTGGATTCGAATTAAATGCCGATAGATTTATTTTAATAATAATTAATTACTTTTTGCCAAGTAATTGAGTTTGAAAAATGTCGATAGTTAGAGAGATTTTTTGTTTGCATCAATGGAAGGTTACGCATACGCCAGAGTGAACAAATCTAGAAAGTTGTAGTGAAATAGAACTTGCTTTTGAAGAGAAAAAGCAAATGTATCATATTTATATACAAACATATCGTTTCCGATATTATAGAAATTAGAATACCACTTTTTTGAAAACACTTTAGAATTGAGTATTGTATTTAATTTGAAAAAAAAAACAATTTTTCAAATAGTTATTGTGGTCGACCCAATTTATTTAATATGAAAATTTTGACAAATTAGATTAATTCTGAAAACTGAAAACGAAAAACTCCTTTTGGAACTTTTTTTTTAATGAACCTATTTCTAAAAATTCCAAAACTTTGAACCTTCCCCGGAATAAGACAGCAAAAACTAAATGCATGAAAATACTTGAAAAACAAAACATAAACTTAATTTCTTTCCATGCCATTTTTTCTTAATTTATAGAAATTTTGCGAAATAATCATTTATTTTTTCAAATGTATTGAAAAAAGTTAGAATTATTTTTGAAATAAATAAAAAAAAAAAAAAATTCTGGCCCATGGGGGGATCGAACCCACGACCTTCGCGTTATTAGCACGACGCTCTAACCAACTGAGCTAATGGGCCACATGAAAAAAGCACACAAAATTAAAAACTTCCGTTATTTTATTATGAAATAAGTTTAAAATTATATTATACATACTTGCAGATTCGAAGGCCACTTAATGTAAGTAAATACTATTAACAAAGTGCTCTAGCTGCAGTGCACTGATTGTGGAATTACTCGCTTCTTACTTGCTCGTAGTTTCAAGTTATCAAAGCATATCTGTGAACTTATTGATTGTGTACAGGTACTAATACAGTTATTTGGTAAACATTTGAATTTTTTAGTTCAAGTACCGACGACGCGACGCTTGTATTTGAATTTCATATTTTTAATTCTTTCTGTAAGATACTTCAATTCTTCTTTAATACAAATAAATATTAGATATAGTAAGTACCAAGAATGTGAATTAATATTGTTTTCAAAAAAAGTCAGTTTTGCAAATACATAATAAAATATAGAAAAATATCAAAACATTTTAGGTACCAGGTATGTCTTAAAAGTGTTAAATTTTCTACAAATTTTAAATTGTACTTTTTGAAAACGATTTAAAAACCTAAAGTTTGGATTTAAGTTCTTACATTATGTTGATAAATTCGAAATACTAGAGTTATAAATTTTCTTTTATTTTTTTGAACAATAAAAGTTTGTCTCTTAAAACGAACACTCATTCAAAATTACTGTTCCAAAATTTCAAAATATTTCCGATTAAGTCTTTCAGTAATTATTTTTGCATCCTTGAAAACAAAAATCACTTCTAATAATAATTTAATTCATAGAGTACATATCATATCATATACAAAACCGTTAAACTCTATATTTCAACGGTTTACTTCACACAAAAACCTTAAAAAAAAACCGTAATAAATTATTCAATTAAAATTAAATAAATTACCCACCCATTACCTAATTTAAATCACACAAAATAAAAGTGGTGACAAAAGTCAAACTCAATTTTCAGGTCGTTTAACAAAATAAATGAACACCTTATTTGAGTTTAAATGTGATAACAATCATGCAACATTAGTTTACTCACATAATGTATAAAATTAAGAATAATTTATGCGACAGGCACAGGAACAAAAGTACAAACCAAACGCATACATCTACTATACATGTGTATTTCTTGCAGAGTGATCAATAACAATCCAACAGATTCAATTATCTCCTATCAAACACCTAATAATCTTACAAACATTCCATTCATCATTGTTCCCAGCAAGACACGACATCACGAACACACCCCGTAGGTCGCCATTTTTGGAGAAACCTATTAAAATGTATTTTTTTTTTGATTTTGCAGCAGCACAGCGTTGCAAATTCGATTGATCCTAATTGCTCATTTTCAACTGACATTTTCCAACTGCACCCATTGAAATAAAATTCCATTTCCGATTTACCGTCACAGAGATTTATGCGTCCATCGTCCACTTGAAGTTGTTGTCGCTAGCATCATTAGGTGTCCGTCATCGAGTCGTCCATCTGGTGGCGGTGGAGGGCAACGGCCAACAACAACGCCTAGGGCGATAAAACCGTCAAAATCCAAACCCAAGTAATCCATTCTGTTCGAACACCCATTTTTGACATATATTTTATTATTTCCAAAGAAATGTGAACGTTGAGGTTTGTTCTTTTGGTCGAAATCGGTGGACAAGTAAATTGCAATTAAAATGCATAAATCTTTAAGTGTGTGTTTTTTTTTTGTTTTTTTGCGAAACGAATTGTATATCTAATAACTTTTTGTTTGTTTGCAAAGTTTATTCCTACATTTACCATTCATTATTCTTCTTGCTGCAAAGCGATACACCATAAAGAAACCAACCCAATCATCAACCTCTAGCGGTTGAAAGCGAAAACAGAATGCAACCAAATCAAATGCCAAACCTAGAACCGTTTTGGTTACTTTATTTTGTCTCTTTTTATCTTCTGAATCTTGCACCCGCTGCCGCCATGCCATTCTGCCAATCCTTTCCGTGAAATATTTATACGAGTACAATATGCATGAGTGTACATTGACTAAAAATGGCTGTTTTTTGTGCTTGTGAAATCTGAAAACTCCTTCAAACGTCAGTCATTGACAGAAGTGTATCAAGGACAAGATCATAAATCAAAGACCCTGGCTTGCAAAAAGGTACTCTCTGTGTGACTAATTAGGGACAAAAAAAAAAGCTGATCGCTTAAATCGTTCTTAAAATGTACAACTTTTGAGATTTGGGTGTGCGAAGTGGTTTTCAATATTTATAACGGCAGTTTTTGTGTGATATTACATAAAACAAATATGAGTATGATTAACACAAATTTATGTTGTAAGAAGATCTGAAATGTGCTTCGAAAAAGTGCTTCCAATCAGATTTCTATGACTGAGTGAGTTAATGAGCCAGTTAGTTACTCAGTCCGACTGTCAGTCGTTTAGTAAGTAAGTCAGTTGGTCAGTTATCCAGTAAGTCAGTTTTGTTTGTAATTACCTCTAGAAAATGTATATCAATCCTAAAACAAACTTTTTATTAACAAACATAATGATTATGATTCGTAATTTTGAAGAGTTAAAAAAAAATAAACTTTAATAAAATTCAAAACACTTTAACAAGATCACTGAGTACAAATAAACAATTGTTTTATTGAGTCAACTCGCGTAAAATCAACCGGTTGAGACAGCAGTCTCTCGTTTTGAATTTTACACAAGGAGCTGTACGTATTTTTTTACAAACCTTTTTTTTTGTGTATGTTTAAAGTGCGTTAAATTATTTTTTAATAATTCCCTTCAATATTTTGTCAAACTCACACTTTCTTGCAATATGAATTTCTGTTTTAGTTAACGGTTCTTTTAATTAATGTGATACTTTTTTTCTGATTATATTTCAGTCCCTGATGTTTTCAGATTCAAACTTTGTCTTTTTTTTTCTGATAAAAAAAAAAACAAATAGATAAAAAGATAAAAGTTGAAATAACAAAAGATTATAATTTTTATTTTATTAGGTAAACATTAAATTGTATACAATTTCTATGACAATATGCATTCTATTAAAATAGAAACATATAAACAAAACCTGAAGATGTTAAAATGAGTTTATTATTATTTGTGCTAAAGAGTTGATAATATTTTAAGAAAAATAAATACAATTTTAAACAAAATTAAGTTCTAACAAATAATTTTGCAAGATTAAAAGCACATTTTAAAAATCATCTAACTGTTAATTAAAATATTTTTGCTATAGAACCATTCGTAAGCAGTTTTCTTAATAAACATCAAACGATCTTTTTCGTCATTTGTTAAGTGATACTTTAAGTGTTTTAAATTTAAGAAAAAAACTACTTCGGGATCGTTTCAAATAGTCTAAGATATTTTAAGAATTTTGTGTTTTTTTTGTGCAATTTTGACAAACTCAAAAGTGGCACATAGAAAAATACAAAAGGTCAATTTTCAAATTTAGAATGTGCCACCTTATCCCTGAGTCCGTAAAGATAGTTTTTTCAACTTGAAGTTCGCCTCAAAAACCAACCCAAAACGAGTTTCCCGCCTTAACGGTAAAAAATGCACCACCTCCAAGAACACCCCGAGCTCGTGCACCCAGTTCAATATGCAGACCACTTCACTCGAATTGGTAACTGAGACACCCATAAATTTGTTGGTTGTTACCAAATCGCAATAAACTTGATCTTACTAGCGGATTGTGAACACGAGTTGACTGTGCCACCATCAGCATCACCACCTTCGCCGGCCGTTCTACCGCCGCCCGTCCGTCGCTGCCAAAGACTGCCATGTTGTACAGGTATGAGCCCCGAGTCTGATGAGGGGCCGAATGGGAGCAGGTTTAATTCCAATTCAATTACTTCATGATCTCCATAAATATGGTATGCCTAGGTAGGTTAGGTTAGCTTCGTTCGTACTAAGTTTATGCGGTATAAGTATAAGTGGAGTCAGTGTTTTGGCCGCTTTGCTCTTTGCCAGATAAAAAAAAATGAACTAAAAACGCCAAAATTGCTCTGAGCATAAATTAAGCAAAATAATAAAAAAAAAAAAAAATGTAATGCTAACCTGTTGATCACAGAGCAATGATAACAAAAAATATTCAACTTAATATTTTTTATTTTATTTTATTTTTTCTGCTTGGGTATTTAAGGTGAATAAAGTTGATTCAGAGACGCAGTCAATCATAATTTTTTTTTTTTTGTCTAGCAGTTGCCTAAAATTATTATTGCAAAATCGAAATGATTGGTTATACCTATTTACTGGATATTTGATTTTTGTGAATTACCAACCTACGATTTATTTGTAATTGTAATTTAAGCAATGCATTGGAAATTACATTATATCAAATGGAATACTGAATTAGTCATAACATAAACATGTATATTTTTTCAGTATAGTTAAAGAGGTTAGAAATTGTGAGCTTGTTTAAGTAAACTTCTGAATTCTGATAACCTGACTAAAATTATTTATACCAAAGAAAATGCCACACCGATTGTGGATTTATGACCCTGAGACATAATTTTCTTGGAAAAAAAATCTGAGCTATACCTTTGTCAAAAAACGACAACTGTAAGAATGGGACACAAAAATGTAATATGGGCTATTTTCGAATTGGTTTTAAACTTGAAATAGGTAAATTAATTGATAAATTTTAAGTAAAAAACTATGATTTTGACGTTTCATGCTCAAAAACATTAACTTTAAATAAAACTTTAAAAAACAAGACTTTAAAAAAAAAATTGCTCTTTCTGGTCTCAAATATCTCATGAATTTAAAAAGTTGTTATTTTTAAGTTAAAAAAACGTCAGCAAAATTATACAAAAATCTAAGAATAGTTTTCTAATAGATAAAATAATTTTTTTTACAAATCTTGACAGTTTTTTTTCATAAAACGTAACATAATAACGTCTATCTCAAATAAAAATATTCCTGGCGCATCAAAAATTGTTGATAAAAAATTTAAATTCCTGGAAGATTTTGTATCAAAGCAATAGTAAAATTCCTAATTGGCTCAAACCAGAAGTGATTTATGAAACATAGAAACAAATTTAAAATAAATAAAGTAATTTTTCATCATCACCCTGCTGAAATTATTTCAAGAATGTTATCTTTAATGCAAATCAATTTTTATAACCGTTTAATTTAAATTACCCTAAAACTATAAACATTTCACGAAATTACTTACACTGTTAGCCGTAGCGTAACGTCGTAATGTGAAATGTTAAACCACCATTCCTAGATAATATCATCACTATATGTTTTTTTATAAGTCCGTTATAGCCAATAAAACATTGCCAAAAGTTTATTAAGACGCATCGCGCATAACACACATAACACTACAAAAAAAAAACTGAATAAAAAAGTAAACAAAAACAAAGAAGACGCCAACAAAAGAGAATAAGTAAAACAATAACAATAATACACGCTTCATAGTTAACGCACGTCAAAATAATATGCACATACTCGTACAAGAGGTAGACAAATTTTTCAGCCACTTGTAATGCCAGACGCGTATCTAGGGCATAACTTTTGCTTTCACGCAAATATTGTGGCAGGTAGAGGTACCTTACCTACTTAAAAAAAAATACCTCACAATAGTTTGACAGTTTTTTCGGTGTCATATGACAACAATACAAGTTTGTGCTTTTAGATTTTAAATATTCGAATTTTTTGTCTCTTATCAGAAGAAAAAAAAATATTTGTTATACAACATGACGATGACATCCGTTTCCTAAAATGGAACTTCAATCAAGACCGGTGGCGCTGCTGTGTGAGTTTTCGAACTGCCACTGGCACTGGCTTGAGTTTATACGGTTATTTTCACACGCACTCATCGAGGCACTCAGCGTCATAAATTCTACAAAATAATTTGCATATGAAAGCAGCGCTATGAATGCATTGTGTTTGGTAGAGGAAACACAACTAGTTTCACTTTTATTAGGCTTTTATCGATGAGTGGATAAGTACACTTGTTATGCTCAACGAGGTTCACTGAATATTTGTGTTGATTGCCTGGCCAAGTGGGAATTTGTTGCCCCAGGTCTACATAAATATTTGAGGATATTTTTTGTGTAAATAATTAATTTCATGTTTATTATTTATACACATGTTGTAGGGAAGGTTTGCATTTTGATTTTATTTTTAAACAAAAAAGTACTTTATGGCTGATTTTGAGACTTGTTTTTCTATAAAATCAAGTTTTTAAAGATCTCGTATTTGCCGTAACGGCAATTTTAGTTTAAATTTGCCTTAAATTTAAATAAAGTTATAGTTAGTTTACCTACAAGTAGATAAAAAAGCAACTTGATTTAAATTGCAATACAGATTGTTAATCGTTTCACTTAAGAGGGTTTGAATGTAAAAACAATAAAACCACTTAAAAAATTTGAAATCTTTCTTTTACTGCTTTTCATCGTGCGTTGTTAGACGATTTCGTATGCGATGTTTAAAATCAGTTCCAGTAGCTAAATTTAAAGTTAAAATTTTATTCAAAATGTTTAAAATTAGATTCGAATTTTATTGACACTAAATAAAATTAAGAAAAAAAAAAAAGAAACTAAAAAAAATGTTGTGTTGAAAATAATTTTGTCAGAAAGCCAATTTCCATTAACCAAGTCATAGAGTATAAAGATACGCGTTTATATGCAGTTTAAGCTTTTAAACTTGCAAGATTTATAGGTACTCGTATCGTAGCGGGTTAAGTTTGGCGTAACAAAATATTACCAAACTCAAGACTCATGGAAGCGTTGGAATTTTAATTTGAGGCTCCGTTGCAGGTCAGCTGAAGCCGCGTTCGTTGTAAGTCATATACTCGTATGTATATGCAAGGTGTGCAACGCGGTAATTAAGCTATACGCCACCACTTCGCCGGGCTTGCTTTAAGCGCTATAAAACATAATTATGCTTGCCTTCGTTAAGCCCAAAGATATTCGTATATTTATGCTTGTGTGGGAATTTTTATAAAAGACTCAGCATTGTAGTTGTGTTGGTGGTATTTGGTGTCGATAATGACGAATGGATGATGATTATTATGTCCATTCTGAAATTATGGCAGAATCGTGACGCGGTTTGTTGGCTCTGACTCTGGCTTTTTCTGTGATTGAAAATTACCAGGAATTGAAGCTTAGATCGGGTGGACAAAAGAGGGGGGTTTAATGAGGCACTCACATGGCTCATTATTTATTGAATTTTTTTGTTCGTAAGGTTTCGTTTTTTTGTTTATCTATAAGTAGTTTGATTGTTTAATTTATTAAAGATTGAAGTGATTTGCGGTGCACTTGGACGAGGTGAAATAGAAACTATTATAATCTCTTAATTATATTCACCCTATTATCTACTTTAAGGTTTTAATATTTTTGTAATTGATTTAAAAGTCTGGATAATCTAATCTTGAATTGCTTCCTTATTCTCTTTAACCTCATTATCTGATGGACGACTTGTCAAACAAGGAAAACTGTCATAAAATTCCAATTATCCTTCTAAGGTGTGACAATATAAGACGATGACATTATTTCGTATTTCCTGGAAAAGTATTCACGTTCTATATTCAGAATGTCCCGCAGCGATTCACGCAATATTCCATGCCTTTTGTCATGACCCAGAGATAACTTTGTCTATAACAGACCTCACCTTATAACCATTCAGAGTGATGGAGCAACAGCAACCACACCGTTTTCAAGACATTCATACCTGCCGGAGTAACCATTTACGGTGGCTTGAGAGTCGAGTGATCTTGTCAAGTCCAAGAGGCATATTCCCATTCTCGTAATTTAACTGCTATTGCTGCTTTACACTCCCATCAGACGATGACTTACTTTATGGAGCACATTATCGTGGCCGGTTGCGTTACATTCATAAACCGGTGCATTGCAGTGCAGTGCAGTGGCGATATGGCAGTGCAGCATGCAGTCGCAGTCACAGTTGCAGTTCCATTCACAGTAGTCATATCTTTGTCGATATAATATTCATCTTTTGCACAAATCGATTCACAGTGATCTCCAATTGAGTCTGAAATTGCCGCACATAGTTTAGTTACTCGCATTATGAAGTAATTTAACCTACAACAATAACTGTATCAATGAAACTATCGCATTTCCTGTTTGAACTTTACATCGATTCAATCGTGTGAACTGGCAGTTGGTAGTTTTTTTTTTATTTTGGTTTTTGTTTAGTTTGGTGTTTGAATTCCTTAAATTTAACGTGTTAATGATTTATTGCAAGATAATAAATCGATTGTAGGGTTATTTATTGATTTGAATTAATAAAAAATGAACAAAGGAACTTTTAAATGCCATTCAGGGAGTACGAACGCCATGTGATGCCAGACCAGGTGTGGTTATGATTGTTGTCTGGAAATTATAGCAAGAGACACACCTTTGATTTATGGGGGGGGGGTAATGGTTGTTTTTTTATAATCTGAGATTTAACATTTCCTGCTGTCTGCTTGCAAATTACTTTTATGTTCTAGTTCCTATTAAATTTTTTCTCAAACTCGAACGCAATATATTTCTAACTTTTTGACGGAGATGGTAACTCCTCAAAAAAACAAATCTGTACTTTTCCGTTCACTTGTGTTTTATAATTTTATTGTCTTCGTGTATAGATATTTTTTTAATTAACAGACATTATTTGTTGAATAAAACGTTTAGAACCTTTGAAAAATCAATTCGACAGGATGAAGCATAGAAAAATGGGAGTTTTAAACAATATTTAAAGAGCTATGCAGTTTTGAAAAGTCTATTATGAAACGATTGACTGCTCGAAATTTTAAAGGATAGAGATTAAGAATATTCAATTTTGTAAGAAGTAAATGTTTTAATATCATTATAGTAGTATATATCAATGAATGCTTAAATTAAAAGAAGTGGCCCTAAATGACTACTCTGAGGAACTCCAAGTTATACAGTTAAACGAATCAAAAGGAATCTTTAAGGTCCCGTTTAAGTATTGAATTAGTCTAATTTGCTCTAAATATCAGATATCTCAACAAATAAAAATAATTTTAAAAGGATTCTGATTAACTAATAATAGAAATATTGTATAATAAAAATAAAAATAAAAAAGTCGCATTCGACAAAACTCCAAACCTAAATTTTTGTTAAGGCATTACATGTCGAATAAAAAACAAAACTACAAATAAGTTTATGTCCACATCAGCAACGCTGTTATGTTTGACAAGTCAATATTTAAATCACATTGGTTGGTTCATTTTTTGAAGTACCTTTTACAAATAAAACTATAATAATATATTTTATACTTAAGTGCCTATACAAACAGAATAATAATGACAAACTTTGTGAGTCTTTGAACTGCTTTTGACATCATTTAACCATTAAATAAGACGATAAATGACTAAAGATCAATTCTACAACATTGTATATAAGAAAATAAAAATTATAATAAAACAAAGTTTTGTTCATGTTTAATATGTCAAAGGGTCTCCCATGATCTCTGATCATAACTTTAAAAAAAAACCAAGTCTTAATATTTTATGATCTAATACCTTATGTATGCATGCCGCACTTGACTCTTTTTTGTGAACTTTTAAAAAAGGTTAATGTTTGTAGGTTTTTTGTTTATGTAGAATTTCGTAGTGATCAATCTTTTTTTTTTGTTTAAATTTTATGTATATGAACACAATAAACAATGAACATTACATCTCGCACGCAGACATTTATTAAATTAAGGCTTTGAGTCCATAAATGGAAAACAGCATTTGACATGTAAGGTAAATGTCATGTATGAATGTTAAGAAAATTAAAAAAAAAAAAACAAAGACATTGTGAACCTAAAAAAATGTTGGTACTTAACACTATGACATCACGACAACAGAATAAGTTAAACTGATTTGGTAAAAATGACTAAATAGTATTGTAGCCTTAGAGTTAAGTGCTGAAGCTAATAAAGAAGCTTTTTATGATCAATTGTTTATTACGCTTTGCAGATATGTACACATGTATTTATGTACAAAAAAAACATTAAAAAGTTTCACAAAATCAAACAAAATTATTTGCCAAATAAACTGTCAGATTGATAAATAGTCTAAAAATTAGAAACGGATTACACAATTTGGGGCAATATTTAGAACAAAAAATTCCATAAACTGTCAATTGTCATTGACAGACAGAACTTGGACTTAAGAAAACTGTAAAACAAACTAGGTTATATTTGACAGTTGAAAATGTCACATTATATTGATATATACATGTCGTTTTCAATTGGCAATCTGGAATCAGAAAAAAGCATTCTCAAAGCGTTCAATTGGGCAAAAGTGACAGTTCTAATTCTGAAAAAGAAGATATTTCTCTTCTGGATTTGAAGTCAGAAGCAAAAACAGAATCACTCACACATTCAAAGATTTTACATGTCACACTTGACAAATGTCATATTTTTGAATTAACAAATTGTGCGAACTGTGAAGTGATTGCTTGAAATTAAAACTAAACTATAAAAAAATGGATAATAATATTGACAATATCTTAGCAATTGTTCCTAATTTGTTAGAAACATTGTTGGAGTCGTCTTCCTCATCTTCTTCATCAAGTGATGACGATGAAAGTGATGCAGTTAATTTTCTATTGCAGGAGTTTTCCAAAAAGCCAAGATTGCAAAACTACCAATACAGTCACTCCAAACTTCAAATTTTTCAGAATTCACAAAAAGTGTTCAATTGGGATTCTGCTTCTACTTTTCATTCCGGATTGCCAATTGAAAACGACAATAATTTCTCTTCAATAAGGTTTGACAATTTATCACGAATAGCTTAACGTCAGAGTAACTTTTTCGAACTGTGAAAATTTAATTTAAAAAAAAATCACTTTGTTGTTTGAGATAATCTAAAATTCTTTTATTCGAGAGATGAAAATCAAAACTTGAAAACGCGAACTTTAAGTGAAAAAAACACAAAATCTTAATTTTAAAATAGAAATCAAAAAGTAATCCCAACTATCAAAACAATTGTCGCTGGAAAAAAATTTCAAAACAAAAGGCCGACTCACTTCTTGAACCGTGGACTCATTCAAGTCTAAAACATTTTTTATCACAATTCCTTATACCCAATTATTCACTTCAAATTCTTCAAGATTTTCACACTCGAGACCATTTAAAGATCAAATATTTTTTTAATTTTGTCTTTTCCTCTCGCTACAAAAGAAAACTACAAATAATATATCGGTCCCAATTCACCGGCCAATTATTTCATCATTCCAAATATCAATTTTAATGATTATTGGCACCAGCCCACCTCTACGTGCCAATTCTATCAGCCTTGTCACACTTTGTCTTGTCTCTAACAAAAAACCAATTTTCTAATATGGAAAGTATCACTACAAAAAAAATTAATTAAAAATAAAACTATTAACACCTCAAATAAACAGTTCAAAGCTTTCAAGAAAGGCTTCATACTACACGTGTTCCCATATACCTGACATTAAAGCCCCCACTTCACAAAAATATACCCACTATCAATTGGCCATAATCAACAGAACTGCCAAACAGCATTAAGCTTTAGTACCCTAAGTCTTAAAATTGCTTGCTTTTTTTTGGTACAAAATTTAATACAAGACATGCCACAAAGTGTCGCCACGTCTAAAAGCATGCGGGTATGGCTTTATATTTGGTACCGAAAAGAGTCTTTTTTTTTCCTCGTTGAATTCCTCCGGGGCCGGGGTCTTGATGTACTTCCCCCGCCTCCTTTAGTATTTGGAATAATTAGAGATCTACACGATCCGAGAATTTATTGAAAAAAAAAACTGTCGAAACATATTTTTCACGCTGCTGACTGCAATGACGGAGCGACTCGACGCGATGCGATGGAACGAAACCGCTGCTGCCGGCAGCCATTATGGTGTGGCTACACTACAAAATACAAAATAGAGCACGACCAGTGTGCCGTACTGTTAATGTGCCTCATATGTTAACTTTTCTTCGTCAGACTTTACTCGATAAGACAACCGACCGACGACAACGGACGTCGATAAAAAGTTTAGCTAAGTTCTTTGTCGGATTGGTAAGCTTAATCTAGTTAGTTTGTAGGAGGTTATATATTTGTCCATGTATGTGATTCGTGAAGAGTGGACTATGGAATATAGATTTCCGCATTCACTTGCATTTTATGCAAAGTCTATTAGAACAATCCGCGAACAACCTGCTTTATCTCAAAGCCTGTCAGCATATTCGAAAAACAAAGTTTTTTAACGAAAGCCAATATATGCACCTAATTACGATGTCAATTATGTCATTGAAAATGGACTGCGCACATGACATATCTGTCCCAAGGGGTTTTTAATTCGATAAAATGGAAATCGTTGGTTAACATGCATCTGTGCAACGCATTTGCATTAAGAAAATTTAAGAATGCGGTCAAAATCAGGAAACATCTTAACGAACATTTTAAAACTCAACAGGTGTCAGAATTCAGAACCAGAAGTAAATGAACTCATTTCAGATCAATAAAACAAAGCCTTATAAGTGGTTTGAGTCGGGTTTGAAATTAGTAGGTATAAGTAATGGCGTAGTCAGACACTTTGAGTAATGATCAATGATCAAACATATTTTTCATTCTGACGTATTCACATATAGTTGTTATTAAATTAAATTTTGACAACATTCAATCTACAGTGTGCAGTGCAATAGCAACCTAAGATTTATGTCCTTAACTTAAAATCCACAAAAGTCAGGGATGTCACTCATATTCATTATACTTACCTTTTGGTTTTTTGTATCACAGAATTGTTGAATTGATATTAAATCAGGAAAGACTGCGGCAATATCAAAATATCTTGTCCTGATGATGGGTTGAAAGTTGGGCGTTTATTGTGAATTGTCCGTTTTATTGCCGATTGGATTACATAATGCAGATCTGCAATGAAAGAAAAAGTTTTAGATAGTCCAGATAACACCTACTCCTACACTCATACATTTTTGTATCCACAGTGAAGAATACAAATTAGAAGTAAGAAAAAAAAATAAACAAAAAATATAATGTATTAACAAATCTTGCCAAAAAAGTAAAAGGTATGATATATCCATCAAGTCTCGTGCCAAGAGGAAGTCTGCGAGCGCATGTACATTGTACACAGGTGACACTAAGTAATATCTATATACAACAAAAGGTGGAGCCACTGGCATTTATAATTTAACTTTGATTATCATAAAGTCATGACGTTCGTTGTGGTATGTCACACATGAATACAGGGATGTTGTGTAAGACCGTATAGTGTCTTTTTTACTCGTACATTTCTTCGTGACATGATTTTGCATGCGCGTTTAAATCAGTCAGTCAGTGGGTAAGTTTTTTTTTGTTTTAACTTTGTGCAGATGGAAAAGACAAATTATTGTCATCAGTGGTGTTAGTTGAAGTTTTTATTGCACACTTCATTTTTTGTTTTTGTTGTTGCTGTGCCTTCGATGGACTCTGACTGCATAGTTAATTATTGATAGTAGGTATTATATGCCATCATGTAGTGTCTGCCTTAAGTTTTTTTTTTGGTGGTTTTTTTCTTTACGTCTGGCAGGAAATCGAGAAAAGGGAAATCGAATAGACGTTATGGGTGTTTTCTTCCGCAATTAAATTGCTGTTTAGTTTTATAACATTTAAACAGAGCAATTTAAGTTGATGGATTTTTTTTCACACTTTTTAACTTTGTATAGCTCTGAACCTACCTTTAGCCATTAGTTTGGAGTGAATGAAGTCGGCTTGAAGTAAAAGATCAACAAAATGACAAATCTCTTTAAACGGTGAAGTGTATTGAGTTGTTTGAATTTAGCAGACAAATTATATTTTTTAAAAGTACTATAAATACACTAGACAAATAAGTTGCCAGAAATTTAAAACTGCAACCTTGAGCAACTTTTTGCTCAAAGTTCCCTAGCGGGCGATAGAAGAAAACACTTTAGTTTCTGGAAACTAAGTTGAGAATCTTGCGGGAAACTATAAAACTAACAGGGAAGTTTTAAAATATTCACAATCATTATCAAAAGATATAAAATACCAACGTTGGATAGTTAAAGTGGCTTGAAATGTTAATGGCCGATGTTTCCTTATGATGGCGATGTTTCCTTATGATGGCGTTCTAAATCATTTTTGATTGCAAAAAAAAGCAGTTCATTGCAAAGATCATCATCAATTAATATTCACGTTCCTACGAAATACAAATATTTACGTCGTCGTGGCGGCCGGCGTTGCGTTGGCGGCATTAGGCCGAAGTAAGTGCACGTGAATGTCATGCGGATGACAAAACGAAAACAAACTATTGTCGTTTTCAATTGGCAATCTGGAATCAGAAAAAAGCATTCTCAAAGCGTTCAATTGGGCAAAAGTGACAGTTCTAATTCTGAAAAAGAAGAGATTTCTCTTCTGGATTTGAAGTCAGAAGCAAAAACAGAATCACTCACACATTCAAAGATTTTACATGTCACACTTGACAAATGTCATATTTTTGAATTAACAAATTCTGCGAACTGTGAGGTGATTGCTTGAAATTAAAATTAAACTATAAAAAATGGATAATAATATTGACAATATCTTAGCAATTGTTCCTAATTTGTTAGAAACATTGTTGGAGTCGTCTTCCTCATCTTCTTCATCAAGTGATGACGATGCAAGTGATGCAGTTAATTTTCTATTGCAGGAGTTTTCCAAAAAGCCAAGATTGCAAAACTACCAATACAGTCACACCAAACTTCAAATTTTTCAGAATTCACAAAAAGTGTTGGGATTCTGATTCTACTTCTCATTCCGGATTGCCAATTGAAAACGACATATAAATACAAACAAACAATCATCGCGAAGGTCGCTATTACATCTCGCACCACATCGGAACCATATTTGGATAAGTTTCTAGATAAATCTTTTTAGTGAAATGACGTTACTAGGCGGTCGGTCAATAAGCGCTTCAGATCGCAGATGAGATGCGATATAAATTCTGTGAAATACGTAATGCACTTAAAAGTGATCGATGATGTCTATTTATAATTTGTGACAATTTTCAAAGTTACGTGAGAAATATTTTGTTTGGTTTTTTTTCATATTTGCATTTTTCATTCGAGGGGAAAATCCCAACTTTGGAATGACTGCACTGCAACACACCGGACAATCGGCGGCGCTGTGACAGATGACAGATGTATAATTGAAAATAATTTGTTTTTAGTTTAAGCTAAAGAATTGTATTGTTATTTTTTTGAATTCATTAATTTTCTATTCGTATTCTGTTGATGTGGGTTTAAAAGATGAGAAGATGAGAGTTCCACAGAAATTTCTATAAATTGATCTCACGGATTTGTAATTATTGAATGAAATATTATTTCTTATGCAATGCAAGATAGATTTGGTTTTTATTTTTCTATAATACATATCCAATCAAGTAAATTGTCTTTGAAAGTTTTGACTGCAGTTAAATTTTGTTAGATAAGATGTTTACAAAATAAATTGATGTACACACAGCCATTTTGATTGGAGATATTGCGAACTATTAACGGGAAAAAAATATCCCTAGGAAATTCCCCATTGAACAAATTTATGGGAGATTTTTAGTTGTTGTTTGGTTGTTGTTTGGTTTAGGAGTTGAGGGTGTCAAACTATTTGACATTTCTGTTCTGTGAGGTTTTTCAATTCATCATGAATTGTTAAAAGTCAAAACGAAAGTGTTTGAATCGAACCAAATCTTATTAATCATTCCATTGTATGGTACTTCAAGTATGTGGAATAAAATGTAGCATTTCGTGTTCAGATCTTAAAGCCCTTGAAAATGAAATCCCACCAACAACAAATTTATTTGCACGCGAAATTCAATTGTATCTATCTTCAGGTGCCGTGTGTAGCTTAGTCTAAGACACACCATAAACCTTATAATTACAAGTAAAAGCCACGTTCTCATCGGTGAAACTTGTGAAACACTTGTTATTGTTTGCATTTTAATTTCAAATAGGTGAGAACAAGCTTTATTAGTTTCACAGCTTTCGTATAGTATAAACTCCTTTTCTTAGAGCCTCAATTTGGAGCCCATCTTATAGTGAGACCCCCATCTGGCTTAGTCTATTCACTTTGATATGTGTTGTGTGTCTTGTATACTGCAAAATTTATGACATTCAAATTTGAATCTGTATCTTAATCCAGGCTTGTCTTCTACTCTATACCATACAATTGTATTCCACTAGCCTAGTTCCCTAGGGAATGCAATAAATTTCTACAAAGAGACTGTCTTACAATGTAATTTGTCTCGCATGCAACATACGAGAAAAAACTACATAAAAGTGGGCTTTGTAGCACTCAAGCAAATTAAATAAGTCTCATATGACTTGAAAAGAAATATATGTAAGTTACTTATTTGGTGGAAAATTCAAAATTATTTTAATACAGGTAATACACTAGTAAATTGATAATTAAAAATTATATCGATATGAGTATCACAAATTAAAATCGAATTTTCCATTTGAAAATATTTTAGCTGTCAAATGAGTGAACTGTGGTCCACTGTAAATTTTCATTAGTTATTTTAAGAACTGTCAATATTGAAATGGCAAAAGAATATATCAATAAAAATATTTTATAGAGTTTCAGATTATGAAATGTAGGAGGCAGTTAGTTAGTTGCTAATCATCTCCCACTGGGCAACTTAGAGCAACTTTCGGGAATGTTCACTTTATGTTTTTCTGTAATAAATTAAAGTTGACTTTTATTTACTAATACATATATTTTTTATTGAATTAATAACATTTGCAGTCTCTATTTAAATTACCTTTATAATTAATATAAAATTTTGAAGAAAACATTGAAACAAAATAATGCAACTGGTTCGAGGAGTTGCCAACAACTTATTTCCATAGTTTGTGATCGAATGAGCAACTATAATTTTTGGTTCAGGCAGACCTAAAATCAAAAACCGCCTTTTTAAAATTTTTTTCTGCAAATTCAATACTGAGGAAAACTCTTAACCAACTCGGTACGCATTTCAATGATTATTTCAACTCAATCTATGTTTTCATTCATTTTTCAACTTGACCAGAAAAATGTGTGTCAATTAATATAAGGATACTAATTTTTGGAGTAAAATGGAGACTGACTTACCTTACTGCACTAACAACAGATTGCAACGCGCATTGGCACATTTTATAAGATCATCAAACTTTTGATCTTAGTTTAAACTTACGATTAAAAATGTCTGGTATTAATAAATTATTCAAAACTTAAAACAAAAAGTGTATACCTACGTCAATCATTGTTCTAGCCTCT
This sequence comes from Scaeva pyrastri, assembly GCA_905146935.1. Classification (NCBI taxonomy): domain Eukaryota; kingdom Metazoa; phylum Arthropoda; class Insecta; order Diptera; family Syrphidae; genus Scaeva; species Scaeva pyrastri. Next base: position 12,394,459 of record LR989929.1, on the reverse strand, counting down.
ATGGACTATGCATCATAAATAATTGTCCCTGATGGAAGTAAAGTTAATTTATATTTTTAAATTAAATAACCAGACAAGATAAGTTAACTTATAATGCACATAACAAACAAAATTGAAAAGTTGACACAAAGATGGCAGACTGTGCATCTATCTTCACTTTCATTAGAAACAAAAAACGTGACTTAAATAACTAAAGTCAAGTTTTAATTCATTTAGAAAATGTCAAACTGATAGTTGAATAAAAAAAACTTGACGTCTAAGAGTCATCAGATGGATCATCTTGAAATGAAATATAAAAATAAAAAAACGATCTTTGACTTTTCCACAGAAAACATGTAACGAAGTGTCATTTATGATTCATGATGGTTTTTTTTTTATAAATTTATATCTATTTATATTATTTTTTTACAAGTAGCATCCGATACTTGGATTCAGGGAAATACATATCTTTATTTATAAGATTAATTATCTTTATCTCGTATGTGCATATATTTATATAGTTTTTCATTAAATTTAGTTTTTAATATTAATAATACATCATCCATCTTAATTAATTGCAGTTAATGTTGGTGATAGCAAAATCTTAATTATTGAAAAGTATCAAAGTGAATTTTATGAATGAAATCTTCAAAACAGAGTTGAATTAAAGAGTCATGGTGATTTCATTCACAAGAGATTGCATTCTTGTACGAACAATCCAATAAGAAAGGGTTATATTTACAAGCGAGTATAATCCTGTAGTTGTTTCATAGTTCTGGCTTAAATTGATCCATATTCTTTTTTCATTAAAATTTGTGTTAACTTATTTTGAGTGTAGTAAAAAATTTCAATCCAGTAATTTCCGTAAAAACACGTTTTTTTGTAATAATACGTGACCAAAGTGTGTACTACAATTTCTATCATAAAAAAAGATGAATAAGCTCCTAAATAAATGAAAATTTTAATGAGAAGTCTCATTAAATATTCACATATCATGTCTTCATTAAAGAATTTGACCTTTTTCCGAATAAGTCAACAGAAATTGAGTGACTCATTGACAAATATTTCTGAAAAGTTGAATAAATTTTGCAATATTTATACATACGAGTACATACGAGTAGTAGAGGTATTTGCTTTCAATTATTATGACAAACTTTAAATCAGTTAACGTTAACAGCCATGATACTCTCATGATGCTATAAACACACAAAGTTGCCCGCCTTGCTCATTCGCTGCCAGAATTTATATCAAAAACTAAAACGTGACCAACCCCAACCTTTGGCTAAGACAAGTCACGAAAATTCAATCAACAACTAAATCATAAAATAGCTCGAACTTCATAAATGTTCATATGCATATGAACTCACATAGAAGCTATTGCCATCTTAACCATAAGATGCCAAAAAAAATAAAAACTCGAATAGGACATAAAGTATTCCCAATTTATGAAATTCCTGATTTTATGACTTGTTTAAGTTTCATTCATTCATCTAGCTATTTAACCAATTATCCATTTAGATGAACCCCACCTCTTTGTGTTTTAACTCTCACTGGGGCTCATGTGAAGCCATTGTGGTCAGACATTAAAGATTAATAAAGGTAAATTAAGCTTCACAAATGGCAGCAATGTGCCAAGAAACAAAATGTGGTTCTCGTTCTCATCCAGGGCATCCCCGGGGACAAAACCTTGAACCCTCGATGACTTTATAATAGTAACAAGATTGCAGTCGTATAATTATTGTTTTTAAGACCAATTAAGATTTTATTTCTTGATTTGTTTGATTTTTATTTTTTTATAGTTTAAGGCGGTGAACTTTATTCACCTTGACCATACAAAAAAATATAATAAAAGTAAAGCCCAATTAATTCAAAATCTAGTAAAAATTTACCGAACTTATAGTAGCTTATGTCAAACTTCAATTAAATATAATCAGTAGTTTATGTCGGCAAGGAAGTCTGATAGTTCTTGCAACAACTGTCAACTTAAATAAAATTATTGTTTTAATTACTAAACTTAACACCACATGCCAGTATATCACATCATACTAGACTTAAGTTATTCACACATTCACTACATATGTTAAATATTTATTTAATTATAAATTATAATTATATGTTATGTTTGCACCGTAAGATACAAAAAAGGTGGTACACTTTTAATTTTCTTACACAAGAAACGTGCTGTTTAAGATATGAGGTCTACAACGATATGGCATGTTACAGAATTTTAGTCACAAAGCTTTTATAAATAATAATTTTCCTTTTATAAAAGTTGAAAAACTTCAAACATATGGGAAATTAATTGTGTCAAATATGTAAAGCACTTTAATGACACATTGATGTAAACATGACAGTTTGTTGACAATTTTTTTTTTAATACAATATAATAAACAAGTCGTTTAAAATCAAATCGATACCAAAAACAACACACCTGTTATTTACTTATTCAAATTGACATTGACAAGGAGAACAAAACAATTTCTTTCTTTTTGACGTTTGTGTCACATTATAAAATGTGTCGACAAACGGACATACTAAATAAAATATTATAATTCAAATTAAATGAAATAAGAACAACAGGATTAGAATAAGGATTATTATATTTTTATTTTATTTTTTTACGTCTATCCGTTTTGAAATAATTTATCTGTCAAAAATAATTAAATTTTGTTTAACAGTTAAGGATAAGTGAATTCTGAAGTACATGACATTGAATCTTAAAATTAAAGATAAGAATCAATTTTTAAGACTTGTGACAATCTTATGGTATTATTTTTACATAGGAATTTTAAAATTTTATTAAAAAACATTTAATTAAACAAGCTGTCAGTGCTGAAAATTTATTGAGACAACCCTGTTTTCTAAGACAAAATAACAAAACCGTTTTCCAAGATTTATAAATAACAAATAACTGTGTAAACTTCGTATTTCAAATACCTCACCGGAAATATCTTAACAATATTATCTAAAAGAAAACACAAAATAAATTTAATTGTAATATATTTTAAGTTGAAAGGAATGGAAAATTAGTTTATTTATAAAAATGGCATCGCATTTATGATAGCAAAATAAAACAATTGCATTTAAATTAAAATACCACTGGCTATTGCAAATTTGATCTCATGTTCAAATTAATAATAATTAATCACATAAAATAAATTAATCGCTAGAAGTTTGAGATTAATGCATCTCCGGTTTGTGGATGCTATTCAGAATAATAAAATAATTTAAATCTACTTAATATGTGTTCCCAACTATTTGATATCCGCAAAGTAAAATGAATCACTTTTTATAATTATTATCTCAGTTAATAGTTACGAGTAAGTAAGAAACAAATTCATGTTTAAATTCTTAAGTAGTGTAAATGTTTTAATTCCCAAAAAATTCTGTCCTAAAACGAAGCCTTTCCATAAAATCTTTAATCTTTTGTCCTAATTTAAGTCAATATTTTACAAATATAGATACTTTTTACGGAATTAAGCCCTGTCATTATGTTTGCCCAACACTTGATTTTTTGAACTTATCCAGGAAATATTGAAATCTAAGAAATCAAAAACGTCGAAAAAACTTCCTTATCGATAAAGTCTGACAAATTAAAACTCACCCTTAAAAACCGACTTCAACTTGAGATCCGTTTACAAATCGATTTGCTTTTCACCAGAACCAGAAAATTACAATCTCACGATAGAAAATTACCCAAGTAGTGACTCTAATCACCGCACTAATAAGACAATTTGTTGTACTTGCAATCAGAAAAAAAAAAAAACACCACTTAATTCACTCACACTTCACACTTTATTTATTCTTTCAATTAGCAATCCATCAAATTACCAAATGATTCAGAAACGAAGACAAACGTTTATTTTAAATTCAAAATATTAAAGTATTGAATCCCGCCACAATTTTTTTCTTCAAACAATCACACCTGCACTGAAAACCTGTGCTGTTTGATTTTTCACTCGTTCGTTCGTTCGTTTCGACGTTAAGTCTAAGGCTTATATCAGTTAAAGTTGTCCGATTGTTGGTACGTTCGCATAACCGGCCCGATGGGAACTAATCTGCTTCTGATGATGGTGTGTTGCATTTGTCCGTTCAGTTCATCAATGGCAGTGCGCTGCCGATGACGATGACGGTGACGGTGACGATGACAAACATCAATCGGAAAACCAACAAGCTATCAGAGCAACTAGGTGTGTATGTTAACAAATCATTGCATGCAACCGCAATAAGATATGTAGTCCCGCTCCAATCCGACCGCCTCCGCCGAACATCGCAAAATCAATTTTTCCATACCTCAAATTGTTTTGTAATTAAATTCTGATCATGCCGCTCTCATCAAGTCGAGCGATCGCTTAAAAGTCGGTTGCGCCTTAGAATACAAACAAATTAAGAAAGTGTATTGAAGACAAAAAAAAAAAAAAACACCTCAAGACCGCCCCCTGCATAATTCATTATGATTTTGGGGCATAAAATGCGAACCCAACTGAACCGTATCACTCGTGTGTTGTTGACTTTTTGGGAGGACAAAACTTTAGCATACAGTTGCTAATTCGCTGCCGAAAAAAAACGAAACAGAAAAAAGCCCAAACTACATTACGACATCAAAAATTCGTTGAAAATTCGAAACTTGTGTGCCATAAGTCGTAACTAACGGTCGTATCAGGTCAGAATTTGAATTGACGGTTGCTGGCCGAAATCACCATAATGTACTTAACGGAAGAGCTATAGAGGTTTATTTAATGTAGAGCAGATCAGTGGCATAATATTGCATAACTCCGACTCCGACTACGACGCAGTAGAGTCAGCGAAATACATACCTAATGACATCAAAATAAGCAGTATAGCGAAAAATAGTGCGTATACGCCCCAGTGAACGACATGCAACTTACAGCGTATCGTGATTTGTAAACACGCGCGCCCAATGCGCGCACACAGTAGGATTGATTGTAAATTGTTTTGTCAGGTTGTTATGTTTAATTCAATTGGATTTTTATCAATTTAATGACATATTCAGATTGATAAATTAATAAATTCAAAAGAAAAAAGAAATATTGAATTTAAGTTACGAGTATGTAGGTCGAATGTTCTGCGGAATAGATTAGCCAGTAAGTTTAATGAGTTCGACAGGAATGTTGAACAAGGATTCGATTGAGTGATAAGATAATAAGTTAACATTAAAGGCTTGGATGATAAAAATTGCATTTCTTTAGACGAAAAGCATTAAATGGAACAAAGGAGTATCAAATACGACACATGTTAAAACTGAGATTAGAAAAAAATACACATTTTATAACAAGATTCTATGCAACTAAGTTTTACATTATGTCAACTTAAAATTGAGTCTTAACTGCCTCCTACATTTATTTTACTGACAACTGACTTATTTTTGTGCACTAATCCGTCATGTGGTCTTCCATGTAAAATTTTAACTTTTAGGTATTATTTTTGATTTAAAGTGTCCAACTATTAATAAAAGTAAGTTTTTCTTAACGTCTTATTCAAAGTTTATAGTAAGAACCTTTGGTCACTCTAATAGTCTTGTCGTGTTAAGGAATAACTTGTCATAATTAATCTCAATAATAATTATTATTATCTCAACATGTACTTCAGGTTTACAGTAAATACACACATTAAAATACTTTTAAAATAAAAACTCCATACAGAAATCGGATACGGAATAAACTACATGCAACTTAATTGAAGAAAAAAAAGAAAAGTTGCATCTGTACGAGTATATACATTATATAATATTTATTAACTTGACGTAATCCACTTCATGCACATTAAACTAATAATTAAAACTGTAAAATGAAAAAAAAAAAATTATTATGACATCTTGCGATCAATGTTTAATTCATATTCCTAACAAATTGCAACTTAAAGTGTGAATTAAAGAAAAAATGTATTTACTCGTATTTGTTAAAAGAATTCAACTTTGTGAGTCATGAAATAAAAAACAATTATTATTATCAGTGAACAAGTTTTCTTTATAAAACAATTTATTATTTATTATACAAATTATGTACTTTCAACCTTAACCTTGGGTTAAAAGGGAAAAAAAGTCACATTTAACAAAAGCATTATTTATCTTTAGTTGACATTTTCATATCTTTTTGATTTACTCACCTTAAAAAAAAAGCTGTTAAAGGATACAAAATATACAATCAGAAATATGAGATAGTTAAATTGTTTTTAATATGAAATCAATCATTTGTGAATGGAATAAATTAATTAAATTTTAAAAGTACATTAACTGACTTTAATTTAAGACTTTTTTTATTAAAAAAAAGAAACGATAAAATTAACAATCATTTATTTTAAAATTAATGTGATACCAATAAAATTTATTTCTCTTTCAAGCTATTGATCATAAACGTCCTTAAAGTTCCAAAACATTGGACTGTCATTTCATTTTTATCGGTTCTCGAAAAAAAAGTATGGGTTATTTAAAAACGACATCGATAAAATATATTGTACTACAAAATGTTGGGGTTTGACAGCTAACAAAAAAAGGAAAGTGCAGAATTGGTAAGGTTTTATAAAAAAAACTAGCGGCTCGTCCCGGCATCGCACGGGATAGTTAGATAAATAACAGAAAAGCACATAAAATTAATATTAGTTTTTGAGTTGAGTGAAATGTCTGTTCATTTATAATATACCTCTGTGCCAAATTTCAAAAAGATCCGTTAAGCCATTCTGACGTGATTGCTATTTCATACTTTTCATACTATAACCTTACTCTGTGCCAAATTTAATCGAAATCCGTTCAGCTGTTCTAGTGTAATTGAGTACCAAACATCCAAATTTTTGAAATTATAATAATACTACTTCAATGAACCAATAAAATAATATTTTTGGAAAAATGAAAAAAAAAAATCTTTGTACGGTTGTAACTTCATCCTCCATTTTTACAGTTTGTGTCAATTGAATAAGGCTTAGTTAGACTATGCAACGTCACTAATACAATGACCAGGAACTGCAGTCACAGCTTCCAACTGCTGACCTTATTTTTCAGTAAACTTTCACAAGCTAACATATTATGAGAATTCTTGGTTTAGTATTGAGAAGATCATTTTTTAACGAAAAATTTTGACGAATATTTTTTTATGAAAATTGATTGATTATTCTTTAGAATTTAATGACTTTAAGCAAATTTACAAATATTTACATAAAGTCTACAAAAACCTAATTTTGTGGACCATTTTTAAATTTTAGAACTTCATTAGGATAAAAATCTAAAGGGACATTTTTGGGGAGAATCTGAAAAGTAGTTAAATGAAGCTGAATTCAAAAATTATTTGACATTACTTATGTATTCGCCTAACCCAATAATCATTTCCAATATATTTTTTTTTTTTCAAAGTACAACGACCCTTAAAATGAGTGTTCACTTGGTTTTTGAGACTTATCTAGTTTATGACGAAATGGTTGAGAATTTGACACTCTGTTCAATGTTCATGTAGAGATATAGTCAATTTGATGATTTGTTTTAAGAAAGGAAAATTAAATTGACTTCGAACAGGACCTAATTTCATGAGTCATGATCATGAATTTCAAATATAAACAATTATCCATTAGTATTTTTGTGTCATATTCATTAATCAATCTTCATAATCACATTGTTAACAACTGTATTCACGTAACATAATTATTCCCACTTTATTAAGTGACTAACCATGTTTTACTCTCGACCATATTTTAAATAGATTATTATTTTTTTAATAAGCCGATAATTATCTTTTGTTCGTCTATTAAATACAAAAATTAAATCTGTTCATCTATTAAAATAGAACTATGATTTATTCAATAAACAGCTAGTTTATTGAATAGAAACACGCACTTAAGATACTCATATAATTTATATTATGGCTTATCATATACTCAGTACAGAATATGAGTACAAATTACTATGTAAATGAGTTAATTTAATGAGTTAAGTTTGTGAATCGTCAGTTAGAAATGAGAGATGGGTGAATTATGCTTCATTCGACCAAAAACTTTGAAACCATTTCTTCTGGAAAATTAACTTTTTCTTATGCAACTTAAGTCAGATGGAATAAGTTAGAATCAGTTTAAATTATACATCATGACGCTGTTCTTAAACTCAATAACTAAGTTTATTATAAGACTGTTGACTTGGTTAAACGCAATATCATAACTAAATGGACCACCCCAAAATTAAAAAAAAAATATAGATACCTTAAAATATTTACATAAAATATTAGTCAATAAATTATAATTACTCCGAAAATATGTTACCACACCCTTATAATTTTTTGCGGATGTTCGAAACTCGAACAAAAAAAAAAAAAAAGAGTAAAAGATACCTACACCTACACCTGACTGACTTCGATTTCTATTTTCCGGTTCCGATCATCATTCTTTTCTATATCATACGCCACCGCAATCGGTAATAGTTTTTCATCTAAGAAAAAGTGACTGTACCAAATAGTTAAAATTTTAACTCAAGCCAAAAGCTAATTAAAATATTAATTTTATTTTATAAACCTACAGTGGTATATTTAATCAATCCCTTTTAATTACATCACAGGTAATTTCAAATTAGTTTTTGAAAAATTAACAATAAAGTGATTATTCATAAAAATATTTTGTCTTCGCACCAAGACTAAATAATAAAGAAATTATCGAAAAAGTTCGCTTGGCCTAGTTGATATTGACATAAACCTGTGTCAAAATAAATCTGTGTCTAGGTTATCGACAAAACATCTCTGCCAAAGCACGAGGATCGATATTCTCATTGCTTATCAGCAGCTCAGAGATTTGTCCAGAAAACAGGTGGTGATAAGACCACGAATCTCTGCTTGTCCCACTACTTGTGTCACTACAGTGGGAAAACACATGGTCAGATCACACCTGAAATGAGCCCCCGCCATTCCACCACCGCTTGTGATAATCAGTACTTACATATATATTTATCACATATATTTCAAGACCAATTTATAAAAGGAAGCTGATCTGCTCCCCCGCATCAGCGTTCGCACTATATCCACTAAACTTAACCATTTTCATAAAAAAAATGTTTGACAATTATCATCATCAGAATTATCATCAACAAAATACTTAAATAATTTAATTAAAATTAAAGTTCAATTTTTACATCAATAATATAACCAGAAAAAGAAAACGTACAATTAATTTAACAATTTAACAATTAATCACCAAATCAATAATTTTCCTAGATCGGACATCAACAAAGCTGCTGTGCGCATCATCTTTGGAGAGCCGGTGAGTACGAAATAAAACCTTTTTTTTATATATACATATGTGAATGTGTGAATTTTAAGTTGCATACTTGGATAAATTGAACGTTTATACATTATATAAGTTACATACATTTTTATATTTTAAATACAAAAAAAAAAGAAATTTGTATCTGAAATCAGATCATCCCTTAACTTTAATTTTTAATTTTCTTTCATCTTAATTCTGATTGAAAAATAAGATTCAAATTGTGTTATTCTTGAGTGAGAGTACAAGAGTACGAGAGTACTCGTTAATATAAAATTTCTTTTGAGTAAAGCGAAAACTTTTCTCTTAACTCATAAGAAATGTAAAGCATTTAACAATTGAAGCAATTTTTTTTTTTTTTTTTTTTGTAGTTTATTTTGCCTTGTACTTCTCACTCGATCTCTGATCACACTCAAGTTCAATGCAAATCTAGTATTATTGAGTAAAAATGATAGAAATTGAATTATATATACTTTTCTGACTAAACTAAATAAATTTTTATATAAATTTAATTTACTATTACAATTTGAATTTCTTTATAATTTGTTAAGTTATGATGGAGTGATTGGAAAGGAGTGATGTTCATAAAGTTGAGTAGTTGTAGTTAGGCAGTGCACTACATTAGATTAGGGGGTTATTAAGAAGAAAATTCGAGTGACTAATTAACCAAGGAGTTTCTGGACGTATAGAAACAGTTAATGGGTTACACTCAGGATCACCAAATTACACCCAGGGTTCCAATTTATTTTTAGAAAAATTAATTTAAAAAAAAATTAACTTCAAACAGATTTGTGAATATATATGTAGGTCGTGTTCAATGTCTTCACGTATTATCGGCATAAAGTAAGTGAATCAGTAATATGTAGTAACTAGTACAAGTACTCCGCCCACCGACGGCGACGAGCTGGTCAAATGGTGAAGCAAGCATGCCGGAACGTACTTTGTTGCTCAGACACTCATTTAACATCTCATGAACTGGCTCACAACGTTTGGTTAAATGAGAACAACTAAATCCGTTACATAACCTCGCATGTCAATAAAACCCAGGTCAACGTTGTGAGCCAATGCACACAAGGAACCACTCAACTTTTGCTGCCTTGAAGTCAAATTCAAATAGAATCTTGTGTAAAAAAAAATTTATGATAAAATCAACAAAATATTTTTTGGATTTATTTCCCCAAAAAAAAACTTCCAACAACAAATCCAACTTTCATATGGTTTATATTCAAACAAAAATTCAATGTTCCGATTTCTATAACTATACAAACTAAAATTCCATTCTATAGATTTTATGATTTCAAAATTTTATATTGCATGTTCATAAGCCTAACACACATAATTCTGTGTGAAGTTGGCCAATATTTATAATATTATGTAGTCAAATGGACCGTTAACTGTAATCACTGGTCTGATTTGTTGAACGGTTTGTTTTTATTTTCGGTTGTTCCAATTAAATTGACTAATATTCACTTAAGATCGACTTAAACAAGAAAACCGTATTAACTGTACAATGTTCTTACTCCGCTAATATGGCTACTTTAAATGTACTGTCCTCGGACCTTACCTACCACAACCAGAATATAGTTTCACGTTATCTCTTACCAATCGTCGTACGTCGTCGTCGGTCGTCGGCGCTGGTTTGTGGTCGACAACGACGACGAACGTCCAAGACCGTACTACACACTTCCAATATTTCTAGGGGTTTGTCTGCACAACCTTGAGACAGCTTGGGTGATTGCCAACTTATGTCGAAAAAAAACACATACATACATATACTCGTATCTATGAACATAAACATGAAGTTTATTATCTCTTGAATCATTAGACCATAACCAAGAAGTCGATTGGTGGGTGCATTGCACCAAGCCAATTCGAACCAAACGCGAACTAAACCATGTGGCAAAAGATTGCAAAACACCCAAAGGAAAACGCATGCTAGCCAAGTTGATTCACTGTCCAAAACGCCCCGGGTTGGGTCCAAGCTCGATCAAGAACGAACTGAAAGTTCATAAAAATGACCAAAATGTACTGCGGCACATTAAAAGCGTTAATAAACATATAAATATCGATTCAAAAACAACTTGGTCTTCCAATGACCATGGATGGCATTTTGTTTATTTTTTTTTTTTTTTCCGTCTAACATAAGTTTTGTGTTAACGTAGTGAGTAATATTGATTTGTTCTTAGGGCCTAGTACTGGTTTTAATGTGGAAATAGTGTCTCGAAACTTCTTTCCTTGGCAATCGTCAAAATTGACATAAAACTTAAGAACTAATTAAGTGGCAACGCCAGATACCAGCGATTCCCTAAAGTTGAAGAAGAGATTTAGTAAAATGTTAAATTTGGTTAAGTGACTTAGTTAAAAATATTTGACTTCCACTTGACATTTTACTAAATTAAGACGATTTTCCTTTTTAGCTCATAGCATTGAACTGAGCTGTCAAGAAAAGATCTGTCTTTATTTTCCATCTTATAAACATCAGAGCGAAAAGATTTAGTTTCTTTTTTCAACCGGAGCTAACTCGGAGCTCGCTAGACAGAGACAAGTTGCGTTTGACAGTTTAAAGTGTGTTTCGTTAACAAACCGAAGAGCTCTAATCAAACTCTGCCAAGAGCGCACTCGACGTGATCAGGTTCTGCTCAGTGCTGGTAAAATGAAAAATGGTTACTTTTTACTTCTAATTTGCTAAATCCATAATATGACATCTGTCATTTTCCTCAAAATTATTGCCAATTTAACTTTTAAATAATTAAATACAATGTTTTCAAATTTCGAAGTATTTATGTATTTAAAGACACAGCTCTGTGCAAAAAAGGCACGATGTTCTACGTTGTGAGCAAATTCTTATGAAGAATAGGACGAGGGACAATTTTAGTCCAGGTATATGTAAGTTTGACAAGACAAAAGTTTTAATTCTTAGTTGATGAAATTGTAAGTTGTCACTTTAGTTTTCGCTTTTGTAACATTTTAAGTTTTAAATTTGCTCGAATAAAATTTATTTGCCAGAATAAAATGACAAGTTTTTATACAAGTTTAAAATTAAAATTAATCTCAATTAATGGATATGTGAAGTTTTCTTTGTTATAAAACTGCAACTTTGAAAACTTTAAGACGATTTTTTAGTTAAGTAACTTTAAATTACTTACATATTTAAAAAAAAAAATCATTTCGTGAGGAAAATTAAGTTTTAAAATTAGTGAATGTTTTAAAAGTCATGTTCATGCGACCGTAAAATGGTTTTAATTAACTTTCAGACAGGGAATCAACTCAAAACACCTGTTATGATAATATTTTTATTTTCGCAGGAACAAAATGATTTAAGTAAAATTATTTCTAATATCTTTTTTACCTATCCGAACACACATCACATACTCGAATTGTATTGGAGTTTGATTGAGAGCTTACTGATTATCCAAGTTTGAATTTAAAATTAATATTTATTTGGAATTTATGCGATATCTTGTCGTCAAAAGCTTGTAAGAAGTCATGTTTGAAATAAATCATATCGATGGTGGTGTTTTTATTTAATTGAATGGTTTACATAAGATATTTATAATTTTGATTAACAATTTTTTTTTTTAAATACAAATGTACAGTACATACATACGTACTAGTAGATATGTTATTACAAAACGGCTTGTTAGATTTTCGGTCTTATACTTGTTTTTCAAGACCTTAATTGCATGACTCACTTACTTTTATGTATTTGATTCAGAATTTCACAATATTTTAATATTATTTTTAATCAGTGTCAACTTTGCATTTTTTTAATTTTCCATGTTTTGTTTTTGGATTCGTTCTTATGTTAAATAGACATTTTTGGTTATAATTATTTTTTAAGCTTAGTTTCAAACTCAGAAAATTAAACTCTTTTTATTTCTTGCTATTGAATAATATAGTAAACATTAAAAAAAAATCTTAACACACTAAATTAAGTTCGAACTTAAAAATTAAAAACCAAATTGCAAAAGCTTATACCTTTCACATCCATTGTTTTTCGAATTGTATGTTTGAAACCTGTAACATATTTAAGCCAGATAAAAACTGTATAATTATAACTTTATGTCATAGTTTGGTCTTGTTTGGAAATCTCTTCACTTAAAATAAGAGGTTTCATTTTGAATAGAACGCTATGGGAGCAGCTGTCATCCGTTGACATTTGTAATAACTACGCCATTACTAGAAATGGAACGATACAGGTTTCAACAACGAATCGAAATTGTTAAAATTCACTACAATAACAGTAAAAAAACTGTTTAGAAAACTGAAGCACTTTCCTGTTGTGCGTCGTCGTGAAAAAACATTCTTTACTAGCAATATTGAAAATGGTGGAAACATTAAGCCCCTTTTCAGTTTCAGTTTCAGTTGAGCTTTCAATTAAACTGATGAACTGATGAACACCGAACTGAGTTTCATTTTAAATAAACTGACAGTTAAACTGAAACATGAACTGATAACTGAACTGATTGTCTAAAAGGGGCTTTAGATCTGTCGATAAATCATCGACGTCATATGTTCACTGATTGGTTCTTAAAATACATCAAAATAATTCTGATTTTCGTTCGATTATATTAATAAGCAAAATTTTCGTATTTTGGGCTCGGAAAATTTGAAGAATGATTGTTGCAAAGCCCTTTTACTGATTTGTGCAATTTTTGATTATTCAAAAACTAGTATGTTGCAATTTTTACACTCGATGGATGGGACTACCGAGCTATGAATGATATTTTTTAACTTCACATAGGGAGTTATAGGAATCGGTCTGATTTGACAAATCTGGACGTTTCAAGGTTCCTAGAATCTAGATCCGTCATTTTTAGAGAGATGTCTGTGTGTACGTACGTTCGTACGTTCGAACGTTCGAACGTTCGTGATACCCTTTTTCGTCCACGGTTTCTTAAGAACGAGTATTAACTCCAATTAAATTTTGTTCCACAGGTTATAACTTCGAAAGATGCAGAAAGGACTTTCATAAAAATTGGTCAAGCGGTTTTTTCACAATACCAATAGTAAAACAATATTTACCAATTTTCTTAGAAATATTTGTAGTTTTGTATTTATTGTGAGAATTTCAATTTGATATTCGTCAATATTTTACCATTTATTAGGTATTGACAAATGCATTACGAGTAGGTTGAAAATAAAATACATTTGAATTCAAAATCATTGCTTGTTGTGATGATATTTAAGCCGAAAAACAATTTATGACACTTTTCTGTAAATTTCAGTTTAATTTTTTTATTTTAGTAAAAAAGCTGTCATTTCGACATTTGTCAAAAATATACCATAAGTTTACAATTCTATTATGCAAAAAATAAAACAAATTCAAAGTTAAAATGATTGACCACTCTGGAAATATTCAAGTCAAGAAACTACTTTTGACATTTTTCGGCAAATTTTTGTTAAAAGTTTTTATTTTTTGTAAAAAAAACTGTCAGTTCTATATTTGTCAAAATTGTAGCGTATATTGATAATTGTATTTTGTTTAAGCTAAAATAAATTTGAAGTCAATATCGTTGCCCATTCTCGTGATATTCAAGTCAAAAATCATTTTCTACCAACTTTTGGTAGAATTTTTTGCACTTTTTTATTTTTTGTAAAAAAAACTGTCAATTCAATTTTTTCAAAAATTTTACCAGATGTCAAATATCACATTTCACATAGTTAAAAATTGTTTTGAAGATGATATAATTTTTCCTTCATTGTATATTTTCGCGCCAAAAAATTTTTTTTTAGTTTTTACTTTTTTAAAAAATAACGGTATGTTAAATTATTTTCAAATTTAAACCAAACTTGTGTCACATTGCAATCTACACAACAAAATTTATTTGAAGTCAATAGCATTATTCGTTCCTGAGATATTTGCGACAAACTAAAATTTTCACTTTTTTTAAAAACTGCTATTGTGAAAAAACCGTTAGACAAATTTTTGTAAAAGTCCTTTCTGCATTTCATGAAGTTATAACCTATTGAACAAAATTTAATTCGTGTTGATATCCTTATTCATTTTCGAGATACCGTTAACAAAAAAAGGGGTCTCGAAAGTACGAACGTACATACGTACGAACGTACGTACACACACACACACAGACATCTCTCTACAAATGACGAATATAGATTCTAGGAACTATAAAACGTCCAGATTTGTCAAAAATTTCAATTTGACAAATCGGACCGATTACAATAACTCCCTATGGGAAGTTAAAAAAGTACAAAAAATTCTACCAAAAGTTGGTAAAAAGTGTTTTTTGACTTGAATATCTCGAGAATGACTACCGATATTGATTTCAAACTTATTTATGTTTATACAAAATACAATTATTAA
Organism: Scaeva pyrastri; assembly: GCA_905146935.1. Classification (NCBI taxonomy): domain Eukaryota; kingdom Metazoa; phylum Arthropoda; class Insecta; order Diptera; family Syrphidae; genus Scaeva; species Scaeva pyrastri. Next base: position 12,378,906 of record LR989929.1, on the reverse strand, counting down.
TATATGCTACAATTTTCAAAAATATCGAACTCACAGTCTTTTTACAAAAAATAAGAAACTTAACCAAAAATTTACCAAAAAATTTCAAAAGTAGTTTCTTGACTTGAATAATGTCCAGAGTGGTCAATCATTTTAACTTCGAATTTATTTTATTTTTTGCATAGTAGAATTTTAAACATATGATACTTTTTTGACAAATATCGAATTGACAGTTTTTTACAACAAATACAAAACTACAAAAAGTTATGGAAAAATTGTAAATATTGTTTTTCCGCTTCAACATATCTGACAATTTTTTTGTTAGTAAAATTGTTAACAATCAGCATCAAAAGTAAATCGATTAATATCAGGAACGCCAAGTTTTGAAATTATGCATAATGGGAAGTTATCAGTGTGGGTCGCACCCAGCCACTTATTTATGGCTGGTATTGAAAGATATTGATACAGATGACATTTGTTTTTTGCAATTCTGCAAGAACAGTAAATTGTAACTTCTCAAAAATATGGTCATAATTGGCAACCAAAATCTTGTGATTTAACAACTTTAGACTTATTTCTTTGAAGCCACGTGAAAGATAATGTCTATGTCAATACGTGAAACTTGGCGTAAAATATATGTGTGTAGGTCTAGGCGTCTAGGTACATAGTTAAGTTTCAGTTTTTGACAAAGCTTTCAAATGTTTTGCACTTTCTGCCTTATTAATTTTTAAGATTCATAGCAAATTATGTATGTATGTATGTACATTGGAAAGGAGGGTCGAAACCCGTTTAAGTTTGTCCCTGTCAAATGGCTGTTGGGTCTTTGAATTTGGTTTGGAATACAGTATTAAATGATAAGTGTCAATAATTTATATCTAAATGAAAGTTTCTGTTACCACCGCTTTGTTTAAAAAAAAAAGATTTGCTTTCAAGTCTTGATCTTTCCTAAAATTTACATAAAGTTCAATTTATATTGAATTATCTTCTTGAATACGTACATCTGAATAAGAGTACATACCTACATAAATGTCTGTAATTATTTTTCCAATCAATTAAATATTCCATTTATTACAAATGATGTTATCTGACTTTTATGAAGACCTTTTTCTTCTTTTTTTTCCACCATGTCACGGCCACCCGCTATAATCGGTATCTTCATGACGTTTCATAATAATTATATACTAAACATTACTCTTGCAATCATCTGAAATATGTACATACATTTGTATGTATGTTTAATGTCAGATGAATAGTAACAATTAGCATGTATATTTGAATTTTCTCATTTCTTTACATACGAGTACAGTACATTTGTTAAAACCTTGAAAATACTCTTGTATCTTTTATATGGTTGATTGCTTTAGAAAACGTGACAGATGAATGAGGGCATATTATATTCACTTAAGATATATGTCATGTTAAGACTTTATCCAAACTGACCTCTGACTTTGACTTTTTGTTGATATTGCACAAAATTTTATTTTTCAGAAATACATAATGTATCTGCCCAAATTTCGACACATCATATGTTTGTATATACTTTTAATTGAAAAGATTTAAAATTAATTAAATTTGTATCTTTTTTCTTGAGTAACATTCAAAATTTAACAAAAGACGTTAAAAATGATTCCACTAAGTTAAAATTCAAAATGTATGCATTCATTTAACAAACAAAGAGGAAAGGATATTTTTGACAGTTGTAAACATTGCAAAAGTATCTTCTTGAATTTATCAAGTGTGGCGTCATTAATTAAATCAATTCATCACAAATTTTAATGAAGGCTTCATTAGGTGAGATGTTATGTATAAGGACTGTTAAAGGAATATGACACTTAAAAAGTCTTTCAGTTGAATTGAATTGGAAAAAAAAATTCAAACCCAAAATAAAAAACCCTCGAAATTTACTCGTACAATGAATCGGAATCGGTATCAACGACTTTCTGCATCTATGTATAGGTATCTGGCCATTAAATCCGTCAATCTACCTTCTGCATTCCATTAAATTACTATTCATTCACTGCTGCGCTCCGGTGTGATGGCATGGCCTGGCAGTTCACCCACGTTCCGTAATTGTCTCGAACAATAGAAGTCTCGGAGTTGCAGCTCAACTCGACAACCGTGCATCTGTAGTCTGCTGCATTCTGCTCCACGGCACGGTAATGGAGAATACCTTTATGCACGTTAATCCGTCAGATACTTTGGCAAAAGAAGAAGGCGTTTGGCAGGTTTGAAGAGTCACAGTCGTCGTCGAATACTCGTATTCGGTTTTTTGGTCCTCAAGCTATTTTGCATTTTGCATTAATTCTCGATTATTTAACTTTTATAGTTGACACCTACAATTGCAAATTCCAACATAGTGAGAATGGGGAAGCCGTTGCCGTACCGTATCGTCGTCGTCGTCGTCGGTCGTCCGGGCCTGTCTTATGTTGTTGTATGGAAGAGCTTCAAGCTGTCATTTGTTTCGGTGTATGGTGAAGGTGCTAGAGCTGGATCTATAGTTTGGGGCATATCTAGCGCAGCTGGAACAATTGACTTGGGTAATTTTTGGTTTATCTCAAACAAATAATAATATGTGTTATTATAAATATGGGATGTGTGACATTATGAGGGATTTATGATTATATTTATTGTGGTATGATGAACGAATTGTTGATGAAATTTGCCATGGTGACGGTAAAGTTAATCTCAATACTTTCGATTGTTTAAGAGCGAAGCTGTGAAAATGTCATTTTGTTAGTTTAGAAATTCGTTTGGGATTTAAAATAATTTAAGTGACACATTTCAAAAATGGGGCTTGAGTGTCAGAAATGTTATTCTAAATTAAGAAAAGCTTTGAAAATTGTATATTATACTCCAGTAATCATTATAGTATGAATTTACATCAACTACACATAGGAATCTCGCTTACTGAACTTGATCATTAATTCTGTTTCAATTGATATTTAATAATGTCAATAAATTAAACTTTGTTCTTCCGTCTATCAATTTACATACTATACATACTAAGCTTCAAATAGGAAAAAGTAATTCCCTTATTAATATTCAGCTGCGTTAGAAATTATAAATTCAAGAAAAAGAATTCAAATTTTTACATACATACGAAACGAGTACGAGTACGAGTACAAATGCGCGTGCACCTTTAAACATTAATTTATTGCTTTTACAAAAATAAAATAGAAAAAAAAAATTAAAAACAAACGAATGTAATTGCTTTTTATTATTATTCACAATATGCATCTCAATATCGTGATTTCTATCGATGAAAAAATGAACTGTAGATAGAATAACACTTTCCACTTTCCATCATCGGTTATTTTTATAAGCCATATCAAAAAGCTGATAAAAATTCAAAAATCAAACCAATAGATGAAGAGAGGAGATAAAACTGTGCTGCCAATCAAACTAATAGGCAGATGTTACAAAGTTTGATAGAAAGATGTTACTTTAAATTGTCAAAGTCCATGATGAGTGAACAAATGTGGTAAGTGCATCGGTCAAGCATGATTAAACTGTTAAATTAATCGTTTTACCTTTACCGTTGAGTTAAAAATACTTCTGTATAAGAAGATTACATAAAGTACTATACGATAAAGATCGTATTTAGCTTTGATATTATTTGATTATTAAGTGTTAACTACTCTCGTAATTTGACAATAAGGCTTAGTGACAAACATAAGCCAAAGTAATGGAGAAGCTTTGGTTGGGCTTATGTGAGACACTGGAGAATCTATTTATCTTTCTTACGTTTCTTTTACCAAACCTGTTAAATTAAATGTGCCCATGGCACTTCTTAAGTCCAAGTTTTCTCCCAGAATGACAGTTTATTTGACAGTTACAAATGGGTGAATGTCATGCTATGCTTTTTACACGTCATCATCAGTGATGGTTGATAGACTAGGAATCAAATGACTAGAGTATTTTTATTTAAAAATTATTTTTCAAAAACTCAAAAAAGTCTCATTCTGTTATCTTTTCACGCTAGCCTTGACAAAAAAAAAGAAACCAGAACTTGAGGCATTTGAAAAACAAATGCAAGTGTGATTTAGTGACAACTTATGTCTTAAAACTGACTCCTGCCAGCCAATTACTAACTTGACCCCAAAATAAAATCTAAGCCCGATCTGATATGTTGACAAGAAAGGCCTACACAATTCTTGTATGTTTTTATCGTAACATAACAACCGCCACGCCATCTACATTTTAAAATATTATACGAAGGAAAAAAAACGACTTTGACGTTAGGTGAACCTTTCGCCTAATCGAAAAAACCAATTCAACATGTTGTACGTAAGGTATGGAGCTGCTTGTCAAATGATTGTGCGCAATTGACACCTGTATGGCATGCGACGCAACGCGACGTCTCGTAGTCGTCATTCTTCGTCATCGTTGTACATATTTTTGTTGTCATGCAACATCGTAAATTACCTCACATTCGATTCTTATTGCAATCAATCAAACTCAGCAGCCGCGCATGCGCGCCCAAAATTTACACGCGTAGGTGCAAACTTGCAAGTATTAAAGTACCTACCTGTTGGCCATGTTTTGAAGTGTCAGTACGGTAACAAGTTACATATTGTTGCTTTCCGTTTGAAAAAAAAGATCGCCATTTTTCCACCACTTAACCTTTAAGTGGTGTGTACCTACACATGAGCAGTTCGCTGCTTACGAAAGGACCAACAAAAAACCAACAACAATTGCACCCGAAAACAAAGAAATCCCTGCAATCGAAGAAAAGATCTGCACGCTTTCAGTTAGCCACACAACCAACAACGCTGCGCCACCAAAAAAAAAGCCGTTACCTACGGAATTCCTATGGTGGTCTTACACATATCTATGGAGTGCGAAGGAGGTCTGCATTAAGGTTCAGTGTACGGACTTTTTCGATTTACGGTTCAACGGGCATGAAAAGTGCATTTTTGGCCAACATCACATCGACACACCCGTTCTGAGCGCACTTAGCCGCTCACGTATGCCTGTTTTCATTTCTAGCTGGCTGCTGCTGTTGCTGATGGTGTTAGTGGTGGTGCTTTTGTATTCAAACTTCAAACCCTATCAATGGATTAAAGTTCATTATTAGAGTCTCGAGAGATACCTGCATTACTTTTGTTTTTAAATCAGATATGAGGACTGCATGGAGGCTAGATTTATGGGAGTTCTGTTTGTCTAAGATTAGTTGTAGAGGGTCTTTCAAAACGAACTTTCAAACTTTGACAGTTAAAGAATTATTTGTATAGCATTGAGGGTCATTGGAGTTGACTAGCATTCGGAAAAGTTGAAGGAGGGATTTGGTGGAGCAGACCCAATCAAGATGATAGTCGTTCTCTTTGCAGTGTTGTAACCAAATTGGAGTTCATTGGTAATGTTATTGATCAACCAACACCCATACTTCGACGAATCGCAAGAACTGTCAAAAATCGATGCAGTTGGAAACAGACCCTAATTTTTATCGCAAAATCATCTCCAGCGATTGAGATTGATGATTTAAAATGACAGCCAACAAAATTTTGGGAAAGAGCAAAAGTCTTCAGCTATGGAAAATGGCCGCCGAGCGATTTGACAACGGTTGTCATTTTCTTATGTGTTTTTCGAGGTCAATGGCTCAAGAAAAGTATTTCATCTGTCAAATTCAGCTTGTTTACAGAATGTCATCGACAGACCTTTCAAATTCAAACAAAACGTAGCGAGCGCTCAAAGAAAGACCCTGTACCCAAGTACGCCTCAAGTGAAGAGTTGTTATATTTGAAGATTAAAACGTTTTCATTATCTCTATCAGAAGCGGCGGCGATGGCGGTGCGGCGCGGCGTATTGTTGTAATTGTATTGGTGGCAAACTGCTGCTCCCCGTTTAGGAATGGCATATCGCTTTATAGAACCGGCGCTTTTTTTTCGGGAAAACGAAATAATAAATTTTCGGTCACCTGTTATAAAGAAGTTGTGGTCGACATTCAGCAGCGGTTAGTTGGGCGGTCGGTTGGAGTCAGAGCAGCCTTTCCATTTGCTTAGATTTTGTACAATTGCAACTATGCGAGTATTAATGGCAATTTTATATTATATCTTGGGATCGAGGCTGCAATGTTGGTGGTAAGGCAGGTAACTCCCATTCGAAATGAAAACCTGGGCTGACAATTGAGTGTAATATACTCATACCTTACCTATACCTGTGTGTTACATATCTACATACGTACAAAAAGGTGCACTTTTGACTTTCAAAAACACAACTTGGTCATATATCATCGAATGGAATGGGAAGTTGGGTGCCGTTTCTTGAGCCCCAATCAATATAACTTCTACCTATAAAGTATATTGATTGGGGCACGCTGGCTGCTTAATCAAAATGTCTAATTAGAGTCAATTAGAGATTGTGAATATGGGTGAAGTTGCAATAGAAATATAGGTACGCAATCGTACATTCAATTCTATATACATGAATTTGAGTTAATTTGATAAAATTCACTCACTCATTCACTCACCTGGATGTTTAATGCGTTTTTCAATCAAATTAAAGAGTGATTCAATAGTTACAGCCTGATGTCTTATAAGCTTGATATATGTATGCGCAAGCCCACTTCGTTTTGACTGCAAACTATCTGAAAGAAAAAAAAAATTAAGGAAAAAGTTATTTTAAATTTATTATCATTGCGAAATTTATAAACAGTCACTCTACGCACAAATAATGTGGGTTCTTGAATTTTTTTTCTAATAAATTAGTCTAGGTGAGAAAAGCGGGTAGGTAAACGAGATCCAAATGAATTGAAAGTATAAGCTAAGCCAGTGATCAATGAACAGGTGTGCTGTGAAATGTTCACAATGGAATTTAGATTTGCCTAATTGGGTGTGGTAATTTGTCATTTCAAATTTAAGAGAACTAGAAATGACCATTCCATCAGATATTAAAGTTGTGTTTTATTGGTTATATTTAGCTAGCACGCAGTAACACAAGCTCCTTTATTCACTCACTCTTAGTTTAACTTCCAAATTTGGTATCCTTACATTAATTGGGGTGTGTTTGTAAAATTTGTAATACGTTTCTTAAGTCGCAATACAACTTTGAATATAGAAGTTTTTGTTCTTAAGTCTGTGTTATCAACTTAAAGTTGCCAACTTACATATATTTTAGAGTCTACATCTACACTATGCAACAAAGTTGCAGGCGACATTAAGGGTCAGTTGAATCTTCTTGTTTGTTCTTGTGTTCCTTGTTAAATTGATTTACATTCATATTTCTTCTCAGCAAAATCTTGGGAGAAGAAACACAACATCTTAGCGACTAAGACTATCAGGCGATACAACACAGACAATAAAATCAGACGTAAGAAAAAAGGAGAAAGAATGTGCTTCAATATGCTGTTTTTCTTAAACTCAAATCAGGTGTTGCTATTTTTACGTCCAGCTTCTTGAGAAACCTTAAACGATCAGACTAAAAATTCATTCACAACATAAACACCATTAAAATTAAATGATTTAATGTATAATTAGGACTGACTATTAGCAGCCCTTTAACTCGAGTTTAACCTCTAAAGCCCACAAAAAATATTGACTCATGTTTCAAAATGCTTAACACGGAAAAACAACTTGGATTGGTACTGTAGTGTAGAGCTCGACTAACCCCGGATTGAGCTATTTCAAAGTAAACCAAGCAACTTAACATACATAGAAGAGATTAATTAATCATAGTTAACAAAGCTAAGTTTGAGTTTGAAGGGTTCAACCAGTTCAAGAAATATAAGGCCTACAATCAGAAAGCATTTGCGTCAAAAATAACACTTAAACCTTGAATTAATTTTAAAGCATAAATAAATTACTAACTACTGCATAAAACTTCCTCTACTCTATTTTTCCACGCCTATCACAGATTGGTCTTCTAATTAAAAATCTGCTTTGAAATTGAAACCTTGCAATAAAAACGACACAACATGTTCAAAACTTAGTCAATGTTCATTCGGGCCTATGTTCATTTCCAAAAGATATCAATTAAATTAATATACATTCCAATTATTCTTTTTGCACACCTCTTTAATTTAAAAAAAATCTTAATTGTTTCTTTGTTTTTTTTTTCTCTTGTTCTTGAACATTTTCTCCAAACCAAGATTAATAGTATGCCAAAAAGTTTTGAACCGAAAAAACTGATCTCACCTTGTCAAAATGACAGCGGTAGCTAAAGCGGTAGCAATCTATATAATACAAAGGTTGTATCAAGATTAAAAGCGAAACAAAAACTCACCAATTACTGATCATTTATTAAGACTAATTACACAAATTAACAACATTCATTGCAAGCTTCAAAGATCATTCCCACACTTATAACTGACATTGTTTTAATAGTACAAAAGAATACGTACTCATACCTGCTAAAAAAAAAAAAAAAACTCAAACTGTTCTCAACCCAATACCCAGTGCTACAATTCAAGTGTATTCGTACCTTTAAATGGCATTCAGTATATGATCTTAACTGTCAGATAAATTAACCCCAGGGGTCAATCTTCGTCATAGTCTAAGTGTCTTTTTCTATTGTTTGGCCTGGAAGTCCGGGCAAATATATTTCCCATATCGATTTAAAAGTATAAGCAGAGCGCATGCGCGCAAGCACATTACAGTCAATCTGGGCTGAAGGAAAAAAAAATGAAGGTCGCGGCTGTAAACATCATGAGACAGCAAAATGATTAACATTGACTTCCACTTAATGGTGCGGCTACAATACGCTGCGAGTATATAACTTCATTATTTGAAAGACCAAAAACAATGAGATATCTTCGTCAAAAATGTCATCAGAAGAATCCAAGCGGAATAAATTTATTGAGCTTTGTTTTGGAATTGAAGTTCTTTATATGTATACGTTGTCTTAGACAGCACACGGCGGCAACTTGGTGGCCATTTTTCTACCGTTCTAGCGATGTTGCACTTAAAACTTTAGGTAGCAAGTTGTGGTTGCAGATAGAAAATTGTGGTTATGTTGCTTACTATTGGACGCAGTACCTATGAATGGACACAAATTAATTTCTAATTCTTGTTCAATCTATGACAAGGAGTTATAAAGCCATGCGGAACCATTTGTAAGGGTGGAGCATGGCAAACGGACGCATTTGAAGATTTAAAAAAGCGGGTGTTCAAGTGTTCAAGCCTGCTCGATCAATTTTATTTTTGTCTCGTACAATAGCGGTCCCTTACGGTCTTACGGTCTTACGATCTAAAATAATTAGACCACACAATGTGACAGTTTTTGTCATTTCTTCTTTAAATATAATTATCTACTACATTTCCTATTTGATTTCCATTAATGCATTAATTGTCAAGCTGTCAAATTCGGGAATAAGAAATCATTAAGGTCGGTCCAGATGTTTTCGTATTACATTTTATGTCTTAGTTCCGTTCTTTTTTTTTCATTGAATTGCATAAAACACTTGCAAATTGTACCTTATTTAAGAGCTTTATATGTATTATTAATATCATTTGTCCAAGGTACTGAAGTAGTCTTTACGTAAAGTCAACCTGACAATGACAAGGCGGAAGATTAATCAACAAACAAATGCAAATTTTAAAAGCACTTGTCAATCATCGTTCTTTTTTTTTTGTATTCAATAATAATTATTATCCAACATTTTATTGACAAGTTCAATGTTAGTCAACTTCAAAGTAAGAAAAAAAAACAACAAAAACAATTGGACAATTCAAAATACACTAAACGTCACATTTCAATCAAATACCACACGTTATGTATACGTACCGGCATCGGCACCGACATCGGCACCGACATCGGCTTTGGCACTTTGAAAATAACCATTGTACCGCTAATTGAAGCTCTCACAATCTTTTCGGATTTCTTTCTTGTATGGCTTTCATAATAATTGTATTTTGTAATCACACATTATTCCAAACAATTGTATTTTATTTTTTTTTTTATTTGATTTTGATATACGCTTTGATGGTGGATTTATGAACGCATTATGAATTATCTTGTCAGATTCTAGCCGATATGAATGTGAGCGTGCATAAAGTTTAAACAAACAACGGGGGCGCATAAGTTGATAGCTTGAGGGTAAACGTGCTCATATTTATCCTACTTCTGATGACTGTGGTGTAGGTTTGGGCACCGCTTGCACCTTTTTGGTGTCAAAAATAATTATGTCTTTGAATAAGAGATTATCTTTTTTACTTACCTGGCAGGCTAGGTCTCTTTAATCAGATAAAAATGTGTTAGTCTGGTAAATAACGCACCATTGCATCTAATACCTTAATTTTGTGTTTTTTGTAATCATGAAACGCCACCAAAATTACCACAACTGACCTTAACGTTTGTTTTTCGTTCAATTGAAATTCAAATAAAAACCACATTCGACCTTGAATATCCCATGACAGGTAGCCATATTGGTGCATTAAGATCCGTTGCAATTTTTCCGAACTAATTTCATCTATAGGAATAACGTAATCAATCATAGATTTATGTCGTATGCAACTTAAAAGTTATAACCTCCAATGACATTGACGGTGTCGAAAATAGAGAGCACTCTGGATCAATTAACCCAGTTTGATCGATTTTTATAGATCACTTAACTGTCAAAATCCAACTACTTCATTTTGGTGTGATTATTGATTATTTAATCAAAAAAAAAAAAAAAAAACTTCCGAATTTAATGTTGCGTATAAAAATGAAGTTTGACCAGTACCAGTGCAGTGTAGCCTTAGTTATGGACACATTTTAATCGGCGTCATAATTATTTATCAAAAAATTTAAAAATTGTTGGTCTACATGTTGATTGATCAAATTTATGTAGGTTTCGCTTGATAAATACAACAACAGCAAAATATTTACTATACGAATGTGAATCAGTAGTAATAAATAAAAAATAAATATTGACACACTATTTGATTTGTTCACATATTGCAGAATTTGTCTTACATATACATTTGTTTGTTTGTGTGTAGTCAAGTTTAATGTTTTGCGATGGAATGCAAGTTACATTATTTAGATGCAATTATTGTGGAATCTGTTGTGTTTAAAGCTTGAAAGTATTTTTTTTGTTGCTTAACAATTAATTTAGTAACAATAAATTGAAAGCAATTTCATTTTTACACTAAATCAACTTTTTTAGAAAATTTTTTGATTTTGGCAGCTCGACGACCGTCAAATCAACTTTGAGTTTATGATAAATGTTTACACATTTAAACATTAAAAGAAAAGGTAAATGTCACTCTTAGAAATGATAAAGTGTCACTTGTTTTTATAAAAAAAGGCTTTTATAAAAACAGTCAATTTGACAGATGACAGTTAAGGTTCAGCGAAAGTGAAAATTTACAATTATGACACTTTGGGTGGTAGTGCAGTTTGGCCAGTTTTAGATATCATTTTGTGTTTCGGCGGACCACAATTGTATCATTTGACTTATGGAATGCAAATGTCAGAATGAACTCTGATGAAAATCTCAATAACCACAAGTAAATTACTAAGTCATTTAATAAAAATCTAAATATTAATACAAGATCACTGTCTGAAATAGTAGAGAGTGAATACCACTAAATCATAATCATTTTATTTTTAATAGAAAAATATTTTAAAAACCACTTAACACTTACATCGCTTTTATCAACAATAATTTATAGAACAACATCTAAGAGGTGTTTTAAGATTATTTCCATTGACAGTAAATACTCGATGTATCTTTAAAATTATTATTTATTAATCCGTGAGCTACACCATATTCCATAAGTCACTCATGACATGCCTAAGTGTTTAACTTTTATCTTAAGTTGTTAGACTTGAGAGTTGTTAACTGGTGAGTCTGTAATGTACATATAACGTGAGGACAGACCCTGTAATCTGCATATTACAACCTTGCCACCCCATTGACCAATTAACATTTATGCTTATTATCTTATTTTCTTTTCAAATGAAACAAATAAATAACTTGACATGCACTCTCAAATGTCTAAAATGTATTTAGTACGTATAGTAGTAAATATTTGACCTCTCCTCCTCCATGTGACACTACATAGCCGACATATCGAGCACGATTCCCTCTGACCAACTAACTAAGTCAGCTAGTATAGGCGATCCCACTTCTGATCTGTAATTCAGATGTTTTTCTTTTCAATGTTAATTCTAGGATCTAAGACATGATTTCGTTTGATGTCGGCCAATTACATCACAAAGACGTGCAGCATCGGATTTTATTTTTTATGATCTAGGTCTTGGACATGACATTGAAGAGTTCTATTTTAAATTTATATTATTTGTATAAACTCTATTCGACTATGAACTATGTACACCAGTAGTAGCCTCGGGGTGACGTGATGTGTAAAATGATGTGATCTCTATTAGTTGGTGCTGCCAGCCACAGTCTATGCTTCATGTTTATATTACATTGAAAAGGAATTTCTGAAGTCTGTCATGTCTCTGGTGTCGGTTATGTAGATATATAGAATTAAAGTTACTGGGCTACAATTAATGCGGTTGAGTCTGTCACATTTAATTTGATCTGATTTGTTTAGTAAAGAATTTCCATGAGAAGAAATGTGTGTATGACTTGTTTTCTCGACCTATAAGACAGTAAAGATTTATGGCTGTCACGCACTAAACGATCATGTAAAAAAATATTTAATTACAAACTGACAGCTTCTTTTTTTTTTCTTTTGCGTCTAAGCAGTTTCAATGTCAAAGTTGAATGGTATTTGATTTTATCAGACGGTTGGGATGGTCCTGGAGGGCGAATTTATTCAAATTCGTTACTACACAATAAAGATGTTAACGCCAGATCAGACATAACCACAGAGCCCAATGGACTCGAATATCTGTCAAACTCTCACGATGATTGAGTGTGTATTCAAAATATTTGCCTCTTTTTTAATTTTCTTTGAAGGCATTTCTTGTTCAACAAAAATTAGCCAAATAAAAAAAAACATTTTTATGACAGCCTTATATTTTGTGCTTTATGATTAAACAAAAAATATTATGGCTTTTGTTTGAGTTTGATGGTATGATGCAACACACATATGTATGTATGAAGGTGGAGGTATATTTTTAATTGATTTGCGTTCAATTTAAAACTACGACCCTAATTGATCGAATTGATTATGAAGGTTAAGTTGATAAATTTATCGAGACCAGAAAATATTTCCCATAATTGTGACCTAGTTTTTGTTTCGTTTGAGTATAGATCCGAAGTAATGGCTTTAAAATGTCAGGACTGTCCTATGTGATAGGTTAATTAAAACAAAAGTAATTTGGAAGTAAACTTAGGGCGGGTTGATGATTATTTCAATATTTATCAAATACATATTTTTTTTCCTTTTCGTAAATCTGCTGCATGGAATCATTTTGCTGAAAATAAACAGAAGAGGGCCTCAGTGACACCCCTGGGGCATACTGTAAAAATCAAATCTGAAGATTGGAAAGGTTGGAAATCAACATTAGAAAACTGCGTTTTTTTAAGCAACACAGTCTTCCATTACAGCTTTTTAACTCGAGCAAAGTAAGTTGCTTATCAGCGCTTACTTGGCAACTTATATGCACAAACTTCATGGAATTGTTCCTTGGTGTTTGTTGTAATTTTAAGTTGAATTATTTCCATTTCTTTAAATTGAATCATTGGAATTTTTACTCCTTGAAAAATTTGAAGAAAATATTGAACCCCACAGTTATGCAACTGGGAATAGAGTTGCCGACAACTTATTTTCATAGGTTGTGATCTCTCAACTGGGAATAGAGTTGCCGACAACTTATTTTCATAGGTTGTGATTTCTCATAATAAAAATTATTGTTAATTTTATAAATTATATTTTTTCTACAAAAGTTTGGTATAGCAAAAGAATGGTATCAAGAATTGGATCCGTTTATTTATTTATGAACGTTAAAGTTCTGTGGCACTTGACAAGTATTCCAGATATAAGAGACAAATGAAAACAATAAACAAATGAATATTTATAATTAGCCAAACAATTTTATGGTTTCATGTATTTGTAAAAAATAAACAATTTGCAATAAGTAACACTAACAAGGCTTTTGAAAGCAATCTCTCAAATAACCTTGCTCGAAACTTTTCCGCCTTTGCTTTCCAATTTCCAAGTTTAACTGCAAATTAACATAATAAACAAAACAAAAAAATTATAATGTATTAATTTTAATTTATTTGTGCGTTTCTATTTTTTTTTTTTTTGTTTTTTGTTTATTAATGCAGAGCATAAAGATAAAGTATATGTTTCTAGGAACATTATACTATGGGAAATTCAACTCTAACACCCCATTAGTCTGTTCCTATAAGGCTTTAACCTTCTACAGCCTCCAGACCTCTAGATAGACATTACAAAAAAAAAAAATTATTATCCATTAAATGTTGAAACAATTAAAACAAAAACATAAAAAAAATTAATTAATATCTATACTCAAGACCTACACTTTATTTATTGTAATGCAGACAGCACAGTAGTCCATCGCTGTGTGGTCATTAAAGCTTCTAACATAAACCCGGGGGCAGTTTTGATCAGAAAAAAAGATAATAATATTTTTATCATATTTTTGTTATTATTGTTGTGTCAATTTCTTTAATTGCTGTCAATTTATTTGCAGTAATTGAACAAATTTGATACGCGCACTTTTGCGTGTTTCGTTTCGTTATTATAATGTTTTTTTTTAACTTTTTTTTAATTACTTTTGTGCGCACAAATATCTACGCTATGTTTACACCTCTATATTAAGTCATCATTGACATGCATATGCCTCTTCTGACGTTTAAATCTGGATTTGCACTTTGCAATTTTATGTGTTATTAAGAAAAACTTGTTTTTTTATGATTAAAGGTGTTAATCATTTAAATTCGATAAACAAAACAACAATTTATTACTTGTTTTTCATTAATAATTATCTCTTTATGGCCTTCAAAATTTTGGTCAATCAACTTTAAGCCCGGTGGCATCTTTTTTAACCTTTATATTTTGTTTTGCTTTTAACATTTTTTTTTTAATTTTTAGAGTGCGACCAGAAATTACGTTTTGAAGTCGAATATGCAATGCTATTTTTGAAGACATAAAGAAACGCTCAATAAAAGTGTCATTAGCGCCATTTTCCAGCTTTGGTTTGTTTATAAACTGGACTTTTTAAGGTGCGTTTAGATAAGGTTCATTTAAAGAGTAATATTGGTTTGACACTTTAAAAAAAATTGAGATTACTCTGTTAAATAAAAACAGTTTTGGAAAAATGCAATCAACAAAACTGGTATAAAATTTGAACAGTTGCTAGTCAACTAGTCATTTTAAATAAGTAAACTAAAATTTCACAAATTGAACTGACATTACAATTTTGTTATCTGTTAACAATTCTCAACCGAGATAAGATAGTTCCTATAATTTAAGAGTCATCTTCCCAGTTTCCAATGTGAACCTGCAGTGATTTTCTTGACAGTTGATTAGATAAAAACAAAAGTACTGCACTGCGGACCTAACTATGTAATTTGACAGATTCTATAAAATTATCACCAAGACTACTTAAAATAAAAACAAACATTTCAAAGGTCCAATTGAAATTAGCATACAAACTTAACCTATTTAAAAAAGTAGATGTCCCTCAGAAATGACACTTCAGTGGATATACGAATAACATTGTATTGTGTATAAATCATTAACTTACGACTTCTTTTTTAATTGCCTTGCTGCTCAAAGTCAACTAAACATATAAATTGAATGACCGATCAAAACCTATCAAATGGACTATATTTTTTTTTTTTCAAGACAAAATGTCTCACGATTTGTTATAGTCTAACAAATAAAAGTCTCATGTTTCTTCCCATTTAATCATTTAAATTCAATATAAAAAAAAAACTTTTTATAGGTGCGTCACATAAATGTGTATTATGTCAAAGTCTATGACTCTTTGTAAAAAAGAACACCTCCTTCAAAATGTATTGACTCGGTGCTGCTATTCATCTATTTGAATCTGACATCACAATAATTATTTTCTAACACCTTCATCTTCCCTCCTCAAAAAACGAGTAAGCATGAGAATAAGTTTAACAATGAAAAATCAATGCAAATAATGTAAAATTTATTTGAATTTAATTTGTTCAATATTAATTATAAAAGTTGTCTGGGGCTTTGGATAAAACGATACCGATAATGTCCTTGATGAGCTCAACTGACATAAGCATTGATGCGGTAGACAGTGGGCAAGAATTAATAACATTGAACTGAGATGATATTTTCCATTGGTAAAATATGAGATCAATTTATTTTTGTATTTATTTATTTCTTGTTTTTGTATTCGATTTGATTTTAAAACAATATGAAAAATTTGTCATTGGATTTTATTTGAAGTTTTCTTATAGTTTGACAGAACTTTTACTATAACAAATGTCAGCTGTCAGTCAGATAAAGTATTATAACTGCATTTTTTGGTTAAGAACACTTTCCAAAATATCTCAAAAAATGATTCATAGAGCTCGTTTTTGAAACATTTTAATCTAAGCCAAATCATAAATTAAGTGTTTTAGTTGAATTATTGTTGCTGTTCATCCCAATTTTTTGACTTAACAATCCCACTGTATAAAGTAGTTTTCGTGAGAAAATATGAGTTCCATAAAGACTATTTTTCCCATCTATGATTATTCCTTCAAGTGGAATATGTGATATGTAAAGCAATTAAGTACGACTCAATCGATTTAGCAGTTGCTCTATACGCGAGGCTAAAATCACAATACAGGCTCAGACAGCAACTATATAATACATACTACAGATGTCGCTGGAGGTCATTGTCATATTCATAATATGTTATATTTCTTATGATTAAGCTATGAATTATTATGAAGTGTGTGGTCCATAAATAACATTTCAATTTTATTTTATTTTTTGCAAAAACCACAACAATGTGTCTACATCGGACATGCCTACGAATAATACAAGTTGCTGTTTCCAAATTTGGTATTATTAGGTTTTGAGTACTCGCGTATGTCATTTTTACTTTTTCCATCTTGTCGTCATGTGACAGTGAGTGAGTGGGTGAATTATGAAGCAAGAAAAGACCTACATTTACGATTTACTTAAAAAATGAAAGAACTATACATATGCATATGCATTGTTTTGTGGTTCTAATTTGACAAGTTGATGATGACAAGCTATGACAGAATGATCATTTAACTGATTGAATTTGCTAGTTAGAGTTACATGAGACAAATATGATTAAGTTTGACATATGATCAGATATGTCAAATTATTACACTTCATTTAACAGGTAAGATTGACACAACAAAAATGTATACCATATTACTGTATACGAACTTTTTTTAATATTGTACGGCTTATATCATTTTGGCACAAGTTGCAAACTTTAACCCCATTAAATTTTGAATCTAATGATGGATTTAAAAAAAAAAAAGCTATAAATAAGTTCTTTCATGAAAAATTTATAATTAATAGCTATAAATTGCTCAAACACTAATAATAAAATAATCAAAACCATACTAAGCTTTTTGGTTGAATTAATAATTAATTATTAAAGATCGATTAACACATTTAAAATTATGTTTAAATTACCCAAATTCTTCCTAATAACGTATTGCCTACAAGTATAAGACTCCATGAATGAAAGAATAGCTTGACAGCTGTACAACTTGATTATTAAAACGTATGCACATATTTGTCAATTGCAAAAGTCTATGTAGCACGTCAAGTTAACTTTTAAATGGCAAAGTCGGTAATGTGGAGCTCTTCATTATAGTACCTACTAACGGTCTTCATGATATTGATGTTAGAGCGTGAAATAACGACGCTATGATTTTTTCCTGTCAAATCAATTTTGGATTTATGTATTTTTGTTTTGCTGATGAAAATATGCAGTTCAGACCAAGTTGAGTTATTTCCTGCCAATGACATATTTATGCACACATATGTCACTTTTGAGCAGGTAATGCACACAGTATGTGAATTATGGATTTATTTTTGGTCAAAAATCTAAGTTGTAAATGTTATAAAGGCCATCATCGCTCAGAAAGAACGTAATGATTTTCAACAAGACAAAAATCGTTACAAAATGGACACAATTTTATTAATTTTTTGCTGCTAGGGGGCGCTACAATCCGCTGAACCTGTATTTTACAAGTTACTTCTGTAGTGAATAATTAACAGCTTAAAAAAATGCGTATATTCGTCTTCTCCTAACTATAATCTTATGACACTTTCTTAAATTGGATGAAAATCAAAAACTGAATTATAGTGTTCCTCAGGGTTCCATTTTGTCACCAATTCTCTTCTTTATTTCATGTTTCTTTATTAAAGTGGAAACTAATCAGATTAAAGTACTTAGTTTGTTTATTTCGTGTGAATTGATCATAAATTTAAGGTTGTCTGATCTGTGAGAAGATCATGTACTTAATTTCATAAGCTTCATAAGTTCATAAGCTTGGAAATCTAGCAGCTTTTTAGAACTCCCCAAATGCAAGAAAGTGTTCTAAGAATTAATCTTTAAAAATTAAATATTAGAATAAAATAATAAAACAAAAATCAATTTTTCATCAGTTATATTGATGTCATTCTTAGAAAAGTGTTTAACTAACTTCTCCAGGGCAAATTAAGTTATCACTAACTGATCTGCCTTGAAATTTGATAAGCTAAAATGCAAATTAATGACTATTTGCGTCTATTCGTTGACAGCTTATGAAATGAATATCAATTCAATAAAATAGACATCACTTTCTTTAACCCACAGAAAGCGAAAAGTATCGACATTACATATGAACCTTGTGGCATACCGTCTTTTGTTCGAAACTCTATAAATTTCTTTTATTGTTCATTTTATTTTTATTTTTATTTTTTTGTTGCAATCTGACCGAGTTATTATGCATGAACTTGAAATTATTATTTTCTTCTTTTTATTAAACTTATTTTGTTTTGCTATTTTACATATATTGAATTATAACCATTGACAAAAAAAAAAAACACCACAACAATGGCATCATCGTCATCGTAGTCTCAACACATTTGATATGTGTATTTTATGTAAATTAATTTAGTTTTTTTTTATTTCTTTCAAGATTAAGGAATGCATGTCTCTTTTATGGGCTTATAAAAAAAATTATTCGACGACGACCAGACGCACACGAGCTCAAGCACAACAAAAAACTGGAACTGACGACATTGTTTTAATGTAGATTATAGCGTTGGTTTATTAGATAGTGGGAGATTAAATTGGTTTTTAATTTAACACCATAAATTTAGTCGGCGATCAAGATGATATAATAATTATCAGCAATTTGTTATTCCATTGGGTTTGTTTGTTTTAATTTTTATATTGACTTTGAATGATAATAATATTTATGTTTTTTTTTTTTCTATGATTTCATAAGACAAAAGCTATTTAAAAATGAAAACATAACTTCGAAGAAGACATTTTCAAACGGATCTAAGTTGCAAAGAAGTTGTTATGATATACCTTAATATTGTCAACTGATTGCAAAAACTAGGAAACCCGATTTTTTTTTAATTTTCGTGACGATTTAGTATTGAATTTGGTTAACTGGTCACAAATTTCAATTTTTAATTTTGATGGAATTAAAGTGGAAGATGATAATAATGTTTTAATAACCGTTTTTTATTGGTAATCTCTAACTTGCGGAGAAATTACAAGTTTCAATAAAACGCCTAGCTCCTTAAATTGGTATTTCTAAATTAATAGGTGTTTTTTTTTTTGAAACATTTGTAACACATTTCTCAGGTTACAAAATGCATGAAAATGTAGATCGAGTTAAAATATTCATTAAAACACATACCAAGTTAGTTTAGAGTATTCTTTCGTGCTTATTTCTGTCGCCCTTAATCTAAGTTACTCAACTCACTTTAACAATTTAAACTTCAATTTATATGAAAATAAGTTGCCGGCAACTTTAAGGACCAGTTGTAAAATCGTGGTTTAACTTTTTCTGCAACTTATTATACATAACAATTAATTGTTCAGGTCATTTATTTGGGGACAAAAAACTATAAAAGAAAATTGCTTTTAGTAGACTAATTCAAATTAGAATTACAAAAATAAAAACACCAAGTACAAATTTCAACAAGTTGCGCTAAGTTATCTAGTAAGCGAAAATTAGCAACTTACTTTTGTTGTGATTTGCGAAGGTCTTACACTTTGGCAAGCAGCTGAAGAATTAAAAATTAATATCAATGGATTTTGTACCATTTAGCTGTCCCCTACATTTCAAAACCTGAAACTCTATCTTCACTAAAATACGTTTACGGATTACTGACTTATTTGTCTGCACTTATCTGTTGTTGTTTTTCGTGAAACAATGCAATGTACCTACTTCTGAACTTTAACAGTTGACAACTGTCAAACTATTGAAGTTACATTTACCAAATTGGCTGTCATTTAATCAATCTGTTTGTCAAATCATTACGAGTGGAATCACAGTCGCAACTTTAAAAAAATTTAACTTAGTCTTAAAGGCCTATCAAAAAAACTCCTAAAATCTTCAACTTAAAAATGAAACTAGTAAAAAATGATAGAATTTACATACCCTCACCATTGAGTTGACCTTCATTGAAAATTACACTTATGTCGAAATCAACTTTAAGGTACCCATTCAAAAGACCTATCAATAACGTCAAATAAAATTATAATGGTAGACTTAGGAAATCAATTGAATCCCTTAGGAGTTTAAATAATTGATAAATTTCTTAGACTTGTAATTGTTTCTTAATATTTAACTACGCCATAAAAATTTCCTAATTTTGAAAAATTATTTTTATTTAGTATACGCACTTCATTATATTTTATGGTATCTTTCATACCAACTTAATTTATGATGAGATTCGGCTGTTGGTTTCGACTTCGGCTACGGATCATCATCATTTTTGACAATTAATCATACAAATATTCATTTCACTTTTACGCACTATTTCCCAATCATAAAACAAACCGTTTACTAACCCCCGAAAGTCGTATTCTTTGTATTGACAACTGCCAATTGTTAATATAACATGTTCAACCAACTATGAACTATCTTTTTACCATGCATCTCATTTATTGTCACAAAATGTTTTTGACTTTTGATCTACTTTTTCGTAGCAAAAATTATTTAATATTAAAAGAAGCTTTGGCTTTTGTCTTCTCTACTCTCACTATCAAGTAATCAATTAAAATACAAACAAAAATAATAAGTTAATTAGTATCTTTCTGCGGATGATGATGGCAAAATACATAAATCCAATTCAAAACTTTCAAGCCAAAACGCAAAAATACTCCAAAACGCTAAACGCTCTAATAATTTCGAATTTCAACGAAATGTTGTTATTAACTGTACAAAATCGAGTATACGAGTATATATTTCATTTTCCATATAAACATAGATTTTGGTTTGTTTTAGAAAGGAAATAGATACGAGTAGGTACACATAGATTCGGCTTGAAAAGCCAACGAATGAAGTTACAAAATTTAGAAATAACCACAACATCATTAATGGCCAACAATAACCAACCAAAGCTAATTGACTTTTACCCCAACTTCATGGGAATATTCCACAGAAAAAAAACCAAAAATAAGAAACAGACCAAAAAAGCATGCAACATTGCACTTTTGAAATCTTTTTACAATTTCAATTCAAACTTAGATACTCGTATTAATGGCAAAAGTACGAGTAAAGTGTGAGGGAATTTCAATATTTCACGCCCCTTCGCTCTCTAAACACAATTAATACTTTGTTGTATCCCAAAAATGTTTAGCAAGGTTGAAGGAGGCGTGTGTTTTTGTCTAACGATCCGAACAATGGTGGACTAACCTGGCCTAGCCTGGCCTGGCTTTGGCTTGGTTTGAACCACTTTGACTCATGAAATCGGATAGTTTCACCAAGTAAAGGTAAGTGCACATTATTTCGTCTCTTTTGGAATGGAATCCAGTAGTAGTCATGAATTACACCTCATGAAAACTTATTTCAATATCTTAACTAAGACTCCATGACTTGACCTTCATGTTGCCAAAGTTTTGTTGTCTTAAACTATGTAAATAGCTTAAATTGATTCCGACCAAAAACAGCAGAAAAAAAAACATGAGTCAATGTTCCGCATTTTCAAATAAATATTAGAACCCAAATTCCATTGTCACAAGGTGCGCCTTAAAATGAATTATTTTTTCTGGCAATTTTTTGATTTTTTTTTTTTTTTGGCTTGTTGGGATTTATAATTGAAATACATAAATCAAAAGATTTATTTTAACTTTTGTTTGGGGTTATAAGTTGTGGAGCAAATTGAGTGGGAGTTGGTCTCTAGATGCCGGAAGTTTTTTTATTCTGTTTTTTACTTCGGAGCATTAAATGTTATGTAATCAATAATTGTAAGTCGAGGGGATAGATTTGAGTGCGATTTGTCTGGACATTAAGTGGGGTATTGGGTTAGTTTAAGAACGTCTAAAAGGTGTTTTGATCAATTCTAGAAACAATTGAGCAAAAAGAAAAAAAAGTGTCGGTAATAAGTTTTTGAGAAAGAACATTTTGAGTCTGCTTTCTCTTTAGGGCAAGAGTTTTTCTAAGCTAAAGCAATTTTAGAAACAAATCGTTATTGCTTTATAAATTCAAGGCTAATTCAAGTCAAAATTGCGTATTAAGATTTTGACCTAATAGGCTTTCTGAATCAATGAAAAAATAAAAAATCCCTGAGCTGTATGGCTTGTTCATATATAAAAATAAAGTTCTTAATTCTTGAATCCCTGGAAACCATTTTTTAAGTTTATCTTCAGTTTGATGGCGTTTAATTATTTCTTGTGTTCTTAAGTTCATACAAAAGTTAACTTGAAATTTAAAGTATAAAGCGATAACATTTATTTGACCGTTTTAATAGTTTCAGCTAATTTTAATCTGTTCTTAAGCTACAATGGGTCACTGGGGCGTATACGTGCTATTTCTTTATTTTATTAATATTTTAGCAAGAATAGGAGAAACTTCTGCTGCTCGTTAATTTGTATTATAAGTAATATTTTGCTGTCATAAAATATAGATAGTATATTATACAAATAAAAAATATTAAGGACGTGCGGGGTGAAAAAAAATGTAATTGTTAATTAGAAAAAAAAATTGGCATTTTCGTTCGTTTATGACTTGACATGACTTATATTTTTTGACTTAAAATGATCTTATAAGCTTTTAAGAAGCCGAAGATGTAAAGATGACTGTGGGACAGCCAGTGTTAAACAAAAATTCCCTTTTTCAAATATTTTGCTTTAAAAATTTTATATGTATATATTTGAGAGTTTACATTTTGAAAATTCACAAAAAATGAACTCAATGAAAAAAAAACAAAATATATCCCAGAGTTTACAGGATTTGTATGCATAAGATTCTTAAAAAAAAAAAGAGAATGGAGTGGAATTCAAAAATCATTCAAATTCCATATAATGTACATATTATAAAGTTTTAGTGCGTTTGCAATCCGTGTTTTGCATTTTAATTATAACAAAACTTTTAAACTATGTGGACGAGACTTTAAATTGGGCAATAAATTTTCTAACATTTTATGTTTTATTTCTTTTTTCCTTATTTTATTATTTAAAATATTTATATTAAAAGGATGTTTTATTTCAGAGAAAATGAACATTTAAAGTATTCAAGCAAGTTAGCCGGGATTTCCAAATGTTCGATTATCCGAAGTTTTTTTTAGATAGAAACTGTACAAGTAATTGATAGTTCAAGCCTTTTTTTTTGGTTTTGGGTAGGGCAATAATTGCATCATCATCTTTTTGTATATTTTGACATTTGATTTTGGCTAGATTTTTCTATTTAAAAGATTATAACATTTTTGTTTGCAAGGTTTTTTGTAAACATTATAAAGTAAGCTATTCTACATTCTTAGCGGACGATATTTAAGCATTCGAATTCAAGAAACAAAATACCTTTAGAAAATTTAAAGTTGGTATAAACATTAAACATTGCTCAAAACACTGTGTCAAAAATGTTGCGACTGTAAAAAAAAAAATCAAAAATTACGAAAAAACTTATTTAGCTCATTTTATAAAGGCTACATTTGTATAGTTGTAGACGGAGGTTAAGGATAAAAATCACCACCATTTGACCCAAGAATGAAATATCGTCTTTTTTGACAAAATTAAAAGATAAAAACACGTGGAGAGTAGAAAAAAATGAGTTTTTCAAAGAATTTGTAATATTTCATGGTCAGGTATAATTACAAACGAAGTTTTTTATGGTACGCTATAAACTTCAAAAGTTAAAAAATTGAAAAAGTGACGGAATAATGACACAATTAACTTTTTGCAACAGCAATATTTTCTGTCCAAAAAGTCACAATATGTCAATTTATGTTTTTACTTTTAGGGCTTTTGATTTACTCACATAAAATAAATTCTCTCAAAGGTTACCTACAACTTGTTGCAGCAATAAGACATAATACCCCTAAATATATTTTATTAATTAACGAACATGATTGTGGCATTTCCCATGGCGTTCATAACATGTTCCCATTGATAACTTTTTTTTTTTTAATTCAAACAACTTTTCATTAGCCGTACATTCAGACAAACTGAAAAACTAGCCTACCTTCCTTAATTACAATTTTTATAACGAGTATATCGCCTAAGCGAGACAAGAGTAATAAACCAAATGATTGACGGAATTAATATATAAATAATAAAAAAAAAAAAAAACGTTTATGTGATGCTGGTTTTCAAACAAAAACAAAACATATTGTGCATAAAATATACAAAAGTATCTAAATAGCATGCATCTCATTGTTCAATTCGAATCCTCCTCATATAAGGTTTACCGACATTTTGTACCACTTTCGTACATGCATTATGTACATTGTACATACATATATGTAAAATGGTTTGCTAGATCTTAAATGGCATAGACTCACTTTTATGATGGCATTCCTCTCAGTTGTTCGCCTCCAAACGCTGCCGCGTCTTAAGTTACAACTTATTTAAATGTCTGATATCGTCTTCGTTGTTACAAGTTGGTAGAAGTTATATATCTTACAGATATATCTCTCTTCACCTATAATCGTATCTGCTGTTTGTTTTTATTTTTTGTAGCTCCTCGAACTGTCACTTTGGCCTGTCGCTGTCACGTCGCGTCGGTTACCAGTGCCACAAGCTGGACACACAAAAACAAAAGCAAAAAACGCGATCGAAACTATTTTTTTTTAATTTCAAAAGTGGAAGTTTGTGAGGAAAATTATTTTCTGCTCGATTTTCCTCCCCTCAATGGATATGTCCTCGTATAAACGTACGTCGACGTCCGTCTGAAGAAAAGTCTATCAGCGAATTTTTTGAGCCCGGATAATTGCGTCCCGCCAAATACTCAATTGAGCTTCTTGGCCCAACTTCACTTGCAAGGAATTTAATCGAACTTATAACGACCACGATTTCATAGTTCCACACTGCGACTGTTGCTGCGGATACGACGAACGTCGATGTCGCGCGTCGTCCTACGTCCTCGACGTTGTCGTTTTCGTTTTCGTCGTCGGCTTGGTCGGTATATGAGAGTGTGCGCTCGCGCCTTTTAAACAACCCGCCTGAAAGGTATTTCTTTTGAAACACTTTTTTTCTTTACAAACAAACTCTTTGGTCCGCAGCGATCGTTTGCATACCACAAAAAAAAAAATAAGAAAAAAAAATAAAGATCACTCGCTTCGGTTATATTCTCACTAAGCGACGCAAATCTTATCGTCGTCGTTGTCGTTATTGTCGTCGACTATTCGAGTACGAGTACTTGGATTGTCGTTGTACTTTTTTCTTAGCCCCTATTATGCAAGATCCCCTCGGGGAGCTTTTGTCTCGATCACTTTTTCACTCCAAGCTGAGAGGACAAAACGATCATGAACATACTTCCACTTTATAAGTATTTCGAAGAATTTAATTTTGTTTTTTTTTTTTTCTTTTAACTAAACGACTTTAATTATTTTGATATTTTGGGATATCCCGATAGATCACCTCAACAGGTTGCTAATGACAACATGGAAAACTTTTAAAGTCCGATCAATCGACCGTCTGAGAGTTGGACGTAGTAGAACGTAGCGCTTGTGCCGCCGATAGTTTACTGGAGCGCTTGGTCGCCAACAACTCACTATTAACTGGCAAAAAACTGAGAGCGATGAAAGACTCGCAAAAGCCCGCAACTATATGAACCACCAATCTAAACCAACAACCCGCAAAGACTGCAGCCGGAGACCAAGACCGGAGTCAGCTACCAGAGTGTGTACGATCGCTTTAGTCAGGCAGCAACAGTAACATGGTCTCGCCAAAAGTGTACCAGCGAACTCATGCACAGTATGTAAGTGCTTGATCGGTGAGTGTGGTTATAGTGAGATCGTGAGCGACTTTACCTTTACTCCAGTAACACAGAAGATGAAGAAGAATGGCATGGTCTTCACCATCATCGGTTGGTCGTCCGTCGTCGTCGGTCGTTCGACCGAAGACAGCTGATGACAAAAATAAGCTTGATGGACTGTCGCGCAAGCTTGCAGAGGCAGCAACAGTAACAGCAGTTACTATAAACCACCCAAACCAGAGATTGGCGCAACTGTGACGTAATGAGAAGCGAGAGTGTGACTTTTAAGACGTCATACACGATAAGTGCTGGAACTTGGCACTGATAATAGCGTCATGTTGGGAAAGGCGAAAATATAAGGGGGCGCTAAGCTGACATGAAGTTAATGAATTGATTTTAAACAAAATGAAAAGTGAAAAGTTACTACCCAATGGAATAGTTTATACGTTATGCTATACTTAACGTAACAGTAATATAATGTGAACTCTAACGTAACGTAATGCCAAATGACAGTTTCTATAGCACTTCCTTACAAAGAGAACAGTCATATGAATAAGACGACCCGAAAAAAAGTATATTGTTAAAAAATAGACCCGAGCACAAAAACAGTTAGCTATAAAAAGTTTTTCAATATTTATAAAAAATACTCACAGGTTCTGCATGACATTCATAATTGCTCCAGTTACATGAAATGTTTTGTCTACTGTTCCAATTTTTGACATTTGAAGTGCACTTTGAATCTAAATCTTTATAAAACCCTTTAAACTGACAGTTTTGAATGACTACCTTAGTTGTGCTTTAAAAGTTGGCTGTCAATCAAACAAATAATATAATTATTTCAGGACAAAATCGAAGTGATCTAAAGTGATTGTTTGATTGATAAAAACCAAACCACAAGATCTAGAATTTGCTGCTTTTGAGGCATTCAAAAATCATTATGTGATCATAGGTTTTGACTGACAAATCAATAGGGCTCAACTTGCAATTACTACGACTCTGTACAAATTTGAAAAGATAAAGAGCTTTAGACTTTAAGCGCAGTTTTGGAAGCTCTGTTGCTTATTGTATTTTAACTCTATCGTATGTCGCGTCGTTACAGTTTTGAGTTCAGTTTTGTTTATGCTTTTCTTAATCCAACTTCAAGGCTATTTCCGGCGGCCACTTTGGCAATCAATATACACACATCATGATATGTATGTTGTTTACACTGACATATGCATATGTATATGAATATTACAGTATTTATGGCAATTCAAATGAATATTGATCGTGACTAATTTTGCTATTTTTTCAACAATTATAAAAGCAATTCGATTAAAGTTCGATTCATATTACGTACTGCCTATTTATTACGACTTATTACGTTTCTGTTTTCGTTTTCAACTTGAGGGCAATATGGATTAGGTATTGATTAAAATCTATGTGAAAAAATTCTTATTAATAAATAGTGTGTAAATAATGTATTCGTACATTGCTAGATTTATTTTGCTTTGTACGAGTAAACCGACTCACATGTTTTGTGTGAATTTTAATTGATAGGTGAGGTTGGTTCTTTTTTTTTTTTTTTGAAGTTAACTTCTTTAATATTCATTTGATTTTAATTAGGAAAAAGTGGTATAAATATCGTGTATGAGTTAGGGTTAGTTCTTGCAATCACGTGTTATTATTATACACTATTTACCGGTGTAGCAAGTTGTTGGCTTTAGATACTTATTAAATCTTATTGATTTGGATTGGTAACATGGTTGGTTTGGATCGATTTAAAATTATGACAGCTTTGTTTTACTTTTGTAAGAAAAGTGTATGTAATTCTTTTTTTAGTGTGCAGAGCACTCAGAGCTTACTCAGAACTAAACGTAACCTGAGCGCTCCGAGCTAATAAAGAAACACAATTGAGCACTGAACTGCCAAAAGCAGTCTGTCTCTGTCTTACCACATGAACAAAAAAGTGACATAGCCGTGCTCATCTTTTTACTCTATTCGCTCGGTCATTTTTTATCCAGCTCATCGAGCGTGCCCCGAGCGAGCTCGGAGATAAAAAAGAAACACAAACTTTTGGCTCCGAGCGCTCCGAGCTAAAAAAGTAACACAGTTCTTTTTTTGATAGCTCGGTGCCCCGCTTGGAGCTAAAAAAGAAAAACGGCTAAAACGAGAAACCTAATCTTCTTTCACATATCCCTGTCATATTAATGTCAAATTTTACAAGTTGGAGAACATGGAAAAAATCATCTGTCAAAAATGTAACAGTCACAACTTGTGATTGAGTTTTTAAATGTGCATAAACATAAGGTCATCTATTTCTAAGCCCTGTCAATAGTAGTAGCGTTCCAAAATGCATCGCTCAATAAAATTAAATGATCTATTTCACTAATATGTGGTTTTTATAAAGACAAAGTGTGTAAATAAAAATCTTAATTTATATACAGTAAGTAGGTAAACTAGTTAAATATTAAGTTTCTTTCTTTATCTTCAGCATTTTAAGTTCATGTTACATTCAGCAACCCACTAACCAAATGCATTTTAATATTACAATTTTTTTTCTAGATCAATAGCTTAGCGGTCGATTTATAGGGACTTTCACCCCGCATGATTATTAAATGCAAACTTTTCTTTTAACCATTATAGTGTACCTTTGATGCTGATGCGTTGCAAAGAAAACGCAAAGTTTACTTTCTATATTCCATGACTACCTTAATTAATTTAAAACTCACTCAATCTGTCGACTTGAATTGTCTCTCTCTGCAAATCATCCTCATCAAGTCTAAATCTTAACATCTATCTCTATTGTTGTCATAATGTACATAAGATAATATAATACACCGAACTTTGTGTGACTGACTGACGTTTAAGATTGTCATTGTGGTTTTGACAAGATTATCCATCAGATAGAAATAAACACTCTTTCAATGTGGCATAGTTTTTCATTGACTTTAAATTATTCCTTTATATGTTCGTAGTCATATTAATTCATCTTTCGGAGGGAGAAAATATGTATACCACCATCAACTGTCACACACATTCACCGCAAAGAAAAGGTCACATCATTGACAATGAAATAGTCACCTTTTCCCATCACATGAGTTTTTCACTTCGCCTTAACAATTATTGTCATGTTGCATGCAAAAATGGCATTCCAACAAGAACTTTTTGGCTAAAAACAACTGAACTTACTCCATGTAACGCTATATGTAAATTCAACATGACGGAAAAATTTCCCGCGAATTACCTAGATTTTTGAATTAGATGCACGAGACAGAAAAACAACTCATTCATGCGGCAGGCTAGGCAATGTGCGACTGTTTGAAAGCTGTTCCACTTATTTATCTACATTTATGTGTACATACTACGCCATCTACATATTATACTATATTATGTGCCACACCTTTCTTTTTCCTATAGACTTTCTGTACACAGTTCAGCCCTAGATTTTAGCAGCAACGGCAACGTGATTAAATGGCAAACCGTATCAAAATAACCACCACCTACCTTACTAACATTATTCTTGTAAATTGTCATAAAGCACCAAACTGCCACTTTTATTACTCAACATGTCAATATGTCATTCTGACACAATAACTAACGTCAAACTCTCATTGTTTCGTTCCTATGTTCATGGATAACCGTTTTTTATTTTTTTTTTCTAACTGCTTTTGTATATTTACCGTAGCAAATATGATATTGCACTGTGAAATATGAATTGACCGTTGACCTTGCTTGAAGCTTAATAATACAGGGGTATATGTATTTATATTAAACGAGATCATGTGGCTTTTAAGTCCTGTTATTAGTTATTAGATTTGTTGTTATGACACCCACAATATTACCTCTACTTGATAAAAGTCACCGAACCGCAACACAGCTGATATGCAAATAATAATGAAATAATTGCATTGTAATAATAATTATGGTTTGTTGGAAAAAATCTTTGTGAAAATTAAACGAACGTGTTTCGATAAAAATGCAACTAAAAGACACACACAAAAAATTAATCTAGTGGAAGTGGACCCTAACTTAACCTAATCTGGTCTTCCTTGTCACTTTTGTCAAATTTTCAATAATAAATATCTGAGAACTTCGATTTCATGTCATTTTTCTCAAAAACAAAACCAACGCGTTCTTGATCTACTTTGATGGCATAACTTTTCATAATAGTTCCCAAATGTCAGAATTCAAGCTGTCAGAATTTGAATAAATGGATGCTCACATGACATCGGCTTTTAATTAAGCTCATACTTCAGAATGAAAATTGAAAACTTAACGAAGAAAAATCAAAAGGTCTCCGCGAACGAACGGTTCAACTACGACGGGATCATTTTGCCTTTTATTGGACAAGTCTCCAGTATTTCCTCACTTGACACATCTTCCAAAGAAATAACCATAGATGTAAATGTCAAATTGAAATGTCACTTTTGATCTACTATAAATTGTTTTATTATTTTTGAACCTCACTGTATTTATCGAACCCGCATTTAAATATTTATACAAAACTAACAGTTTACTAATAGTGGAGGTGGATATTGCTTGACAATTTAAAGTAGGAAAACAAAAAAATATGATTTTTCCTGAATAAATTTAACGCCCACTTCTTATTGTTTTCAGATTTTTTTTTTAATTTTATTTAAAGCGTACAATAACCCGTGGAACTCAATTGTCAGTCAAAGGCTAAGTCATGTTGCAGTTTGTATAGCCCCCCATAGAATCAGAACACCCATTGAGCACTCCCAAATTCAGGTGCTATTTTATGCACCTCGCTTGGTGAACAGTGATCACATAGCTTACGAATTTTCGAGCTTTAAATGTAGATATGTACCAACTTATCCAAGGACATGCAACACGATGTCAAGAGACTTTTTCCTTTCGGTTTTGGACTCTTTGACTTTTTGTATGTTTTGCTAATTTTGAAGTAAGGTGCGGGTTCTACTTTTATATAACAACCTACTGCATGTTAAACAAACACTCTTATGGAAAACGGTATTTTATTTAATATGAGTTTGGTGTTTTAAATTGATTTAATCGCACTTAGATTGAAATATAAGAATGATAATTGTTCTACTCGTATAGCAGGTATTTGGGTGGGTGGTCGGTATAAGAGATAATAATATGATTTAGATTATTAAAATTCTTATATTCATATATTTAAAAACTTAGTTAAGAAATTTTAATTAATGTTTTTGTTCAATGTATAGAGGAGTTAATGTGTTGTAATGGTTAGTCTCTTATTTATACAAGGTGCACAAAATGTATAATTTAAGTTAGTTTGTTTCTTAATTTATGCACATTCATTCGCTTAAACTGTTATTTCCAGATTTTTGATAACATTTCATATTAACATTTTATGTTACTTTGTATCTAATGAGAGTCCAAATAAAGAATGGAATGAGGAACTTTATATATCTACTTTCATAAAAATGTTAATTTACAATTAAATTAAATAAATATGAAGTCAATATTTGACCTACAATTTAAGAAGTCCAAGCGAAGTAGTTCTACCTACGACTTTTTGGAATCTATACTCAAAGAATCACTGACGGTGTAACTTCTGAATTAAATCAGAATTATAGGTATTAGCAAATTTTAATCCTTGACTTTTTTGACATCTCTTCATTTTATCATTACAAAGAAAATAATTACAAAATGTCTGCCTCACTTACTTTTAAACCATAAGTCAAAGCGTTTTAAAGCGATAAGACGTTAAAATCAATCACTTCAAATGAGTCCAATGTGAACACTGTACTGTTTTGTTTAATGGATAAGATTCAATTTGCGATCTAAATTAATCGAAAAATGTCAGTTCTAGGTTATGTAAAAATCCTTACACGAACCTTAAAAGAATTTATGTAACTAGAATTATTCGAATGTATGTATATTTTTCTTTTGAATTAATATTCTTAAATAAATAAATTATAAAAAACTAGGTACTGAACCCGCCTAAGAAATTTCACAAATAAACCTTTTTGACATTTTACTAATGGTGAGTCAAATTATATTAAAAATGAAAGTTGCCATTTTGTGTATTTAAACTAAGAAAAATCAAAATGGCAACGAGATAGTACAATGCTAAATCAGACTAGATTAAATAGATCGACTAAAATTTTGTTTTTAATTTTCCCCAGAATTCATATTATTATTTTAAAAACAAACAAAAAGACTTTCAAGAAAGATTAAAAATGTTTGAGCACATCTCCTTAAAAAATCTTGACAAAAAAGTATTTTATTGAGGACTAACTTCATTTTTTGGACTTAGAATGAGTTATTTTAACCTCCTGGTGTTATAAGTTAACAAAATCTTAGAATTGACTACAAATTTAAACAATTTAGAAAGTAAAATGGTTATCAAACATCTCTTTGATTCCAAACCTCCCTACCCAATGAGTTTACACGAGAGCACTAAGCCACATATTAAAAGATTTACATTGATGGAACTCTTGTTTATAGAAGGAGCTTTAAGTGGTGCACGCGATCATTGCACACCCAAATCGAAATCCATGACTAACACTTACAGATTCCTATTTATGGTATAATATCAATTTGAAGAAGAGGTCAAGCCAAGAGAAGGTAGGGCATCGCCGCACCGCGCCGCCCAAGCAGACCAAACAATTTAAACTGGGATATATTTTTAAGATTAACCTAAGCTAACTAACGTTTATCCACCTGATTCTTGCAACAAAAACACAACTAAACTAAAGTTTAAAAAAAAGTTTTAATCGACTCTTGATGTACTATATTTGAGTTGGTATATCGATTTAAATCGATCACTGATTCCATATCGTAGTCCATTATAAAGTAGATCCAAAGCATGACTCTATGACTACACTTGGACAGTATGAAGGTGGGTATTGGTAAAAATAAAAAAATCTACGCTCGGAAAACGCCTGCAGGCAATTGCAAAGCCTTTCAAACTAAATTTGGAAACAAACAAATAGACCCACAGATTGTTTTGGTTAAGTTAAATTGGATGTCGATTGATAGCACATACCCCATATTGAAAGGGCAAATTATCTTATGCAATTTTTATATCTACATATATGTATAAACTTTATGTAGGTACATGAGCCGAAAAAGGCAAAAAATTAATTAGCAAATTATTTTTATATTAATGGGCGAGGAATCAATAGCAAAAATTTGAATACGAAATTAAATTGAAAATGAAAGTAGATTAAAATAAAAATCCATCGATTTAAGCATTAATGTCTATTAAACACGCAACGCACAATGAAGTATAAAAAAAGTAATGATTTGCAGTTTAAATTAATACCTAGTCAAATTACAAGTCAAAAGAAAGTAGTTTTTTGGGTTAAAAATGTTTAATTTGTAATTTATTTCCAGACGGAATGTTGTATTGCATAAAACAACAATATTTTTCTAAAAAAAAAAATCAGTTAAAATCTTGCAATATAAATTTGTATTTGTTAACTTGTCTTCCAAGAGAGACTGCCAATTTTTAAATGTTAATAACTGCACTTTGAACCAACATAACCTAACCTGATTTTGGAAATGCTAACACATTATTATAGTCTATCTTATGACATCAATAGGCTTTTTAATTAAACACACATGTTTTTATAGGAAGTAGGGAAGATTAAAGACCCTATATTTACCTTTATTGATGAAAAAACATCCGATCTTTCAATAAGAAGTGATTACTCTTATAAATTCTAAGCAAGAAATAGTAAACTTCCTTGAGCTCTGCAGTACAAAGTATTTACATATCAAAATTTGTTTACCTCTACATTCATTGCCAAAAAACTTAAAGCCCTTTTCTTCTAAATTTTACTGGTCTATTACAATGTCGGAAATGAAATTATTTTTACTGATATCCCAAGGCAGAGTGCTGTGTTGGCCAAGGTTTTAAATGTAGGTATTTCTTAATCTTTTCGGCTATCTGACATTTTCTAAAATTAAATTACATGCCGGTTTTAATTCCTATTTACTCGTCAGCAATGCATACTTTTCATTCCCATGACAACAGGAGTACCATAAATATTGGAACAAAAAAAGGCAACACTATTATAATTATAGATTTCAGGTCTGATGTGATAAAACTGCCCTTAAATATAAATTCATTTGCCCTCCTGTTTAATTCAAATTATTGTTACACTGTGGCATAAGCGCAGATTTTTCATTACTTAATTCCGAAAATGTTTTGCAACTCATAATTTTTGATAAATATTTTAACCTATCTTATCAACAGTATACAAATTTTGTTAATAATAGGTTCATTAATCTAATCTAGCATATTTTATAGCTCTCACTTCCGGTACATGTATCTAGATAATAAATAAAAATTAAACTATAATCTCAATCAGTGAATTGTAAAATATCTAACTGAAATAATTTAAAAAACAGATTTTATCCTTGGTAAAAAAAGTAGAAATTTTCATTTTGACATATAATAATGCATGTACATAAGAAAATACAAAAATATTTTTTAACGGTATACAACGAAATCATTTTTGAAGTGATGATTGTTTCTTCTGAAGATGCTGATAAACAACTTGCGCCACAGCGGCATCTTCTACAGCCATTCCTTGGAAAAAAAAATAAACAAGATCTTAACTATTTCTTGCAATTGATAAACAACTCACCCAATGACTGAAACACGCTGATGCCTTTCTTTGGAAACTTCTTGCCATTGAGTATGACTTCGCCCACCTCGCAAACAATATTGGTTTTCAAACCAGCTAGCTCTGTTTTCGCTCCAGCCCAATAATCGATATAAACAGAAGCCACATCGTAAATGTCTTGGCCAAGTTCGCTGTAATGTGAAGCACTTGCTCCAACAGCTAATAAGAATAATAAATTACTGATTAATATTTTTTCCAAAAGGCCATCACTTCTTCTCACCATTGATGTGAACATCCTCTTTAAGCATGTCTAAGCTTAAGATAGGTTCATCGGTTTGTGTTCCTGTGACAATTATATCAGCATCTGCAACACATTCTCCAATTGTCGGACACACTGTCACAATTAGATTTGAGTTGACAAACGATTCCCTAGCCGCTTCCAGTGTGGCAGATAGTTCAACAGCTTTAGTAGCAGTACGATTCCAAAGACGAATCTCATTCACCTTAAACTCTGTGCACATGCCCAGAGCATGACTTTCACCTTGGACTCCACAACCGATAATCGATAATGTCACTCCATCTGAAGCTTCAACATGTTTCCTCCCAAAGTACAAATACTTTGTGGCCACAACTGATGCTGATGCTGTTCGCCAGGCAGTTATGAGTGTTCCGTCCATGACACATTGCAATTGTCCAGTTTTGCCATCAAGTAGCAAAATATTAGCCAGGATAGTTGGTAATTGTGGATTGAGGTGTTGATTGTTTGGTGACCATGACACTAATTTACAAGCTAAAGTTTCAAATGCCTTACGTTCGCCATCTCCTAGACTCAATTTATGATTTCCAATGTAACCCGGCATAGTGAACAGTACTCCTGAGTTATTGTGAGTCGATGTCCGGGTTCTAGCATTCTGATTGGCATAAGGTTGATCTTGATCCTCAGATGAATATTTATCTTTGCTAACAACTGATTTGAATGCCTCTTCTATAGATTCATTGATCAATGGCCAAGTGAGGACACTTGTAACTTCATCGTTCGTTATGAAAACGGGGGAAGACATTTTTCTGGTATTTAAACGATATCCGTTTGGAATGAGTGCCGGAGAAGGAATGTATAAAACTATAAATGTCGTAAGTTGTAACTGATTGGAAACAAATTTAATCGTTCGGAATAAAATTTCAGGTAAACAAGATAAGGAATCAAGTTGTCAAGTTAAGTGTCAAATTATAAAGAAGAGACACTAGTAAAACAAAACAGATGGAGCTGCAATAAAATATACAATGTCGGCAATATAGTGTGTATTTAAATAATTTTATTTTTGGCAGTTCAAAGATAACCGTTGATCGTTAGTAACTAAATACCAAATTAAAAAAACTTTGAAAAGTGAAATTTCAAATAAAAAAAATGGTGTTTGAATACAACTTGAGATTTCAGGATCTTAACAATTACAAACTAGAGACTTTTTTGGTCTTTAACATATCTTTACCCATTATAGATAGACAAATATTGTCGTCAAAATGTAAGAGTATAGACGCAAAGATTTTCTTGACATATATACATATATTTCAACTTAAATTTAAATAAGCGAATAAAACAACATGAAAATGAGCTCTACATATACTATACTAGCTAATTCCCACCCGCTTCGCTGTGTGCATTTATGAAGAAAAAAAAATTGAACTTGGGTAAAAATAATTTAAAATTGAATTTCGTCTCACGCCAAACCCATTGAAAATTGCATAAGATTGGACTAATTTTTTGCCCATAAAAAAAATTAAATAAATTAAAGTCAATCCGTCACTCCCTTAATTAACTTAATTTCTTTTGAAAACACCAAAAAAATTAAATAAAAATCTTAGCTATACCAAAAATAAATGGTGCATTTTAAACTACTATCAAAATAACGACAAAATTATAGTTTGTTTCACTCTCATAATTACTGTATTATACATTTAAAAATTATAATGATGCAGTGTAGTAGCCCTGTTTATTGAGAACGCATTAATTTTTATTTCAATCAATTAGCATTCGAAATGTAAAAGTTATCGCTTTATTTGTAATATTCCAGCCGTTTTTTTGGCTGGCCACCCAGCCTTAAAGCCATGTGATACACTCCAGAGTAATAATAAAACTCAGAAAATTCAAATTTCAATGTAATTTATTTTAATGGAAAGCTAAATTTTTCAATAAGTTTTCCGGTTCAAAAACAAAAAAAGACGGTTTGCGGAAAACAGGGAAATTCGATATTAATTTCACTTACTTCCAACGATTGGTCATGGCAAAAGAGAAAAGGAAAGTAAATCCGCTTTAATTGGAAGATCAGTTGTAATAATTGGAACCCGTGGGATAAGGTGCTTTTCTCCTTTGAATATTCCATTGATTATCGTCTCCTGTCCTGAATCACATTGTTTTCAACAGTTTCTTGAATGACATTATCAATTTCGTATAATTAAGATTTCAGATAATTTTTGCTCATATCATATTGCGTATGTTGAGTGCGATGTACGACTATTCCGAATAGGTGTAATAATACACAAAAATCTAACAGTTGCAGCAAAAATCAACAAATTTGATCAATAGAAAATGACAATGCGGAAAGAAGACCCACAAATTGAACACAACCTATATCTATCAATTTTTGGCATTGATCGTACCCCAACGCCATCTATTATTTATCTTTCTGATTTCTTCACGCAAAATGCATGCAAAACAATTTTATTTTTCATACAAAAATCAAATTTAATAATTTCCTGACTTGTTGGGAATGTTTTCTTTTATAAAAACCTTCTCATGACTAACAGATAGAAAACAGATTATACTGAAAAATATTATTGTTGCTTTTTCGATTTTTCGCGTTAGGCGGCCACACACACATTATTTAAACAACAAAGTCCTTAAGTGTTCCTAAATACATTTGAAACCAAAACAAAATTACATAACGGTATATTGAAAACACTCACTTTTTTGTATTGTAACTCAAAATCACTTCACTTTTAAAAATTTAAATTGAAAACAGTTCAGAATAAAATAAAATAATTTAATTTAAAAAAAAAAAAGTTTAATAAGTTAAGTTAATATTAATGAATATATTTTCTAACACACAAAATTGGACATCTTTACTGTATATATGGAACTGTTGATTCCGAAAAATACTTGTCCATCTTCGAAAACGCCTTAGTACTATAATTCGAGCACGTACGATCAAAAAATGGAAATTTTGAAAATCGCGCGCCTTAAGTATCAATATCTAGTGGAAACAATGCCAAAACTGTAAAAAATGTACATATGTTCTTGATGTTGCAAAATTGCGTTTTTGTGAATCGTTTTAAATTGTTGCTATTTGTAAAGAATGGTGAGTTCGAATATAACTTTTTTTTACATAGAAACCATCTACAGATAATTCTCTACAAAAGGCAGAAAACCAAATTTAAATCGGTACATAAATGCGCGAGTTAGGCGGCCACACACACATTTTAGAAACTCATTTTTATATATATAGATTATTCATGCAGTGACTTTAATTGGTCATAAATGGTCATTGGTCAATATGGGTCATTGGTCATTATTAGTCTTTGGTGATAAATGGTGTTTGGTCATAAATGGTCATTGGTCAATATAGGTCATTGGTCATTATAGGTTATTGGTCATTGGCCTGTACAGGTCATTGGTGAAAGGTCAAAGGTCAAAGGTCAGAGGTCAAAGGTCAAAGGTACAATTACCAATGACCTATATTGACCAGTTACCTATATTAACTAAAGACCAATAATGACCAATGACCTATAATGACCAATGACCATTTATGACCAAAGACCATTTATGACCAAAGACCATTTATGACCAAAGACCATTTATGACCAAAGACCATTTATGACCAAAGACCAATAATTACCAGTGACCTATATTTCGCCTATTGGTCGTAGCGTAATTTTGTATAGCTTAAAGTCTTCCTCGATAAATAAACTATCCAACACAAAAAGAATTTTTCAATTCGAAGCAGTGGTTTCTGAGATTAGCGCGTTCAAACAGACAAACTCTTCAGCTTTATATATTAGTATACATATATGTAGATGGGAGGGTGGTGACAATTTTTTTCGAGCACTGATTCCATATCGTAGTCTATTATAAAGTAGATCCAAAGCATGACTCTATGACTACACTTGGACAGTAAATAGACCCAAAGATTGTTTTAGTTAAGTTAAATTGGATGTCGTTTGATAGCACATACACATATTGAAAGGGCAAATTATCTTATGCAATTTTTTTTATAAAGTTTGTGTAGGTATACCGTATACATGAACTAAATCCGATACAGAAAAAAGAAAAATTAATTAGCAAATTATTTTTATATTAATGGGCTAGGAATCAATAGCAAAAATTTGAATACGAAATTAAATTGAAAATGAAAGTAGATTAAAATAAAAATCATCCAATATTTCTATTAGAAGTGATTGCTCCTACAAATTCTAAGTAAGAAATAGTTAACTTCCCTGAGCTCTGCAATATAAAGCATTTACATATAAAAATTTGTGTATCTCTACATTCATGGACAAAAAAAAACCTAAAGTCGTTTTCTTTTAAATTTTACTAATGATAATACAATGTCATCATCGATTATAAAGTTTTGGAAACTATTTTTACTGATATCCCAAGGCAGAGTGCTGTGTTGTCCAAGTTTTTAAATGTATCTCTTAATCTCTTCGGTTACCCGACTTTTTCTAAAACTAAATTATACATGCAAGTTTTAATTCCTATTTACTCGTCAACAATTCATACCTACTTGTAATTCCCATGACAACAGGAGTACCATAAATATTGTTTAATTAAAATCATTGTTACACTGTGGCATGAGCGCAGATTTTTCATAACTTTGTTCCAAAAATATTTTAAACTCATAAATCTCATAAAACTCAATTGATAAACATTTTATAACCTATCTTATCATTTATAACAGTATACAAACATTTTGTTAATGATAGGTTCATAAATCTAATCTAACATATTTTATAGCTCTCATTTCAATAATATAATAATAATAATTAAACTATAAACGCATTCAATGAATGATTAAATATGTAAATAAAATAAATTCAAAACAGAGTGTGTGAAATTCGCCGAAAATCAACGAAAAACTGTGAAAAGCTGTTCCAAGTTACACATTTTTCGTATGTAGTTTTTCACAGAAGAAAGAGCAAAACATTTCTCCACCCACAAAAATTTCTGTTTCCACAAAAATTTCTGTGCAGCGAAAATTGAAGACTGTCAAACTAAAGAAAAACATTTATTTTAAAATACTCGTATCATAATGCATGTATGTACATAAAAAAAAAATATTTTTTAACAATATACAACGAAATCATTTTTGAAGTGATGATTGTTTCTTCTGAAGATGCTGATAAACAACTTGTGCCACAGCGGCATCTTCTACAGCCATTCCTTGAAAAAATAATAATAATAATAATAATGAACAAGGTCTTAACTATTTCTTGCAATTGATGAACAACTCACCCAATGACTGAAACACGCTGATGCCTTTCTTTGGAAACTTCTTGCCATTGAGTATAACTTCGCCCACCTCGCAAACAATATTGGTTTTCAATCCAGCTAGCTCTGTTTTCGCTCCAGCCCAATAATCAATGTAAACAGAAGCCACATCGTAAATGTCTTGGCCAAGTTCGCTGTAATGTGAAGCACTTGCTCCAACAGCTATTAAGAAAAAAGAAACATAAAAAAATGAATAATTTGTTTTCCCAAAATGTCATCGCATATCTTCTCACCATTGATGTGAACATCCTCTTTAAGCATGTCTAAGCTTAATATAGGTTCATCGGTTTGTGTTCCTGTGACAATTATATCAGCATCTGCAACACATTCTCCAATTGTCGGACACACTGTCACAATTGGATTTGAGTTGACAAACGATACCTTAGCCGCTTCCAGGGTGGCAGATAGTTCAACAGCTTTATTTGCAGTACGATTCCAAAGACGAATCTCATTCACCTTGAACTCTGTGCACATGCCCAGAGCATGACTTTCACCTTGGACTCCACAACCGATAATCGATAATGTCACTCCATCTGAAGCTTCAACATGTTTCCTCCCAAAGTACAAATACTTTGTGGCCACAACTGATGCTGATGCTGTTCGCCAGGCAGTTATAAGTGTTCCGTCCATGACACATTGCAATTGTCCAGTTTTGCCATCAAGTAGCAAAATATTAGCCAGGATAGTTGGTAATTGTGGATTGAGGTGTTGATTGTTTGGTGACCATGTCACTAATTTACAAGCCAAAGTCTCAAATGCCTTACGTTCGCCATCTCCTAGACTCAATTTATGATTTCCAATGTAACCGGGCATAGTCAATAGTAGACCTGAGTTATTGTGAGTCGATGTCAGGGTTCTAGCATTTTGATTGGCATACGGTTGATCTTGATCCTCAGATGAATATTTATCTTTGCTCACAACTGATTTGAATGCCTCTTCGATGGATTCATTGACCAATGGCCAAGTCAGGACACTTTTAACTTCATCGTTCGTTATGAAAGTGAGGAAAGACATTTTGTTGATATTTGAATTTGAACGATATCCGTTTGGAATGAGTGCCGGAGAATGAATGGATAAAACTATAAATGTCGTAAGGCGCAACTCGTAACGGATTGGAAACAAATTTATTCGTTCGAAATAAAGTTCCAGGTAAACAAGATAAGGAATCAATTCGTCAAGTTAAGTGTCAAATGATAAAGAAGAGACACTAGTAAAACAAAACAGATGGAGCTGCAATAACATATACAATGTCGGTAATATAGTGTGTATTTAAATAATTTTATTTTTGGCAGTTCAAAGATAACCGTTGATCGTTAGTAACTAAATACAAAATTTAAAAAACTTGAAAAATGAAATTTCAAAGAAAACTGGTGTTTGAACACAGCTTGAGATTTTCAGAGTCTATACGACAATAGACTTTTTTTTGGCTTTAATATATCTTTACCCATTATAGACAAATATTGTCGTCAAAATGGAAGAGTATGTACTTGTACGCAAGGATTGTCTTGACATATATGAAACATGAGCTCTATACATAAATCTTGAGTGACTTCAATCCAGAAAAGCTCCATGAGACCGAAATGGGGCTCTACTATGTTGGCACTAAAGCTGTTCTATTATCGCGTATTAGAAAGTTCAGAATTTGCGAATTCAAATATTTTCATTATAGAATCATGGTTGCACCCGGCATCCAGAGCGGGTCACTATATATGTAATTTTATAAATAAGGTATCTAGAGAATAATGTTGAAGGCATTTTTTGTTTACCCAAAATCCCTTCCGATAGAATTTGTTTCTAGTAAAATGCCTCTATCTAGGAACTGCATTTTTTGCTGGTCATCAAGGTCAGCTAAACTCTGCACTAGATTTTGTATAGCGATATGATATGTGTATTAAAGTAAGCTGACTGAATTTAAAAACAAAAATAACACGGCAATTGAGACGATCTCGACTTAAAACCAATCGAAATGAATTATTATTCTACTCAGTCGTCACATGTTCACGATTATTTGCCGTCCATCATCTTTCGAATGTCAGACTAATAAGAATGGATTGTCAATGGACAATTTGAGCACCCTTTACATTTGCAATGCATGAAAGTGGAGGAATTTGGAGTGAAATGGATACTCACAAGAACCCTTGATCGAATTTATGAACGCTGCCCCTAGAAGCTAAACTTGAATAGATGTACATACATATTTTTAAACGCTTATACGGATGGACTACCCTTAAATGTTTCCCTATTCCCGAAAGATACAAACGGGAATATTGTTAAAAGTTTTAGAAAATATTGGAATTTATCAGAATAAAGTACACACATTTCCCAATTTTGCAACACCCACCCGATTTCAACCGAAATAAAAATAAGTAATTTGATTTTTTTTAAATATTTTTTTTGTAATTTTTATTTTTAATTAATTGTATTTTAATTTAATCTTATTGATTTTTGTTGCCAGTTTTTTTTCATTTTTTTATTTTTTTTTGTTACCTCTATAGTAATATAATAATCAAAAAATGTTTTTTTATTTATTTTTAACTTATGTTTTTTCTGCATTGTCGTTTTTTTAATATTTACTGGAAATTGTTTTTTTTAAATTGTATTGGATTTTATTTTTTGCTTCTATTTTTTTAAGTTTTAATATATAGTTTTATTTTATTTTAATTGATTTAAGAGATTAACAATTAAAAAGAAGAGTCTTTAATTTCTATTTCTTTTATTATATAGTTCCATTTTTTTTAAATAAATAAATAACTTGTCCCGATGATGTGTAACTTTTTTTTTTAATTTTTGCCTGTTTTTGATGGATGTTTAGTATTTTTGTCTGTTATTGTTTTGATTTTTTTGAATTTTGGAGGCGGTGGTGGTTGGTAGTCTTGGTATATATATTATTATATGGGAGGGTGGTGACAATTTTTTTTTTGTATAATCCGCTAAAAACAACACGCCCAGAGCGGAAAGAGAACTGTTTTGTTTTAGTTGCTTTGCTATTTTTTCTGTTTTCATTAATAATACAATAATTAAATTTTTTTAAATAACTTTTTCGCATTTATTTTTGTTTAGTTTAATGTTGTTGGTTTGTTTTTTTTTGTTTTTCTTCATTCTTCATCATCATTCTCTTTAATATTCTTAATTAGATAGTAAAATACTCAACAAATAATCATTCAGTTTTCTTATGTTTTTATATTCACAAAAAATGTTTTTTTTTTTATTTTAATTTTAATATTTATTTATATTTATATTTTTCGTTATTCTTTTTTTATATATATATATTTATATAGATTTTCCCATATTCATGCTTACATATTTGAGAATATATCATAAATTTTATTTTGTTTCTTTTATTTTGCAATAATGATAAATACACAAGAGACACACCATGCGCATATGTATTGAAATATGCATTGAAATATTTATTTTTGTTTTTTTTTGTTACATACAAATACATATATTCACTGTGTATATATAATAATTAGTATTATATATATATTTAAAATGTTTACTGTTGCATACATACTATACACATTGATTCTGCCTTTTTGTTTTGCTTTTTATTTTTTTCTTGATAAAAATTAAATTTTTAATGCAATCAATAGGGACAATTTACTTTTTTTCACATTGGGTGTGTTATTTAGTTTATATAATCATTTAAATATATATATATCGATTGTTGTTTTTCTTTTGTTAAAAATAATATTTTTAATTATATAATAATTAAAACTAACAAAAAATATAATATAATAATTGATAATAATAAAAAAATGTTTTCATTAAAATTGTATTTTGTTTTGTTTGTAATGTTTAATCTAATATTTTTATCTCTGCTTCATTAATTGTTTTACTGTCTAGTTTTTGTTTTATGTTTAACTATATATATATATTTATATTTATTTTAATGAAACTGTTTCATCCTATGATTTTAACTTTATTCAGTTTAATAACTAATTAATAACTTTCTTAATAATAATTCTGTTTTTTTTTTA
The DNA here is from genome assembly GCA_905146935.1 of Scaeva pyrastri. Taxonomy (NCBI): domain Eukaryota; kingdom Metazoa; phylum Arthropoda; class Insecta; order Diptera; family Syrphidae; genus Scaeva; species Scaeva pyrastri. The sequence goes on along the minus strand of LR989929.1, from coordinate 12,334,596 downwards.
TTATTATTTATAATGTTTATCTTCGCCTACTTTCATCTTTTATGTGTTCTTTTTTTCTAAGCCTAGTTTTTAATTAATTTGCGATATTCTTCCTGTTATTATTTATCTCGATTCCTTTTGCTTTCATTTTGCGAATTTTCAGCTTCCGGGAGTTTTTATTTTCTTTTAAGTTTAACTGTACAATAAATATTGTTAGTCAATATTTTTTAATTTAAAAAAAAATTTACATAAATCTATTCATCACTTCTCAGTATTTTTAAGGGATTTCTAGGAGGACAGCGGAACTTATCCGTTTATAATTTTCTTTTTTCTCGATTACGTTTTTTTTTTTTTGTAAATTAACCGCCATCTCATCTCATAGTTACTTTCTTTTCTTTTTAAAATCATTCTCTTGTCGTTCAACTCCCTTTTATTAAGTTTTTTTATTGAAAGCTTTAATTTTAACGAAATTTGGTATGGAAGCTGTTACATATGTGTATATTATTAATACTGAAATAATAAAAATTAACGAAGGTGTATCGAAAATTAAAAAAAAAATGTGGTCAAATTGAGAATTCAATAAAAATATATAAAATTTAAACAAAAATAATTCGACCTCAACTGTCAAAGTCAAATCGACATGAAAGTAAAGCACACAACGAAAAATGTCTTTTTATCTTTCGATAAATTTTTTCTTTAGTTTGTTTCCATTTCATTGATAAAAGAGAGAATTCAACGAAAGAGAGAATGAACGTATTTTCTGTCAATTTCTATCACAATTTCTTGAAAAAAGTATCAACTGTACTACTAGCGACATCTAATAGAAAAAGAACTTTAGTTTTTTTTGTTTTTTTTTTTTTTTTTTGTGGAATCAGTATTTTTTTCGTTTGTCTACTAATTTTTTGATACTTAATTTCTTCTCTCAGCTACGCTTGGAGATGGTGGAAGATGTATTGGCGGTGGACGCGGACGACGGTTTTCTGCGACGTCGATTGGCTATTGTTGATGTTGCTGCTGGTGGTGGTATTGGTCTCGTCGTTCGAGAGCTTGTTGTCGTTTTAATTGTGGGTATGCTTTGGGCGATGCTAGTTCTGCAACTGGCATTGCTATTGGTCATCTTAACTTTCGTTGTCTTGACTGGTTGTGGGTTATTCGGCGTGGCGAATGCTAGAGTTGTGGTTGGCGATAATGACGGCGGCGGCGTCGACGACTGCTTTGGCGGTGATGGGGTTGGTGATGGCGGCGGCGGTGGCAGTGGCGGCGCAGTCGCAATCAATTTCAGCAATTAGGAATTCGAATTACGTTTCGACATCAGCTAGGATGAACTGGACTGATTTAGGTTACCGAACATGCCCGCTGAGAATGAGGTTTGCGCCGAATTTTGCTGCGACGAGGACGACTGTTGCTGCTGTTGTTGTTGCTGCTGCTGTTGCTGTTGTTGTTGCGCCGCTGTCATCGATTGGCCACGGCCGTGTTTTGGAATTGGCGGTTGAATGTATTCATGCCGCGCTAAAGAGAACACATCCATACGGTCTTCTTTGCGATATGCCAAACAACCTCGAATAAAGCTCTGCAATTCAATTTTAGATTATAGATTTCATTGAAAAAATTGTATCAATGAGAAAACAAACCTTCGCTTCATTGGAAACTGTTGGCTTATTGGAAAATTGAACCTCAGTGGCTTTCAGTATTGTATTCTCCTCTAGTATTGTGGCTTGAGATTGATTATGACCGAATGGCTTCTTTCCATACAGACACTGATAGAATATCACACCGACACTCCATACATCGACTTTTGATGAGATTTTAGGAGGATTTTTGCCCACAACAAAACATTCTGGTGGAAGATACCTGTAAATTAAAAAAATTTGCATAAATCTGTTTCTTTTTTTCCATACATTGATTTTTTAAAACACACAAAGTAAAAAAAAAACTAATTCTACCACCCACACATATAATTTTACACAAATCAATAACAAATTGAAATCCCCACACATACTCACCAATAAGTTCCAGCCCCTTGCGAGGTCAAGTCCATGCCATGGTCCGGATTATAGTTCTCATCGTCCATCACTTTTGAGAGACCAAAATCGGTTATTTTTATTTCGCCGCACACATTGCCCTCGGTAAGGAGAATGTTGCCGGGCTTCAAGTCATAGTGGATCACAGGTGGTTTGATCTCATTCAAGTATTTCAATGCGGAAACAACCTAAAAATGATGGCGATAAAAAAAAAAACAATAAAAAAATTGTTTTTTAGAAAGCTAGTAGTATTCCGTTCTTAAAGTGCTTATACCACAAATAAAGTATAATTTTGTCTTCCTTTTTTTCTTTTAAACTTACCTGCATAATAATTGATCTGGCTTCACGCTCTGGTATCGTTTTATGCTGTTTCAAATAAAAATCTAAATCATGTCCATCACAATACTCAAGAACTGTACAGAATGAATTCGCATCGATCTCGAAGACATCATATAATTTAACTACACGAGGATGATCCAAGGCTTTATGAATATTATATTCTCTAAGAGCGTGTCTGTTTTAAAAATTAATAAAAAGAAAAATATTTATTAATAACCGTTGAAGGTAAATCAAAGAAAAAGAAAAAACTTACTTAATATAATTAGCCTTTTTGTCCTCTTTCCAATCTTTATTCAACTGATGCACTTTGCATGCAACATATCGTTGCTCCTTTAGGTCAAATGCTTTGTGCACTTCAGAGAAGCCACCTTTGCCAAGTAGCATTAGCAGCAAATATCTATCGTTCAGCACTGGATGGTTGTTGAATCGAGACTGAAAATATAGAAAATTAATTAGAAACAAATATAAACAATGTTTCAATTCATCTAATGCTTTAGACTTAAGAGTATCCGCATTATTTGGATATCAATATATTTTAGGTGTAAAATTAATGTTGAATTTCATATTCCATTTATGTATTTGTTCAATGTTCAATGGTCTATCCTGATAATTATCCTGATAATTCAAGTTTTATATACATATAACCGGATATCCGCATAATTCTAACCTAATAAACGTGTGAAATTCATTGAAAGAATTTGATATGACACAAGTTCACGGAAATCAATTTCAATTTGGTTAACACTTAATTGTATTCTTCATACAACCATTTTCATCATTTTTATTATAATCGAATTGTGTACGAGTATGAACCAAAAACCACACCTGTTTAGCATTAATCTTCATAAAATCTGCACACTTCGTGTTGAAAGCATTCATTCGAGAATCGAAGTCTGCATATAATAAAAAAAATGACAGCAGACACTTTGCGTCTCTCTTCTTCAATTTACTTTACTTCTTACTTTATAAGGAAAATGAACCATTTGCAATAGTTTTGTTTAATAACTTGAGCTTTCGCACTAATGCAGTATCATTCAAATTTGAAATATTAAAAAAATGATATTTTATAACATACTGCCAGCTAAAACTGTTTGTTTATTGTCAGATTTTTTAATTTTTGTATGCCATTAAGTCGAAAGTTCTAAAGTTTATATAAAACAAATTCGTATTGACAGTACTTGGAACGTCAAAGTGTGTCAATACGTGTCTTTTTATGATAAATAAGAAGACAAAAGTTTATTTGCAGAAACATTCCTCGAACTAAGACAATTATTATAAACAAAAATACATAAATTATATTTTTCGGCACTTAATACTACAATCCTTTTAAATTTATCATTAATTCAATAAAAACAGATGCAGATACAGAAAAGATAAGCACTCACCTGATCTTCATTCAGTATTCTCTTCAGCTCCCTTATGTGCAAATTACGTTCACGCTCGAGCTTCTCCATTTCCAGCTGCAGATCGGCGTCCTCCTTCTTGAGGGCGTTTTGTCGCAGTTTTAAAATCTCATCACATTCATAGTATTCCTGAGCTGTATAAGCTCCGGACACTGGGTCTGGCTTTAGGAACGTTGCCGTATCGGAAGCAACACTACTGCTGCCAATGCCACTGCTGCCGCTGCCCGAACCAACAACTCCGCCACCATTGTGTAACGCCGACGACGAAGAATCACCACCTATGCCAACATTGCCAACACTACTGCCGCCACGTGATGAATTCGAATTTCCACCGCTACCGACACCGCCAACACCGCCTGCATTATTACTGCTATTGTTGCTGTTGTTATTTCGCTTGCGGCCACTTTCCGCTGGCCGTTTTTTCATTAACATTTTTTTCTGTCGATCAATTTCTTCGCGTTCGGCTGAGATTTCCTCCTGCCGCCTGGATAGCTCCTGAAAGGCATAGCCGTCCGTCCAATTTTCTTGGAATGTTGCTCCCACCCTTTGGGTCACAAATTGACCCAGACGCAACCGATTTTGCATGCACTTCTGCCGCGCCTCCTTCTTCTCGATGTTGCTCTTCTCCTTGAGCAGTTTCTTCACCACGTCGATGCACTTGTTGATGTGCGATTTGTGTTGATCGATGAGCTTCTGGTGGGCGGTTATTTGGCCCTTTTGCTCATCGGACAGTCTTGTCAGTTCGTCAAGTCGCGTTTTGCTTGATTCAATGTCTGAATCTCGTTCCTGCATTTCCATGTATGTAAAATCGGTTTGCGTCGATTTGGTTTGCATGGAAAGCGAATGATGTGAGTGAAGTTGCGGCGGTAGCAGTGACGTCGTTTGTTGCTGCTGCTGCTGTTGTTGTTGGTTAGGTGGCAGGTTTGTTTGCTGGGATGGTTGCTGTTGCAGTTGTTGTTGTGACGACTGCGACTGCTGTTGGGAGGTTTGCTGGGAATTCGTACTGAGTTGCGGTGGTGGCGGTGGAGGCGGACCACAACTGCCACCCACTATTGAACTTGTACTATTCACCAGTGTTGTACCAATGCTGCCGGGCACCACAACCACACTGCTGCCACCGCCACCAACTAAGCTGCTGCCGGACACTGACGTCGGCATCACCGTCGACAGCGGCGACTGCGGAGGAACCATGGAAGTTTGACGATTTTTATTGTAGTGATATTCGGCAACAGCTGCCACGGAATTCATCCCGACTACGCCAGGCGTCCCGCCGCCTGGTGTCGTTGCTGTTGCCGCCGTTGCTACGGAAGTCATGCCGCCCATTGGCGGCTGCTGTGGACTAGGTGGAAATAGTGGGTAACCGCCAGCACTGCCGCTGACGACAGGAACACCGCCCTGCGAGGGCGATGGCGATTTTGATCCCGCGTGCGTCCTTATTGGACTATTTGCCGTGTGCTTATTGAAGTAATCGTTTATCTTTTTGCCATCGTTCATCGGCATTGTGAGGCGGGCACCCTTTGTCGTTGGCATACCGCAACGGTCTGCCGCCGATGCCTGTGTGCCTAAATTCAAGGAGAAATTCGTTGAGCCCACTTGCAGCACCAGGCGAGGATTGTGTTTGCTAGAATTACCGCCCGAATTGCCTCCGCCAGGAACTCCACCACCACCACTATCATCAGCCGAGGGTGGAGGCGCTTTTCGTTTTCGCTTACGATCCGACGGAGTTCGTGGCAGTTTCTCCAGCGCGCCCATGTTCCCTGTGTTCATGAGAGTACCGTTATTATTGTTACTATTGTTGATGTTGTTATTATTGTTAGTACTACTACTGCTACTATTTAGGCCGCCAACTCCAACGTTAGCCAAATTGCTTCCGCCTACAACTAAACTGCTACTATTATTATTATTGTTATTACCGTTATTTGGATTGTTAACTCCACCAATATTACCACCTACTGACGACGAAGTAACAACACCACCAACGCCTAATGTCGAATTGTATACAATATCATTGACATCCTTTTCACTATGTGAAGATCCTGTGCTCATATTTGAATCCGGATTACTATGACCCGTTAAATGTTGGTGCTGTTGTTGTTGCTGATGTTGTTGTTGCTGTTGTGTTTGTTGGGGTAACGGTTGGGGTTGTTGTAACTGTTGTGGGTGTGGTTGTTGTGGATGTGGAATTTGTGGTTGTTGTTGTTGGTGATGTTGAATTTGATGCGGATGGTGAGGAAGATGCTGCTGCTGTTGTTGTTGTGGCTGAAGTTGTTGTGTCTGCTGCTGTTGTTGTTGTTGCTGCTGCTGTGGTGTATTAGTGGTAAAATGATGTTGGTGATGCTGGTGATGGCTTATGGTCGACGTCGTCTGTGGGGCCATCTGCAATTGGGCGCCGGCGGACATCTGAAATTAAATTTAAAAACAAAAACCTAATTAAAATCAGAAATTTAAGTGAAATAAATAAGTTTAGTTTTAAAATATGCCCAGTCAATATTCAAAATTCATATCTAGATTAAGTTGGTACAACATTTGTACCTACACAAAGTTTGTTTTTTCTTCGGATTTCTTTGACTAAGCTCTTCACATAGATTCGGATACTTTAAACTTTTTGAATGTGTAATATCAAAAGTTTAAAGACCGCCTAAGTGGTGTGGTAATGAAAAAGAGGATGCATTAGACATAAAAGATAATGCTTTGGTTAAAGTAATAAGGTCCAAGACAAGTCCAAACCTTTAAGCACCCATCTTGTATTGTAAATTGACCAGGTAAAAAGTAAATATGTGTTCGTATTAACAAGTTAATAAACAAACAACAAATCAGCTGAGAGTTGAAGAAATTTGAAGGCTAAGTTTCTAGTATCTAATTGGTCAAAAGTGGACAATTGACAGGAAAGTAAGTCAAAATCTTCTTCTTTTAAAATCAAATCAAGTCAAGCATACTTGTGTCAAAATATCAGCTATGTTATTCCTTTTTCTTTCTTTAATTACTAAATTAGATATGAAGTCCCTGCCTCTGGACCGCTGTCGAGCTCAAAACTTGTTTTCCAAACATTCATATCCTGTGCATATACCAATTGGTCAGTTTATAAATCCCGAGTTAAATTAAAAACAGAATTTCTGATACAGATTTCTGTCAAAGACTTAAAAAATAATTTATTTATTTATCGACCCGTTCATTCAAATTTAAAACTAATTTGACTTAGAAACATAAACAGGCCAAATAGTAACCCATTTTCAAAATCAATTATTGTCAAATGCAATAAATTCAGATTTGACAGATAATTTGGCTTCGAGAAAAAATACTTAGCCCAAGTTATTCCTCCACAAATTTTTTAACAACTTATCAACAAACTCAAAACCTTTCGAAGCAGTTGGGAAAAGTAAGGTATGTCCTACAAATTTCACTCCATCAAAAACGAATACAATATTTGCACTCTTTTATTCTTCAGATTTTCCATGTTTTTAAACTAGCCTATAATTCTTCATCTATTGTGACTTGTGAGCCATCTTTAATTTTATTTTGACTGGATCCCACTACGAGTATATGAAAAAATAAGAAAAGAAAACACTCTGCACCTTTTGTGTTGGTGAAATTCATTTTGACAGACTACAACTATCGAGACTCGATGAAAAAATCTCTTAACACCGAAAAAAAAATTAACCGATTTCAATTTTCGTTACTTTTGTTTCGTTTATAACAATTTATTATTCTCACTACAGTTTTCACCGATGACAGGAAATTAAAAACATTTCTTTCAACACCCGATTTTCCAAATTAAATTCTCATCTCTTGAAAATTTCTTTTTTATTTGATACAAAAAAAAGATGTCTTCGTTTCTTCAAATTCATTTTCTCATTTTATTTTTTTTTTTTACACTCACACATATACACAAACGGCGACGACGGACGAGAAAACCGAACCGCATCCGAAAAAGAAATAATTATGAACAAATTCAACCCTTTTCCCGTCAAAGAAAAATGTCAAAATCAATCTAGAATTATAAACTTTCGAATTTCAGATGAACGTGGATAATTTTTGTGTTTTTTATCACAGAAATTTGAGATTTTTGTTGAACTTTTTTTTTGGCAGAGAAAGAAACTTTTTCACGATGCAAAATATTATAGTTGGGAAAAAACTCTGATTTTGTGTTCGTTCCCGATGGCCGAGAAAGACGATGGAGAAAAAAATATATCGAGAGACAGTAAGAGAAAACGTTTCTTTCTTAACTGTTTAGCGAAAGAAAGACAAAGAAATCGCATGGATCTCGTTCTCGTCTCGATGTATTTCTACTCAGTCACAGTCTCAGTAGTCAGTGCTCCTCCATTCATGATGATAGAGCTATGTGTCTCAATTTGAGTTTTATACGATTACTTGTTAGTTGGAGGGAGATGGTTTAATTGTTTTTGGTAGCGGAGACGACGACATAATGTCCTCTCAAACAAAATGGCGATAGCAAATTTCCTTCTCAAATTGGCCGGGAAAGAAGAGAACAACTTTTGTGTAGTCGGTGGTGGTGCATTAGATAGATAGAGGCAGCGAATGACTCCACAAAGTAGAAGAAAAAAATACCTTGAACAGAACGCGAAAAGACCGATAAAACTACATATACTAGTTTCAGAGGGGGAAAAAAAAGATGGATTATTAGTTTTTATATTCGGGACGGGAATAGAGAGTGAACTACATTGCCGACCAACAACGACCGGTAGAACTAGTGATAGAGAGAAGAAGTTGCAAAAATTGATTTGATGATGTTGATGACGTTGAGAGCTAAGAGAGAGTGAAAAGGTAAGCAGCACAAGCATGAACAGCAGCTGGTTTATAATCAGTGAATGAAACAGTATCACTAGACTACAAAACGAGTGGCAGAGACACAAAACACATACACACGATAAAATAGCGTTTTTGCATAAATATTTATATCTCTCAATAATGCAAAAGAAAAAAAAAAAAACATTCCACCGTTTCCGTATTTCGTCTGATTGTACATGCATACATACACTCGGTCTAGATTAAATTAAGATTTGGAAAAGGGTTGCCACAGTTTAGATTTGTCAATTTCTTGTTTGTTTTGATTTTCTTTTTATTAATCTCAATTCTCAAGAGAATAAAAGAAAGGATGCTTAAGCTTATTGCACTTTCGCTGGTTTATATTAAATAGGTAGATATTTATTTAAAAAAAATATGCGAATTGAAAAACATGGATTGTTTTGCACCTATGTATTATGTAGGTATGTGCCTGCAAATTTAGGGCTGTACAAATATGTGGTTGGGAAACTTTAAAAGTAACATTTGAGACATTTAGTAGGCAGTCTATTTTAGATGAACCTAGGGGATATGAATGGTTCTTATCCATACTTCTAAACTTTTAGTTACCTACCTATGTACCTACCTAACTATTCAATTGAATCAAAATAATTAAAATAGGAAATTTACCTATTCACAATAGGAATACCTAATCATCTGGATGAAAATGAGGTTTGTTGGCGAAAGAACAGATAGGTACCTATTGAAGTAACAAAATGTTGCCTTGTTGTTTCTTTCTCTTTTTTGTAAAAAAATGGGTTTCATTCATAAAACCGATGTTACTGTCAATGATTGCTACAAGGTCATGCTAGAGGGTTTAGGTACCTGTTGTAACATAATCGAATAATTAAAACTTAGTTGATATAGCAGACAGGTGTTAAAAACGCTTTAAATTAAACGTAGATGTAAATGTATACCTACCTACCTAGGTACTACATTATAGGTACTCAAATATAAGATAAGCCAGATAATTCTTCCACGACGCTTTTAAATAGTATACCTAACTTACCTGCGTTTCTATCTTGTCTCATTTGAAATCATTTAAAATTCAACTCAAAATATTGAGGTACCAACATAGGTACGTTCCTTTACACATAAAATAACTCATACCTACCTGAAGAATCACACTCAATTATTTCCATAAATGTATAGGTACCGATAGGTACAGGCACATAAAATATAACTCAACTTCAATTCTATGCTAAAAAACACGAATCTACCTATCTCCCAACCAAACTTAAAAGAAATAAAAAAAAAAAACGCCAAAAGGTAGGTACATAAATAACCCTCTCTCAGCAAAGAGACCAAGAAAAATCACAAAACCGCTAAGCAAAACATATTATACACTACACACCATCTTCCACAAAACATAAAACATCACATCAGCCGCACCACAACCGGCCAACAACACGGCGCAACCATAAAAGATAAAACATAAAACAGACAAACGAAAACGACAAACCAGTTCTCCAATCATCGCCTAATCTTCACCACCATCTTCACTTTACAATACAAAAAAAAAAAACGAACACAAAAAAAGCTAAACAACAAACCCTATCCAACAAACTCAACAACACCCCAAACGAACGACTTCACCTCATGCTCAATGCTCATCTCATCTTATTTCATTTCACCAAACCAAACCAAAACCATCGCCAACGGCAACGGCAACGGCAACGGCAACGGCAACACTTCATACATCTTTATACACATAATTAGGCGTATAAAATTCAAAGGCGAATGCACTGCACAGCACACTACACTCCACGAACAAACCAACCAACCAACGAACGCTCCCCTACCCCATCACAACCAACCGCACCGAACAGTTCATTCTGTTGGAGTCAAGGTCGAGACGTCACTTTGTCGTCGTCACGCAAAAATTTTCATTTTCATTACCTATTTTTAGATGTATGTATGTATGTTTTTTTTTATTTATTTTTTTCAATGTATGTGTGAGACACAAGTTAAGTCAGCGAAGAGAAAGAACATAGGAAAAAATAATAACAGAAAACAGAAAAAAAAAACAAGTAAATTATGTACCTGTGCCATGTATAACACTCACAAGTATATAGGTCAACAAAATTAAATAAATTCCGAAATTAACAACAGAACTGTTATCTGTGAATGATTGTGAATGATGCTAATCGAAGTCAACTGTCACAATTGACATTTAGTTATTAAAATACTTTTAATACCGCTATCTCTGTGGGAATGTATAATTAAGCTGGTATTGCATTTATTATACTGTTAATTCCCCAAAGCACGTGCAAGCAATGATCCGATTACATAAAAAAGGCGACAGCCCCACTCACACCACACAATACACACATATATGTATACACTCACTCACTGACTCACCGTCACCACAAACTCACTCACTTTGAAGCTTTTTCTCTTTGTTGTTGTCTTTTTCTTGAGTTTTGTTTTCATTTTCTCTTTCTCTACTGAACTCACATACACACAAACCTACAACTCGCTACGAATTTGAGAATAAAAACAAAATAAGTTACGAGTAAGTAAAAAGTAATAAACAAAAAAAAAACACTCTTCGACCGGTCTACCGATACTGATACTGACGCTTTCGTCATGCGCTCGTTGCGGTGACTGAGCTTTCAATAGAAACAAAAAAAAATATTTTTTTTTATCGTTTATCCGCCATTCACACTACTATTGAGATTATAAAACAATAAAAAAAAATGTAAATAATAAATGAAGAATTGCTAGCGAGCGAAAGAGATGAGATGTGTAGAAAGAAAAAAGAATTATTGGAGCACGAACATGAGATTTTGTAGGATGCACTGCAATTGCATACACATTACAACATGGGCCCAAATTAATTTCCCATTAAAAAACGAATTAACCACTGCCACTGTGAACTTATCAAGTTCAAATGTCATTTAAAATATTGGATATTTATGCACAAATCACAATGATAAGCTGGGTGGATAGATCACAACTGTTTTTTTTTTATGAATTTCAATTGACTTCCTGTCAATTATGTAAAATAACTTTTTATAAACGTCATCACATCATCTATTGTGAATATTGGAATCAAATGAATTACAGTGCTTCCAAATTACCTAATTTACATCATCTCAACTTCAATTTTATAATTAACAATAAGAAAAAAAAAACACATACCTTGTCGACTATGTTATAACAGATTATAGGTACCTATGTATGTATATATATTTTTTTTCTAGGTTTGGCAAGGTCTATAGTGCGCAAGTTAAAATTCTTGTACTACCTACTCTAAGGAAAATACAAAATGCAACTATGTGAGAACAACAATTGAATTCTCCATTTTCCTGTCGAATTTAAATTTTTCTTTATTTTATCGTGCTCTCTGCTTTATTATTTTTTTTTTATTGGTAAAATTTCCTCTTCACCCGTTGCGCTGCGCTGCTGCTGCCGTTGCTCTTGTTAAGGGGAAGCGCAGGGTTGGATTGGAACAAGTTCAACCAGTTTATTATCTCATACCGATACACTTTCTGCATCGGCCGGGCTGGCTGGTTAGGTTAGGACGTTAGGTATATTGGAGCGTATGGACTGGGGAAGTGGGGACTTTAGGTCTGGTGCCTGGGGGTGTGCGGAAAAGGTGATACCGATACCGACCGATAGTTGGCTTTAAGTTGGGTTAAGTTGAGTCGAGACTTGAAACTTGAAAGGTAGTAAAGATTATGTGTGTTTAGTGAAACAACATGTCGTGTGTTCGGTTGTGTGACGTCACTAGGTAAATATTGTGATAACTAGCGCGCGTCGTCGTTGTCGGTTGTCTATTCAGCGAGCATTTAACGTTAGTTTTTTTTTTGTTGATTTTTAAAATAACAAAAAAAAAAGAAATTAGTACACTTTATCGTCTTTCTACTTAGTTTAACGTTTTATATGAAAATGTGGGAGAGAAAACAATATGGCGAATAATAATGACAGTTAATGTAGTGTAGTTCTGTCAGTTGAAAATTACATTGAGGTTTGTCAATTTGGATTTTTTCTTTCAATTAAAATACATTTAAGAAGAACAAACTTTATGCAAAACAAAAAAAAAAGAGAAGACAAAATGGAGAAATGTAATTTTTTTTGCTGCACAGTAGGTTCGTAATGTTTGTAGGAACGCTAAGGTAAAGACAGACAAGTATAGATGGCGGTTAGGTAGGTGCATACCTATGTAGGTACATATCGCTGTTTGTGTGGGGTTAATAAACTCTATGGGCAATGCCGGGTTTCGCATATTCCGTCCGCCAACATTTTCTATGTGTAGGCACAAAGGCATTTTTTTAATGTGAATGTTGGTATACCTACTTGAAATCTCAGCAGCATATTTACAACGGCTCATTGCAGTTTTATTTTATTTTTCTTCTTTTTAGCACAAAGAACGAATAGAAAAGAGTAGACAGAAAATACACTGTATGTACATTTGTTTGTACCTAGGTACACACAAAATAGATATACATTCATGTACCCAGGTAAATAGGTAAGGTAGATAAGTGGGTATAAAAAAAATTCAACGAGAATTGATAAGTAAAAGGGACAACAGATGAATTTGTTTTAAAAGATAAATAAAGAACAAAAAAATTAAAATAAATTCCTTATAAAATTTGTACTTGTACTTAACAAGTATAGGTATAATTAGATATACATACCTACTTATCAACGTTTTTCTGTTTAGATGAGTACCTACCTACTTATTTACTTAAGAGTTATTTACTCATATGTCACGTTTGCTTTTTTTCAGTCTAAAAGTGTACCATTAACCTGACAGCTGCAGACCCTTTTAATTAATTTTGAGTTCAATTTTAACCTTCCAAAACTTTGCATTGCTCAAGATATTGCGTTTCATGCAGATTTATTTCCCTAGGTCTATAGGTAGATATGAACCTATATTTTGTTTGAACTTTATTTTCATTCAATTACATATTGCTAAAACAAAAGTCTTGATTTATCAGAATTTTAAGACACCTTGTCTGAATCTTTACCACGTTCATAAACAAAAAAAAAAAGGTCATTCACGATAAGATTTTGCACGAATCTGAGATCATCGGCGAATTTTGGAGTCAATCTGAGCTGTGAATAGATCAATTTTTATTTTGACAGCTCAAAATTTAAAGATCCAACACAATGGCAAATATCTATCTTTTATATACCTACCTACTTATAAAAATAAGCACTTTGAATATGTCATTGTTAATCTTCCTTAATTTGGCATCTCAAAATTAAAGACTCACTAATACATACCTACACTAAAGTAAAAAAATTGCGTGTTTTTTTTTTTTAATGAAACACTTTCAAAAAAATAAACATGGTGTGATGTTTATTTTGTTTGATTACACTTTAAAACACTGTGAATGGACCATAAGTAATCTTCAATTATTTTGACAGTAGAAAATCTAATAAAATAGGCATTGTTTGAAAACTAACTTACAGCTTGATAAAATGTAAATCCCTAAATGTATGTATACTTATGATTAAATCGATGAAGAACAATATTCACTTTATTTAACAACTTAATTTTAATATTCGAATTCGATGATGACACGATATTATAACACTGAATTTTGTTCAAACCTTGACACACAAGTACGCCATTCGTTAAGTTTTGTATAGATATTTTTTTTTTCTCGCAAACTACACAAACATTGTTTAATATAATTCCGCAACTCATAAGCTCATAATGTACATACATATGTATGTATATAATTCGCACTCTAAAAAAACAATTTTCCTTATTGTATTTAATATATGAACAAATTACAAACATACAAATTTACCTACCTATTTAATTTTTGTTGCTATTATTGTGTTTGTGTCTTAAAGATTTTTTTTTTTCTAGACAAAATAGAAAATAACCAGAAGCTTTATTTATACATTAACTCTTCTCTAAAATTATTATGACAATATGTCTGTATGATTGCGTTTTATTATTTTATTTTGTAGGTAAGAATGTATGTACATATGTATGTCTAGTCGTGGTTGCTAGGTCAATGTGACACAAGGTATTCATATTGTGAATGTTTCCAATTTTTGGTGTTTTTTTTTTTATTAAACGTCACTTGGCAAAAGTGAGATAGTCAAAAAGGAAACAAGAAGACATTTTTACGAATGATTAAATGTACATAACGTACCTATAGCTACTAAAAATGAGAAGTGCTTTTCTGACGTTTGTTATTGACATGATTTTATTTTGACTAGGTGTGCATGTATGTATGTATACTGTATAGATATACGAATGTGGTGAATACAAAAATTATTATTATTTATTGAATTATCTTCATTTATGGTTTGGAGAGTGAGTGATGTGTTTTTTTTTTTTTTTTTGTAAAAACAATTTACTCATGAATTCTTCAAGTAAAATAAATCGATTTAGTTTTATCGAAGCTAAACTTTCTCAATGTAAAAAAAAAAAAACAAAAATGAGACTCATATAAATTTGACGTTTTGTGTCAAATTTGTTGTGAAATGACAAAATGATTATTAGGTTCTGATGAAATGATTAATGTAAACATATGGTTAAATGGTTAGTCTTATCTTTGCTACTTTTGTTAGTTAGTTTTTGTAATTCACTCAAAGACGACTAAGTAAACGTTATTAAATTTCAAATCCAAAAATTAACTATCTAAAGATAAAGCTAGTGTGGAGGCACTTTATAGCTATTCAAATAAAAATACGAGTACATATAAATGAAATTGTTAATTATAATTAATAAATAAATTTCTTTTCAGTTATGAATGCTTCGTGAGAGTCACGATAAAATAGAATGACAAATTGGTTAATCATTTTCTATTTCAATAAGCCTTCATTATAACAACAAAACAACATATGCAAATAAAATTTTCTTGTTTAAGAAACAATACAAACATTTTAATGTGACCTTGTAAGGTTACCAAAGTTAAGGTCCTGATTACATCTCGGATTTTGATATTTGTAGTTCAGTTTTCAGATACGGGAAAAGAAGTGAATAAAAGTTGTATCGTGTATTAATTCTCATTTGCAATTTGCCAACAAATCAATATAATTCAAAAGTGGTATTCGTAGGTACGTACAGATAAATTAAGTACATACATACAAACATACACCTATAAATACTTTATTTTTACCTTTCATAGCAAGCAATGGGAAAATAATCCAATATTCATATCCCAAAGTGACGGGCTGCGTACAGATTTATTAAGTCACAAAAACAAACCAAACAGAATAAAACTTAAGATATTCAGTATACCTACTCGTATACATACATATGTATGTACATTGCGCGATTCACAATATAATTTGCTGAATGTATATTATGTATAGTAACGCGAATTGTAAGTATTGAAGTTTATTTTTTTTTTTTTAATTTAAGTAAACTGTTCACCTACCCAATTACAATTTGTCAGTATAAAAGAAAACTGAACACAAAATAATAATATAAAATTTTAAACAGAATGCAATGTAGGTATGCGCAACATTTTTTGAAGGGGTATTAAAAGGGAGCAATGAAGTGAAGGTGGCTGCGCGATTATTTTCGGTATATCTACGACTACGAGTATTATAATAAATAGTAGTGACTATTTCGGGGTGGCAGCGCATCGGGCGGAGGAAACAGGCAACAGGAGAACAGCGTTGCCAAGTGAAGTGTTTTTAACAATTCAAATATTTTTTTTTTTAATGAGTTGATTTATTTATACATACATATGCATGGGAAAACAAAACACAAACAAAATGCACAATATTTGCTAAATTTTGTTTTTCTCTGATGGTAGTTTTTTTTTTTTTTTTTTTTTTTGAGTGGAAGATTTTATTAAGTTTTGTTTTTACACGTTGAAAGTAAGTGCACTTATAGATATTTGTGAAAAGGTCAATTGCGATAGACAAAGATGATTATCTGCTACATAATATGTTATACTAATAAAAATGATTTTTATCTTTGATAGTTTATCAGATATTTATACTTCAAAAAGAAAAAAAAAACTTATCTGTGTTTCTGATGAATGCCTCTCGAGTGTTAGATATTATGTAATATTCGAAAAGATAAACAAAATTTTAACAATGTGTAAGTAATTCTGTAGGTAAAGTACATACATACATTTATATAAAATTCTGGGAACTTTATGCACACGGAAATTTGATTTGAGAAATGAATTTACTTCCGCCGAATGGCGCAGTCATTTTTAAACTGAACTTGAATGGACTTTTAATTCTTTAATATTTTTTGGAAAAAAATATGCATTATTTATAAAGAGTTAATTTGTGACACTTAAAATTCCAGAGAAATAGAACCACAATGACGATATTTTCAGAAATAATATGCATTTAATTGTGAATTGATCCAAATCGCTATTGAACGAAAAAAAAAAAACGAATAGGATCACAGTGACAGCGATGATTTTAGACTCACTTTCTCCTGCTTACAGATTTATAGTATCGAATTTTGCAAAAGGGGCTTGACAACTTTCTTACGAATAGAACAAAAACCTTTTGAAGAATTGCATCATAAGTAATGATTATTTTGAAATTGGCAGTTTTCTTATTTATTATGGAATAATTTTAAATAAACAAGTTTAATTTGGAAAAACCTTCACATCCGGCTTGAGCGACCAAATTTTTTATTTAAGAATTTAATAAAACAAAAAGACAAAGTTGTTGAAATGAAAGTAAATGATAACAAATATTAAATTTACTTAATTGACAGTAAACAATTGGATGCTATTAACAAAAATTAAAATAAAACATGGCTTGCAACAAAATTATTTCTTCTTTTAAAAATAAAAGGATATAATTATGGCAATCGACAACTAAGAGGCCTATTTACGATAGAAAATAAAAAAGTGCAATTATACAAAACATCATAACTGTCAGTGCTGACACAATGCAATTATTGTGAACATTTATCATTACATAGTTTCCATCATTTTCTCTTCTCTGTGGCAAACAGTATTACCAATATACAAACAAATTAAGTAAGTATATTTTCTGTTAAATGACCACTATTTAACACCCATTATTTGAATCTCTAAATTTACGTCATACTAAGATATATTTTAAATAATTCAGACAGACATTTATCTTCTTATCTTATGGCGTAGAAAAAGATAATTTTAAACTTTAAATTTAATTTCTGTTGGTGTGTATGTATCAGTTTTATCAAATTCTATAAATTTAAGATCAATCTCAACATTTCAATAAACTTGATAACAAAAAAAAATCCCAAACTTGTTTGTATTTATAAATATACCTGTACACCATACAATACCGGCACCTACTGGCAGTGCTGTGTTATCGATCAAGATAGCCTCGCGTATTATTGTTAACAACATACAATATGCATTTAATTACATATTTTCAGTGCAGACATAGTGCAGAAAACCAAAAAAAAAAAATCGTGAACAAATAAAATAAAACCGACGCTCTCTCTCTCTTATCGTAGATATATTTTTGTAACGAATAAAACTACGCATAATTTTAAAATGTTTAATTTTAGAACCAATAATAAAATACATATCACTTACGTTTTATTTTTTTTTTTTCAAAATAAATTTTAACACTTTGCGACTTTATTTTCTTGCTTCAATAAGTATTCATATTTGATTTTATTTTATATTACTAGAAAACTTTCAAGGCTTTATCTGATTTATAATAATTTAACGAAAAACAAACTGTCAGTTTACGGTCGATCATCGGTCTCTGTGATTAGTCAACAACTAATATGTGATTTGTATTTCCAAAATTAGACACTTTAAACATTGTATATAGGCATGGCACAACTAATGCTTTACTTATATATCTACTCGTAATCCACCGGCAACGCGAAATTGTTAAAGGAATTTGTTTTTTTTTTATTATTGCGAATTTCTCCTCGTTTTTGTTTTTGTGGTCTTATTTTATTTATTATGCGCGTTCACACCGTTGTTCGCTCTTCTGACAGCTGCTTCGATATTACTAGTTGTTTAATTTTTTTGTTCGTTACTTTGACTCCCCTTGTACTCAACTTGTTTGCTATATTTATAATGAATGTACTATTTATTTATTAATACAAAAAAAAACAATCAGGAGAAGAAAAAACAAAAAAAAAATAAAACAAAACCACCATTACAAAGTCATTTAGCTTTTTTCGTTAATTTAAATTCGAGCATTCGCTTTCGTTCAGTGGTGTTATGACAACGAACGATGGCGAAACGATATGGTGTTGATGACACTCGTATTAACTAGTCGCAGCAGTTGTTTTACTTGACTTGACACTGAACTGCACCAACAAGAGTCCTTTAACTCCACGCTGGCTGTTCTGCTGTTGGTTCTCATTAAAAAAGAACAAAAAAAAAATGAAACAAAATTAAACATGGCCGCCTTGATGCCGTCCATGACACTGCATTCGTTGATTTGAATTTGAATAATTTAAATTATACTATAGGTACGCGTATTGTATCTCTAGATAAATAATAGCTTCCTTCTCGATCTATTGTGAATTATATTTTATGTAAACAACAAATCGAACAGATCTAAATGGTGTATTATTAGAAAAAGATGGCGCGGCGTTATTATTATTATTGGGTATAGTTATGACATGAGAATAACAGCTTTTTGTATATTTAAAGAAATTTGTCGTGTCTTTGAAAGGCAAGGTAGGTCTGTGCATATTTTACATATATCTACAACCTATCTATACATACGAGTAGTATCTGTATATAATGATTGTGTTGGTGTGAAATTTTGTTTTTATTTTCTAGTTAACTATATTTAAGTTGTGAGGGGTGGCACATGAAATATCTACTCGTACATACAAACATATGTAAATATAATCGATTTAAAAGTTCTCAATTTTATTTCTTTCTTTATTGTTTTTGTTTATTTTAAATTGAAATAAAGCTCAGAAGTCAGATATGTGTATGACATAATAATTTAGCAAAGGTTAATATGTTAATTTTTTTTTTTTTGATGTTTGTTATGGCAAACGTTTGACGTCTATGTAGTTGTTTTTTTTTTTTAGGAAACAAGACTTGATTATTATTGAAGGTCAAATATTTGATACTTAGGTGATTTCAAGACTTAAAATAAAATTTTAAGAGAAAGCTAAGTGCCAAGTGTAAAACAATTATAGGTATAGGTACTTAGGTAGGTGTGCACATTTTATTAGTTCTTAAAATAGAAAATATCAACTGGTTATTGTTGCAAGGAAATTTCCAGAATTTAAATAGTTATTAAGAATCTTGTAAGACTTACACAAAAACGACAGTTGGTGATTATCTAAGTGTAAACGGAGAGTTTATAATAATAATTATCTGGCAACCACTTTTTACGGATGAAATTGGTTTTGAGTTGAGGTTAAGAATTACAGTTTCACTTAAAGATTATCCTGGTTTTAAAATAGAAGAATAATGTAGTTTTTTTCCACAAACTCAACAAATTAATATTAATGATTAAGTTTGACAGTAAACTTATAAAAAATATAAGAGAAACAGAAACTACTTCATTTTTCGATTTATGTGATCTGATACTTATCGATGGCTGTCATGTTTTTTTCGTTCTTTCTCTTGTTTGTCTGTTTTCTTTTCTTACCTATCTACGAGTATATATCTTGTGTTGTATCACCTAATACTCTTAATCGTTAAGATGCAGTGTCGTTACCCCACATTAGTTTATCTATGTATAATGTAAATATTTTATCTATTAAATAAAACAAATACATATAATGATTCCAAAGAACTTTGTTAAGCACTCATGTACAACCGATAAAATAATAGAGAAATTCAATTTCTTTCAATATAAAAACGCATTTTGAATTGCATTTATCTTTCTCTTTTTTATTGTTTTTTTTTATCTTCATGTCTCATCACTCAATTTAATGTGATGTATAAGTATGTATATGTGTCTACTTCATTTATTAAAAAATGTATATTATGTGCTTTCACTTCGTGTATTTTTTTTTGTGCATTCTATTTTTACAACAATCAGAAAATGAACAAACAGAAAAAAATGCCCTCAAGTTCCTACAAAACAAAAAAGTTCTATTGAATAATAAAAAATGAATTGAAAAAGATATGCTTATGTGTACATATTCAAATTATGTGTGTTCATGTGTTCAGTAGTAAATAGTATACATATATACAGAGCTTAAAACATATACATATTTAATGCATTTTTTTCAGTAATGTCTCTTATCAGGGTCGTTGTAAAAAGCTGATTCAAGAGGCGGAAATACATACTTCTGGGCCCCCAAAATTAACAAAACCTGACAAACAACGGTTGTAAGCCGTAAACTTTTTTCGATTTCATTTATTTTTTTGGTATGCTTCTAGCTCTTTATGAAATTGTTTATATTTTGTAAATGTTTTGTATTTAATTTTTAGCATTCAATTGCTAAACTAAAGTACAATTTTACAAAATATAGAAAATTATTTATAAGTATGTCATTTATGACAGAATTCTTATTTGACATCTCGATGCAGTTCGATATTTATTTAATGTCAAAACCGAACGAAAAACTATCAGAAGATAAGTCAAGCTAATGTCAAATGATATCATTCTAAAAATCAAATGATTGCATTGGACAATTTTGATGAATTATGGTTATTGCATTCTTTTTTAGAAAAAGTGTAATTTACCAGATTCGGAACAGAGGTCAAATTAGAGTGCATATATTTATCAGGCCTTACTCATTTAAACTTAAATCCGTCAGATGTCCACCCAGAGGGCGCTGAAGTCTACATCTCCGACCCTGTCTACAATATCAAGTATATTTTTGTTTTCTATATAAATATGTGATAAATATGTGAATACATTTTTTTTTTAATTTTTTCTTCTCATCCCATTTACACTATACAATTTCGCCATCATTGAAAAGAGATATATGTATGTATGTTTGTATGTAGAAAAAAGCTATCATTGCAATAAAGCGAGCCAGATAAATGCAAGAGAAAACATTGAAATGAAGAATGTACTCGTACATATAGTAGTGATGGTCTGGCTAACCCAACCCAACCCAGCCCAGCTCAGCATCAGCGTCATCATCAGACGAACCATTAAGAAGAGCGGAAAAAAAAAAGAATAAAAATGAAGAAATAAAAAAGAGGTGAGAAAGCATCACTGAACCACACCCGACACAATTGCATTTTTTTTTTCTATGATAATGGAAATGGGCAATGGACAAAGGGCATCATATTCAGCGGGGGATAAAAATGGCGTAGATTTATTAAGTTGGTATTTTTGTATATATATGTATGTATATTTTTTTCCTTTGTGTCGGCCATGTTGCGTTGTCAGTTATTGTTTTGAAATTTCCCTGAATGCGGATATTTTTTTTTAATGGGTTCACATTAGTAAAAAAAAATGTAGAAGCTGCGTGCTTGTGAATAGACCCTCAGAAACTACATTTATTTCCTCTTTCTATCACATTTAATTAATCTGAATATTTTTTTTCTATATTACTTTAGGTACTCCTATGTAATTATGTGTTGTGTATGCATATCTTTTGAGCACAAACAATCTGATTGATACGCATGAAATGTGGTGAAATTATAATTTACACTAAGCAACATGGTGATAAAAACTACATGTACATATATAGAGTAACCTAAAAGCACAATCAATCATATACAATACATATACAAACATATGTATGTATGTATATGCTTCCAGTAATAAGTTGTAAATAGAAATAACGAAACTTTTATTAGGAAGGTTGTCGTGTTTTTTAACCTCAGGCAAATAATAATTGACATATGTAAAATGCACTACTGGGTCACATGATCTTTTATATAATTAATACTTACACCCAACTAAAACCTGATCCGGAAAGCAGTTCTCAACAATTTCATGGAAATCTGTCAATATGTTTCATATATGTAATGTCAAAATTTTACTTCAAAATTTAAAAAGTGACTCTCGACTTATCAATTCATCTCGCTCTAACTCATTTTTTGTAAATAAATTAAAAAAGCCTGCCTCACTTTCTTATCGTCTATTGTGAATGAAATAAAATTATGAGACGTCAAATTAAGTCACCTCAAAGGGTTCTTTTCTGAGTCCTATTAAATTATTGGGCATATATGTAGAACAAGCCAGTATTTGGAAATGTCAAATTGTTATTAAAAAATGTTTTTTTTGCACTTCACAAGAAAAGTCTAATTTTTGAGATATATGCATCCATATGTCAAATTGTTTGATAGTAATTAAAAAAAATTGCCAGTTCTTATCGGAAATCTCAACAAAGACATGGTTTCTGTCAAATCTACCCTGCAATTCCGGCTCGAGGGACCATATGTTTTACTTGCAGGTTGTAATTTAAATAATCACCACTTATGGCATGTTGAAAACTAGATAACATCAAATTAATAGTGTATTATTGTAATAACCCTTTTCAAAAGTAATCAAATTAATTAAATAGGAATTTTGTCTTAGTGTTTTAAGGCATAGAAGTTTATTTCCATAAAAAAAAACCTGACTTATTTTAAATTAATTAGCTTGATAGACTGAATATTTAACATTTTTCATTTGACAATACTAATATACCTTTCATAAAAGTTTTCGGACTTAATATCTACAACAAAAACAAAAAACTGAAATGCATTTTCCGTAGAATTTTTCCTTCTACATTATGTAGATAGTCACCTTATGTAATTGAAGGTAAATATGTATTTACACAATGAAAAAGCTTTCTGCACATATTTAAAAAACGAACTTTTGTCACTGCAGCAGTGTTGCATATTCCTTAGAAAATTCGATTTTTCTTCTTTCTTTTTTTGTTTTTGGTATTCCTTTACCTATTCATATACATATACCCACATTCGCATTCTCTATTATAAATCTCTCCAAAACGCAGTTCCGACCATTCTTTCTCGTTCTTAACTTTCAAATAGAAAACGCATTAAATTTATGTATGCAGCTCCATCTATGTGTACATACATTTATACAAAAACAACAACAACAACAAGAAAAAAGGCAACCTATATACTACATGCACAGAAAACAGAAAACAGCGCAGAGCAGAGCATATGCCTACATACATATTTATATTATGTACTGTTTTTGGAGAGAGTGCAAAACCTTTAACCAAAAACTGATATTTTCAAACTACATACCTTCAACATCCGACTTTATATTTCTACTACACCCTATACCTACCTAGTCCCATTTCAACTTTCAACCCCAACCTCCGTTCTGCTCCGTTCCGAATTAAACAATACGAACGAACAAATGTATACGACACCACTATACAGCTCATCATCCTGGCCTTAACTTATACACAACATTCCATCCCTTTTCACTCATAGGCCAAACCTACAACAACTTTACTCTCGTAGTTGTTGGAAAAATCTTTAACGCCTAAATATGTAAGCTTTACACATAAACATTCAAACCAATCCTTCGTCTTCTCTTTAACCCCTACCTCTCACACATTTAACTGGAGCTGATGTCCACCCACCACCCACCACCTACCGCCCACCATCCCATCAGCCTTCAAAATCCGCACCAAACCCCAAGTTAAGCCTCCTCGTCCTCGTTACTCAGTACACACAAATGTAACCCAAAAACTATGACGACCGACAACGCCGACGACGATGGCAGTGGCGGTGCAACGGAAGTGAAACGGCTATGGGAAAACGTTTTCCCTTTAATTTCCTGAGTTGAATTTCTTTCTTTTTTCCTTTTTTTTCACTTGCGATGTTTTTTAGCTAAACTAGGCGAGAGACTCTTCTCGAAATCGGTAGGAGAAAATTCCAGGTTTGTTTGCCATCACTTTTAAAGCATCCTCTGCACCCCATACACAACACATCACACAACAGCAACATCATCCGTTTCGCCTTTTACAGCAACACAAAAAAAAAAAAAATATCCTTCCTCGATGACTCTCTTGAGCTTTATAAAGCTCACAGTTTGAGTTTGGATGGGGGAAGGGTATAACTGAACTGGAGTGGAGTGAAGTGAATTGCAAAACAAAACAACAACAAAAACGACGGCAAAAAAAAATAACCCGAACCAACCATGAATAAAATTCTTCTTCTGATGTATGCCCTCCTTCTACCCCCCCCCCACTGTTGTTTTTTTTTTTCTCTTAAGCCCATCACCCATCATCATCATCATCCACCCACCACAAAAATCACACAAAAGTCGCACATTCTTGCTCACAATAATATAAATTATTGTGAATTATTCATAATCTATTTTCAGTATTATGACATTCTGTATATATGTACTATGTATGTATTATGCCTCATAGATTTATTTAGCAGGAATTTATCAATATTGTTTGATTATACGAATTTATGAAACATTCCTAAATTAAACATATATCAAAATATCAAAAGTTCCTGACATTATTTAACTCTTGGAGAAGAGAATTTAATTATTTCTAATAAATTAAATAAGTCATCAAATTTCATTTATTTATATTGCATATAATCTAAACTAATCATTTAAATTAAATGATTTTGAAGTTCTGGTGTTTTGTTACTTTGTGTGTGAGGTTTTAAAGACTAATTAAGAAATGGTATTAAATTGTTGGAATATGGCATTTCAAGTGAATTATTATTAAAGTCGAGATAAAAGTCAAAATAAAATTAAAATATTATACGATCTTTGTTTGTATCAATGACGATAATATCGCACTGAATGCATTCATTTCAATTCATTTGAAAACGTCAGTGTTTGACAATTAATGTACAGAAGAAAAGTAAACTCATTTATTGGAATAATGTAATTATAACGGAAAGTTTGTTTAAAAATCCAAAAATCCTTTTTTGTTTGGTCATAATTTGGCAGAAATGTGTGTTAATTTTGTATTTATTTTCTACTTGACTAAAATAATACGACGAGACGCACGTATTGTAAAAGTGGTTGTCTGAACACGTTCGTTTACTTTTTCAGCGTAAAAACATTTGATGCTGAACACATGAGAACGGAAAATAGATAAACGAGAGACACTTGCTTTACTGGTCAATCGAATGACGAGGAATCATATTTTCGCCCGAAACTCTAATTTCTCGATATTTGTCTGTGTCCAGAGGAACTTTCTTAATTAAAGTGAAAATGATTAATTGCATTCCATTGGAATAAAGCTGATTTGTCATTTGATTTTTTACAACCACATTTACATGGGAAAATTGACAATATGTCACTTTTACAACAAAAACAAATAACCCACAAGTTATTTTATTTGATTTTTGGAAACGCATCGAATATTTACAAAATCAATTCTAAGATTTCTGGACGCAATGGATGTGTTTGATTATTATTAGCCTTGTGATCCGGATCGGGTGGCTTAAAGTGACAGAAGTCATTCTACTCTTTTATTCTCCTTCTTTTTTTTTTTCTTGAACCATTCACAATAGAAGTGTTCGATCGTTGTTGGTTTTAAGTGAGAAATGATTGTAATTGAAACCTTCATTTTTGGCAGGCCAATACTAACCCTTTACGAAAAAATTTTGAGATGGCGAACGAAAATCAGAGTAGGGAATAAAAAATGAAAAAAAAAACTTATCAAACACAAAGTTACACATCAATATTCTATGAAATAAGCTGCAGTATTTTATCACGACAGTATAGTAGACGACGACGACGACGGACGGGACGATGCGATGCTCTGGCGGAATTGCGAAGCGGAGGCTTTTGTAGATATAGGCAGAACAAAGACTTTTATATCTGCAGAAATCTGCAGAAGACCACTTTTTCTATTTTTTTTTTTTTTTTTTTAACCCAGGACATACTATGCAGCACACAATGGGGCCAATATATAAGTGGGTTGCTATGCTATACCATATATTCCAAGGGGATGTTTATAGTATATTCATGCAATGATGTACACCGCGAAATGCATCCCGAGGTTATATATATAAAAAAAATGTTATATACTTGATGGTTATTCAAAATGTATAGGAGTAGGTGGTGTGAGCACATTCTAGAAATTGCATACAAGAAATTAAATTATTTTCATCTCTATGGTTTCCATCACTCTCTCCCTCTGTTTCGTGATAAAAAATCGTTTTTAATAAAATACGTTTGTTCAAACAATAAATCTTGGAATAATTGCTTTTAGATTTCAAGAAAGGCAGGAAATTTAACTTAGTCTATAATCAAAAAGCTTTAACAAGCTTATCTAGATTATGTTGAAACCTAGCTGAAAAATTCTTATTATGATAGTTAAGGCCTTGGTTGCCTCCGTTATGCAATGTTTTTTTTCAATACTTAGTGATGGAACAATTCTTTAAAATTATAAGTTTTTCGAAATTGGAATTCAAGTGAAATAGACATGAGACATTAAAATAACAATTAAATGACTGGACCAGAGAAGTTAGTTTTCTAAATTATAATTGTCGAAAAGATTTTGAAGTAAATGTCATAAATCAATAGACTATTACTCACTCAACCAGTTAATTCTAAATGAAATAGTTATCTTTTTCTCTTTTTCATTTCTACTCGTAAATACTTTAGTTTCAAATTCTTTTCCCTTTTGTAGGAAAAAATGAAGCATAATAACTGAATAATTTTCTTGTATTCGTCCACTTTCATGTGACCACTTAAGTGTGCCCTCCCCTTTAAAAATTATAAAGGGTGACTCAATAGAAGGGCAAGATTTAATTTAATAATGACTCTGAATACGGGCAATTGATCTTTTCATGAAACTTTCGATGACATTTTTTTTTTTTCAAAAGTTGTTGGTCTATCTAACTGATGACACATTGAATCCAGGCGTGGTGTCATCAGTTTTGTTTGGGTAAAGATTGAGATCTTATGTCAAAATGAGAGGTGTTTCGTGACACTTTAGTTATTATTGAAAAGTTCATTAATAGCATGTTGGTAACCCTGTATGATACTCAAGAATTCTTCCGCAATAATGAGTGATTGACGTTTATTTGGTTTTTATTAGTTTCACGAAAAATGTCAATGTAGAATTGACACATGTCACCACATGCAAACATTTTAACATTTTGCAGATAGGACAGAGAAATGATTGATTACTTTGGCGACAACTTGTAGTTCTAACTTTTCGGAAGTTATTATTTATTGACATGGTAAAGAGTAACTTTGCGAGTGTATAAAATTAAAAAAAAAAAAAAAAACAAAACAATAACAATGCATTTGGAGGGTTAGTGCTTATGAAATGTCATTTAAAGTTTTTAATTACGCATGACTCTTGACATCTGTCAAATTTTCAGTGTTACCATCGTAGAGAAACACATATTATGAACTCACCCTTAACAATTTAGACCTAATCTGAAATAATCCTACGACACCGAACTATCAAGGCACCCAGCTGTGATTTGGAACTTCAAAGCTTGTTTCCAAATCAATATTTTCGGTGTGCTCTACATGAGAGTTATAGAAATTGTATTGAATGAAAAAATTTAAATTCATACAACACCCAAACACAACGTTTAGTTTATGTCAGTGGCAGTGGCAACTGGCAAATAACTGCAACATGAAAGCACCACAATAATAATATTGGAATCCAAAAATATATATTAATATCCATTAGATACTTTTTTTGTTTTGTTTTTCTTTTTTAATATCTATGTAGATATATTTATATTGGTAGATACATATATAAATAAGTATATGTATCTACAACTTCTGTGTAGGTTGTTTTTTTGTCGTCAAGCGCTTGACGTTTGCTTAGAGATATGGTGTGGCGATGGTATGGTAGCTATATGGAAAAAAAGGAATAAAATTCATGTAAAAATATGCCACGACTCTCGGAGAAGTTGTATAGATATACTCGTATACCAAAATGAATAAATGTTGTT
Organism: Scaeva pyrastri; assembly: GCA_905146935.1. Taxonomy (NCBI): domain Eukaryota; kingdom Metazoa; phylum Arthropoda; class Insecta; order Diptera; family Syrphidae; genus Scaeva; species Scaeva pyrastri. Next base: position 12,306,342 of record LR989929.1, on the reverse strand, counting down.
GTTGTTGGCCGATGTATAGAATATATCTTTGCTTTGGTTTTCTTTATTTTTTTACTTATAAACTTATGTACACAAATTCACCTTAGATATATGTAGAATGTAGGTATAGATATAGATATGTAGATACACCGCATACACCATCATCGTCATCATCAACATCAGGGTGCTGGTTTTTGTTGTGCAGACATATCTAAATACCCAGGTCTACCTATTATCTATATAGATACGTGTGCGATGCGATGCGGTGCGACGACGAACGGCGGCAGAGGCAGTGGCAACAGCAGCAAAGCCAACAAATGAATTTCGAATTTCATGTACAATTTCGCAGATTTTAAGCGAATTTCTCGGTTCGATTTGAACGGAATTTGTGTCTTTGCAAAAGTCAGAAAAATGAGTTAGCAGTTGGCACACGAAGAAGTGAAATAGGTAGGAATGAAATGAAGTATGGGGAGGGTTGAGTTGGGTCGATTCTCGGCTCACGGCTGACGGCTCTCGACTCTCGGCTCTTGGCTCTTGGCTCTTGGGTGGACGGTCTTAGGAGGAGGGGCAGCGCAATATAGGGAATATAGAAGGAGAGTCACACAATAGCGACGACAGCTCGATGCGATGGTTAGGTTAGGTTATACACAAAACTCAAATGAAAAATATAAGTGAGTACGAATCTGTAGGATATACCTATCTATCTATGTGTCTTTGTATCTATGAAGAGAAGAAGAGCAATAAGCAAAAAGTTTTCATGCATCTAAAAGAAGAAAACTCAATTTTAACATTTTTGTATAAATATACCTACATCATAAACACACATAGTATTTGTATATGTTAAATGTACATACATACAAAACCGTTACCAAGTATCTACGAGCAGATATACATTACATATATGCAGATGGATATTTGTTCTTCATTATATGTCATCATCAAATCTATGGAAGATAACGAAAAAACAAAAATAAAAACAAAATGGCAGCAGTTTTTTCTTTTGCTGATGATGATGTATCTATCTACAAGCTTAAAAATATTTCATGGATGCAGAGCGAAAATCTGAATTAATAAATGTGTGTATCTTCTTGTGTTTTTCTGTTTTTATGCGAGTGTATCTGTAATGATGTATCAATTTAATTTGTTTTTACTCCCGTTTTTTTTTTCTGTTCTTATGCATTTTTTTTTTCAAGATATTTTAGTCTTTGTTTGTTCAAGCTCTTTCCCCTTCTCAACTCTATGTCTCTTTGTTTATCAATGGTTCATCTGATTGAAACAAAAAAATAATATAAAGAGTACCTACCTACCTACGAGTTTTTTCATTTTCATTTTTTTTTTTTTAAGTTTAGTGCGACGATGCAACTTAAATATGTCGCACTTTATTCCAATCGTGGGTATACCCACGTACCTACATACATATACAGATATCCATACTCAACATATTGTTTGTATATTTGGAGATGTGAATGTAAAATTAAACATGGCTGAATGTTGTTTGTGTGCTGGATGGGTCTTCTTTTTTTTATTAATTTTCTGTCCACTGAACTAGTATCTACTTATATTGGTGCTCCCCATTCTATCCCCCAATGGACAGTTTAAATGGGTTGGGACAAAAGTACGTAGGTACATAGATATGATATAAAAGAACAGAAAAAAAAGAAACTAAAAACAAAGCAAAATGATAAACAGGAAAAAAAACACTTATCACTCTTTAAATGAATGCACCGATTGTGAATAGGTATACGTATCTAGTTCGAGTCTCAATAGTCAGTCTCCAATACACCACCCGATATACATAATTCACCATGACCATGTTCAGTTCAATGCGAGTAGATACGATCACGGTGAATAACGGTTAGCTAGCAGCCATTGTTATGTTCTTCCTACAATCAAGTCAGGGATACCCATTCACTATGAGTGATATTAATAGCACAGGGTAGTCAATAGTATTTTATCGGTACTTTAAAACTCATTGTCAAAGTACTAATAGACTGAATTTTTTGAAAAAAACACGTTGTTCATGCCATCACCGTTCACTTACATTTTGGATGACCTGACCGCCATCAACTCCATCGGTATTGAGTGAATTACTTAAGTCTACATCAGCAGTTTGAAATAAAGTCCTCGGTGATCATTTCGTATCGTTTAAAATTAGCAAACCACTTTTCAAGTTTTCAATTTTTCAGATGCCAAATCCTAATTTATTAAGTCAAGCATAAGCTTTAATGCTTTATTAGCGCGTGATATCGAATTTTTCAAACTAACAAAAGTTGCTTAACTCAGAATTCTCTAATCCACAAACATATAGTACCACAGCTGTGAAAGTTATTCACGTGACTTTTAAAGGTTAGGGATATCTAAAAATCATATGGATTTAATACTAATAGCGCCATCTATATGTCAGCCTACGAACTCTTAAACATTTCACAAGATGAAACAAAAACAACAGCTAAAGAAGTGTCCCTTTTTTTTTTGTTTCCTATTAAAAAAAAGCCAATATACTTTTGAAAAACTTCTCAACAAAACCCATACAAATTTTATTTCTTCAAAAAAGTAAAAAAAAAACTTCTGTTATTTAAAGAATAACAACCCCCAAGAAAAACAAAATGTCACGCTAAGTTTCGATAGGAAGTTAGGCAGGTAGGTAAAATTCCACACCGCATAAAAAGGTTATAACAAAACAAAAAAAAAAAAAAGTTTCTACTTACATAATATCGAATCATTTCTGGGATATTTTTTTTTTTTTCAGTTTTGTTTTTGTTTTTCTTTCTTATTTACACAATTACGCAAATCAAATTGAAAGTTCAAATCTTACCTGAAAAGAAACAGAAAGAAAAAATAGAAGAGTAAATATAAGTAGGAACAAAAAAAAAAAAACTAATTAGATTTTTGTTTTGTATCTTCCTTAACTTAATAATGTATAGAATTATTTATGTATATATGTAGAATAAAATATAAGTAGGTGTACAAGAACACAAAGAAAAAAAGCTTTCGAATTAATTGCATCGCAATTTCAACCCTAGAAACCAAACCAACTCGTGCTCAAACACAACTCGCACATCACATCAACCCATATAAATAAATATAGATATGTATACACACTTATAAAAAAAAACTTTCCGCAAAACTTTCCAAAGAAAAGATGAGAAGGCATAGAAAAAACAACAAAAAAAAACAAGTATAACTCTTTCACAGAATATACCTACACAAAAACCAGCAACCCTTGAAGGAGAAAAATCTTACACGCTTTTCTCTTTAAAAATGAAAGAACGACATAACAAAATTTTCCAGGAACCTTTAAGTTTTTCAACATCACTACTACCATCAACGACCAGTTATATCCATACAACCAACCACCCCGCCCGCCAACGACCCACGTTCGAACGACAACAAGCACCCACCAACCATCCTTCAACCCCAAAACTCCTACCCCAACCCCAACCTCAATCCCAACTCAAACCCCCACGACACTGATGTTATGAAGGGAAGAAAGAAAAAAAGGCAACTGTTATGCATGAAATGTATCTATCTATCCATACACGAGGTTTCTTAGGGCCAGGCTCGAAACAAACCACCCCCCCTCCTCCCCCTCCTCCATAACATCACAGTATCCCCAACAACTGACAAAATATGAGTGCAAAGAAAAAACCAACATGAAAATATAAGAAAACAAAACAAAGTTAAAAAGAAACAAGAAAAAGGTGTGTGGAGAGGAAACGACATAGAACGAGGCGAATGAACACAATAAAAGATTATCCTCCTCCTCCTCCTTCTCGTTCTCCCCCTCCCCCTGATATACTCATTATTAGTGCGCCACGACCAGTGGAACAATCGGGCGCGGTTGGGTAGTAAAGGTGACAGTAATGGTGACGACTGACTATACTCGTACAACCAGGACCACGAACGCGACGATGATGACGTGGCAACAACACTCACTCAGGACTCAACTTTTTCACCGCACACAATTACCTACCTTATACCGGTTGAATATATTCATCCGAATTATAGAGGCATAAAGATAGATACACAAAAGGCTTAAATATACAAATTTTATAACCACCAAAGTATCTAAATCTGGTGTAGGTAGTGTACAAAAAAAAAAGATAGAAACTTCTAACATTTTTCCCCGCGTGTGTAGATCGTTCTCACTTATTTCTCACACATGCCCGCAAAAAAAACAAAACACTCATTACACCGATATGACAGTTGAAGTCTATGTCGAACGTCAAACGTCAAATAACCAACCAACTCCAACTTCAACTTAAACTTACTTTTCTTTTCACACACATTACAAAACGAATTAATAAACAAATTCAACTTCGTTTACTGCTCGTCTTAACTTTACTTCATTTTTATCATCCATATAGAATAATTTGCATGGATTACGGTAACACGAAGCGCTCAACAAAGAACATTACAAACAAAAAACACAACACCACACAATATACAACAACAAAAAGAGAAGAAAATTCCTTATTTCAAATTATAATGCGAAGGGAGAAACAAGGACGAACGAATACTTACACAGAGGAAAAGTGAAGGATATACATACTCATATGATTGGTTTGGCACATGACATCGAATGTGGTTGACGAATGATGAAAAAAGAAAAAAAAAAAAAAAAAAACAAGTGTTGGCAAAATGCATTTTTACGAGTATGGATGTATGTATCAACTGTGTGTGAAGTGAAATGTGAATATGAAACGATCGATAACCAAACGGGAAGGAATGAAAATAATAATTATCAAGCTCTCTCTCACTCTGATGAAAGAAAAGAGGTGAGAAGGGGATTGCTGTTAAAGGAGCATTTTATTTAACCTTAATTTGATATGCTCAACGACAAGTGACGGGAAATTATATTTCATGTAGAAAGATAGGATTTTTTTTTTCACACCAAAAACAGGTGAAATCAAAAATGAAATAATTTTTCAGGATATTTTGAGTGAAGTGCGGAAAATCTGTTTAAGTATTTAAGATTTTTTACTTCGGTGGAATTTTGAGTTTGAGTAATTCACGCTCCTGATTTCCTTGGAAAGGGTAGGAAAATCGATTTTTCACTTTGAAAACAGTTTAACCCATGAGGCATGAATGTCCAAATTAAAACTACTTGAGGAAACAAGTGTTGTGTTTTATAATCCAATCCCTCATTTTGGACTTAACGAAATATCGACATAGCCAAAAAGTAATTGACTAACGTGAAGTATTTTTGGATAGTGAGAAATGGGAAAAAAGTTAGTACCTTAGGACATCTTTGTACAGTGAAATAATTCGTTTCTCTTGTATTGTCGCTAGAAAATTGGATACAAAAGTACAAATTTTAAAAGTAGAAGAACCCTAAAGAAAGTTAGAAATTTTCTTAAGGAAACATTACGTTATTCTCCCGAACCAAACAGGTGAATGATTTCCCTTAAAAACCAACATCTTTTGACCGTTAATGTCTTTATGGCGTCTTTTAGCTTTGGCTTCATATAATTAATCAAAAATTTTCAAAAACTTTCTGTTATCATTCTCGAGAAAAGGTTTCTGGTAGACAATTAACAGCCACCTTTCCGAATTCGATTGTTAAAATTAAAGTACAGAATTTCAAACCCATAATTACCTTTTGACGGATATTGTTCAGCTTAAAAGAATAGGGCCTTTCACAACCCGAAAGTTTGTGTTTTTAATACCTTACATGGATTTCGGACTGGGATAGAAGTAGAAACTAACTTTCAGTACATCAAACTGATATTCGCTTTTTAAACATCACTAATATTTTCTAACAAATCAATAAATAGCTTCTTGTCAGAGGTTAAAAGAAGCTTCTATAGCTGATATCGATTTGAAGAAGGTACAAGAACGAGAAGTCCTTTGGAATTTGATATGTATTGGAGCTGATTCTGTAGTATTTCTATATACAGTTCAAGGAAATACACGTATTTCCGCAATAGAAACCGAAAAGTAATGAATATTTTAAGTTTTCCACAAAAAAAGTCACTTATTTCAGGAGATAACCAGAGAAAGAAACATACATACATATAAACTTCGTTCGCAGGTGTAAATACAGAAAAAGAATCATTGTTTTTTTTTTAAGCTGAATTCTTTCTTTTATTTGCACCTCTTCTTTGAAGTTATTTTTTTTCTGATTTTTTTTTTTACTTTGAACCATACTTTTCATCCAGCCACACCCAAATTTAATATGTATTTTCTTTTAAACCGATAAAATAGAACTCTCGCGCCGTGTATATCAACATACCTACCTACCTACTACTCGAAAAGCGCACACAATACCACCCAACCACCCATTAGCCACCCATTCCACCCACTCCACCCACGCGACAAAGGAACAAAAATAAAATGTTCATTTTCGTCCTTGTACATAATGTATTAAAAAACGAGTACTGAATGTATAGTATAGCTACATACATAATATTTATATAGAAATACATATACAATATATAGATATACGTATGTAGATATAGATGAAACGAAACAAAACGAAAATTTTTGAACCTTTTGCAATGTCCTTCGCAACAAATATCCTCTTTAACCGAATGTTTCCAAAAATTTTCACGAATATAGTACCTACTATAATACAACAGCAGTGTATAGTGTAGATATAGATATATGTATGTATGTATATATCTGGGAAAAATCTAATAAAATCCACCACCATCACTTTACCGACAAAAGCAAAGTGCCCCGCACCCCCGCACCTCTTAACTCACCACCAATACAGAGATAGAAGACCACCATCACCTCGGTCCTTCGCTATACCACCACCGCCACTGCCACCACCGCTGCTGCCAAAGTCGTCCTTTTCCTCGCCTTCGTCGTCGTATAGTCGTAGTCGTTCGTCGCAGTTAAAGTTGCGGCACTGTATGAGAGTTACGCTACGTTATGGCATGAACGCGGTGTCAAGGATGAAAAGAGGACGAAACAGAACAAATATGCACAAAGGATAAACCGTATTGGGGATATCACATACAAAATGTCGAGGAAGCAGCGAACATTCGTGATGTGTCCGCATGCACAGAGAACACATTTCACATCTCACATCGCACATCTCATATTATATCCTTGCCTACGTACAATGTACATACATACTAACATACGTCCTACGGACGGATCTGATGAAGCACATACCAACTGAGAACAGAGCTAACAGCAGAAACTAAGCTCAATCATCTAAGTGGTATAAAAATGAGCTCCAACCCCGGATTGTTGGATTGTCAAAAGGGATGGGGGCGGTACCTAGCCGCCGAGAGTAAAGTGGTTCCATGATGTTATTTACAACTATATATGATGGACTATGGACCACTATATTTCTAAACTTGTACACTATGATAGCAATGGCTTCCCGGCCAGCATCCATAGCATCCCAGAATCCAGGAGGTAGGTGGTTCAATTAATTGAAACGAAACAATGTACCTAACCATGTTAACCAACAACCATGGGTACCTATAGGCACAGGCATAGCTTCACAGGAGCTCTTCCCGCATAAGAGAACTTGTATAGAGTCCCTTTAAGTCTCCTCTTCTTCTGATTCTGATTCTGCTTCCTCTTCTTCTTCTTCTTCGTCTTCGTCTTGGTTTTGGTCTTAGCCTTGGTCCTGTTCTTGTTCTTCTTCAGAAACAGTCAGCTACCTAAATCCTTGAATCTCCCGCAACCACTTGGGCGGGTAATGTTTGCGTTGGAGACATAGAATATTAATAAGATTTCAAAGGAGAGCGCTTAAGGATTTCTCGTATCTGAAATTTGTTATGAGTGTGTTGGTGTTTAATATGGATTCAACGATATACTTCTGTTTTTTTTCTGTTTTCCTTTTTTGTTTGATTGTATATTCTGAATCATCATCACCATCACCAAACCAAAAACAGAGTGAGCGACCCAAAAACATATCCAACTGTCTCACTCCACTGACACCCTACTACTGCTACTGCTGCTCCCAAAGCTTGTATAACTCGTGCGACCCCCTTGCCTCCTCCCATGGGGCATAAATGGCAAATCAATATCTGAATTTCAATGTTCAAATGAAAGATAAACCAATATAAAGCCATCCGGCCGGGGCTCCAACTTATTTAAATATGGCGCTGAAACAACAAACACAGTTCTGGCCGACTCGACTTGATACTCTTTCCCGGGATTCGAACCGAGAGCATATGTGTATCAATGCCGCAAAAACACACATATTCACATTTATTTAAACATACATAAATGTATATTGTATAGTGGAGCGCAAAGGACGAAGACGACAGCAGCGCCATCAACAGCCCAAATATGTTTGTTTGTATGTTTGTATGTAGGAACATCATCATACCAAAGTTACCCATAACAACCCAACCAAATGGAACCATAAAGTGTACAACACCACCTCCAGCTCCATCAGGATGTACAAAAAGTATCTACATACATATATGTATGTATGTATCTAGATATCCAACACTGAATATAAGTTAGTCCTATGCCTGTCGTGTGTCACAAATATACGAATGAATACTCGTAGATACAAAACAATAGCCATATTGTAGTAGAGGGGTTTCGGTGAGAATATATTCTCGAATATCGAGAGCACAAGAGAGGGGTCTGTGATGTGGATTGTTCGAGTACAAGTCCCAAAAACTTGATAAAATAGTATTATGCACAAATACACACATTTTAAGTGGTATTAATCAGACAGACAATTGAAAGCAAATTTCCAGGATACACGAGGACAACGCAGTCAGTCCCATGTACAAACATATATCTGTATCTATAAAAGCGCCAGTATTTGTGATTGGCGAACTAGGAGAGACCAGACTGGATCGAACTGGATCGCTCTCATTTAGGGTAATCAATTTTCATCCCAATCGAGGGTACATATATTATTTCGAGTTGATTTGATCGTTAATATGAGAATTTCGAGAGTATCGATTGATTAGATACTAGATTAAAGCAATTGGACTATTTCTAAGATGTCAAAAAAAAGAGATTTATGTTTTTTCGTCGTGCGTTGGCAAGTATGACATGGCTAAAGTGTTTTGTCGATGGGTTGAAAAAAAAGGTTAAAATAACTAGAAACATTGTTAAAAACTCGATTACATAAAATTGGTTAAAATGACAACATATAAGGTTCTATTTTAATCTTAAAACATGTTTCGGTATTTTGAAGAATTTAAATAAGTAACATGATACATGATTCAATTAAATAACATTTTTGTTAATATTAATCAATAGATTGTTTAATATAAGTTATTCAATTGTTGCTTTTGCAAATCTGATCAATAACGATACTAAAGACTGATGCAAAAATAATTTAATACTATTTCCCTACACTTTAAGAAAACCATTGTATATTTTTGTATCCAGTGAAACTGTTTAGTTATTTAATTTTACATGAGTTTCATGTTGACTTTAAAAAAAAACATTTCTTCTGGGCGAAATTATTCAAAAAAAAAATTTACTTGAATATTTTAAGCTTGTTTTCAATTAAATTCCTATGAAACATAAGAATTAAGTTTAAGATCATATTTTTTTTAATCTGTAAATTTAATTTAATTTGCAATACAAGTTTGATTTTACGATAAAAATGTCAGGCATATGAAAGTTAATTACATCTTATTTATTGATGAATGGAAACTTTGAATATTTTGAGGAATTTTAAATATTCTAGAACTTCGGCCAGTTTAATTGTATGTAACTGCAACTCAAACAACTGGAATTGATTGGAAATTCGAAAAAAGCTGTTAGAGTCTGAAAACTTCAAGTTTGTTGAGCTCTTATTTTGGCCTGATGATTATCAAATTGTATTTTTCAATGCTTTGACATAGGCACATTGGTTCCATAGAATGTTCAAAAAAATAAGAGGTCGATGGTTCTCAAATTCTCGATAAAAGTGAATTCAATATTAAAAAAGTAACTAAAATTAGCAGATGCATTCAAAAAAATTAAGTCTATCCTTGAAATCTACCTCCAATTTTCTGAAAATCCTTTTTACACTTACATTCATTTTTCTTATCAACGCCAAATAACAAAATAATATCTAAAATAAGTCTTAATTCCTTCATACAGTTACAATAGCTCTTATTGGTGCAACAGGGCGTATACGTACTTTTTTATTTTTTTAAACAATTTTTCTTGTATTTTTACTGTCAATTAAGATGTTGTTATTTGAAATTATTTTATTCATATTTTGCTAGTTTAGCGCTACGATATGGACATGGATATGGTATCGCAAATCCTTGTGATCCTCTTTTTGGTTGTTTTTGCTTGAAGGTATTCTTGCGGCTGTTCGAAAGTTTATCTCCGACTCGGGGGCGGCGAATTGTGTGAAGTATGATAAAGTGCGATGAAGTGTTTTTTGTACAAGTTTTGACAGCTTAGTGTGACTCCTGCTGCTCAAATTCAATAAAATGCTCCAACGCAAAATGAGAAACTTCGAAAGCAACTTGAACCTTCCATAAAGTATGCGTTGCGGAAGGATTTTTTTTTGTTTTAAGAACATCATCGTTTTGGAGATAATCCTCTTAAAAGCAGATCTCTTTTTTACTTTATGAATTAGTACAAGTAATAAGACAATTAATTTGTTTTTGAGCTTAAGTATCGCAGCACAATAATTTTAAAATTTTAAGTGCTTTAAATTTCAGTTGACTGCTACAGAAGCACTTGAGTAAAAGTCTTGGCATTGATATTTTAAAATATTTAATTAAATTGCAATGCGAGTAATTACAGGTAATACTAAGTAAAAGACTTAACAGGTTTGCTATAAAGTCCAAAACAAATTGGAATCTTAAACTATCCTTCTCGTCACAAATTTATCCAGAAATAATCACCATTAGACAAACAAGGGAATTTTTTTTCGAAGATTTAAAAACGTTTAAATTTATAATCTTATTGCAACCAGTTATGTCTTATGTCGTCGGTAAGTTAGGTTAAGGTGGGTATGCATTTTAACTCGTTTCTACTGCGTCGTCGTCGTCGTCGTCGTCATCGTTCTCCTCTTTTGTGTCGTTTTTTTTTCTTTTGTTTGTTTGTTTCTACAGCTGACGGTAATCATTACCAAAAAAGGATTTTAATAAAATTCCAAGCACACGCATAAATTCAAAAGAAAAAAAAAATCATAAAAGGAAGAAAAAAACGCACAAAGCAACCAACAAAATCAAATTAAAAAAAAGAAGAAGAAATATTGGAACTTGGCAACAGAGCGAGCGAAAATTTTCTCATCTTGATCTTTTTTTTTTTTTTGTCAGCCGTTGCTGGTGACCTAAGTATGTGTGCTTGTTGCTTTCGTCGTCGTCGTCGTGCATATCCCTCGCAGCCCTCCCTCTCTTTTACTTCAATTTTGTAGATATGTATGTATGTAAGTATAGTTGAAGTGTACGAAGCTCTGATGGGTATGGCCTGGCCTTCCTTCCTTCATCATCATGTGGCGCACATAGATACAATTAATTTTTCCACAATCTGTTGTTGTTGCTATTTTAGGTGGAATGGTATGGCCTCCTCTCCTCCTCCCCCAGTATTGTGCCCACATGTATGTATGTATAGAAATGGAGTACCAAAATAAACATACATCGCCCAGGACTGAATAAAATAAAGAAAAAAAACGACAAAAAAACTAACTAGGTACTCGTATCTACGAAATGCAGCAATACCGTTCTAGCCCGCATCTTCTCCCCTCGAAGGCCCCCTTTAAGCGCTGGCTGTTACAAAAGTAAGCATAGCTAAAAAGCTTCCGTGGGATGCTTTGTACATATATACAAGTATCCATGTATACAGTGACTTGTATACGTATATGTACCAAGTATCTATGGATACTTTAGCCGAGGTCTTCTCTTATTGCTGCGTGCATTTCTTCCGGTCCTGGTGTTGCTGTTGCACTGTGCACTATACACTGTTCAAATGTGCAATGCACCAATACTCCCTGTCTGTTGTAGGTAACTCCTATTCCGATTTGCCCCTTCCTATTGCTTCCGCCACCATCCACCACTGTGCGAATGTGGAGCTTTATTCCCCGACTTAGGATGCTAAGTGCAGATTCGAACAGAAACACACATATTTTGTTATCATAATTCATCGAATGTGTGTGCAGGAGCAAACCGCATATACACAAACATACAGACATACCTACGTACGTACGTACATCTCTCACCTGGGCAAGGTTGTTGTTTGATGCAACTCCTGCGATGCTCTTCGTGTAGTTTTTGTTGTTGTTGTTCTTGTTGTTCCTGTTGAAATTCGTGCATTCAAGCAGATATCCTCCTCCCTTGTTTATTTATATGTATATGCACCTGGATTGATAGTACCTTGGTCTCTATTCTATGTACATGCGAACAGAACACCTACCTACTTACATTCGTCTTTTTTTTTGCCGTTGTATCTTCATCTTTCTTTCCCTACATATACATATGTATCTGTAGGTTCGGTGTAGTGTTACTTTGTCTCTTGAAATTATCTAGAACGCTCGCGCCTATTTTGCTAAAACTCCTCTCCTCTCCAATAAACCATCATGAAAGAGAAGAGTTACACAGGAACCCTCTTGTCCTATCACTCCTGTAGCCATTGTATTCTCTGCTCTTATTTCCTTTTGTCGTTTCTTCTTTTTTTTGTGCAAATCGCGAATATCTGGCAACAAAAAAAATGTATACTCAGTCAACGCAATTTGATCTAGAAACTTCATTGAATGATTCTTATACTTTGTCATATATATCGTCATCAGTAATGAATTTGACGTTTTATTGACATTCACTTTGGATTCAAATTAAAATCACAAAAAAAAAGAATTACAACAAAATGACTAATAACACCTTGAAATTTGTCATTTATTCGCTGACGAATTTTATGAGTATGCAATGAACTTCAAATCAAATAAAGAAAGACAATTTTTTGAAGGAGGATATCTTTGGGATTGCATTACTCATGCAAATTACTCGTCATTCGTCGATTTTTATGAGATGTAACGTTGACTCATAAGTTATAAAAATAATTTTCTAAAATGTATTTTTTTTTTTTCAAATAACACAACATACTGTGTAATGATGTGGTTACATCGAGTTTTAAATAAAGCGATTTTTTTGAGCTAAAAATTCTTTTCATTACGTGTCATATTCATATCTAAATGTTTCCATGCTTTTTTGCACGGAAATATTCTGCAATTAAAATACAAGTGCTGCCAGACATACCTAATAGTGATGCCATTTGCTTTAAAGTTGGTGCTGTCAATGATGAGTTTTTTTTTTCCGAAAGTCAATTGTGCAAGTGATTTACCTTCTTTGAAAGCAAATATGAACGAAGCTTAACGATAAACAGGAATTTACTGTTATAAATTGAACGTCAGTTTTACGTCAAATAATCGTAACATCAAAAGTATGAACGATGCACCATAACAATGACAATTTACGGTTCGGACTGGCTCACGATGAATATCCAGCTTTACACAAAAGAACAACTTTTTTGAAATGTGTACTGTTCGAATGTTTTCTGACAGCTGTCTAATTATCTAATTGATTTTTCTTTTTTAAAGTTTCAAACACAAAATCATTAGCTACGAGTAGAAATGGGCATTCTTCAATATTTGTTTGTCAAAAATGCCCGTTTAACTTAGCCTAAAATATTAGTAATACAGAATTTGTGTATTTTCTACAATATTTTGACAGTTACAACGGCTGCAACTGAAATTTAAGGTCTGTCTTCATTGTGTTCATGCAGTGGTAGTTAGTACATAGAACTATTAAACCAAAGAGATTTTACCGCTGCCACTGCCCCTTGTAAAGTATTGACAATTCCTAGAGGCGTAAATTTTGTCAAGAAAAAGTGATTCTAAAACCAGCTTTTCGGATTTAGCATTATGGTTGCATGGCCTTAATTTTGTTTTTTTGTTTTAAATTGGTCAAAAAACACCCAATAACGTTTAACCAAAAATTAAAACAATTATCACTTTAAGTTTTTTTGGTCAACAAAAGAAGTTAAAGACTATTTCAAATTGTTAAGATAAATTACACAGTTTTTGTAAATATAAACCAGGTTTGTGAACTGTTTTCTTTATTCAGAACAGGTGTCAAAAATGTTAGTCATAAAATACCAAATGCTTGAAAAAAGATCATCAAATGTCAATGAACTTACACCTAAAATTATGTTTCGAAATCTACACTTACCTACTGACAAATTTTCATTGATACAAACAAAACACAAATTGGTTGGTGTAGCCACAGGGTTCCGCCCTTAGACCAAATTTGTTTAAGAAAAATAAAAATAAAAAAAAACAAAAGAAATTATAATTTCAATGGAAAATATCTTGGGTATTTTCCACAAAATTTATTTATTTGAGGTAGGGAATTTTTGCACAGGTACTCTACGTCTACACACTTAAAGAAATCTTAAACTAGATATATATGTATGTATTACAAAAGATTAAAAGGGACATTGTACTTTAGATACATAGCTATACACACAGATACAGATATTTACAATAGAAAACTATATTATAGATAGGTATATGAACTTATAGCAGATGTTTTGAAATACAAATATATCACTGAAATGGGATTAGAAAGATTAAAATAATGCCATAAATGTTTGTCTATATACATACGTATAAAAATTTGTGTGTAATTTAAATGAGAGCTTCACCTTAAACGTGTAATCTTTATATGCATCAAGTCTATACCTCATATACCTCTCATATAAGCTTTCATTTGTAATGTAAATATTATATTTATATCTCAGGTAGGTAATCGAGAGGAAAATAAAATAAGAAAAAAATTAAAAAAAAAATATTTCAAATCATGAGATTAATATTAACAGCCGCAAATAACAAAGGAAATGGTGTCTTTTGTTTTATTATTATTTTTCGCATTTACATTTGAAATGTAGGTACATAGTATATAGATACGAGTAGAGTATATACATATTACATATGTATGTATGTACAAAATAAATCTATTTGCTTTCTTGATATTTCAAAATAAGTATACTATATGTATCTATGGCATGTATAAGAGGAAAATCGACGACGACTGTGACTATGATGATGATGATGATGATGAAGAAGAAAAAAATTATAAATATATGTATGTACCTACTTATACGCAAAATGATATTCCGCCATGTTCCGGCAGTTGAGAGTTGAGATACTTTTAATAAAGGAACAAAACGAATGCGAAGCAACAACAACATTTCTACACTTTTAAGCTAGCACACTACGTGGCATGTGCTTACGTCATTATATACAAATTCAAAGTATGTATGTAAGTACATTATTTACTCTGGCGATGATCAAAAACGACAACAACTTCCATTCTTCCATATATAGATACAACAACGACGACGACGACGACGGACATGATAATAATGCTGCTGCTGTTTCTGACTTTCTGTAGCAGCTATGTAAGTATGTTTTATTCCAATTCAACTCGACCGTATGAGTGTTACGGTGGGGCGCGGCGCGGCGGCACGGCAGCAACAGCGGTATTTGTTCATTTTAATTAGACCTTGTTGTCCATTTACATCTTTCTCTCAAATGTGTTTAGGTTAGGCATGTTTATATCTTTTATTTTTCAGATTCAGATTCAAATTCGGACGACGACTCAACGCCGCCGCCGCTGACGACGACGTCGACGGACAACAACGACGACCAAAGTATTCAATTCACACACGAAACAAAAACAAATAATTTATATTCAAATATGCTGGTAGGTAGAGGTGTAGCTGTTGTATAGATACATAGAAGGATTTCTTCTTCTTCTCGGTCTGTTTTTTTTTTTTTCTCATTTTAGATATATACCTACATAATCAATCCGATGGATAGGTAAGTATATACTCGTATGTAGGTACATATATGAAAAAAAACAAGAGGGGAGATGAGGAATGATTGAGGAGGGTGCGAGAAACTGAACAAATTAAAATCTATATCTACACAAAATAAATACGTACACTCATATACCTACACCCCATATGATTTGACTCGACTTTTGGATTGTTTTTTTTATTTTTTTTTATTTTTGTATCCACAAAAACTTAACTACAGATGTATCTTGTATCTACGTGATAACTGATATAAACTTAAGTCGTAGATTTTTTGAAACAAATGATGACAAAGGAAGAGGCCAAAAAGCTACACCGTAAAAAATCAGCATCTAGATATATGTAGATTCAAGGTACAAAAAACACTATAAGAGACAATACCAACCTACCTAATGTACACTGCAGTTATTTTGATAGTAGCAGTATTTTTATAAATGGATATTTCTTAATTTACTTCAAATTTCATCAAAATCAGTCCACGTTTTTCGGAATCAATAGACATCTCTAACATTCCCGAATAGATCCTTGCAGACTTTCAAGACTCTCATTTCTATGGAATTTAAGTCACTTCTATAATATTAAACTAACTTTATTTTAAGTGTGTCTAATCCAATGAACTTTAGTGTAGTTTAAGTTGGCCGAAGTCAGTGTCGTTGACGAAAGATTACTGTATCCATATTGGTTGATGTGTTTGATCATGGATGTAGGTAAATGATTAAATCAATTTAAAATTAACAAAAACAACAACAAAAACGACATTTCGAAAAGTAACTAAAATAACAAACAAAACGTAAGATAGAAAGACAAGACAAGACAAAACAAAACAAAACGAATGCACTAACAAGGGCAGACGAAAAATTTATTTTTTGTATGAAACAAAAGGCAAGTTAAAATACATATACACTCGTAAACTGTGATTGCACTTTGGATGGGTGTGAGTGACATTTACGTCATCATAAAAATAGAAGACATACAAAAAATAAACCAAATACACAATATTGTCATCAGAGATTAACAACCGTTATAAATACGATTAAATTAAATTGTCCTGCGAGTTTGAAGTTTCATAACTATAGGGGGATATTTTATTTTGTTTTTGTTTTTCTTTATTTTTATTTTTTTGATGGAAAGAAAAAGGGGAATAAGAAAAATCAATTTTCTAGAAGGACATCAACATTAGGCATGCATGTATTAAGTAGAATATGGCGGCTATACATGAAATGGCAAAAAAATACGAATCTTAACCCTGGCAGAACTTTTAACACGTTGCAATATCGTGGAAATCAAAAATGTACTTAATTTTTCAGTGTGAAATCTAAGGTTGAATCGGCTTAGATGAAACGTGATTGTCACATTTTTAAAAGTCAGAAGTCTGTGTAAGGTGATTTAACTCATTTCGATTTGATAGGTCATTCTTCATTGAGAACTGTCAAAATCATATAGTGACATTTTTCAAATTGTTGCAAAATTATATCGAAATAAAAATTCCACAAGAATGTGAAAACATAGAAAATGTGAAAGAACTCTACGGCAGAAACGTCAAATTCACCGAAAAGTCACTGTCAAATTATTTATGTTAGCTGTCACTTGTAAGTTGTCATTTAAACACACCGAACTGATCAAATTTAATTGTCATTTATTACATATCACTTTCTCAATATATGGGCGAATAGAATGGAAGATTTGACATTTGAGTTTCTATACGTGTGTTTCCTTCTTTAAAACGTCATCCTTCATTTCTAGAGTTTACTATTATTCTGGTTGTAATAAGAAGTGAAATGTGGGATTACATAAAAAAATAAACCGTTAAAATTTGACATAACTTTGTATTTTTCAGCAGGAATGGATTTTTCCTCGGTTCTGTGTTCTAAAGTGATTCAACTGAAATTTTAAACCAGTTTTATTTTTTTTTGCATACAAAACATTAAGGAAGCTTGAATTCCAACACGTCTTTATAGTTCTAATTTGAACTTTGAACTTTTTTATACACGGTCTGAAAACTTGCTCCACATTGAAACCCATAGAAAATAAAATATCTTCATTTATACGCACTTGCAAGGTCTTTAAAGAAGATACAAATAGGGTAGGTTTTATTTGCTGCATGAATACATCGCAGTTGAAACCTGTAACTTGTTTTATTATAAATGCGTGTTAGGTTAATCTTGTTTTTTTTTTTTTTTTTTCGTGTTAAACTCTAACCCTCTAAGTCCTAATGTATATGAGTCCGTGGGTTGAAAATGCGTCACAAGTATTTTTTGTTCTTTTCACATTCCTATTCTTTTCGAGTTCGAGTATACCTTCAAATATACATACAATTCGATAAATTTCAAATCCTTAGCCTTTTGTATTTTTATATAATGGGTTCATATATATGTAAATATGTATCTATAAAATACCATATACTTTGGTGTATTTGTTTTTTTTATAGCATTCTCGTAAGTATTTAGGTATACATATATGTTTGTTGCTATTCACATTTTCATAATGGTTGACACGAAAAATTTGTACAATTTGCTGAGGTAGGTATAAAAATTGAGTCATGTACACGTACTTGTACATATGTCAGTATTTACTACCTACTATTATACGGATTTGTGAATTTTATTGCGATAAAACAAAAAGATTACGTATTCGAATATGCACAACATCAAAAGAAACTTGTTTTTCTTTCTATTTTTTTTATTTGCACTTGTTTTTAAATTGTATTCTATTTTATAGTTTATTTATAAATTTCCTTTTTTTTTAAATTCTCAAGATTATTCTAAAATAAAACAATTATTTTTTTATATTTGAAAGTTTTTACTTATTAATATTAAAGTAAAAGACACCATGCTGACATGCGTGTCGATTGCATGTAGATAAAGTTTCAGATTTTGAAATGTAGGAGGCAGTCAAGTAGTGCAAAAATAAATAAAGGTCTGCAACTACGATCATTTCCGGGAATTTTAACTTAGTGTTGTAATTTTAATTTGACTTTTGTCTACTAATACCTTTTTTATTGAACAATGGGAAATTTTACTCCCCTAATAAATGACAAACACGGCCTTAGAGTTTCCGGCAACTTATTTCTAATAATATTTCTAGTAATATTACAGTGTACCTCAAAAGTACTCAAAAAATGTGTGTTAAAAATTTATTTCTTTGACATAAATATAAATCGTAGTTTCATTTCACAGAACACAAGAAGTTCATTCAAAATTGCTGCTAAAATCTAATTCTATTTATTTATTTTTTTTTTTTTCTTAAGAAACTTAATTTTGTAATTTTCCATTATATTGCAATCAAAATATAACGATATTATTTTACAAACCGACATACATACGTCTATGAAGATTGTTTACTTAAGACTAAGTAATAAATGAGTAGGCAGTTCCATACACACACACATACATACATACAAAATGTACTGCAAATCTTTTCGTTCTTTAATTCGATTAAAATGTTCTCGAAGTTTCGTTTTCGATTTAATTCTCTTGTGTATACAAGTATGTATTTTGATATTCATCTACCCTTTCTTGGTTTCTATTTTAATAAATTTGCAGATTATGAACGAAATTGATATCTATATAGGGAACATGTAGAAATACTACGTCATCATCCATATGTGCGTACTAATTTATTTCTGCAAAAGAAAGATATTTTTATACATACATAATGTAAGTATGTATGTATTTTTATATACATAAATATTATATCCGACATTCCTTAAATAATCTGGGTAAGACGTCACTGAAGATTCTAGGTTTAAATTTAACCTATAATAACCTTTCAATTAGAAATAAAGAGGATTTTGAGGTTAGGGAAAAACGTATGACTATAATAAGTTCAGTATGTTAACTTGAAGGAAAAAAAGATTTTAAGAATAATAAGTTAATTTCAAATTGATTATTTTATAAAAGTTTGTGATGCTTTGTTTTTAGAATAGAAAACATTTAAAAAAACCTTTTCTGTCATGATTTGGAGCTTTTTCGAACACCCTCTACTTTCTACCTATATGGGCAAGTGCTTTTTATCAAGTTTTCAAGATCTGTAGGAATACAAATCGGTCCCACAAACACAAAGGTTTCGCCACGATCTGTTCCTTTCATATCAATGTCAATTTGTAGTTTCCTGTCATTTCCTCTAACACCAACTACTCATTAGACCAGTTCCTTCTAAAACAATCTCGCTAAAACCTTAACGTCTCTTTTACATATACAAAATCATTTTGTGGAACATAATTTTGTCAATCAAAAACATATTATATTATGTACAAGTTCGACAGTTGTCATTACCTGGAATTTAAACATTGAATTTTTTTTTACTTTCATGGAATTTCTCTTCTAAATGGTCCTTAACAGAGTAAAATATGCATTCTTACGAGACCTGTTAGAAATTGGTCACTCCCTTTTTACTTGTATTTGGAAATATAAAGTGTCAACATTGAGTCTTACATTATGATCTAAAAATTCTTATGTGCTTATAACGTTTTGTACTTTTTTTTTTAATGTTTGCTAGTGAAAATTTTATTTAGACCAAATTTAATAGTAAAACACAAAAGAAAGTCGTGGAAAATGGTGGCTAATATAAAAGTCAAAAAACCAACAACAACCATAAAGTGCTGATGACACTGTTAATTCAACAAAATGTTCGTTGGTTAGTCGCTGTTGAATAAAAAAAAAAATAAAATACTAATAATTTCTCCGCACTGCGCCAATGTGATGTTGCTGCCCCCTTTCGTGGTTCCCCTATCACACCAACAAACTATATGTATGTATAAAATTTGCCTGGTCTAACAGTTTTTCCATCTCTATATGCACTCACTCTAGTTCAACTACACCAGCAACTATAAGGTATGGCTGCTTTTCGTCAATTCTTCTCCGTTTTTGCAATTGCTTGCCTCCCATTAAACACACACGCTCCATCTCCATCATATATATACGAATACCCCTTGATCCCTCTAAAATGGAATATAATATAGGTTTTTGGGTTGGGGGCAGGGGGATATGTATTATAGGTACCATTTGGACTACACTAGCTATCGGATCGGTAACAAAACAACAGCAATTCCAACTCCAACTCAAACTCAAACTCCAACGATAAAAGCGACAGCAGCGACAAAACAAAAAAAAAAAACATCGGTAGGTAGGTATACCTACTATCATCGGCATCGTCATCGCCATCGGATAAAAGGCGACGACGACGGACGGCGGCGAGCGACGTTGTTGTCCGTCGCGGCGACCGTTAAGCTCTTTTTATCGATTTACTTTATAAACCAAGTAGGTACCTATTTTATACATATACTTAATGTACATATTTATATATGTATCTAAAATGTACGTCGTCGTACATACTTACACTGAGTGTAGAGTTTTCCATTTTTTTTTTTTATATTTTAGTTTCCAACTTCTACACACTACAGGCAGAGATTTAGCTTGTTTGACTATTTTTTCCATCATGGCTGCTTTTTAGTGTAATTCAGATTTTTCGCCACACTCAAAGATCGCCATCTTTAATCAAACTGAAGTAAAACAAAACACACACACAAAACACAAGAAAAGTCAGTTTAGTTGTAAATGAAACTGCCACGGAAACGGAAGGCATCCCTGTTTAAGTACCTTTTTATTTAATTCTTTTTTCTTTTTCTTTTTTTTTTTGCAGATGATGTTGAAGAATTTATTTTTTATATTAAACCCACAAACTATTGGTACGATTGAGCAGTGTACTGTGGGACAAACAAAGAAAGGATTATGACAATTATGACGTGAAGCGTATGTATTTTTTTTTCAATTTGTAATTTGAAACTTTTCTTATAATTTTTGTTTGTTTTGAAACTACAATAGAATGGTAAGTGAGGAACTGGGATAAAAAATGATGTATAAAAACAGGGTTGCGAGGTAAAAAGAAAAACAATTTTTCCCATCAAAATAACAGTTTACGACATAATTGAATAACAACCAATCTTAATTGTTACAGTATCCTTTTGAAATAATTATTTTCTATCTGGAAAAGTAAAACATGGGAACTTTGTGGGTATATGTTAAGACTGCGTAAAGTATTTTCATTTGCATTCATACTTCTCCTAGTAGAAACACTACACCTTATTCACTAGGGCTAAAAAAATGAACTCATCTTTTATACAAAATCTGTCAAAATTAAAAAAAAAACTAAAAATTCATTAATGACACAGAGAAGAATGTCAACATTTTTAACACCGTCAATAGTAATTTATGTGCGAAAATTAAAAAAAAATGTATTCAAATTTTTACTTTTTCAGACTAAATTCAGTCACTGATTACAAGCCGACAGCCGCAAGATATATTTGATAGTAGCTTTCCAGAGAACTTGACGTTACCGGATGCTTATAGAAAAAAGCTATCAGATTTATTTGGTTTCGTTTATTTCACATTTTTGTGACCTGAAAACCTTTAAAAGAAAGAAGTAAAAGTAATTTTGGTATTTTTAGTTTTCGATAAAATATTAGAACCATAATCTTGACTCTTCTCATTGGAAATTGTTCAATCAAATTGAATTTTATCACATTTAATGTGACAGTCACTTATCAGCTTTAACCCCAGATTTATGTTTTTGACATAATTGAAACAATAAGCTTTAAATTTTTTCTTGTAGATTTATAATTTATCATATTTCTCGACTTTTTTCTGATTTTGAGTGTTTTTCAGT
This sequence comes from Scaeva pyrastri, assembly GCA_905146935.1. NCBI lineage: Eukaryota > Metazoa > Arthropoda > Insecta > Diptera > Syrphidae > Scaeva > Scaeva pyrastri. The sequence continues at coordinate 12,283,944 of LR989929.1, read as the reverse complement.
AAGTTCTTCAAAACAGAACTAAACTTAACTTAACTTAAGTACCTAAAACGACAGTTGTTATTAGATAGTGTGACTCATATCAAAATACACCCTTTATATGTTTTCAGTCAAATGCAACTCATTTCGTATTCATTCAGATCAAAATACGATAGAGATACGTTTTTTTTAATTTTGTTTTTTAATCAATCCTAACTAAAACCTTTTAAGTTAATTTGAAAATAAAAAAAAAAAAACTAAAAGACTAATACCTGCATGAATATAATGTTCATAGAAACTCGTATACATATTTTATCACCACATGAGATCTTTAATTTATATTTTCATAGACACGACACGATCCACATTCATATGTCAAATGTAGATTCCAGTCCACATAATGTACCTACCTAAAAAAAAAAATCAGCTGAGTCTAAGACCTCTCACATTCCTTTTTCCCCATTTTCTTTTTCTTTTTTTTCTTCACATAAGTCAGGCGCCAGCTGTCATTTTAAGTAGGTGGGTATATGGTTAATAAATGTGGATGTAAAAACTTATACGTTTACATAATGTAGTTGTTGAACTTCAAAATTGTCTCTTGAAAACTTCTGTAGATAAAATTTTTTTTCAGTATTTTGGATTGACATATTTTGTGAATAAAAAAAAAAGACAAGTAGACATGACAACCTCTTGATTCAATTTGAAAGTTGTAACAATTAAGAAACGACGAAAAAAAAAACAAACAACGATAAGTTAACAACCGTAGCTGGGCAACACCAACAACAACGAAATTCAAAAAGTAATTTTTTGACCTTGAAACTAAACAAACTGTTATATTTTTGTTTCGAGTTAAAATAAATATAGGGTGGGTACATATCTACATACAGTCAAACATATGTACATACAAAGACAAAACCTTATGTACATATTTTTATACTTGACAATCAACCTTATGAAATTATATAAATGCTGTCATCACCTAATCAAGAAAATATCATTTTATTTTTTCGTTCATTTGTTCGTTCTCAATTAAAAATGATTTAAACTTTTTTCTTTCATTTGTTTGTTTAAACATTTTAGTGTTTATTCAAGAGGACGACGACGACGATGGTATTTTTTTTTTGCACGTTAAAATTTCTGATTTTGTTCATAATTTATTTAAAAATTAAAAAAAAACTGTAAAACTCACATAAAAATCTTTATAAAATAAGTAATAAATCCCATTATTGCTGTTGTTGTTGTTGATTATGTTGTTATTGTTGTTGTTGTTACTGTTACTGCTACTATGTTGATGATGCAGCAAGTGATGCTGATGATGATGATGAGGAACAATGTCAAATTGTTGAGTTTGAGATTGTTGATGATGCCAATTGTGCATGACAGCGAAAATAAATTCCAAAGACAACAACAAAAAATTATTGTTTTCCTTTGGATTTACTAGTTTATTTTGCACGAGAAAATATTTTTATTATAAACAATTTTTAATTTTCAAATCGAACATTGCATTCTTTTTTGGTTGGATAATTATTATTTTTTTTTTCTAAATTTATTTATAATGTGTACATAACACTTTATTTATTTTTGTGTAGGTAGATTGGTATATACTACATTATTGGGAAATAATATATCTATGTATGTATTCTCGTTTGTGTATCACACCACTTTTCCTTTATTTTTTTTTCTTCAGCTGATTTTCACTGATTTTCTTCTGAATCAACTCCCAGTGCAACTGCACATTTAATATGATTTTTTTTTTCTTTTGTTTTATATCACACCATCATGCATGTAACTGAGCCACCATTTTTAATATTATTGACACAATGAATAAAACAAAAAAAACTATGACAGCTGATAAAATTTATGACAGTTATTAGAATTCACTGCACTTAATGGTGAGAGAGCACTCACAACGCCACCGCAACCGTATACTAAATTAATAAATCATCAAGAAAATTAGTTTGAAACAAAATCAAAAAAAAAAATAGGTAGGTAGAAGAGAAAAATTAGAAAGCAATATGCTTAGATTCACAGGCACACATCACATACATACATACACTTTTAAATATCACAAATTATTTATTTTATTCAATTTGAATTCAATGAATTTTAAGGAACAATAAAACAAATTAAATTAAAAAACCATTTACAACAGAGAACCCCGCACGAAAATTGGGAACAATCGTTAAAAAACTGGTGTCATTTCACAGAGCAGTGGATAATTTTCTTGGTATTTTTTTAACAATTTTTTTTTTTAATAAAACTCATAAAACCGACAAACAGCGACGAGAGAATAAATTCGTGCGCACTACTTTTTTAGTTTTGCTCTACTATAATAAGAGCACCTATTCTTCCCCGGGGTAGATAATATAGATATACAAGCAAGGTAGGTAAGGTACACTCTATTCGTCTGTATGTTTTCACTGCTGATTCGTTTATCTCTGTGCAATTCCACTGACACTAATGACACTAGCGAATTTACACTTCTCTCCTTTTTTTTTGATTTATCAATATTCCAGTGTGGTAAGTAGGTAAGTACACACAAACACACACACATACACACGAACATACACTTCACCTGATTTGATGATGTAGTGTGGTGAATTCTTTTTGGGCTTAATTTTTATTCAATTACTTCATACATATAATTATATTCACTCTCAACAATGACCACCACCGTCGTCGTCGTTGCCGGAGCCGGATCCGTTTGCACGAACGTTGTTAATAAAGTGACAAAAAATGTACACAAAACTGCAAGCACCACCGCGGATAATATTTAAAACTATGTACATATATGTATCAAGATGTAATACATACAGAAACAAGAAACACGAAACACAAAAACGAGGAACAAGAAGACGAAGAAGACGAAGAAGAATATGAAATGGAAACAAAAAAAAAAAAATTGAGAAAAAATCGACAACAACAAAAGTTTTTGAGTTGTACAAAGTGTTAGGTACCCTAGGTACGAGTAAAGTAGTTGTTTCCAAAAAAAAAGAGAACAACGAGAGAATAATACATATAATAAGCGGAAATGATGAGGAATACGAATGCGAGTTGCGAGTATGAACAAAAACAAGACCGCACCAATTCCAATTCCAAATCCAATTCCAACAACCAATACTTGCCAACTAAAAACACACTTTACTCGTACTCTAATATAATAATAATAAGAAAGATACTATGCATATGTACATTTGTATGTATGTATGTATCTTTTTAACCAGCAGCAGTTAGCAGCCAACAGCCAGCAGCAGCCCAGCTATCGAGCCATCAACTATGCCCGTACCTACCTACATACATCTTCTCTATAGGACCAGCAGTAGCAGCAGCACATGGGCCATTCGACAGCTACAGCTACAGCGACACCAACAACAATAGGCAGCGACATGACATGGGCGGTGAAAGGGGAAGTTGGGGCAAGAAGCGAAACGCAGCTCTTCGGGAGTAGGGGAACATTGAAAAACCTACTCAAGAAAACCGAACACAGGAAAAAAATCAGGAAAATTCCATCAAGGAGGAGAAATAAACAAAAAAAAAAAAAACGAAAAACAGAAAACAGAAAACAGAAAAGAAAAACGCAAAACGCAAGAACAACATGTAAATTCCTTCAAATATGGTTTAGGTCTAGGATAGAGATACAATATCTATCTCTAAATCTTCTCAGATTTGTAGGTACTCGTATCTGTCTATACCTATATGAGTATGACAGCCTACACAATATCTACTCACATTTATACATCTTTAATTTCCATATGACATAAAATCTTAAATATAAAATAATTTTTCTTTTCATTCTTAAAAAGTAGGTAGAATTGATTATTATTATACTCACATATAAATAGCATGCGCTCATTATTATCCAGCTGCTGCTACATTTTCCATTAACGAAGAATTAAACAACAAAATAGAGGTGGAGACACGAAAGTAAAGATGGTAGGTAGATAATATACCTAATGTATTTATGTCGGTTCATATACATACGAGTACATATAAATTATAATTGCTGATGAAAACCGACCCGATGCGATGGATGGTTTTATGCGAATCACTGTGTGAAAGGAGATCTACGACAATATAAGAGTAAATCAACGAACGAACACAAAAACAAAAAAACGGCAGATGACACACAGAATTGAACGCAAAAAGTACGTTTTTCACTTTGAGAGACGTTGAAAGGTAGGCAAAGATGATATATATGTAGGTACACGAATATAAAGTTCAGCTATTTTTCACAACTTCTAACTTGTTTTTTTTTTGTTTGAGTTTTTATTTTGTTCACTTCTCTCCTTTTACACTAATTCGTCTATTCTTGTTTTTTTTTTTTTAATTTTCACTCACTTCTTGGTTCCTGTTTTTTTTTTTTTTTTTTTTTTTAATTTCTTTTCAACCAGGTAAGGAACAAAAATCCACTTTCTTTGAAAGATTATCCTTGTTTATCTTTTATCGGTCTTTTGTTTTTCTTTTTTTTTCTTAATTTTATTGCACAAGAATCAGTTTATATGAATCTAAAACATATTACAAAAAAAAATCATTATTAAATTCACTTTAAACAAAAACAACGGTAACGACGACGATGATGATATCAAAAAAGAAAAGAATTGACAATGTTATAGAAACTATAATCGATTTCAAAAAAAAAATAAGTAGGTATATAATTTTCGAGGTCAAAAACAATGAAATCATATAAAAAAAAAAAAAAACGAAACACAATTTTGTATAACTCGAGCGTCAAATTATCAAATCGACGACGACGACAGTACTCGTAATACAGCAAGTTTAAGTAAACTGGGCGCGGGTGAGACAAGAGACAACAGAGCACATCAGAACAACACAACACGAAAAAAAAAAATCAATTTCGAATTCCTTAGATACACTTTTGTGTATACACTCTCTGGTTATGCCTATACCTATACTTAAAGCCTCACCTCAGCCTTACAGCTCACCTCATCTAATCATGATTTTTCTTATACTCTCGCTTCATCGCCGTCGTCGTCGTCGTCGTCGTCGTAACCGCCGCTCCCGACAGATCGACAGATCGACCGACAGCCACCGGTCTGGTAAGCAGCAAACGTATACAAAAGTTTAATATGATTGGATTGTTGCTTGGTTAGGAGCTTGTATATAATGTATAGATACTTATTATTCTGAGAAAACGATTTTTTTTGTTTTAATTTTATTTTTGCTCTTTGCATTTATGTTGGTGATTTTTTTTTTGTATACTTTGCACATGAAGTGTAGCTTCTTTAGCAATAATTGAATGATGGGCTTAGTTGCGGTTGAACTTTTTTTTTTTACATTTTCTACCATCAAAATTTTTTTTTAAATGGCGCCCAGTGTGAGGGCCCTAAACTTGTCTAAAAATAAATAACCTTAAATAAAATGAATCAAAAGTTCGAAATACTAAATTTTATTTTTTTAAATGGCGCCCAACGTGAATTCTATGTTTATTTTAAATTGCATCATGATGCTAATATCCTTAAGAAGTACATTCACAGAGCGAATTCGAACTTAATTCAATCTCAAAACCGAGCTTCAAAATCTCTAACAATGAATAAGCAAGAAAAAGTATAACAATCAACTTTAATCACTAAACAGACAAATAACACACAGGACTAAACTCTCTATTAATATCTACATTTAAAAATAAGGAGGTGTCTAGACCTTTACTATAATATCTACGTATTATATTTGCATTTAAAGCTGTCTTTTTGTTTAAGTACAATAATATACCCTATTCTAGTTTTTTCCTTAAATGGCGCCCAACGCTATAATCAGAATTTATCTAAAGCTTTTTCCCATTTGAAGATTCCTTTGTAATACTAATTCTGTTTTTTGTTTTTGTGTTTAAAAATAAACTTAAAAAGACAAGTTGACAGTATTGTCATAATTGACTGCAATTTAAATCATGAGACATAAGAAAAACAATATTTAAATCACCCTTAAAACAGTCAAATCAACATCAATCACTAAATTCTTATTCTAATTTTAATTTTTATTCTTATTTAATGGCCCGATGTTTTACAATCTTTAGTATATGTATTTATTAAATTTTACATTTTGCAATTCAAAATACAAATCTAAATTTAAAATCAATTTAAAAACACCTCCCCAAATGGGTAAATTTTTCCATTAATTGTATAAGTGATTCTTTATTGCCAATACATATTTTCGCGAATACAATCACAAGGCAGGCACCTATTTACATACCTCGAAAGTAATTTATTTCACTTAAATGGCGCCCAACAGTTTTTATTTTTCTCTTTTTGATTAATTCACATTTCGTTTTGATTTGACTTCTGTTGTCAATTGTTTTTTAAACTCAAAAACAAAAAACACAAAATAACCTTGCAGTAATTTCTTATTAATAACTCAATTGAAAATCGTTATTTAATAATTGTTCTTATCAACACCGAGAAATTATATTATTATTAAACTTACTAATTACATATTGCCGTTTGTTCTAACAGCTTTTTGTGTACTACTAAACTACCTACACATAATATTCTTGAAACAAAAATTATCGTAGACTATTTTCATTCAAACCTATAAACGTTCATCTTCGTGTTATTTAATTTAATTTATTTTTTCATTTATCCCTCTCTTATCTCATTGTTACTAACACTCGAAAAATCAATTAAAATAAAAGCTCTACATCATCATAAACGAAGCAAATAATATACAAAAAAAAAAAAAACAGAAATTATCATAAAAATAGTCTTGGGGGATGTTTGTTTAAGAACAAAAAAAAAAAAAAATACATATGCCTGCGCAAAAAATATAAATTGAATACCTTCACGAAGCACGGAAAACAACAACAACGACAATACAAAATAAAATCAAATGAAATTTATAAAGATGGCCGCATCGTCAGTCAGTCACAGTCACAGTCACTCACTAAATATAAAAACAACAAAAAACAAAAAACACGACGAACAAAAACACAAATATAATAAATTAATCGGTCAAAATAAACCGATTCTATCGACCGACCGACAGACAGTTTAAAAACAAAAATATGTATGTATGTAGATACGTACATACACAAAACAACGGAACGGGAATAAAGTTCCGAAATACGTAATTCACCCGACGTAGTACCGAATACGACTACTACCAGGCTGCCAGATATAGTTTTTACCCGCCACCGCCATCAACGAACCGATTACATTTTATAATCTTCATTCTTCACAGTTTTGCTCGTCGTCGGTCGTTTGGTCCTCGGGTCTTCACTTCTTCAGTCGTTCGGTGTCATGTCGGTCTGCTTGTGCATAGTCATTCGATTCGATTGGATTCGACTCGACTCGACGACGACGCGACGTAGACGACAGCGACACCATAAAACCAGCAGCACCGGGCCGGGCATAGCCGCGCAGCGCATATACAAAATACCTCGTCATCATCGCCATCATCACCACCACAGAATTCACATTCACCCTTTTCCCCAGTCCCCACATCATTTTTCCCCCCAGAGCCACCCTAACTTCTCACAATTGCCTGCCCCGACATTGCCAACCATGCCATACTCTCTGATTCTGCTATGCCAATGCATTCGTATTCATCGCGTTTTTGTTTTCATTCCATTTCGTTTTTTTTTTGTCTTCTTGTTCTCTCTGATTTGCTTCGCCTCTAATTCACTGCGAAAAACAGCTGTGTGTCGGAAGTCGCAGTCGTGCCCTCTAATCTAACAGCACACACCACAAAGGCCCAACTTGCCGGAATTCGAATTGGAATTGCACACACAATTAGATAGATAAACTCATCGAACCGGCCGCCAGTCTGTTCTCTCTCGCTCTCCCACTCACCCACTCTCTCTCTCACACTCTGTTATTTCTCTGTTTACACTCGCTTATCGCTTATCGTTGTTCTCTTGTTATTCGGGACTGGTGCATTTTATCATACACTCTCTCTCTCTCTTTTTGTTGAACCCAGTTTGTTGTTTGTTGTTTCATTCAACAAAAGAAGTGTGCGATGTCAAGTGGCTGTTCGGCTGTGTAATGTGTATCTGACAGATACGAGAGCAACAAACAAGTTCGATAGCAGTTCGATGACCAGCACAGTGGCTCCGCTAGCGGATGACAAGTCACAACACAACCTGTCAGCTGTTCGGCTTCAGATTCGGATTCAGATTCATTCAAAACATTTCAGCCCAACCCACCCCGTGTATGACATATACTCGCATGCTCGTATGTTTACTAGGAGATGAGTTTTATAAGAGTATTTTATACAGTTGTGTGAGTGTGTTTATGTTTTTTTTTTTTGTATTTGTATTTGTCCGCTAGAGGGCAGGGGAGACCAACAGCGATAAAAGCAAAACAAGAGAGCGAACAATAACGCAAGATTTATTATCTTATCCCATAGAGGCCAGCCCCAGCACACTCAGCAGTAGCAGACCGACCAACCAGCCGGCCAAAGAAGGTAAAATTCGATGTTCGAGGAATATGCTGGGCGAGCATAAAATTCAGTTCGGTTCAGGACTGAGTGAGTTGGAAATTCTCAGATTTTCTAAGCGAATTCCGAAAAGCATCGAATTATTTACAAAACATTGAGTATTGGGATTGGAACTTTGCCGTGCCGCTGCCGATGCCGCATGTGTGGTGTAATGGTGACAGACAGCGCAGGCAGACCGAAGCCGAAAACCAGCAGTCAGCAGCCAGCAGCGCCATAAAAAGCAAGGTAACACAGAAATCTCAAAGCCGCCAATGTAACAGGCGCTCAGCGTTCACAGCAGCCATGTTTTTTTTTGCGTTTGTTCGTAGGTTCGTTCCTTCAGTGCATGTTCGTGTTCGTGCTCGTTTTCGTTTTGGTGTTCTGCGTGATGGTTGGGTACTTGGAACTGGGATTGGAATTGGGAAATGTGCGGAATTTTCTCTTTGCACTTGGATGGAAAATTGTTTTACGAATTAGATTTTTCTCATCGTCGTCGTCGTCGTCGTCGTCGTCATCGACGTTGATTTTGTTGTCGGTCGTCTCTCGTCTGTTTGTGAGTGTTGCGGCGATATGGCTGGCTGGTATGACTGTTGGATGCAGAGGCAGACAAGTTTTCTCTCTCTCTATCGCGCATTCTCTTTTACAGCATTTCACAGCACAGCACAGTTGTTGTCTTTGCCATTAGTATTGTTGTTGTTTTTTTTTTCTTTCCTTTTTTGTTGTGTTCATTTTTGGTTTCTCTTTTAATTGAGTTGGATTTTAAGCAATTAAGTGTAAATAAATAGACTTAATTTGTGGTCTATGTTAAATTATGTTTATAGCCAGATTAAAAATTCTATATGACTAATTTAAAATATTTATTTGCAAAATATGTATAAACAATTTAAAATATAATGTATGTAGGCAGTTATTTATTTTTTGATAGGTATTAGGTATTTAGTAAATTCTTTTAGATAGGTATATATAAATTATTCTATTTTTAAATATACATTTGAGTATTTTTGTATTTTTATTAAAAGAAAGATTCTTTTAATAGAGTTAAGACAACAAGATATTCAGATAGGTTGGTATTTTAGAGCTTGAAGGCAACTATGAGACTAAAATGGGTACCCAAATTAGAATCGCATATAACACTGCGACGACGACGACGGAATGTGTATCTATGAAATAAATTTACAACAAGCAAACTACATATATACAATATAAATTATATACGTATTTAGTATAAACGAGGTGTAGGTATTGTTTTATAAGTAAATATAGTTTATTTTTTTGTGTGTTTCTTTATTAATTTTATTTTAAGGTTTGAATGAATTTTTCTCTTTTTGTATTATGTCGGTGTTTGTATGTTTATGTATGTACGACAAATGTGTATATGTAGTGTGGTGAATTTTAATGTATTATTATGGTAGGGGTAAGGTGATTTATGAATTTGTAAACAGAGCGATAGGCAAATGAGTTTACAATTTATAAATTAATCATATTAAAAAAAAATACTAATGGAATCCACGACTCGGTCGTATGAACTTGTTGTGTATTTCGAATTGAAATGTGGAATGGAACTATTTTGAAAAAAGGGGGGTCCTAGTTTATTGGGGTCATGGCAAATAAAAGTAGGTATGGTTCTTAAGCTTTTCTAAAAACAACCAATAATTAAAAAAATCGAAAATATTCTTGGGGTCTTGGCATTGGACTTTAAAAGAACATCTTAAAAATAAAATATTAAAATTTATTTAACTACAAAATTTAATTTTTTCAACGGTTTTAGTCTCAAGGTTAATATTTTTGGTACCAACATATTTTTTTCATTCCTAAGGAAAATTTTGTAACTAGGTTGAGACTATCTGGGTATTATCAATTAAAATCAAGAGGCACTAAGATAAACGAGACTCTAAAGGCTTGTGACGCAACGTGACGAATATTTGTCAGGGAAGTGAAAAGTGATAACATGGTAATCGGAAAACTTAGCAAATTCTGGGTGACGGAGGGGGTGTGATCAGCCCTCAGAAGAACCTACAAGTATTACAACAAATTATTGATGATAGACGCACGAGAGGAAAGAATAAAATCGTGTATCTTTGATGTGGCAACAATTCCTCGATATTTAAACAATAAATTTTAAAAGTTTTTTCTCAAATGTCAAAATTTAAAAGAAATTTTCTCAGTTCTCAAAAAATCTATTTTAGATTCTATTTTTAAAACATTTGCGCTCTTGTATTTTCAGCTTACTTCAAAAAATTAATTACACCTAGGCAAAACAGTTTTTAATTGTAGAACAAAAAAAAGTACTCATACGCCATGTATATTTATGGGAAAAAAAATTGATTGTGTTTTTTCATTTATTTTTTTGAACGAAGATATACATACTCCACGAAAACGGTATATTTCGAAGTGTTTAATTGTAAGTATAAAAGTGAAATTTGAATTTTTCAGTTCAATTTTTAAGAAGCTGATTCCTACGATATTTGAGATAAAGTTTTCCATTTAAAGGATCAATCAATTCCTAATAAATGTCAACTAGTGTCATCATTACTCGGCAGTTGCGTTTAATTATTATTCTAAATTTCATTTCTATTTGTTTTTATTTTTTGAATAGCAAATGATTTCAAGAATTCACATGACCATTTTAAAAACTGACTTCTTTAGCAAAAGTCTTTATTCAGAGATAGTAGATAGTAAGATCTTTAAGATAGCATAAGGTGCTTACAATCGATACTGCGATTTATTAAGTTTTAAAAATATCGTACAAGGTGATTTTGAGATATTTGAAAGCTACAAAATAGGTTAGCCAAAGATTTAAAAGCCTATTCATAAAATATATTTTGATTCTAAAATTAATATAATTTTATCTCATATTCTGCTCTTCTAAATCTTCTAAAATATTTTGTTTTTATGTTCCCTTTTTAAATACTTTTTTTATATAAAGTTTACAAACACACATTTTGCTATTCACAATTACATTATTACACAATTTACGTAATCTCAACCAACAAAATATTAAATAATTTTTATAACCAGGAAGGTGTATACCTGGATAACGATTAAATGAGAAAGAGAAAAAGAGACTCTTTAAAAATATTGTATAAATATGAAAGAGCACACAAACAAACAAAACAGAAAGAAAAAAAAAAACAAAAAAAAAAACAAACACAAATAAAACAACTTGAAAATGAAATTATTGATTTTTCCATTAAAAAAAAAAAGAATACACCTTTAGTTCAACTTTATCTTTCTTCATTTTTTTGTATTCTTAACTGCGAGAAGAAATTCCTCCATCTTCTCTCTACCTTTAGCTCCACCTTACCTCTATCACTATCCCTATCTCCATCTCCATCTTAATCTCCATCCCGAACCCCCACACTAACCCTATTCTATTCTAGCGGTACAAGTTAAAGCTGTGTGTACACAAAACAGTAAGCAGCCATCAACCACCCACCTTAATAATAAAATAAAAAGAAAATAATAATAATAAAGAGAAGCAGAAAAAAAAAAAAAAAAACACGAAAAAAATCAACTTTCATCCCTTTGGTTGCAAAATATACATACATACACATACAACACTAGATACGAGTACGGGGGGGGCTATACAAAACGAAAAGATAGACATTTTTTGTTGTTGTTATATTTGCTGATTTCCTCTCTGTCTGTCCACCTCTCTCCCACACCCACACCTCCAACCACCCCCAACCACCCTCTCTCTCTCACTCTCTAGGTCTCACATTTATCTGTACTTACATAAATAATTAATTACATTAAAGTACACAAAATTACAATATTATAGTCGACTCACACAACTGATACAATAACACAGAGACAAAAAATTAAAAAAAAAAAAAAATTACAACAAAAACAAAGCCAGAAGGAACTGCGAGGGTGGTGGGGGGCGGACTAAAGTAAAGGCGGAGGTGAAGGAAGAAGAAAAAAAAATATATTAAGAAAAAGAAGCAGTGGAATGAATGTCACCTCTGATATCGCACCCCTGAGCATGTACAATCACATACATACATATACATACATACATATGTAGGTAGGTAGGTATATGAATTCTTTTCCTTTTTGGTGTTTTTGTTTTGTTTTGTTTTTTTTTTTTACATTTTTAACCGTTCGCACAAAGTATATAATATACAAACAATGGCTGTTGAGTAATCTAATAAATTCTCACACCAACTATGAAGGCATTTTTTTTATGTGGTACGAGAAACGACAACTTCTACGTAGAGGGCAGCACTTACAAAATTTTTATTACACAAACAAAAAACTTTCCACCAAAACCACCATAAATGTATCTATAGTATATTTTTGTATACTTCTCCTTGTATCTACGAGTATTTATACGAACAAAAATTAAATAGAATTGTAATCGTAAATCGGGCACACACAAACAATATTGTTCAAAATTTGTTTAATTCGGAGTAAAATATGTCGTCGTTTAATTTTTGGTGTTCTTTATAAAATAGTTTAAATTTTTGTTTGTTTGCCTGTGTGTGGTTTGTGTGGGTGAGACAACAGAAGGGAATTTCCGCATTCAAATTTACAAAAATGGAAACAAAAAAAAACCAAAAGAAAAGTATATCGTCTTCCAACCGGTTGAATTTTTATTTTTATTTTTATTGTGGGGATAAAGTTTTCTTGATGTCATCCACACTCCACACTCACTATGATGGCACTCGCACTCACATATACACTCTCTCACGGAAAATGGGAGACGAGCAAAACCGTCACTTCCGGCGGCGCTACTTGTACTAAATGTATGTTATGTACTGATGAGTACATTTCATGGGAATACACTATTATACTTTGGGTTCCTTTTATTTTCTGTGATGCGAGGAGTGAGGAATGAGGAGCGAGGAGCCAGAGCCAGAGCTCGGTGTGGTGTTGCTACTGGATTTTTTTTTTTCCAGCCAGCCAGCAGGTCGGGTATTTCAGTGTTTTCCTTTTTTTTTCTGTTTTGTTTTTCTTCGGATTCTCACTCATTTGGTTTTTGGATAGGACAGAGAGTGTATGGAACACGGAAAATCTTAACCAAAACCAATGCGAGATCAACCCGAACTCATACCCTGGAACCCACAGTCGATGTCGAAGCTGAAGGTGAAGTTGAAACTGAAGCTAAAGCCGAAGCCGAATCCAGAAGCAAGAATGTTCTGCCTCGGATATGAAGGTAGGTGGATGTGTGTGCCATCACAGAGGCCATCTATCTAACCAGTGTGCAGAATCATCAGAACCCGCATGCTGCCGACTTGTTTCTCTGTATCCTTCTTGTATACCGAGCAAAGTCCCGCAGTCAGTTTGTCGTCGGGTCAGGCAGTTAGTCAGTCAGCCACCCAAAAACAAACCTTCGACGACGACGGTGATGGTGACGGTGACGACGACAACGACGACGACGAAATCAACACAACACAAAAGGACCAGGAGAAGGATGACGGGCGTACCTTGTTATAGTATGACGGGCATACGAAACTTCTGGATAAAGAGGGTGGCATTGCCATCATGGGGATGCGGTGGAGACGATGAACAACCGACGACGACCTAGCGCTCCAACAACATTTAGAAGCAGCATCCAACAGCACCAACATTTATTATTTCAAGGAGACGCAAAGGCAATTTCACATTTTCCACATACCTACCTTTGATGATGAACTTATGTAACTTGGTATACCTACGAGTATAGAAGAGTATATGTATAGGAAGGTTTAAGTCCAAATAGTCGTGAAGTGAGCGACAGTTGTTGAAGGTGGTGTGTTGTTGTTGTTGTTGGGTTTTTTGGGAATATATAGTTCAAGCACATTGCAACTGCACCAGAGAGCAGATGCACAGCATCACATCTAGAACCAGAGATATACATACACAAACGAGTATGTATATGTATTATGGGAGAAAGCTCAAGAAAAACCGAATTAAAGATGGATCCCGAGAGAATGGAAATAGGCTCTAAAAGTTTTTTGTTTTTGCTTCTACTAAAAAAAAGTTGATTTATGTATGTATCTAAAACCATGTAACTTTGTCTATATATAGATACACCAATACTTTTGAGAGGAAATTCAAGATTTACACAATGACATTTTGTAAAATTTGAGATTTGCATCTTTTTTGTTGAGTCATAGATCATGTCACAAAAATGTGTTTGTAATATTAAAGAATTTTTGAGTTTTTGTTTTAGATATTAAAAGGAATTATTCGGGGGAAGAACAAGTGACAGTTGAGCACTGTCATAGTCACACCCGTACACATGAAAAATTGTGTTCATTTAAAAGTTAGCAAAGGAAAAAAAAGGTATTTTGAGTGTTGAAACATGTTATCCCCAAACTGACGAGAGTCTGGGGAAATAATCGTAGTCGAGGTGTTGTCTCGGTTTAAAGACAAGTGAACGTGCATCGTTGCCCGGTACTCCGTATTTTTTCAATCCATCCCATCCCAGCCCATCTTATTTATTGAAGCATATCATGGTTCACTAAGGCGTATACGCACTATTTTATATGATTTATCAAAATAGTCTTTATCTGCAGAACTGTACCAACATTAGAGAATTCGGAATTACAGAATTACGTAATAGACACGACTCCATAATTTAAGTATGACGGCGATGTGTCCGAGCTCCTTCCACGTGTTCCTAAGTCTCCCAACTCTTCTGTTCTTTTGAGAAAGTTGATTTCACTGCATTACCTGTCCCGAAATGCAGTCATTACTTCTCGGAGTGTATATCCAATCCACTGGCACTTGTGACTTCGTATAATAGTGTCAATGGGTTCCAGACTCGTTCTTCTAAACAGTTCTTCCTTAGAGATGCAATTGAGCCAGAAAACACCTTAAAAGATGTTGATGAAGGTTTCCAGTTTCCTAATAATCGTTGCTTTTATTTTTCAGGTGCTGCATCTCTATAGGAGTACCGTTTCGATGTTTGAGTGTATTATATACTGATACCAACATAAAAGCAAAATACAAAGGAAACTTTTCAATTCTACTGTTGCTTAGCAAATCTCTCTTCTTCTGTACAGGATCAAGACTTCGGATTATAGATTCGATACTTTGCAGCAAGCACTTCAATCTCTAAGCCAAGTTCGAGAGAAAAGACTTAAGTACTGTTGGCTCATTTTTGTTTGAAGACACTATACAATCATAGAACATCGGAAAATATATTTTGACAAAAATTAACCTACATTCCGATAGAGGCAGGCCACCTCTCTATAATGAACCACAGCGTTGAAGACCATCCTGGTAGAGATAGCAAATGGATGACATTGGCTAGCTATGGCAGGTGTGAATTTTTGACAAATAAGCAACCAAGTATGCAAATCATTAGTTTCGCGTCGTGCAGAAAAAAGAGTTAAATAAAATTAGTTTCCTTCCTAATATGAAAAACTTAAAACTCGTAAAAAATCTTTCCTGTCCATTTAAAGAACATTTGCATTTGAATATTCTGCCTCGAGCCAAATACAGACCCTCAACTTTTTGTATTTTTCTATACCCCCCAGGGCATGTCTTTCAACAACTCATTTGTCTCTTTCCCACTCAACAGTGAAAAATTCATTAATCCCTTGTCAGTCAAGGGAAAAATATTTTTCAACTGAAATTCTAACGAAATAGAGAAAGCCAGTTACCTTAATTGATTATAGACTTAGGCGAGAGAAAACCACACACAGCGCTTTTAGTTCTAACCTCAAAAATGGCTGAATAAATAAACAAATGAAATTAAAAAAAAAAACCTTTATTGCTTACTTTATTTAACATTGCAGTTTTGAATCCATACCCATACCAACCCATCTACGGTGCATACATTTTCATATACACGTCCAACTAGTTCACTTATACTCAATTTCCAAGCGCAAGAACTTACAACAACTGCAACAACAACGGGTGGAAAAAAGTGCAAGGACATTTGTCATGTTCTTCGTTCGGACTGTAAAACAACCCAGCCTCCACCCCCAACCCCCCAACTAACCTCTTTAAACATAAATAAAAAATCCATCTACGGGTTTAACGAAGAAAAAAAGAACGAACAAAAAAAAATGGCATAACATAAATAAGTGGGAAACAAGAACGGGAAGGGAAAAAAAGAAAAGAAAAAAGAATGACACAACCTCCTGCAGCGAGTTGCGATTTGCGAAAACACCACCGAGCTACACACACACAAATTCGACACATTCATATTATAGACGCATGTGCAAGTGAACGGGTCATAATGAAAAGAATGTCCTGTGTGAAACTGTGATGAATTGAAAAAGTCCTTCGGCCACGCCAACCATCGGCCGCCATTGCCATCACCACACCACCGCCATCGCCATCTCCATTTCCACCGCCATCGCCACCGTCAGCTCCAGCTTCAAACCAAACTGAACTGAATCCAATTCCCAATTTGGCCCAGAAGTTTCTCATTTTCAAATACAAGTCCAAAGTCGAGTATGGAGATCGCAGCAGTAACAGGCGAACAGAAGGATTCCTTTTTTTTGTTAATATTTCACAAATTGATGGATAGCAGGATTCGTTTCCACTTTTCAGTGATTGAAGGATTTTTTTACGAGGAGAAAAGCTGGGAAACATTTTGACAGAAAAAAAAAAGTATCTTTTGAACAAGAAACTTTTTGCACGGATTGAGAAATGTGCGTTGGGCAGAATGTGATAATTGGACGTCAAATTTTTGGAAAAAATGTTTCCTTTTTTTTGAAATTTGAATTTGAATTTGGAAAAAGTTAGCTCAAAAATTCACTAAAAAGAGTGCCCTCTTTTGACACAAACTAAAATGAAACTACTATAGATGTGAAGTGTTGGTAACATGGAGTTTTATGTTTTTGGCTTTTCATATACGAGACAATGTGATTTTTTAAGCCTTAATTATTCAAATGAATGTAACTATCAAACGAATTTGGTTGAATCTAGGGAACCACAGAAACGATCTGAAATAAATTAATGAATTTATGTAATACGAAACGGTTTGTAAACATTCAAGGTCTAGTTATTTACAACTGTCGAGAACTTCTCTTATGGCAACAATCGAGGGAAACAACAATTTTACGAAGAGTCTGTGTGATATCTGAACGCTGCCATTTTTTAATTGTCAAAAATGTCACCTAAAATTGACATGTAGTTTTATATTTTCGTTTAATGGTTGAATGTCACTTGTCGTAAATCAATGTTAGGGGAAAAAATAACATTTGTCATTATAAAATTTTACTCTAAAGAAATATCATAATAACAGTGAAACCATTGAATTCTAATATGACGTTTAAATTGTCACACTTAAGCGCTAAAATGGATTCATTTCTGCTTAATAACGTTACTTCAGAGGTGAAAATGGGCTCTAATACTGAAGATGGTTTAACAAACCTGGATTATTTCGATTTCAAGGACCCAATTGTCGAGGGAGGCTTTAAGAAAAATTCCGTCGAATTTAGATTCTGGAATGCCAAATTTCCAAAGACCAAAAAGAAAGAAATCAAGGAATCTGGATGTTCATCAATAGTACAAGCTACAGAAAAACACCAATTCAAGTTGTTCTTGAGCCGAGAAGTTACTTCATAACGCCTTAAAAGATCTTTAGCTTTGCGAACTGTCACTTTATTTCAAGCATTTTTTCTGTATCGTTCCATGTTAAGTAATGATGTTGTTTTAACTTGTCAATTGTCAAAAGATGAAAGCTTCAAAAGGGACAAATGCCGAAATGGCGTGTTATTTTAAGTCAAATATTTAAAAACCTTTTGTGATTTTCCCTGACAATATTTTCCATGTAAAACATAATTCTGCTATTTTCAGTTATTTTTTATAATTAAAATGTTAATCTCTATTTTTTTGCATTCCCCTTTGCAGTCTAACGGTTTGTTTGTTATTGATTTTCATAATCATTGTTTTGGTCTGAATTTTTTTTTTTGCTGTTGTTTAATTCGCATGTAAAATTACAAAATTAACATGGATTACAGTTTCAAATAACAAAACGACAGAAAAAAAAAAACATGGCGGCAAAAAGAACAGCAACAAAAAAATTATAAACGCTTGTGTGAGTCCTCGAACAAAAGAGTGAACATGTAGAATGAGCTTAATGCAGATACCAAGCTTACATACAAACATAAGGCCCAAACAAAAACAAAATCAAATGACTAACACTCAAATAGAAGGAAAGCAGAATTTGGGTTGTGCAAAAATTAAGAATGTCATATATGTGAGAGAGGACAAAAGGAACGAACAAAACACGAGACATTTCTTGTATCCACCAACAGTACTGGAGGTCTTACTTCTTTTACACATTATGGAAGTGACATTTACATTACACTCGCATACTGCACTTAAAGTTATACGTACTTTAAATAAGGATATGTATTATTGTTTTTTTGTTTTATTTATTTATTATGTATTTTGATTGTATTTGTCAAACGCATGTGTAAACCCAGTGAAAGGATGATGACTGAATAAATGGAAAAGCAGCAAAAGGTGACGTAAATATGAGAACAAGATGTCTCTATCTAATGCTGTTTCGAGGAGGAGTGTGGGCAGAAAACACAAACAAAAAAATTCAGTCAATACCTCTCCCATAACAAGGATCTAAATAGACTGAGCTTTAAAGGTCACCACATCAATATGGTGGTAGTAGCAGGAAGCAGCGACATGGAATTTGGCCACTTGTCCTTGGATAACTTGACTTGAGTGCTGGTGAAATTTTAGCCCGTTGAAAGGCTAAAACTTGCGCGTAGCACAGTGTCCTTCCTTTGCACGAAATTTCTTTTTAACTCAAACTCCCCTTCGTCGTCGCCTTTACTTCGTTCTCCCCCCTCCCCCCCAATGAGTAGTCCTTTTGTTAATTTCAATCGATGTTGAGTGGGAAATTATTATTCTCTACATGTAAAGTCCACAATGTTCAATGGAAGGAAGCAAACACAAGACATCACACAAGCCAAACTGGTGGAGCGGCGGCGGGAAGAACCAGTTTCGAGGCAATATAGGGATGACTTTTGACTGTCAAGTCGAATTATATATAAGTATTAAATATATCGAGAGGAAGAAGTACATAAACCTGAAAACAAATACACGCAAATCTAAAGGCAACCCATAAGGACTTATGCTATGCTGATATACGAACGTGTATCCTTGTATCCTTATGGCCGGGTGAAGTTAAACACTAGGAAATAACAAAAAGATACAAAAACACCAACAAACTCACAAAAAAAAAACACGTACAACAGCAACAACAACATCACCGACTATGTATGTAAATCTCTTTGGTATTTTCTTTACATCACGAATATCTATATATATGTAGATATGTGTGTGTGTGTATATTTTGTTTGTTTGTCTTGATTTACTTTCTATTTAGATTTTAGATTGCTAATTAACTAAAATATAAGAAGATACAAGATACAAATACATATGCTGATAATATTGGGGGGGTAAATGCGGTGGATGGCGTGTTAAACGCGTCGATATAAATGAGGATAAGGAAGGTGCGTTTGTCGACAATTTGAGGGTTAAAAACTAACCATAGCCATTTTGTAATAGAATTTTAATTAGACGTGAAAGATTTGTATATATACATACGAGTAGGGTATACACATTACACATATCAAAACGTAAAACCTTTTTAAGTTTAGAGAATGCTTTGTTTTTCGAAAGTTCATGCATATGACACACCTTTTGTATTTCTGTGTATAGTATTGTTAATTGGTTCATTAAATGATTAAATTTTATTACCAGACATTCTAATCGATACGAATTTTCAATTAAGAAATGCTTTGAAAAGAGCACAACTTTTGTCTGGCTTATAGCGTTTAAAGGAAAATGAATGAAACACAGAAAACATACATTTGCAATGCTAAATACATTCCATACACATTACACATATTGTTTTAGGGCTTAATAACTTAACGACAGCACCGAAGGACTTCTTTCTATTTTTATATATGTATGTATGTAAAGTACATATGTATATGCACATTATATACATACCAATTATTCAAAACAAAACTTCGTATCAGAAACAGTCGAAACAAACAAATGATTCATTATAAAAGACTAAAATAATGAAATTGTACACTTGGGCGTATACTCACTTTTTTAGAAATAGGAAGAAGTCACAAAAGTAAAACAAAGGTATAACGAATATGAATTTTTTTTATGAAAAAGTTGTTTCTGAATGATTTTATCTAAGAAGGTACATATTATATAACTGCAGGGTCCGGCACCGAGGTATGGAAGATTTGAAGAAATTGTTACACACTCATTTTTCATAAAAACTCAAATTTTATTTTTTATGAATGTATTCTTTTGATGTTGCCATTACATAACCATTAAAATAAAATATTGTTTACGTAGCCAAGTGCTGTCCACTTTTGTCAAAACACTCCAACAAACTTTGTGAGTTCTGTATTTTCACTAAAAAAGTAGGGACCAATAATGAAGTTTCGACTTATGCCACACCAAACAGTGTCTTTTGAAATGTGGAGAGGGCGTTCATGAATCTCTTGTAGGTTCTCAGAAGCCCAATAAGGGAAGTAAAATGAAAGTGGGCTTCGTCGCTCATTATCAAAACTGTGTCATCCATCAAGATTTCCAACACTGCTTCTGCGTCAGTTAATCGTTTTGCTGCAATTCTTGGACAACCATCATTTTGAATGGATGAAAATGAATCCAAATTACAGTGCAAAATTCCATACCTGTCTGATTTCACCTTAAAGCTGATTTTAAGGTCAAATCTGAACTGTGTAAATTTTTCAGAATGACAAAATTTAACATTAAATAAACGTTTTTAAATAAATGCAACAAATTTTCAGAAATTTTAGATAACTTGGTTTTGTGTGGAAAGTGCAAATCATATTTCCGGAATTCATTCAACTTTATTTGATTTACCAGTACTAATAGAAAGTTTTAAAAATTATTAAAAGTGCCACTTAAGCTCATTTCCCGTAGATACTTTGTAGAATATGGTTGATTATTATTAACTAAACTTACCATAGCATAATCAATTTCAGAACTTGAACCGGGATAGTATTAAAATGTAGGTTTAGAGTCAAATTCACCATCATACGTTTGTACTTACCTAAAAAGAAAAAAAAAAAAAACATATAATTTATTTATTGTTTCATAAGTTTTTGCATTTAGTTTATCATAAAGATTTAAATGTTTTACTTATTTATATAGATATGCACTTAACGCGAAATGAATGAAAATCGGTAAATGAATGACCGTTAAAATGTAATTAGTCTAAGCCTTTATATCAAAGTCAAGTTAGTAGTAATATGATAAGTTCTGGCATATGTACATCGCTGGGTTGCCATTGGTCAATTTTCGTTCATAGTGAAGCTTTTTTTTTATCAAAAATAGTTAGAGATTGAAAATTATCAATACGGCTAATGCCGTGTTTTTTTTTTTTTTTGGTAAGTGAATATGCTACATCGCAAAATTCAAAAACAACGAATTAGTGAACAAAAATAAGTCAGTAAAAGTATTTAAGTGAAGATAGAGTTTCGGATTGTGATATGTAGAGGGCAGTAAGCAAGTGCAAATTGAATGAATATTGGCAGACTTGAAGTTCTGTTCGTTGACATATTTTTTTTTATAACTTGGTTAAGCAGAAGTAAGCTCACCTTAGAGTAACATAGAAGCAACTTAATTACACAGTCTTGACACTAACGTAAATCAGCCAATGAAATTTAACTATAAGTTGCTGGGTGACTTTGAATGATTTTCAAATAGTTTTTTTTTTTAACTTGTATTACAGAGCGGGGTTTAAATAACAGCCTTCCAGTGAAAACCAAGAGAAATTAAATGAAAATTTGAAATTTTATATCACTTATAGCATGGAGTCCTTCCAATTCTTAAAAATCGATTTTTAGTATACAGTTAAGTATGGTCTTAGATACATAAAAAGGTATTTATCGAGCAGCAGATAACAGCAGTTCTAAATTTTTATTTTTAAATATGGACTAAGCTCCTAAGCTAACATAGTTTGCCTATTTTCCTTTTTTAGGTCGACACAAAATGGCCACTTTATTTGCTAATGTAAAAAAAAAAAAAAAAAAAAAAACTTTTACACCAAGCCTCGTTGTCGATACACTACTTAAGTACCTTCTACATGAAGCTGCAAAAATATTTGCAACATATTTTGCTTTTACTATTGACTGTAATTTTTTTTTTTGCAATTACAAAAAATACCTTTGGCCAATTACAAAATACAAAAAAAAAAATTAAGAAAAAAAAACAAAAATTTAACCAACAACGACAACAGCGATCAGTGCGGGTTGAATGACCTGTAATGAGAATGTGAACCTACTATACATAGTACACACTGCAGCCACACACAGAAAATAATTCATACTTACAAACATATATCTATGTATATGGATGTATGTAAAGATATAGTATAGTTTCGCAGTTTTTAGAGAAAACGCAAGAAGCAACACAAAAATAAAGACATCGACAGCAACGCGATGAAATCGAAGTTAGTAACAACTTAAATGTAATCAACCGACAGCGACGCACAGCGGACAAACTGACGGACAGACAAACCGATAGACCTTGTGTCGAATTCTTCGTCGGCCGTTTTCCGACCAGACAACATACTGACTACGAGTATATACATATGTACATATGACGGCCAGCAGAGCACCAAGAAGACATAAGAAAAAGATGAAAAGAAAGAAAATGCCATAACAACAACAAAATGCAACACACAACCTACGTATCTATCTAGATATTGTATCTAAGTTAAGTGTATAATATCTGCAAGTAGGTCTCACATCAGGGATCAGCTAGATAGATAGATAGATAGATAGATCTGGTGCAAATCAAAGATAAGCTATAAAGATTGTCGAGTTGGTGTTTTTATATACTGCATAAAAAAGTGCGTAATAATTTGTATTTGTATTGCTTTATTTTGACATTATTCACTTTGATTAAGATTTTTCATGGCTGCAATTGAATGCTACCAAAGCGTGGGCATAAGTCTCGAGCTTGTAATCCTAATGTGGACACACCTTAATAAAATATGATTTAATTTTTGAAAAAAAAACATAAATCTTAAATTTAATATAAAAAAAGAATGAAACAGAATAATTTGACAACACTTGAAAAAACTAGCGGTTGCGAAATTTTCACCATATTTACTTTACTAACTATACTAAAATATTAGAATTTGAATTTGACTTCGAAATTGTTCTAGCAAGTCAGTTTTGTTCAAAAAATCAATGCCGAAAATTATTTGAGGATTTGAGAATTATTTCTTGGGGAAAACTTCACTCACCCATTTTTAATATCAAAGTACTTTTGAAATCTTTTAATTCCATTTATTTCTTTTTTGGAAAAATTGAAAAAGAAAAATTACACTTTTCAGAAAGGACTTACCTGAGACGTTTTATTAAGGTTTCGAGACTTAGATAATACATAATGTCAAAATACTTCTTCACAGTCTCAAACGCTTTATTGTTAGCTCCAATTGGTTCAACGAGTAGGAGGATCGTATGATCTCACAATATACCATTGATGGTCGAAGTGTGCTCGCCTTCTTTCCAGCAGCCACCATAACCTAACCTAACCTAACCTAGATATTAATTTCCTTAACGTCTGAACTGATTTTCATCAATATTCAATGCTCACTAAGAATTGATTTAGAAAAGAAGCTTTAAGTAATTTTCAAAGTAATAAAAAGCAAGTCAAAAATTAATATTTCTGATAAGATCTTAATGTTGTTAAAATTCAATTTATATAACTGTTCTTAAAAAATAAAAAAGTAACCATTATATCACTGACTTAATAACACTTTCCAACACTTTCCAACACTTTCGAACCTTTTATTTTAAGTCTATAAGATCCAAAAGCATGTACCCAGTTTCTGGAAGATGATTGTTGACATTTTTGAAAGTTAGACATTTGTTTTGAGATTTTTTAAGATCTTAGCCATTTTCTAAAATTCTTTTACTTTCAAAAAATTGTTCAAGACCAAGTCATTCGTTATCGGCTTAAAAGTCATTGAGCAATCAAAATGAAAACAAAATGGGATCTAATTTTTTGACAACAGATTGTGCATTTCGACGTTTTGTCTTTCTAAGTAGAGGTGTACAATTTTATAATATTTACAACTAGCTCAACAATGCGATTAAATGGTTTAAATTTAATTGAATAAAAACTATTCACTGGGGCGTACACTTGTTTTTTTGTATTAAGAACAGTTTGATAAAATTTTCATTTTGCCAAGTTTACACGTTACCAATGTCAAAATAAAAAAAAATTAAATAAAAATAAAAATCAATAAAAGAAACAAAAAAAAAACAAAACAAAAAACCCCAGGTTAAAAATTTTTAAAAAAACCCACAATTTAGAAAATTTTGATTATGTGACTTTTCTTTGAAGGCTGTTTCTGATGTATTGACATTGTTTAAGTTTTAATCTAGTTAATGACATTTAGTATATGTTTGGTAAATTTTAGTTTCTGATTGGTGTTTTAAAAGGAAGGCGTGTTTTTTTAGCTTAGTTTTCTGAGAAATCAAATAAAACACTCAAATTTGCACCATGTATTCATATATTTTTATTGGAATCGATAAGTTGGCCTTTGCCATTTACGTTTTAAAGATAACTTCATGTAAATGTTGTCAGTGGCTCCGTTTCAAATGATCAATTCGGAAGGTCAAATTTTGAGTTACTTTGACGAACATTTCGTCCTGTATTCCAAGAATTACGAGTGTTATGTTATCCGGTAAGGGTTCAATCGTGTATGACTTGTCCACATAGACTAACAACTTTACATAGCCCTATAAGAAATAATCAAGAGGCGTTAAATATGGCATGATCTTGGCGGCCAACTCACAGGGCCATTTCGAGAGATAAGCTGCTCACCAAATTCATCCTTCAACCAAGTTCAACTCAACCAACTTAAACAAAAAAAAAGTCGCATAACATGGCTCGATATCGATCGCCGTAGACGGCAAAGTTTCTTCCACGTTCATCTTTGAAAAATAACCAATCACACCAAACTGTCGTTTTTCGGGATGCATCTATAAATTCTTTTATGGCATGTGGCTGTTTATCAATTCAGATGCTACAATTTACGTATCCGTTGAGCCAAAAATGAGCCTCATCGCTGAACAAAATTTTTGCATGATGAAATGGCGGAATAGACTGAAAACTTTTCAATTTGACATTTGGACGCCATTACCAAACAGTGCAGCCAACCTAAAGAACTTAAGTCTTAAAATACACACCTTTTGTGTTTTTGTGATTTGTCTTATTGTGAATGAATATTGTTTAATTCGGAATTTTTACCAATTCTCAAAATCTGCAAAGTGAAGAATATCAAAGCTTTCACTTGGTGTTTATTAATTTTAGTAATTCTGTTCTAAAAGGACAGGATTACCGACACCATTGAATGAAAAGTATTGTCGTTTCCAAATTTCTGCGATTTTATTTTTAACAAAAAATGCTTAATGGCAACGTTGCAAACATAGACCCTTAAACTGTATTCTCTTTCTCCATTAATTTTCTCATCACAAACGGACGTTCATTGTGAATCGTCATGATGTAAAAAAAAGGCATTCCAAGTCAAGTAAAAAAAAAAAAAAAATTAGAAATATGCACAAACTGAGATATGTACTCGTGCACTCTTTTTTTATTCTGCCATGATTTAATCAAAAACCAGTTAAAGCGGTTTTCACAACAAAAATAAAAAAAAGAAGAAAGATGGCGCTGCTGTCTACACACTCTCTTGGACCCATTCCATTCCAAAAGACATGATTTAATGTTGTCTTCTTTTCAAATTCTACTCCCTTCTTGAAGTTTCTTATGATTCGTCTTCCTTTCTTTTTTCTTATACTTTTTCTATCATCAAAACTTGGCTTCTTCACTTTTTTTTTTTTTGTTTTGTGAAGAGTCTTTTTTTTAGTTAGTTGTGTCCAATCGCAAATTGCGATTTCTTTCGTGTTTCTATAACCAAACATGAAACAATCGCTCTGCCATCATTAGCTTAAGGCCATTGATCTAACTGTTTAGTTGGTTGTATAGGAGGTGAAGTCGCGCAACCTATAAGTACATACATACAAACATACTACATATACGAATATAAGCCATTTACCATTTAGTGTGGCGGCCGGGTCTCATCGCTTAGTTTCCACACTTTTTCGCAAATTCTTCGATTCTCACTTTTTTTTTAATCTCGTCTTAGGTTTGGTTTGTGGTTATTGTCCAACACACTTTTGCAAAGTGATGTGTCTTGCGTCTGTCCATAGGTCGCGTCCGTTTGTTCGAAGACGACGACGATGACGGTCTGGAGGCTTCTTTCATCACAAATTCACGCAAGAGAATGGTCGGGGAATGATGAAGAAAAAGAAGAACATCGACGACTTGGACGACGACGACGACAAACCGTCCGTCGATCGTTGGAACAACTACGGATAATTATTATTACTGGTGTGTATCATCGGCTAACAATTGGGTGCTCCAAAGTGAAACAAACACATTTTTAAAACGCGCACAGGCCTTGGTCCGATTTGTATCTTTTTCTCTTGATTTTTTTTTTTCATATAAAAAGTGCAAGGGCAACCGAGGAAGCAGACAATCAAGTGTCATTGATCCTTTCGATAGGTACAACGACGACGACGACGTTAAGAATATCAGCTTAAGTGGCCGGAAAAGGACACAAATACGTACGTACGTCGATCGTCGTTGCCGTGAATGCGTAACGTGTTTGATGATGTGTTGTTTCAACTTCTTTTCTTTTTTTTTTCAAGACTTTACAACAAGTGCTCACATAGTTTTAATTCTGATGCATTTATTTTAAATTGATTTTTTTTGTTTTGGAATGATCATTTTAAAGAGCTTACAGAAGTTTGCGATAAATCGGTTGAGTTGTTTGAGAGTTTTTATGGTATCAGCTGACCGCCGCACAATTGTCAAGTTAAACTGACACAATTGATTGTTTTTAATATTTATGCTGCTGGTTTGTGAATGATTTGACAATTATCTACAACATTTATCATAAGACATCATTACTTTCAAGAACAAGGAATTGGGTTCTGATAAATCGCCTCTAAAAGAAAAAAGGGTTAAGGTGCTAAATCTCAGAATCTCAGTGTTCATTTATATAGCACGCAGCGTATCGTCAGTGAACAATGACACGTTGAGGATGGATGGGCTTTCCAACAATTCCAGCTTCAAAATTCAAATGCGACAATTCTGCTCAATGACGTTGCTTCCGAGATAAAAATACTTGAAGATGACTTTTCGGTAAGAATCGAGATCATTTTGATGTGTTTTAAAATTTCCTAACAGTTTCTTTACTGACAGATAAAAAAATGCATGACAACGAACCAGAATTGTGAGTGGTAACTACAAAATTTTCACCAGTTTTCTAGTGATTTTTAATTACTTCAATACGTTGTTCAAAAGTGACAGCCACTCAAATTCAAAATGAAACCTCTTAACATTGGCAAACTTTTTACGTTAATCTTTTTAGTAAATCTAAAAACCAGAAACTTCAAGGCAAGACATGGGATTTTTGGCAACGTTTCGATTCGTCTATTTTGACTGAACTTCGTAAATGAAAGTATAACGATCACAATGACTTCATGATTTGCAAACAATTAAAGTGAAGAACTGGCAAGAGAAAGTTTCTTAAAAGCTTTATACAGAGCAGGTAAATTCCCCCCAATTACTTCTATTTAACCTATCCAGATGTTCAAACTATCCTCTCACTTATTGCATTGGGTCATATTAAATTTAAACTAAAACATTAAGCAAAATTAAATTTTTATTTCAACAAAAAAAAAATTACTTATACGCCGTGGTATTTTCTTCGAATTCGAATGGAATCATAAGACAATAATAATAATTCGTTTGACAGAACAAAACGAAGTAAAATTCTTGTTCAAATTTTCTTTGGAATTTGGAAAAAGCTTTTTGACAGGAATAGGCGCATGAATATTGTTGGTCGTTTGGTCATCAGCCAGTAGCCAGCAGAGTGCATATGGAAAGTCAATTCGCATTTGAGACGGAATACCTAACTACGAGCTCTTTGAATATGGCACCCGAAATTTTCGCTTTTAGAAATTAAATTGCATTAGAGAGCCGAGAGCTGAAAGCTGAAAGCCGACAATCGACAAACGACGACGAGAACCTCGACGACGACGATGGGGATGACATACTGCACCTCTGTATAGTTGTCGGGATATCACCATCACCATCATCATTGCATATCATCAAACTAGTGCGAAGGAGAAGAGAGTATTAGATGGAATATGGAGCCTATTGGTCGATAGATGAGTTTTTGTGTGTTTCGGCTTCCATGACGATGATGATTATGATGATGGTTGGTATGTACAGCATATAGGCAGTACGTAGGCAGCAGCAGGAATAGCATAACCATGCAACAGCACCAGCAGCAGCAATGCACCTACTTTGAGAGTCTGTGCCACGTTCATCCGAATGATGAAGATGGTAATGCTTGGGCAAGCGTTTGAGCGGTGGGTCTAGGTTTGAGGCTGAAACTGAGGCTGAGTCCGGGTGAACATGCACAGCATTCACTATATTGCAATATGCAACACCCAGAAGTACATAGGGAGTCATAGCCACCAGCACAGCATCATCAGCATCATCATAGCAATTCTAGGTGCACATACATACATACGATACGGATACGGATACATGGTTGTTTGGGAATATTTCACGACGCAGCAGCAACATCGTTGGTGGTGGTGCGGTGCGGTAGCATGGCGATGGCGATGGCGCTGCGCTGGCAATGGTGGCACAAATCTATATTTTCCAGGGTCTAGAAGTCGAGGTGCTGCATGGATGGATGATCTTTGCTAGATATTCGACAAAAGGCAAGTGTGTGCCCGCTCCACTCGTATCCATACTTCACAATGTACATCTGTATATGTAAGTCCAAAAGTTGGGCACAAGACAAGGAGAAGAGCAAGGGTTTGCTTAAATATATTAAAGCTAGAAAATAACAGTTAACTACGTATACTCGCAGATAGGTATACAAACATTCTATACGTACATAGAAAGAAATGAAAAACCTAATCTTTGTGCTTCATCTCGAATTTGAAAAAAAAAAATGTTTCTTTCTTCTTTTTTTTGGCTGCTCCTTGGCTTCCTATGTACGAAGCCCTAACCCTTCCCCAGCATCCCAGAATCTGTTGGGTTCGGTACGGTTTGACTTGGTTCTGGAAGAATTTTACACAAAATGCATTTGTGGCCAGGTTGATGGGGTACTTGTTATATAAAAGGATATATTGTCAAAAGAAACAGAAAAAAAAAAAAGAAAAAAACAGAATCGAGTGGAACAAGTGGAACAAAATTCGCGAGGAATTCCACGTAACACACAAAAATTCACAAAATCAATATTCCTTAACTCTACCACCCATACACACGTACACACACACTCACACACATACACACACACAGATACCAAAATACAGACAGACAAGGGGAGGGAAGTGGTGGCAATGATGGCAACGGTGGATAACTATGGCTATGACTATGACTATGGCTATTGCGATGCCATCTGGAGGACAGAAAAGAAAGCATATAAAGAAACTTTGGATAAAGAAGTGAACAAGGAAGATGCCATGATGAATATGATGATTGTCGACGACAACGATGGAATTGGAATTGGAATTGGATGGAGTTTGAGGTTTGGAGGTTTAGATGATGAGGTTGCAGCTCTCGTTCCCTTTCACTGCCAGCAGCCAGCAGCAAGCAGCTAGTAGCACCGCGGTGAGGACCACCTTTCTAGCACCTCTAGCATTCCCGGCTCTGTTGTCCCAGATCGTTGCGCGTGGCCTCTGTATTTATGTATGTGAGTGCGAATCCGTCCAAACCAACATACCATACAAATACAATACACCATAACTAAACTATAGCAACAAGGATACTGCGTTTTGTTGGTTAGGTAAACATTTTAGGATTTTAGTTTTCTCTGGTCACATTGAATACTCCAACTTATGCAAGTGTGTGTGTGATTGTGTTTGTTTGTAAGTGTGTGTGTGTGTGTGTGGGAATTTTCGGATATAAACTTTCGTATTGAATTTTATTTATATCCGTTTCCACCACATACATATAAGCAAAAGGATCACAGCCAACATCCGAATACACATACTCGTGCACATACATACATACATACATATATCAACCCACATGAACTGTAGGTGCCCTCCTCCTTCACCTCTGCTCTGCCCAGCTTGCAAAAGGGCACATATCAAAGTCATGTATAGTATAAATGGTGATGGCCGGATTTCGCTTTTGTTGTTAAGTCGTCTCCATGCAACTTTATTTTCTCTTCGATATGATTTTTTATTTTTATTTTGTTATTTTCCACTTTTTTCGTTTGGTTATTTGTTTGTTCGCAAAATACTCCTGCCCACCTGCAAATTTGTGTTTAAATGTATGCACGTTTGTATGTTTCCATACTTTTTTTTATAGTATATATACATACGTACATAACTACGCAGAAAAACTCTTTATGCGAAATTTTTCTTTTCATTTTCAATGTTTTTTTTTTGTCATTTTCTTTTTTTCTTTTTTTTTGTTGTATGTTTCGTTTTGCCTCATCGAATGGTTATGTACAACTCCTTAGCATTGTACATAAGGATAAAATTTGTGTTTGTATATGAAAATGATTGGTGTCCCTATTCATCTGAATGTATAGCACACAAACAACAACAACAAGGGAAACAAAAACTAAGGCCACACCATGCGTTTGCACGGAAAACTTCCTCAGCAAAATCTACACGTCCTTCGGTATATTTTTGTCACCGTCCCCGTCGTTCTCGTCGTCGTCGTCGACAGCAGTTCGTTGGTTACTGTTGTCTTCATCGATGACAACGACCGACGTCGTCGTGACTGTTTGTTGTTCAATTGGTCAACACCCAAGGACGTCAGTAGCGTTAAAACTGCGCACAGTTCTCAACTACAAGAATGAGACATGTTTTATACGAAAAACAGGAATTTTTAACAAAAACTCATATATTTTCCAGAATTTGAATATTCAATATATGTACCAATTTTTCAAGACCTATTAAAACGTCATTTTAAACACTCTTAAATAACTGGAATCACTATTGAAATGCGGTCATTTTCAGGTTTTTAGTCCGGATTTCATAGTATTCGATGCCAAAAATATCGAACACATTTGTCAGCTTGTCAAATTTCTTTTTGACGTAAGCTGTCAAAAATTAATCTTTCATATATTAACATGTCTTACTTCTTTGGTTTAAAAAATTAATCAATGTCTTATAAAAATAATGTTTAACAGAGGTACACTGTGGCGTATATGTACTTTTTAAAAATTGAAAACAAATTTCACAGAATTTTTGTTCGGTTTGATATTGTTACTTTAAACAATGTCAAATAATTATAAAACTAGAGAAATGTGTCTGACGTCTCATATCGCTTCCGTTTGATGGTTTTTAAAGAGTTAGGGAGACAAAAATAACAAATTTAGATCGGCTTCTTTTTAATTTGCAGTGAATGCATGTACATACTGCAATGCCAAAATATCAACCAGAACAAGTTTTAAGATTTTCCTTGCTATTTTAAATTCTCATTCTCTTTTTAAAAATTCTTCTTCTAATTGAAAAAGTTAATAATAAAAAATAAATAAATATAATTCATCATCTGAATATAGTACAACCAGGCGTATACGCAATTTTCTTAATATATTAATATTGTCTGAACAAATTTTGTAACAATTTGTTTCTGAACGTTAAATGAAAGAGTTAAAAGTGTATTTCTAAAAATGATTATTATGTGGAAATATATGTATGTTATATTTTGTATGTTCTCGTACGATTTTCAAATGAACTAAAACGTTTTATTGATTCAAATTAATACCCCATTATTTTAAAGTATTTTTAAATCACTCTTATAGTGAAAAAAAATTCCCGCAGTTTTTTTCCCATTTTCGGAACTTCGCTATACCTACCTAGCGAATAATTTTTTGTACAGGGATTTTAGGATACAGAAATTTCTGTAATATTCTAAGAACCGTCAGCAAATTTTGGATTGTGAATCTAAATATACCGTGCAGTTCCTGGTAGCGGCCAAAGTGGCGTAGTTGGGGGTAAAAACCTCAAAAAAATCAACTTTAGGGAAAATCATATTAACCAAAAATTTTGTTTACCCCTCCATAAATATCGTGAGTCCAAGACAAATTTTGACAGACGGGTGAAAATGGTGCATTGGCTGCTAATCTAGAGGCTATGAGTTCATACCCAGCTCTAGGCAGTGTCTCTTTTCTAATTTCTCAAAACTGAATTTGTTTCTACTGCGGACATAAATATAATTTTAATTCCTTGAATGGCAAAAGGACGATAACTCATGTGACAAGATTTTATAATGAATTTCTGTAGAACAGTTGAAAACAGGAATTTTGTATTAAATTTGGCGATAGGTCTGAATATATTTTAGTCAAGGCAATAATCAAATACGCATATGAAAGATATCATTTAAATATTTCAGCATTTAATTGACTCTTACGGCTTTTCAGGAAAAATACTTAACTAAATTCCTCACTAAAATTTTGAAGTTCAAGTCTTAAATTTTTTGTCAAAGTAAGGGATCGTCAGATATCTCACAAAATTAGTCTAGTATTTTAACCTGTCGAATCTTTTAGACTTAATTTGTTTAAAATGTTGATGAACATCTTTTAAAAGAAATAAAACTTCTATAAAAAAGATTTGTACTCTTAAGTAAATATCTTTTAAAGGGAATCATTGTATTACCAGTGAATTGGTAATGTAAATTTTAATCAAATCAACTTTTCAGTACTTTTCAAAAGATGCTTATTATTTTCTTATTTAAGTTTTCTTGTTTAAATCAATATTGTAGATCAGCTCAAAACGGAAAAGTGATTGAGAAACGCATTTCTATTTTCTCTTCAGCTTAGATCAAGTTTCTTTTGACATTTGTCCCGATTTTAAAATTTAAGTTCAATTATGTATAATTGATGGATAAATTATTTTTGCAAACTTTTCTCCAAAGATAGTACAAAATTGATTTTTTGTGGAGAGCATCACTTTTACGTCTCTAACAATTTCTTAAAAGTACTTTATGTTATGAATTAAGCTTACAATTTAAAAATTTTATAGTAAGTCAAAATCGGAGTTATTGGAATTTTTTTCTGAGATAATAGCCGTGTTTTATTGGTAAGTGAATACGCTACGTAGTAAAATTTTACAAGGAAAACAAAAACACCCCATTAGTGAACAACAAAGAGCGAGTAATCAGCAAAAGTACTTCAGTGAAGATGGAGTTTCGTCTAGTTAAATGTAGGAGGCAGTATATACATTTTCGGTGATGAATATATTTTTTTTACACCTCACCTGCATTACAAAATGCAAGCTCTCCACAAATTCCAAGGCAAAAATTATCAAAACTAAGTATTTCTTCATAATTTCGTGTTGACTTTTGTCTTCTAATATCTTCATTATTGAATAAAAAGAATAAAAGAATGTTTACTATCCAAATAAATGCTCTTTAAAATAAATTGGACAATAATTTAAAGAAAAAAGTGAACCACGATTATTCAACTGGTCTTTAAAGTTGCCGCAAACTTAGTTCCATTGTTTTCGGTCTTCCATATAAGCCAATGAAATTGAACAGGGAGTTGCTCAGGTTCAGTTGCTTAAGCTGTTTTTTTTTTGCGGTAAGTCTAAAAACAAAATCTATATATTTTTAAAGTTTTACTGCAAATATAAGTAAGAAAAATTCTAAACCAACTCGGTGTGCATTTACATGCAAACTTTAACTCAACTAGCATTTCCATGCATTTTGCAATTCGACCCAACAATTTAAATAATTACACATTCTTCGAACACATCCCATGAAGAACAGCTGTTGTTTTTTTTTTTGTTTTCAAACTCAAATTGAATACTTAACTAAAATGTAAAGAGCATAAGCCAGAAATTTTTTAAACAAGTGAGTTTGTATATATACAACTTTTGTTTGAAATATGCATTTAATTTTTTCTATTTTCAAGTGCACATTTCCCTTTAATATTTTGTCCGTGACAGAAGAAGAAATTTTGACATCAATAATTTGACAACTAATGTAGGGATACCAACTTTAAGAAGTCATGTTGAAAGTGAGTTTTAAAGTGAATAAAGGGTAGTAGGTGCTCATAATACTATGTAAGGGATAGATTACCAATAAAACACGGCTAATGAGAACTGCATTTTAACTCTAATGTACAATGCAGCGCACAGTACATTGGACATTGCTTATACGTACGAAAAAGAGAGTGAAGAGATTTTTCTATATTCATTTAAAAGGTAACTGAAATAAAACATAAAAGGTGATTGAGATATAATATAAAAAGTACAAGTCTGCCAAAAAAAGGTTTACCTTAAAAAACTAGGCATACAGACCTTTGATATTAGTTTTAATGGTAATTATGACGTCTCACATATTTCTTCAAATAATTTTTTTAACAAATGAAATTTTTGGAAGCACCAACATATAAAAAAACATATTTTTTCAAGAATTTTATTTTTATAAGTACCACTTGTGGGCTAATTGCAATACACTCCAAACCCCATCTCTCTAAATTTTTAACTCCAGTCCAAATTTTGGTATTTTTTTTTTAAGAATCGTTTCATATTTTTCGGATTTTTTTCGAGATGAATAACTAACTTCTCGGGCACATATCTTCAAAATAATTCTTTGGCTCTGGTAAGTTGTGAATGTTTCTGCTTTTTTCAAGTGTCTTGATTATTATTATTATCGAAACATTTATTTTAACGTTAGAAATATATTTCATCAAATTCGATTTGCTTTTAAATTTAGAAAAAAAAAGTTAAGAACACAAAATGTGCGAACTGACCTAAATACAGTGACATAACAATAACAGTAACGGCCAACAAAAATTCCAACTCACTATACAATTACCAGAAAAGATAATAAAATAAAAACTCTCACAACTACAATTTGTATTCCTAATTATATTAAAAAAAAAAATCATAAAAAAAAATTCATTACTCAACTAATTTATTTTGCTAACTATTCAAGAAGTAATTATACTTTTATAAAAGACCTTCATTCCAAAATAGAAAATTAGAATATTCTCAAACATTGTGCTAATTTAACTTTAACTGTCTAAATATTTTTTGTGTATACTTTATACTCGTGTGTATGTATGTATAACAAAAAGAGAACAAACATTTAATATAATTACATCAACTTTTTTTTAGCACATTACGAACAATTTGACTGCGCGACCAAACATGGCGGACAAAAATTATTTTCTATATGTAAAATGTATTTAGATACAATTTGTGTTTTGTGAATAGAAATTTTTTGTGAAAATCAATACTTAAACTAAGAGCAAAGCAAACACACGATAAAAAAAAAGAAAGAAGAATATTTGTATATGGACAACACGACAAAAGAAAAGAAGAAAATAAATGACAAAATAAAGAGCAAAAAACATGAAGAAAAAAAAAACACTTTTTAAATTAAGAAATCCTATGTACGTACGTATGTATGTAAAAAAAAAAGATGTGATATGCTTGAATGATGTTCATACTTGGGATCTATTAAAACACAAATTACTTTGATACATCTCAAGATAATGCCCATGTACAGTGCACGTAAAAAAAAAACGGCAAATGTATACCAACCATAAAGACACATTCACAATGGTCACAAATAAAATTTTAAATAAAACAAAAACAAAATAAAAAAAAGGAAAAATAATGAAAAAGAAGAAGAAATACAAAAAGGAAAAAAAAACAGAATCGCAAATAAAGAGCGAAGCGAGTGGGTTTCATATAAATATATACGTATATATATTTTTGTATAATTTAAGTACGGTTTGGCAGTTTAGTTGTGCTCCAAGTATCCGCGACATACATACACGTGTACCTAGGCTAGGAAAGGCTTATATACGTACATATAGAGATAGCACAATACGAGTATTTTTGCGTGTTTTTTTTTTTTTTTTTGAATTCAGCTGCTGCTGCCTTCTCTTAAATATCTAGTAGATAGTATATAACCGCGATGGCAGCGCCACCTGCATCAGCTTCAGTTTAAGCTCCTCAGCAGAGCGACTCACTCTACAAAACACATAGCATCCTCATCCTCATGCTCGTCCTAGAAGCAACGAAAATAATTTCCAATATGGAGATACGAACGAACCTATGGACGGGAGTTGGAGATGATGAGAAGAATGGGGGAAGAGTTGGTTGATGGGTGGTAGGCGAGGAAATTTTTCCTTTTCAACATTTTTTTCGTTTTTTTTTTTTAATTTTCTTCTTTTTTTTTCTAAAGAAGAAAAGCTCCGCCACAGAAACATGAAAACGTCAGGCAATTCGCGAAACGTTCGTTTGCAGTTCGTATAGTCTGTGCATTGCACATTTTTTTTTTTTTTTTTTTTTTAAGTTTGTTTGAATATTTCTGAGGGATGTTGTTCGTTTCTTTTTTTGCTTTTTAAGTGTAAAATTCTAGGGCGTTCCCTTAACTAAAACACACAATATTTTTTTTTTGTTGTTGTTGCTCTCTATACGACTAATCTCCACCCTTCAAGTGCGTTGCAAAGTTATTAGGACGTGAAAGAGTTCGTATAGCGTATACACTCGTATTTAACGCAAAAGCAACCATTGTGACCCTTCTCCGGATCCTGGACGTCGTTGGTCTTCGGTAGTCCAGTTAAGTTGAGTGTACACCAGGTTCTCGGTGTCGGTGTCGGTCTCGGTATCCCCAGAGTTGGCAATAAAGAGAGGAAACTAATTAAATTTAAGAAATATGGAGAACATTCTCGCCTCGAACATCGTCTCTATGTATGTATGTATGTCGAGCATTTTACAAAATAGGCGTGTGACGACGACCGACTACCGACGACGACGACGCACGGGTATAAACGAGTATAGCTGTAAATGATAAGAGGATACCAGGGACAGATGGGAAGGAGGACTATTTGTATTGTTCATCCAATATACCGGATGAGTAATTCGCCTAGATTTACATCGGGCCATGACAAGCGACTACTAAAATATCGATTAGTTTTGCATCAACTACGAGTATGCGAGTGCGAGTTCGAGTACGAGTACGAGTATACCTACTTGAAACTCGAGTCGTACTAGAATCCTAGTGCGCTTTGTTTTGTTCAAAATTTTGCAGGGCACCGCTCCACACCACCGCACCGCTCTCCCAACAGAAAACACAACCGAACAGCGCACAAAGGACGATGATGTTGATGTTGATGCTTATGTTATTGGAGAGGGGGAGGAACTATATTGCTGGCTGGCGATATGGCAGCGGATTTGAGTGTGAAGCATACCCTATATTGTATGTATGTATGTAAGATTGTAGCATAAAACACGAGACGAGTGTATACTGATCTCTCGCTCTCTCAGCTATTCATATATTAATACTTAAACCATATCAAACCGTACCGTAGTCATTTCAGCAGCAGCAGCAAGCAGCATCGATTTGAAATAAAATGCTTGAGAAGAGTTCGGTGCTGTATAGCTGTAGCTGTTGCCCATACACTCATTCACCCTTCACGCCCGCCCCAAAACACCCAAAACACCCAACAATCCCCTATTTCCTTTAGCCATCGCATCGTGTCCTGGAAAGTCACACATTCCCGCAACCCGGATAGCTGATGCTTGTGTATACGAAAATGTGTATATTGGAGGAAATGAGATCAACCCACGACCCTCAGATATTTGTATGCTCAATGGAAGAATGTCCTGACCGTGTGGACGACGACTACAACGACGACGTCGACGACGAAGAGCAATGGCGGGGGCATGGCAGGACGACAACAGAGGAGATGGAGAGGAGGACGACATCCTAGAAATGTTATGGCATAGTGTGAGGAAAGAACTGGGCCGAAAAAAGGATTCATTGCTTTGCTTTTGCTTTTACTTCGTTTTGGAAAATGCAAATGCAGAATGCAAAATGCATCTCCCTGGGAAGCTCAGGAAATCCTGAGAATCATATTTTTTTCTGTTGTTGTTGTTTTTTTTTTGCATTTTGTTGTTTTTGTTGTATTTTTGTTTCTTCCGTGTGTTGTATTGGTTATACATACATGTAAATGGACCTTGTCATTGTTGATGGGAATGGTGATGGTGATGGAAATTGTGGAGTGTGGGTGATGGTCAGGGCGGGTGGCGGCGTATAGGCTGGTGAATAAACAAAAATCTTGTAGGCTTTTTGCACAGCAGCGTCCTGATTCTAAAAAGCACACCACTAGATTCAAAGGAAATGTGTGCAAGTATTTTTTTTTACAATTTTTTTGTTTTGTTGGGTTTTTGAATTGTAAATCTTTTTTGCCTGCAAAAGAAAGAGAAAATACGAGTGCGGTGCATGTTATGCATTCTAATCTTTGGTGCCTACATAAACATACATTACATATAGACTATACCTGCATCTATAGTTAGATGCATATATAACTAAAGTGGTTGCATAGTTGTTGCAAGTCATCGTTGTCGTTTCCAAACCAAGTATATAAAATATACATACGAGTAGGTATGATAGATTTGCGTTGTTGCAGGATACCAGGTGTTACAGGGCCTGGGAACTGATTCTTCAATAGGTACGGTACATCCATCTCGCCCTGCCTTAACATATGCTGCACATACATACATGTACATGCATCTTTTTTATTTTTTGTTGAAAATTTAAGTTTATTTTCTAAACGCACTCGCATAGAGTGCATCGCATAACGTTAGAACAAGCACATGGAAACGCAATAAACTAATAGAAGACTCGAGGCTGGAGGCTGGCTTGTTGGCTGCCTGGGTGGCTGATGGGTTAACTGGGTATACCTATGGGTAGCTCGATAGATGCCTAGTTGGGGGCGAGTTTAAATATAAAAGAGTAAGGGGAAAGGTTTTTATATTTTCCCGCATGTACGACGAGTTGAGTATATCCTTCCTATACTGATATATCTAACATATCTATACTATAAGTACAGGAATATAGGAGGTGGAAAATGAAAACACAGGCGCGTTTTTAGGAAGACCTTTTAAAAGAGAATATGCGTGTTTAGATGGAATGAAATGACAGAACTTTATTATCCCATTTGATTTTGCTGAAGGATAGAAAGAGTTGGCGAATTTCAAATCTATCTGCTATATTCGTATGTAAAGATATGTTTGTAGGTAGGTACTGTATCTTTTATTCTACATATATGAAAGTGTATGGCCAACATTCCAAAAAGTATGTTTTGTTTTTTTTTTTTTTTTCTGTTGGTATTGTCATCGGGGTGAGAGGGTGAATTCAAAAGAAATATAACATGTAGGTACATAGATTTTATAGATACTAACATAGTATGGAAGCTAAAACTGGACGATTACTTAACTTGGAGCTGGCAAACTGCAAACATCTAAAGTGAAACACTGAAAATGTCCTATTTTATAACGAACACAACTAAAAAATCAAGAAATTTCTTATTGGTAGTTGTGTTCTTTTCTAAACCAACAAGAACTTATTGATTTTGCAATAAAAAAATGAACAGCCATGGAAAATTTCTTTTGATTTTTGATTTTTTTTCCCGAAATTACCATCAAAATTGAACAATTTTCTTGAATCCACAATCTTTATATTATAAATCAATCTTGATTTAAAGATTTTAAATTTTCAACAACCAGGGTTTTGACTTTAAATGCAAAAAAGGAAAATTAGGACAATTTGTTAATGTAAAACTATTGACAAGTAACCAACTGAGTTTCTTGATGTGCTAGTCTTAAAAAAGAGCTCATTTTTTGCCTATGATAAAGGTCTTAAGTTGCTTTCGGTTTCTGAATATACAATTCTTATGGTCCAATTTGCAATTTCGTGCTAAAACAAGAACGAGTACCCAGAAAATGTCGAAATAAACAAGATTAAATCTATTTCACATTCTACTTTGCTATTTAGATTAATTTTTCTATCGGAATTTTGTTGGCTCCATTTTAAGAGATTTTTGTACGCCTCAAATTATAACTTGTTTTCGCTACTTGTGTCTCAGTTTAGCTAAGCTCATATACGTAAGTTGGGTTTAGCAAGTAAATTTTAATACATATTAAATAGTATTAACTTATTAAACCGAAAACAACGAAACAATACATTTTAGTTAAAATTTTAAAAAAAGTAAGTATACGCCCAAGTGCACCAATTCAGATTTCTTAGACTTAAATTGTTGATCCTGAGAAAAATTCAATGACACATTTAAATAGAAATTTGACATGATGAAATGAATCCGAAGCTAAATTGTTTGGAGTCGAAGAATCGATTCGATACCAAGACGAAACCACGATACGAGACCGAGACTGTATTATAAACCCAATTTTTTGAGTTTGTCGACAATCTCTACATCAGTCTAGTTTTAACACACAAAATACTTTTTTATTTTCAATTTATTACTTATGTACATAATTTAAATTTACATTCGACTGCCAAAATTCAATAATAAGGCTGAAAT
The DNA here is from genome assembly GCA_905146935.1 of Scaeva pyrastri. NCBI lineage: Eukaryota > Metazoa > Arthropoda > Insecta > Diptera > Syrphidae > Scaeva > Scaeva pyrastri. Next base: position 12,243,170 of record LR989929.1, on the reverse strand, counting down.
CAGAATTATGTAGTTTTAATTTAGTTTTTCTAAAAACTGTATATATTAGAGATTTTAGTAATTTTTTACTCTGGATCATATATTTTTAGTTGACATTTAGAACGGAATACAATATGTCAAAATCTAGTTTGCTGTCCATGATAACCCTTAATCCCTAAACTGTCAGATATAACAGAAGTGATGACTTTTAGAAAGAAATATTAGCACAGGGTTAAAAATAACAATAAGTTTCAAAAAAAGGTATAGATACTTGTCAAATGTCAAAAGATGATAGTTACCCAAAAAGTAACTGTTTTTTGAAAATTCTTAATATGGTTAGAACACTTGAGACGAATCCAGCTTAGAGATAAAAAACTATAAGACTTATGGAAATAGTCCTGGCATTTAACGCCCGAGTCAAGTTTAAGTGATTTCGAGAGTTAAAATGTAAAAATCGATAAATCAGACACACAAAACTAAATTAGGCAACATCAGTGCGGGTCAGCTAGTTTTTTTTAAATTAAAAGTATCACAAAAAAAAAATATGTATACATTTTTGTCACAAGGTGAACTTTGGACTTACGCCTCTACTTAATATCAAAATCACATACCTGTGTCTACAAACACACATATGTATGTAGATTTTTATATACATAGTTTATAATTTGCACAAAATCAAACACTGTACTAATTAAGATCCAAAAATAAAACGTGATAAAGAGCAGAAAATAGCAAAATAGTCGATGAGACATTTTGTTGTTGTTGTTGTTTGACGTTGTTGTTGTTGTTGTAGTTGTTGTATCGATTGAAAATTTTGTATTCTAAAATTTGTGCTTGAAGCACAAAAAAATTCCTCAAACAAATTAAATCATGAAACTGTCATAGATATCTTATATTAGTGTTTTTATTAGTAGCTACATATAAAGTGTAGTACATTATTTATAAACACAAATACACTCTCACAGGCAAGACATACACAAAGACAGACACATGGACACGAATCGAGTATTTACATACAAAGCTCGATTGAGCGAACAGAAACAAGGAGAGATTATTCACGTAAGCAATTAATACGCTTTTGTGGTTTGATTTTGTTGCTTGTTATAGGTAAATAAAAATAACTCACCATTTATATAAAACAAAGCGGCAGTGGCAGTGGCAGCAGCAGAACATGGACTAAACGGAACGGAAACATTTTTGAGGTAGTAATAGGCGAAGACAGACCGACAGACCGACAGACAGACGACGACGAACGGGGATAGAGAATTGATTGTGGTTGATGCAGCTTTTTGTTTCGAAGCAACTTTTGGTCGTAAGTAACAATAATAATATTCAAATTATTTCGTATTTATATTTGAGCAAGCGACACTCGACAAAACGACTTTCCGCCTTTCCCTCCCCCCCCCCCCCTGCCAATCACAGGTTCACTGTGTATGTACTTATATATCGAGCATTCTAATTCCATCTTTGTATTTAGTTATATGCAAATATTTTGGTATATACTACTCGAAGCAGCAAGTTTGTTTATTGATTAAAATATACTCGTACAAGTACATACAATTGCAATAATTATTGTTATTGGTGCAGTTATAATGGATACCTTCGAGAAAACAACCGTAAATAATGTGAATTAGTGTGAGCTTTGTGTGAGACAACACACATGAGACTATATAATTGCAGGAGCACATCATGATTGAATCGAAGAGACTTGCCTGCCACCACTTTGCGATCCTTGAGTTTGTGGTTGCTGTTTTGACTTAAGACCAAATTAGACATTAATCTATGTTTTATTCAATTTGGATGACATTATGTATACATACATACATAATAATTAAAAGAAAATAAATGTCAAGTTCACTGAAAAGTAGTTTGTTGTATAATTTGCCTCTAATCATACATTAATTTGCTGACAAATTTTGACTTTGTCGTTTCTAAGCAACTAAATATCAAATATAAAGAGTTTACCTGAGTGCTTCTTGATAGTTTTATATGAATAAAGTTAAGGGGTGGAAAAAAACATAGAAGGACAGAATTTGTATTTGCAACAACTAAGTAATTTATTAATTCGTTAATAGAAATTCATAGAACAAATCTTTAAGAAACATAGAAAATATAGACATTGCCATATAACATTGAAAACATTGCACAGCGAATTCAAAACAAAAATAAATTCGATTATTTGACGGAAAATTTTTTAACAGTTTTCTAAAATGTCATTCGCTAAGTTGACATCAAGAAGTTAACTAATTTTAATATTAAAACAAAAAAAATATCTTTAAAAAAAATCATGCCAACGTCATTTTGGAAAATTAAAACCAATTAAAGAAACAAGACCAAAAATCATAAAAACCGTTATACATTGGTCGAAATTGGAGCAAATTTTTCAAATTGTGAGCATGAGCTGTCATAAAGCTACCATGGTGAATATTGTGATGACAGGAAAGTCAGAAATTTTAAATTTGCAATGTTTGCTAAACTAGTCAGGGCCCACATTCTACAAATGAGTTAAAGTGACAATTAACAAATAGGCACCTAATTTGTTCTGAACAATTCTTTTATGACGAAAATAAAGAATGAGGTGCTTACTTTCATAGATTCGAATTTCTTATCAAAACAGGCACAATTATACCACTTAAAGGATTAGAGTCAAATTGTGGAATAAAAAAAAAAACGTAATTAGGAACAGAATATAAAATGGAACAAGTTTCTCAGCTAAACTAAGATATTGATTGACAGGATGGAAATTCTCTATGAAGGAAATCAATTACCAATCTTTTAATATTAAAAACGCTATTCTTATTTGTTTAATGTTAAATAATTGGAGGTTTCAACTTTTGTAGTCTTAGACTCAAAGTGAACGTAATAAATAAGTTCTTTGAATGAAATTCATAAAAGATTGCATTCCCAAATAATTGCATTCTTTTTCAATTCTTCATCTTTAAAACAACAATTCGAAAGGGTATCAGCCCTAAAAGGAATATCCTTGGAAAAATAACAGCTATTCAAGCTAACAGTCTTTGGTGTGTGCATCTGAGAAACATAATACCTAATAATAGAGAATATGTTTCTTCTTGTCCTAGAGCCCGAACTAAAGACAACATTTAAATATTATTTTAGGCGTTTTAACATTGTTTAAGCTATTTTTTTTAGGCATATGTCATTTTTCAAGAAGAATACAAAAATTGAGACTGAATCTAAAAAATTGTTTCTGGCGAAGGTAGTAGAATTTCCTTCGTACCGAAAACAGCGCCATTTCGTCTACAGTGGATAATAGTTTCATTTCAACAATGTAATTGTCATATTTATTCTGATTGTGATTGTGATTACAAAACAAATCAACATTTCGGCTTTGTGCCATTTTTCAATTTGGATTACAGTTTCGGGACTTCAGTCCAATTATTGATTCTATAGTTTTTACGATCAGATCGTCAAATGGGCCACCTAATGGGGGTTTGGGTTTACCTTTACATAACCATGTTGGGAAAAATTAAAAGTGCCTTAACTTTAAATAGTTTTCCATCAGCAAAGAAAACTATTTAATTTGTGTCACTTCAATATCTTCGAGTCCGTTAAACACAAGTGAATCATTTTAATGCAATGCTCCTTATTTGCATATAAATCAAAAAAAAAATTATTTTATTAAATGAAATTTTTATGCATATTTTCGTACACACACATTGTATCTGCGCAAATAAGATTTATCAAAACTTAAATCTCAAAATGCGTCATTGCCAATATGGCGCCAATTGTGCATCAAGACAATCAAAAAGAAATATAATGTCCACATGGAGCTATTTCTGATCTCATTTTATAATTAAAAAAAAAAATTACATTTTGTAAATTAAACTTTTAATTTATTTCATTTTTTTTATTTAAAAATTCAACGAAGAACGTCAGCCAACGCCATCTTGATTATTTATTTATCTTTTGACTCAAAATCGATTTGCATTCATGTTTTATAAGCAAAGGTTATTTTCTTTTTTTCTTTCGCCTTCTTCTTGTTTTCATCACTTCTTGGTTTTTTTTCTTCTTTCCTTCTTGATGTTTGTTTGTTTTTTATTTTTGATTTTTTTTTTAATATCAATTTTTCGCGTTTAAATTTATGTCGTGGCCGCCATAGTTTGCTATTTGCTGTTGTTTTTGTTGTTGGCCGTTGTGTGTCGCTGTATGCATGCATTTTCGTGGTGCGCGCACTATTGTGCTTTGCTTATCTTTTACGGCTCATATATGTACGAGTATGTATGCACCTTTAAATGCGTCCATCTTGTATCTTTAGATGTGCACAGGAGTAAAATTCGTTCGTCGAGATAGGTTGGTTGGATGTGGATGCTTTGCTTTCTAATAATTTCCATCAACATCGCATGAAACTGCCAGAAGAGCACCCTTTTTGCAGCGCTTCACATCGTCGTAGTCGTCGTCGTTGTCGAAACCGTTGCGTCGTTCCTTCATCCCGTCCCGTTGGTGCTGGTGCATATAGTACCCAGTTTCAATCCTCCTTTTTCTTTTTGTTTCCATCAGTACAAGTATATTTGTCCCCGACAAACCTCACCTCCAACTCTTCCGCCTCCAGTCATACAACCAACAGCGTCCCGCTGCTTCCACTACTTCTGTTTCTGCTGCTGCTGCTCCTCCAACACCAAAACCATCTTCTGGATCTCCATAGCTCATGCTTATTTAAAATTCACATCTTGTTCTAGTTATAGAGAAGCGCTTGTTTTTTGCTAAGCGAATATATATATCGATATAGCGATTCGTAGCGATTTATAGCGATGTCGAGCGAGTAGTGCGCATTGTGTGCATTATTATTATTATTATTTTTTCGTATTTGCTTTATTATTATTTCCATTATTTTCGTATCATTTGCAAGGTAGTATGGGTTCATGGGGATATCTATCTTTCATAGTAAACAGATTTGTGCCCGACCATATATGAGCGGAAAATTGAAGCGAAAATTTATCCGCATTTGGTGGTGCTGCTACTACATACTTGCATACATACATACTAGTATATCACTATTACTATTGCTGTTCCTGCTGCTGTTATTGCTAGTGAAACTTTTGTCGATATGTTTATCTCAGTTCATGTAAAATATACACACGAGTGCCTAGATACATATTATGTAGGTACGTAAGATACATTTACTTTTACATAAACATTTTACGCATTACATACATCCATATATGTACAAATTTTAGAAGGAAATAAAGCGAAAAACTTACATGTACTCGTATCTATAGCTCATGTTATTCAATAACAGATATCTGTGTACATTATATACAAGAAAAAATATATCTTAAAACCTATTTTGTAGGTATATAATATACTCGTGAGCTTATAGTTCCTTTTGTGTTGTATATGCGCCAATAAACTATACCAAACTACTTGTTATGCGTATCAGGTTTTCAGTTTACACATGCTTAAGTTTGCGAAGTATTAATTAAAGCTTCTTAAATGGTTATGGGTTGATATCAAAACAAGAAAGATCAACTTAATTACGAGTACTGTATAAACATTTAGTTCGATTATACATTTTGTAAATGAAAAAAAAAAGAAAAAACTTTTAAAAACTGTGTCGTATACTTAAAAATTTAATCGAAAATAAAAAAAAAAACAGTAATCGGTGGTTTAAATTTAGCCTCTTTTTAATATTAAAATTAAATTTTTGAGAAAAATAATTTGCTCGGAAATGTATTTTATTGTTCTTTTTTTTTTGCATTTGATCAAAAACTTGTTTTTTGATACATGAAATAAAATCAATTTCAAGGACGAACAAAATAATTAAAGTGTTCCTCATCGAATTGGAGAATCATGCACGAACTATCAATTTGTCTTTTGTAGTTAATTTTAAGATATCAAATCATTTAACTCTCAAATTATGTTCTCATACACCGATCACACGTCATCGTCAGTGTTTATGGTCTTCCGGTCTTGAGTTAGTTGAATCTTGTTGGGAAGCAGAAAATAGAAAATATCAAATTCGCCAAATAGTGGTCAGTGAAAGGCCGAGTTCTTAGAAGACTGGTCGGTTTTATGACAGGAATAAACCTATTATACAGTTATTAAAATTATCACAACAAGAAGTAATATAAATAACAGTATACCCGCATCATTACCCAACACCAGAAATGTAAAAGAACCTAAACTATCTCAAATTTTTAAACAGTGGCCTTCATTGTTGGGCGCCATTTTTGGGATATTTTAAATGATCATGCGATTCATTTGAATTTACAAAACGAAAGAAAGATAATAAGAAAAATCAAATAAATAATAAACTTTTTCATTAAAAAATCCTAAGACTGTTATAATTATAGATTAAAGTCACAAACACTGCTTTAAAAATAGTTTTTTTTGGAAACAGATTTTTTTTTTTTTTAGATATTTTCATTAAAACGCAAAAAATTCCTCCTTTTTCTTATTTCTTTTACAGATGCCTACCCAGCTTCCCTATCAATGTTATGTAAGAAAATCACAAACGAAAAAAAAAATTACTTCACCGTCTATATGTATCTTAAAGAAAAACAAATTAATGCAAACTGCATCGAAAGAAAACTTTTCCTTCCATAGTTCCAACAAATACACGAAAATATCAAAGATTAACCAAACAAAAAAAAACTATGCATTACATACATACATATCCACATAAAAATGTACATTTGTATATGTATATGAACCTAATCTGAATTTCGTGGCAAAAATCATGTAATCACATAGCTCTAAGCTGTTCAGTGTGTTATTAAAGTCATCATCATCGTTGGTCGTCATGTTGCGGGCTTTTTCTTCCACTTACAAAATTCCCCAAAAGCTTTTTTGCCACTCCTCATTTATTATACGAAACGAAACGAAACTCACCCTAACTATTAGATATTGTATATGTTGGTATGTTTGTAATGTGTGTAGGTGTAGGTAGGTATACATTTTAAATGACAAGTCTCAGTCAGAGGCTTACAGGTCCACAGGCAACCCCCTCCCCTCCCAACACAATCCAATCCAACTCAACTCAACTCAACCCAACCAGGTAATTCAAATTTTCTCACGCACTTGTCCTATACTATTCTATCCTTTCCTATCCTATGCTATCCTATCCTATTTTATATCTCACCACTTTGCCACCCTTTTCACTTTAGACACAAATACGAGTACAAGTACACAGCTCTTTGTCCTCGCGCAGCAAGCACCAAGCACCAAAGCACTAAGCAGGCAACCAACAAGGAAAAACGAAACGAATTATCATCATTCTCTCTTTAAATAATTTTCTGCTGTCAAACTTATACCACTTTAATCCCATTCCCAACCCAATGCTCCGGAACACCAGTGGAGCAACGAGGAACAACAAGGAGCTACGAGCAAAGCATATCGGTCGACCAGAGAAGCAAAGTGTTAAGAGGCCAGACCGCAGCAAGACAGAATGAAGCTCCAATTTAAGTCAAAATAATTTGTAAACTTCTCTCCTTTCTCTTAATTGCAACTCATTCTCTTTTTATATCAAACATTTGCTGCCCCGCTGCCTCTACCACCGCCAACGTCATGCTGTATAAATTTTATTTGCCTGATTATAAGACATACTTTACTTATACTATTTCCTTTCATGCGCATTATCCCCAATGACAGCTGCTGTCAAAAATTTAAATGCTCCAACAGTAGCGGCAACGAAACCCAAACCCAACCGACTACAAGGGCGCGCAGTGCGGAAGCAGTTACGACTACGACTACGACCTAAACCTAACCTATCCAACAAAATATCAATGAAAAAGAGAAAACCGCAAGAATAAAAAAGAGAGTCTTTTTGCATGACACCGACACCGACACGACACACGGTATTCCTATTTGTATATGTATATGAAATAACATGCAGTCCGATTCCGATCCAATTCCGGCAGCATGCACAACGCCGATAGGGAAAGCGAGAGCAAGAGCGTGAGCGAGAGCGAGAGAGCGAGACTACTTCAATTCGAATGCACATTTTTGTGACGCATTTCTATAGTTTTGTTGTTCGTTTTTCTCTCTTTCTCTTTGTTTACTTCTTTTTTTTTTCGCTTTAAGACCGAAGCTCTCTCACTCGTGTGCCGTCAAAACGGACACTAAAATACACTTTTTTCTGCCACTGCCGCTGCCTCTGACAGTATTCAGTATCAGTATTGTTGTTTTGCTCCGCTCTGGCTCTGCCTGCCGCCACTGTGTCGTTCGTCGTCGTTTGCCGTTTGTCGTTCTCTATGATGCTGCGGCTGCCACTGCCGGCCGTGGCGCTGCTGCTCAGCTTTTCACACTGTTGAATTTCTGTTCCACATACATAAGCGTGTTGTATTTTAGGTCAGGTCAAATCCATGTAATACAAGCAAGTTCAATGAACTTGCAAAAAAGCGCTTTTGTTATCAGCAGTGGCTGTGGCAGCAGCAAGAGAGCCGAAGCCGATTGTTGACTCGACTGCGAGAGGGACGGAGATGGAAAGTGGTTTGTTCGACGGGTCTTTATTTTGAGAATGTGTGTGTTTTCGTTTATTTTCGTATTCGTATTCGTTTTTCGTTTTTTTGTTTTTCCCTTTTCTTTTTTTTTTTGCTTGTCTTGTTTTTGCAGCAAACGATAATGAGTTTAATTCGTAGGTTGTTAGTTTCTACGAGTGTACGTATAGGTTGCAAGAAGTTATTAATTTTATATGTGGTTAGCTTTTTTGTTTGGTTTTGTTTTGTGTGTATGGGAGTTTGAGTGTGTGTGTGTGTGTGTGTATGAAAAAGTTTAATTAGGCAACTTTTACTACCGTTAAATGAAAGGTTAAATGAATTTTAATTAAAGGCCATATTTTTGCAGGGCTTGAGTTAATCTGATATAATTAAGTTGTCAATTTTTTTTTTTTTGTTGCTGTTGGTTGCCTTTTTTGATTTTCAATTAAATGGTTAAATAAAATTGATTTTAAAAAGGCGGACCATATAAAAGCTTTAACATTTCAGGTGGATTTGGATTTAAGGGATATGATTTTTTAAGGGATGAAAAATTTATTTTTAAAGCAGCTGTCTTTGATGGAGAAAAAAAAATATTTACATAATGGATAAAGGAAAAGGGTGCATGAAGCTTTTATTTTTTTTTTCTTAGGCCGATGTAAGCTCGTTAGATCCAAGGTTGAAAAATTAAGAAGCTCCAATTTCCATGCACACGAAGATACCTAGTAATTTTAATTGGGGAAGAAACTTTCTTAAAATATTTAGTTTTGTTATGATTTACCCTTTTGGAATTTACCCTACGTAAGTTTATTTATTATTTATTTAAGAAATATGTAAGAAGGTAGTTGTGTTCCTTTTCTAAAGAGACTCTTGGAAGAAACACGTCGGAAATATATTTGGAGGCTTCAACAAAAGAAAGATTTTCTTATGAACTAGGTATTAAGTGGTAATTTATTAAGAACTTTAAACAGGGGCTTTAGGTAAGAAAGTTTTAGAACCCAATTTGACAGGTACCTTTATTTTTCAGGCTGAGGGCTCGGGTTGGAAGATTCGGAAGATTCAGGTAGATATTGTTATAATGCCTTAAAATATGTTTCATTGTCATTCTGGAGGGCAGACGTACTGATCAAACTCCTCTCACAAACCCGCAACTTTGACCCAAATGCAAAACAAGGGCCTAAATCATGTTTAGGCTCGAAGGATCATAGTTCCCAGTTGTTTTGAATAAAAAGTGAAATTGAAAATTATACTTTTGATTTTAAAAAGGTTTCCATTTTTTTGACAGTAGCTGCAAAGGAGATGATTCAAATGACAGCCTCATGGCTGGTACTGTATGTACAAAAAAAGCACGACTTTCTAACTCTTCAGACTACTAAGAAAGGAAGACATTTACTTGGCCTGATAGATCCAAAACCAAGAGGTCTGGGGACATTTACTAAGGTTAACCCGATGAACTTCACAAGTTGAAAATTAATGTGAAGCAGTTATAATTATAGACTACTTGTTTAATAATTTTAATATGTAATACGAAGAAACTTTTTATAAATTTACATTTTATACACTTAAAAAGTTGAAAATTAAACAAAATGGAGGAATTACTTTTATCAAACGAAATATGATGATAAGAAGGAAAGAGTGTTACAATTAATTCTTCAAACCTGTTTGAAACATTTACATTTTACCAAAAAAACTTATCATGTTCAAATCGTCATTTAAAAAAACAAAAAACAGAATGGAAAACTCTTTTCATTTCCATCATTTCTAGGGTTAATCTTGAAAAATTATCAGAGCGTGGAAAATCATTCTTGCATGATACGTTCTAAATTTTGCACAATTATGTCCGACTATCTTCGCCGGTTTGAAACATTCCTCGTCCATTGCGATCGAGATAAAAGTATACATAATTTAAAACCATGCAAAATGGACATCAACAAAATGCAACCTCCATTCACTGCACTTATTGTTCGTCGAACAAAAATTCAGTGTTTAATAAAATAATGCTGAAAGAACTGCTAAAATATCTCCTTACACATTTGTGTATTGTTCTTTCTCTTTCTAAAGAAGAAAACCCACTCAAAGAATAGGTAAATACATATAGATATCTGAGACATCAGATTTATTTAATACAACAACAGCAACGGCAACAAAATGAAATTGAAAAAAAAGGAAAAGAAAAATAAACACGGAAAAACTAACCTTAAATCGGTTCATTCTTCGTTCGTTGTAAAGCTTATTCGCAGCATCGTTTCGTTTCGCTCTTTCCCTCATCACTTAGCAGATTCTCGTTTGATGTTTCCTTTCTTGTTTCTCTTTCCTTCAAACATCAACCAAAAAACTTCAATAATAAATTCACAAAGTACCTACACACTTTCAAGTACTTCAAATCCAAACATGGTTGTTAATAATAATTAAATAACCGTTATTTTGTTATGTTTTGGCACTTGTTTAACTACTCTTGTTTTTGCTTAGTACTTCTAAAAGAGAAAACAACACAACACATACAAAAAAAAAAACATTTGCAAAAAAGTTTCTAATTATCTTAAGTTTCTTTTTAGTTAATTATTTTTTTCACAATCTTATACGACACACACACCCACACATACTCAACACAGCCATGTCAAACTACACAAATTCCAATTGTAGTGTATCCATCTAAGTTGACAGTGGTCAAAAATGTTCCAAGAAGAGCAGAAAATGTCCTCATAACAGGTTAGATGGCTCACGGAAAACTGAGAAGGAAGATTTATTTTTTTTCTCTCACAAGTCTCACAATCTATATTTTATTTTATTCGTGGAAACAAGAACAAAAACAGAAACAGAAACCGAAACAGAAACAGGCAAACAAAAAACAGTGCATTTTAACACTTTTTGGCACTCCGTCTCCGTACTCCGAATGCAATCGGCACTCGGCAGAAGGCAAAATATCTACAATTTGTATCTATATATTGCAACGCGCACTACCTACGCGGCAGGAGCAGAGCGTGTGTGCATACAACATCCTTCTATTTGTTGCTCCAATCTACTACTACTACTGCCACTACCACAATGAAAACTACGAGCTGAATACCTTCTAATCGCAATCAAAACTTATGTACATAACCAACGACACCATGCGCCGCGCCGTGCTTTTGCTCAAAAATCTCAAAACTCCACAACACAACACTAAGTAGACATAGTGGTCGCAGTCGTGTCAGCCCAGCCGCCATCCGACCGAACCGATGAAACCTGATATAAGCAAAACACAAGGAGACACAACAAGCTCAAAAAGTAAAAGAAAAAGAAGAAAAATAAATGTAAAAAGAACCAGAAATATCTATCTAGTTGCTGTTGCTACCATTCGCACTTGTTATCAAAACTAAATAACAAAAAGAGTAAATAAATAACCTAAGAACCGAACCGAACCGAAGAGAAAGAGAACCATCGTCATCGTCATCTGTGCTCGAGCCCGTGCCCAATGAGCAACTCCTCAATGCAACAGCAGCAGCAGCAGCATGCATCCAGTCAAACAACAACTAACACTCCAAAACTATCAGCAAGGCAACATCAACAGCCACAGCCTCAGCAGCCCCAGCCACCCTAAGGCCTTAACACAAGAACAAAAGACTACACGACGACGGCGATGGATGAAACTATTGCCTCGTTTTCGCCATCCACCATCTACCACAATGATCCATCCAAAACCCCACTCTCCCATGCATAATTCAACAGTACAAGCTATACACCAACGCCCCAGCATTATCCATATCCATATCCAATCCATGCATCCATCCATCGAGCTCCAGCGACACCGAGAACCCAACGCAACACAACGCAACGGTGGCCCCAAAGTTGAGACTCAAAAAACAAGTGTCATGATATACGCCCGCCATCAGGGCGGGTGAAAACACACTGAATAGGCAGGCAGATATCAAACTAAAGTCAACAACTTGATATTACGAAACACTCATGGATCACCAGCGAGCAGTGAGCAGCAAGCAGCGACCGCCGCCGACCAGCCATTTCTTCATTGACTCAAATCAAAAATTGAGCGAGCGCCAACAACGTCATTCCGAACCATTTAAAAACCATCAATCTTCTAACTTAAAGAGGTTCGAGCCAAATACTACAAAGCTTCTTTCGGTTTCGGTCTCGGCCGACACGTACCTTCATATGTACATACCTAGCTCACAACTCTACGAGTGTATAATTTTCCTCTTAAGAGTTTATATCGCGTCGTCGTCGTTCGTCGGAAGTCTCTGGTATCTGGTTCTCCCTTTCAAACATAAACAGCTTTAGTCATTTTGCTTCTTTTCTTTGTCAACCATCATCATCATCAACATCATCGTCTTTGTGCAAAAATAATAAACCTTAACTAAAACCAAAAGACCGAATAAAAAACAGAAACCTGGCAATAACTACCAATTCTCGGCTTAACTCGACAGAACAAAAAACAAAAACAAAAAAAACACAAAGTGGGCAATGCCGTTTGCGATTATCTGTTCCGCGCACTCATTCCGGTGTGTGCGGTTGTGGGTTGCCGCTTTTGTCGATTTTATTATTATTATTACTATAATCACCACCAGTGCACGATTATCCACCACAGTAAGCAATGTCATTCGCCGTACGCCGCGCCGCGCCATTCCATACCACTCCACAGTCTACCTCTCTAGACCATCAACGTCCACCATGAACGTCATCGTAAACGGGCTCTCACGAGCGCCCTTGCTTGCAATCTCGCTCGCTCTTTTTTCCCAGCAGCTACCAGTACCATACAAGTACTTCTTTCACTTACATACTTCTTCTCTGATACCGATACTGATACTTCATTTATGTTCTCCCATTCAGGTTGCAACAAAACCAACCCAAAGTCAACAGAACTACAGAACCAGCTCCCCATCTCTAGGCTCCACGGCATCGGCATCCAAATCCAAATCCAACTCAACTGACAACAACAACAACAACAACAAACACAATCTGCCTGTCATTCTACTACCGACCTACGACTACGATACGCTACCGAAATCCGATCGGCCGACAAGCTGAGAACTTCCCCCAGTTCAACCTCACCTCTGCTCTAACTACACATCGACATCAAACAACAAGCAACACCAGTTCTGTTGGAATCTCTGGAATTTTATGAATGCAGTCCTTCTCCTTGTCTATACACGCACGCACACATTCACAAAAATACCAGCTCCCATGTCCCATCCCTACGTCCAAGAACACACACAACCACAAATTTGAAAATATTATTTCATGCAACTCACTCACTCGCGTATCTTTAACCTAGTCTTGTGCCAGTGCCAGTGTTGCTCTCTCTCGTCTCATCTGCTTCGCCCTTGTTTTGGCTCACTTATTATTATCGGGTTTCGGCTTTCGGCGTTCGGCTTTCCCAAGTCGCGGGGTACAAGGCTAATGTGCAGTGCATCAGCAAGAAACATCAACACACATTACAGTCGTACTATCTCTTTTTCACACGTTCACGTTCAATGAAATTGAACCAACAACAACAATCACGGCAAATATCCACCAGCTGTGCTGTGTTGTGGATGTGGAGTGTTGTAGACTGCTCTCGGTCGGGTCTCGGGTCTCAGGTCTCGGCTCGGGTGGTTGATGGTAATCTAGTACAAATTTTAAAGGCGATAAATGTTTTTCACATTATTTGTGTGTTCCTTCTTCTTTAGCATGAAGCATGATCCATGATGGTGTTTTAAAGAGGTAGTGTTTTACATGCTTGTCATCGTACGGTTAGTTCGTAACCAGGGACGACAGTTCACTGCTTTAGTATTGTTGATTTTTCTTTTGGGTTATTTTGAGACTGACAGTTATTGTTTTTTAATGATTTTATCTGCGATTAATCGTTTTGAAGGATGTGGTCAGATTTTATCAAAGACCTACTTGATCCTTGGGTAAACTTAAGTTAAGCCACAGCAATCGAAAGGTTGGTATTGGTAATGGATTTAGTCATTTGAACACAAAAAGAACTTTAACACGAAGCTGTCATATTTTGTCAAATTATCAAATTATAGGAGCTCCAATACAACCTTCGGAAGGGTTTTTAAAATGATTGGTTGAAGTGAGCGAACAAACAGCCTTACCTATGGTCATGAATCATTGCCATTGGAGATGTATTTTTTTTTTTATTAACATCTGAAATAGTATTCTGGCAGCTAATCTCCCAAAAGAGAAAATTTCAGGAAATCGACCATTCACAGATTTGTGTCGGGACTTAGGTCGTAAAATATCTAACTGATCTAGAAGTTCAATGTTCATGAGAAAGAAACTGGGAGTAGAGCAGCCTTTGAAGCTTTTAAAACAGCAGGTTTATAAATTAAATTAAATTAACAACAGAAAAATATTGCTTGCATTCGTTGCATACGTTGTTTTTAGTGGCTTTTAGACTGTAAAATCTACTCTACTTAAGATAGAGAGATTATAAGCTTTTGAATTTCATATGGAAGATTCTAACTCTACAATGGAATTTCAAAGCAAGATTAAAGTTAACCTTGAGTTAATGCAAGAGATAAAAAGGTACAAATCTTAATTCCTGAAATTTGTCAAGTTTGTTTAAACCATTTATCACAATAAGTTAAAGAAAGTTTGTACTCTATTTTATCAGATTTACAATATTTCGATTTTATTATATTACACTCATACTCCTAAGGTAGTATGAATTTCGTATTTTCATCCCTGACTACGCCTGCCGCCATCTGTCGTCATCGTCGTCGCTGGAGTCGTTTAAACTTTAAATTATTATTAAACCTAAGTGCGAAAGAGCTAAATAAGGCATTTTTTTATTGCACTAAAATTTGTGTGTAAAATGTTTATCTTGCTCCTCACTAGTTCCAGTTCTCACCACTTGTGCGCATGAACGAACAAAGAACAAATGGAAAATGAAAAATGAAAAATGAAATGACGGAAGAGAGAAAGAAATAATAATATAAAGTGTAATCGTGTGTGTATGTATGAATGTATAGCATGGGAAAATTCAAACACGATTACTGATGTCTGTTGATGTTGACTCTGCAAATCAGTTTTATTAACATTATTATGCACTCAGTACGTTTTTATTATATTGTTTCGTTCTCAGCCGATTACTCACTCAATGGTGTTATGAGAATGTAAACACAGATGGTGGGCGCTGTGTTCAGTGTTGCCGGTGTTCGTTTGAATTAGTAGTGAGTACTTTTGTGTTTGGATCGATTTAAGGTTGTTTTTTTTGTGTCGTTTTAAGAATCTATTTCAGGAGCAATGCAAACACAATGAATTTCTCCGAGATAAAAAAACAAACATATTGGAATTCTTAAATTAGATTCAATAGGTAATTAATTTAATAATTTAATAAAAAAAACATGTTAGAACATATTCTCGAAAATATAAGAAAACATTTCTGAAAAGAACAAATTTTTAATGAAGCGAAAACCATTAATAAAATGAATGACAATTTTAGACGGCAGTTTTAAGTAATATTTTAGTTTTACCGATTATAAAAGTAAATATTGATTAATAGGTACAAGAATTGGTTTCCGATAGTCACAGGGTTAATGAAAAGGAATCTAACTAGCAAATGCTTTTACTTTATTTTATATGACCAAGAAAAGAATATCGAAAAATGACTTTAATTATGTACTTACATTAACTAAAGCAGCTGAAACTGAAATTTTTTTAACCAAGAAAGCAAAACATATACAGTTTTAATTGGTTTTTGGTTACTTATTCGGTTAAATTCTATATTAAAGAACCTATCATCCAAAAGAATGTTGACAGTTGATAGTATCCATGTTGTTGAAGTTATATCTGTCAAATTGAGCTTCACTTATTCAGTCTCTTTAGCCCAATCACTATTGATGGATAAAGCATTCAATATAAAACGTGAGAATGATGCATTAACGTTCTAGTTATCTTACTCTAAATTCTTTTTTCATTTATCTACTAGGACATCAATTCCGTTTTTTAGTCCATCCGTTTAATTTGTCTAAGGGTTGATTCATTATTTTTAATCCCACTTAAAACGCCAACAAAATACTCTCAATATGCGAGAGTCATCAAAAATCAAAAACTACCTTCCTACTACTATTTCAATACCAAAATAACGTATTAAACTACTTAAACCTGACACACAATCAATAATCTATTTTAAATTCCCATGCATGCATTCCATTTCCATGACCGACAAACCGATACAGAACGCTACACATCGTCGGCGTCGTAGTCGTCGGTGTTACGTGTTCGCAAGTCACAATTCAGTCTGTGATGACGACGACGATAGACGGACGGCAATGCCATGAGCAACACACCAATTCCACCGACACCGAACAGCAGTAGCAGAGCAGAGCAGCACCAGCACAACAGTCGCAGTCTCGCAATCCTAGCCATGCCATAACCAAAGCAACCAGACTCGGCGCAGACGTCAGCTTAACCGCACACAGCAGAATATCCCAAGCAAAACAGAACCAATAATTAAAATCTTGATAAGACTCAGCGACCGCACCACCACGCTCCTCAAATCTGCACATCACATAAAACATAACCTAACAACAGCACCCGGTGCGATCCGGTCCGGTCGCTTACTCGCTTGTCGCTTCTCGCTTAATTGACGCAAAATGGTGGATGGAGAACGAAAAATGAATAACGAACAATGAAAAACGAAAACTCGTCGAGCTCGAGCGGTCGACCGGCATGCAGCCAAAGTTGTAGAAGCAGCGAAAACAAAGCAAGCAACATCCGACAGACTTGGCGACCGCTGCCGCTACCTCCAGCCTCTGCCATCGCTCCATACCACTAGAAAAGTCGAAACTTGAAAGTCATAACAACAAGAGCTGCCATACCGGAGCTGTCGTCGTTCGTCGTCATTCTCTTGTTTAGCGAAAATAGAATGAACCATGTGTTTTGTGTGTTCAGTTGCTAATTTTGTACCGACCGACGACGACGACGAAGACGAAGAGCGCAGCGGCCGGCGACGAAGAAGAAGATGACAACACAACAGAACAGAACACAATTATAATCCGAAAGAGAGACAGAGAGCAAGTGAGAGCGGAAAAACAGCTGTTTTGGCGTAATGTGCGCTTGAATGTTTTCAAGGGGGCTCGGGCCTCGCAGCGGGCCACGAGATGACAGTGCAACATTCGCACTGCGCTGGCTGGTTGTACGTTACGTTATTAAGGCTATCATAGTCGATGGGGCCGGGCGGCCAAAACTAAGCTAAGTTGAGTTCACGTTCATGTGAAATTTATATTGGTTCGTTCCCCAAACGTGAGCAGTCACTTCACTCAGTCAGTGACTTGCTGGCTCTGAGAACGCACGTGTGTCGTTGTCGATGTCGTTCTTCTGTTCCTTTTTTTGGGGGCGAGTGTGGATTTCTCGTATCGTTTATCGTTCGAAACGACCGTGTTTTGACATGTGTCACTGTCATTGTTGCCATTATTTTCAACAACTTCTGCGTTCTGCGTGGCCCTGGGATACCTTCTTCGTCTTCTGCTCTCCTTCCTTTTCTATGTGTTGTGCTTGTGAGTTGTGATGTGGTCGCAATCACAAGTGTGGAAGTGGATTAAAACTTTTTGCAAGCTGAGAAAAAATGTTCCCATATTAACATGCTGAACGGTGGAAGGCTTTGATACGACTAATTTCACCGACGACGGCGACACCGACGGTGATTTTTATCTTTGGACTTTTTAAGGCAATACACATTGGAGCGAACTTTGTAGCGGTGACGGTGGCTGTGGCGGTGCTGGTGCTGGTGTTGCTGCTGCTGCTGCAGCAACAATGATTTGAGTTACTTTCAAGCAAACAGTAGAACAATTGCCAAATTATAAATACGAAACTTTCAAGAATGGCGTTTGATTGGACGAAGGTGGAGGGAGCTTTACATTCGCCATTCGCAACTCGTACATTGCTGCTTGCTGCTGCTGTGTTGTTGTGTTGATATGATAATCAATTGCCCATGCTGCGCTGCCATCGCCACCGTTCGTCGTCGTCGTCGTCGTCGTCGTCGTCGTAGTCGTCGCACTCGCCGTCGATGTTGTTTTCTCGTAGTCATATCGTCGTTGCCTTTGCTTTTGCCGTCACCATCGTCGTCGTCGTCGTCGTTGTCCTGGTCAAAGCTGTTAGCAACTCAGTAGATATATTTTGAGGTGGAGCCCTGCCCAGCAATATTGTACCTTATACGTACGAGTCGAGTATACCAATAATTTGATGGGGCTCGGGGGAGGCGAGTTTTGGAATTTAATATACAAAATTATTGTGTGCAGAGAAGAATGTGAGGACGGAGATTGATAAAGAAAAGAACGAAGAGTAAATTTAGAGTTAAACGGAAATCTGATACATAATATCAGTCAGGGTTTTTTTCCGGTGGAGAGGAGGTGAAGAAGTGTGTGGGGCGGCGGATGGAGTGTGTGGGGCAGGAGAAGAAGAAGGAGAAGGGGGCTTCAGTTTGGTTGGGGATTCGATGAAGAAATGAAAAACGTCGTTGGTTGTTATGTGTTCTATTGTAAATGCCGTTTTTGTGTGTGCTCTTTCGTGTTAGGTATTTGTTTTTTTTTTTTTTGTATTCATTCGTTTTTACATACATTATTGTATTCTTACATATATTATTCCTACATGATTCATCGAATCGATTAAATTAGAAAATACAAGAACAGATTCGGTTTTTTTTGTTGGTTTCTTTCATTTTTATTTTCTTTAGTTTTGAAGGCAGTCATTTTAGTTGAAAATCTTACAAACTGAAAGGCTTCTTTAGGGTTTCCAGCTTTGTTTTTTGGGATAAAAAGTTTTTTAAGTTCTCGTTATCACAATTATCATCAAAACTGGTAGTACCTACTTTATTCGAGAATGATGACTTTTAAAATAAAGAAAATAATGTTTTTTTCAGGAAAGTTTATTTCAGAAAACACTCGTTACTCAATACTGGCAGAAGCTGAAAGAAATGACATCAAGATCTAACTGCTCGGTCAGCGTCAACCAAAAATTCGGTAAAAATGGTGTCTACTGATTGAAAATTCAACACAAACTCAGATTAGTTTAAGTTTGAGTTTATCATTCCAATTTGTTTATCATTCCGGAGATTTCACTTTCATTTTTTATATGACTAAAATTGCAACATGTTAAATCAGAAAGAAAAAAAATCTTATCTGTCTGTCTCAAATTTTAATTTGAAATTATCCGTTCTATAAATTTTTCGGGTTCAAAAGACTAAGTTAAGTTCAGAACTGACTTAAGTGTTGTTTCAATTTTTTTTTTTTTTCAAAAAAGGTCACAAATGAATAATATATTAAATTAATTTTAAAAGGAATAAAAGTTAACACTTATGTTTTTCTATAAAAACAACTCAAATAAAGATTACGGAAAAAAAATAACTCACGAAATTGTTCTGTTAATTAGCTGTAGTTGTATTTTCTTCGAAAACGATTGATTGTACACTCTGGCGTATACGCACTTTTTTATTTTATTGACTAAATGTTTCCTCTTTTTTTCAATAACTAGCTTTCTTTAATGCTGAACCTAATTATTGCATCATTAGCTACCCACTTATTGAATCTAATTGAGACTTATGAACTTCACATCAAATAGAGAATCCACACAAAATCCATGAAACATTATTACACTACTAAAAAGTGACTTTTGCCTCGAAATTATGATCGGTTTATACTTCATACTGGCGGTTACTAGCTTTACTACTTTGCAGCTCAAACAATGCGAGTTATAATGGTTCTAATTGGGTGGCCCTACTTTTAATAGTTTTTTTTAAAAATTTTAAACTTCACTATATTTTCAATAAGTTGTCGTTAAATTGTGTAAAATGAAAATACAAAATAAAATAAAAGAAAATAAAATAAAATAAAATAAAATAAAATAAAATAAAACACCCTTTCTGAGTTTCAGAAGCAAGTATCTTATAATCTACTCGTGATATAATAATACCATAAAGACGTTTATCTTGATTTTTTAAATTAAAATTTAAGCTATTAACATGTACCTATGTATAGTACATATACTGCTAAAATTAAGAGTACTTAAAACTTATTTAAAAATCAAACAAGCTTGAGAATAAAATAATAAGTCTTTGTAATTTTAAAACTGTCATAATATAGTTTTCCTTGCTTTTCAAAACTTCTTGGGTTAGTAAAATAGATGAACTAGATACTCTCAAATTGAGAAAACTGTGAGTTTACATTCCAAAATCTGAATTCGTGCTCTAATGAGTACAAAAATCAAATAAAAAATATTGCAATTTATTATTAACTAAATTTTTAATCTCAATAATTAACTGAAAATTGTGGAAGGGAGGAAACTTTGAAAACGAAAACAATATACGAAATTTGAATATTTGAGCAAAATTTTAGTTTGACCTAGTTTCTTTTAATTCCAAATATTAAGAACACATAATTGAGAAATTATTCCGAGATCTGCTTGAATATACTGCATATGAACATAAATGGGAAAAAGTGAACCAATATAAACGAAAACTTATTTTGGAATTTTCAAAAATTCTATTTGATTTAATAGAAATTCCTTCTTAAAATGTGATTTCAGGATTTCAGGAATAAGATTTTTAAGGTTTAATATGATTTTCGAGTAAAACAAAATTTATAAGACTACGAAACTAATAGAATGTAATTTTTTGGAACATCAACAATATCTCAAATCATTTTTTTTTTTTTTTGAAAAAACAGATAAAATCTACCTCAACAAGTAGAAAAGAAAAATTATTATTTTTCAGATTTTTCATGGGATATAAAACTCTGACATTTAACGATAAAAATCTCTTTGCATTCCGCACAGAATTTTCAATTTAATCAAAACAAACAACTTCGATGATGATTAGTATTATTATGTAATTGTGGTGAAATAATTTGTATATTTTTGTTTGTATCTGTCAATTACAAATTTACATACTAATGCATCTAATGGTTTTGATTTTTACGAAGAATCATCTCTGTTAATGTGTTGGTGGATATCTACATAAGTATGTAAAAGCGATTACAAAAATTATATTATTCGACCCGATTACTGTCCACTTCAATTTCGTATGTACCATTCCCCATATTATGGTGTACCACTACGAATATGCAGGTATTTTTTTTTATAAAAAAAAAAATAAAAATACCAAAAGTAATCAAGCAAAAGAAAGGAAAAATATTAAAAAAGAAAGTGCACAAACTAGGCTAATAAGCAAGAAAAAGTAAATTTGCAGTCACAGACCAATTAAAAAAAAAACTAACTAAAACTCACTATTTTCTTGCACAACTAGATTCAAATGTTGAACAAGAGTGAGTAGGTTCCACTTTTTAAAGTCCTACAAACAAGGTCCGACTTTTTGTCCCCAAATAAATTATTCAATCTCTTCAAAAAATGACTTACTTTTTTTTTCAAAAGTAAAAAATTCAATTAAAATTTTTTTTAAATTCATATTTCACTCACATATTGATAGTAGTAGTAAAATTGCTCGTCAGGTGACCCATTTGCATAATAGTTTTGCAATTCACTGCACATTTCTCTCCGACAGAATTTAAGGAAAATATAAATCAGAATCTTTCAATCGATCGATAGAAAATCACTTTGATACAATAATAAAGAATCAAACAAAAACTGTTTTGTTCAGTTCTTTTTCTTTCTTTTTATCTTTGTACCTATTTTTATTCTCGTATCTTATAATCACAAAAAAATAACTTAATCAAGTATTTAAGAGTGTAGTCGCAGCACTGGCAACAGATTTAAGTGAAACCGCGAGGCACTTGCACTTTGCACTAACACTTCACTTTGCATCTCAATAACCCCAAACCAATAGATACAAAAAAAACTTCAAAATTAACTATACTCGTAGGTACATGGGGGATATTCGATATATTCGATATACAAATGCAGTTTAGCCCTGATCGGGATTTTTTTTTTCGTTTTTGTTTTTTGTTGTTGTTATTTTTTCTGTTTCTTGAATTCGAAATTATTATAAATTGATTTGATGGTCGGCGGCGGACGGGGGCTTTTGGGGGCAGGGCGAGAGGGTGGTAGAGGGTGACTTAATGCACAAATATGCAAAGCGATAAATCGAAAAAATGCACTCCACAATATGAACTAAAATATTACAATAAATGTTGTTATTAAGTAGATAGATTGGTAGGTAGTTTTTTGTTGTTGTTTTTCTTTTAATTTAAAATTCTTTTCTTTTTTTGATTCCTTTCCTCACATTGTATTGTCCAAGTCGTATATTTTCTATACTAAATAGACACCACTCAAAGAATTCTATAATTGTATGTGAGAGATTTGAAAGAAGAAAACAAACCAAAACCACATCGGAAACCCGCTTACTGCCGAACCGAGTCAAACAGTTATCCAAGTAGCACTAACACATTCAACACAGCTATTGGCTGCCATCGTCGTCGTTGCCGTTGTCGTCGTAGCCGCCGAAAAAAAAAAATCGAAAAAAAAGAAAGAAAAACAAACCCGAAGGAACACAAAAAGAAAAAAATAAGTAAAATAAAATAAAATATAAAACAAAAAAAAAAAAACAACCAAGAAAAAATTAAATAATAAATTGTGTGTATGTATGTAGAAAAGTATATTATATACTTTTGGGGTAGGCAACAGTGCGACAACAAGAAAAAGATACATTTTTCCTCCTACAGCTACTCTTTTTTTTATTCACACAGATACTTTTATCTGTTGTTTTATTTAATGCCACCACCATCACCACCAGTACCACCACCGCGCCACCGCCACCACCACCACCATCATCACCATCACCACCGCTACCGCCTTCACCTACAGTCCCGATGATGCCTTTGCCAGTAGTTGCCACCATCGAGGAATCCATTCCTTGTCTTCTTAATTTGCAAAAAACACTGAGTTTCTTGGAAATAGAATAATGGAATAAACACGGCTAAGAGATTGGCTTATATATTAATCTACGGTTTTGCTGGACAAAACGCCGCGTCACCATCGCGACAACACTAAAGACGAAGAGAACTATGCTGCTGCCAGATGCCTGCTTGCTGGCTAATGGCTGGCTGGCTGCTGGCTGCTAGCTGATAGCTGCCCACTGCGGCGGTTTGGGAGTGAGTGCGCTTTAGATCTCTAAAGTTCAATCCCAAAGTTCGAGATATTGAACTGTGTGTATAGAGTACAGTTCCACAATTCCACTGGCTGTAGGTTGTAGGTATAGCATGTCCTGTCCTAATCACATCGTCAACACACACACTCAGCAGGCAGCAAGCAGAAAGCAGCACTCAGCAGCAGCGTCAGCTTTAGCTCCAGCACGAGTATACGAGTACGAGTACGACGAGCACCGAACACACTTGGCATAGAAAACACAAAAGAGAGGAAATGCGAAAAATGTTCGACCTTCTCATTCGCCTGTTTGGGTGCTATGCTCCCCTATCCCAGTTCGCCTCCTTCTCCTTATCCGTCTCTGTCTCTGTCTTCGCCTCCTTCTCCGACTCTTGCTGCGCCTTCCCTATAACTTCTAACAACAAAAAAAAAACATGCCCATGCCATTCAGCATTCACGAACCATCATGGTGCTCACTCAATGCTTTGCTATTGCTCCTCTTCTTCTCATTTCGCCTCGTCCATATCCCCCTCCCCCTAATCAAATTGGTTGCTGTTGCTGCTGCTGCATCTAAATGTGTACACTATTCTAGAATTTTTTCCATTTTTTTTCTGTGCACCTCCCTGGAGTTTCCATACCATTCCTATTCCCATTGGCATCCCAGCTGGGCTCATGTGGAGCAGAATGAGTAGCACCCCTGCCTTCGGTCGCCCTAGTTATAGGTGCACACTGCACACTTTGCAGGGCACACATTCTACGCAAGAGGTGGTGGTGGTCGATGGTGCGATGGTGCGATGAATGCCTGGGACTGGGCCTGAGCCTGAGCCTGGGCATGAGTGCAGGGACGGAGGCAGGTGGGCGGACTGCATTTTGCATTTTATTAATGTGCAACCGAATACAGATACACACGCCGCCGTATACATAAAGAAACGGGAAAAATCATATTTTCTTGGTCTTTTTTTTTGTCTTGTTTTTCGGTATCCCACAATCTCCACCAAAAAGAAGGCGGAGGGGGGGAGGAGGTATTGCGCGAAGGGGTTTCCTTCTGTTCGCGTGTTATGTTTTTTTTCCTTTTATTTTATTTTCTTTTCTTCACTTTATTTTTCCTTTTTCTTATTTCTTATTTTTTCGCGATGCAGATGAAGAGATTGAAATGAAAAGAGATTATTGTAATAAATATAAAATGGCAAACTCACTCATTGCACTGCAAATGGATGATGACTGTGTGTCTTTGTATGTATGTATGTATGTAGGTGAACATGTATGTATGTGTTTGACATACTACGCTCGAAGAAGAGGAAAGTGCAACAACCACAACAGAAACGCAACTCTAAGCTCCACATAAGCTGATGGCTGATGATGTGCAGTAAAAGCAAAAACAAAAACAACAACAAAAAAAACAGCCTCTTCTAAATTATTGCTAACTCAACTCAACAGTCGACCCGGACCCTGAGTATAAATTTCAAATTTGAGAAAACTCAATGATGGTTGGCTGCCATTTTGTATTTTGTTCGCTAATTTTTTTTTTTTTTTTTTCTATGAAATATGAAGGCATCTGTCAGAATTTAATTAAATTATTCAAATTGTCAGTCCCTTTTGCGAGTCCACAGTTGTCACTTGTCACTATGCTTGTCACTCAAATATCAATACAATTGGGCGGTAGGTTGCGCGGAGAACATTTTTTTATGTTTTGCTAAATTAGGGCGACAAACTTTTCAGTTTCCACCCTTTAGAAGTGTGTTAAGTTAGAAAGTAGACCGTGACCTGAGTTTGACAGATTTATATGTTTTAGTTATATATTTTGATTGATTTTGGATTTTGGTGTAAGGTATCATGTAAAGGAAGAGTAGTTAACAGAGAATATCCCGTGCTTTGTCAAATAGAAGGGAAACGAAAATTATATACCATTCGATCGTCGAAACATTTAAAAAAATATAAAGTTATGTAAACATAAATGTAAGTACATATAGAGAGGGCATTAAGTTGTCAATTAAAAGAGATCATATTTTTAAATAAAGTTTTTTCGATTCAACCTCGGTGTCCTTTAATAGGGAGTTTCAGACTTTGACAGAAAGCATCCATCTGTCAAATTGTTTTTAAGTTTTTTTTTTTTTGCAAATATGCTGTGGTGTGCTTTAATTTGAGGCCACTAGTTTAGTAAACGATCAATCAAACACCCATCATTAAGACGGTAAAAACATTATTCTCACGTCATTATTCGTGAGAGTGTGCAAGAAAATCTAAGAAAATTAAAGTCACTTGATTTGAAAAAAAAAAAAAATCTTACCGCGACCATAGAGCATACATTTACATATTGTATAAATCAATGAACTCACCTAAAAAGAGACAAAAAAATAAAGATAAATATTAAATCTTCAATTATTGTATTTATAATAATAATAAAGTATAAATTAAATTTTTATTTGCTTATTTAATGAATTTGGCAAGATCGAGAGATCACGGTTTGACAGCTAATTTTTCACCAACAGTTTGAGATTATGCTAATGCCGTTCTTTTTACTACTTCTAACGGCTGTTTTGATTAAAAGTGAGAGTTCTTTAAAGTAGAACTTGAAAATGACGACCAAAATGAAAATTAAAAAACTCACTTATTTTCTTCATCTTTATCGATTTGATTCAAAAGTTTTTGTTTTCCATTCTTTATTGTCGTTTTCGGCTTGTTTCTGTTTGCTGTGTTTTATTCTATACCATATCTTATTTTCTAGTTTATTAATTCCGTGCAAAAATATTTAAGATAAAAAATAATACAAATATTTGTTAAAGATAACTTGCCATTCAAATTTAAAAAAAAATTGTTTTTTCCGTTAAAAATTGATATTTGAATACGAATTTAAAATTGATAAATTTAAATGTTCATCTAAAGGCTTAAATTTTGCTGAAATTATAGTTTCACTTTTGAAAGAAAATCTGATTTATGTACAAATATTGAAGCTAAAAAAAAATAGTACGTATACGCCAGAGTGTACCAAAGTAGTATTGTTAAAAAAATAATAATGGTTTACTTTTTCTTTTCAAATATATATCTATTCATCTTCTTAGACAGTCAAGCTGCCATTAAAAGAGGAAAGTGAAGCAGCAGCAAGCAAATAATGTATGTAAGTACGATCAGAATTAAAAATTAAAAAATAAATATTTACACTACCAATGTACAAAGTTTTCTATGGTTGCAAATTAGTTTTACACAATTTAATTTTTCTATGTAAAATGTATCTTCATACATATGTAGGTATCCATTATTATCTTTAAGTCCATCATCAGTGAATAAAAATTGAAAAAGACACACAAAACCAGACATTAGAAGCAATAAACAAAAAACAAAAACTAGAAAATCATAGAAAAATGTAGAAAAACAATGAAAGGGGTCAGCAAATCATGGAGTCAATGACATTGCAAAGTAAAAGACAACCGCACAATAACGATTGCGATTGTGATTTGCAAAACAAGTTCTTCAATATTGTGAACGAATCGAATGGTAATGGTACAAGTGTTGTTGGCATTTTTTTTTTTTTTTTGTTTTTGCCATTTAATGCAGCCCAAGGGAACTTAACAAAATAAATTAAAATGTGAAAATTGATTTTTAATTTGCACACTTGGAATGAATTTTTTTTTGCTGTGGTTTACTCTCTTGGAAAATAAAATGGCTATTCGGTGATGTTAAACATACAATCATTTAAATACAAACTGTAAAATGCACAGTAATTGTAGCATAAGTCACAAGAGTTTAACCAAAACTTAAAAACTATCTTTTATTGAGACTTAAGGAAACAATAAAAATGATTGCAATACTTTCGTGGTCTATCTTTTTGAATACATACTTAACGACACGAAAACTCATTTGCCAATTAAATAATGATAATGGATTATCTTTGACGTGTAAGACACATTTTTATTAAGGGGTGGAAGGTGTGTCATGTCAATCACTGAAGGGTGGTTTTCAAAAATAAATCAATTAGAAAAACTAAAAATGATTACAACACTATAAACAGTATTAAAAGATACTTTGTGTTACTAGATATCTTATCTTCTATACAGTTTTTCAATAATTTTATTCAAATAAACTATTTTCTGTAAAAATAAAAATAAACGATCAGTCAATTTATTTTTATTTAAACCTTAATTACATATTAAATAGAGAGATATTTGATATTTGAGATAATATTTCGATTCAAATAAATTTAAGAGCAAGCAAATGAAATTGACTATAAGTTTATTTTATGTGTATAAAACAATTGTTAATAATTGATTATAGGTATATTCACAAAAATTTAAATTTTTGACTGATGTATGATTAAATTTTTTTAATAAAATTTTTATCAATTAATATTTTGATAAAATAAAAATGCGTAAATGAATAAAAGTAACTGCTTCTTTTATGGTACACTTTTTTAAATAACCAACAAAACATAAAAGAAACTAGATACACAGAATTTTAGAATAACATTTCAACTAAAAGTGAAAAAAAAAGGACCTTAGAAAGTTTTCAAATACATATTCTTTAAATTTAATGCATAATGCAGCAACTTCGCTTCCTGCAAATTTTGCATTCTGCATTTTTCCCACACAGATACACTCACACAAAGTGTATATGTATGCGAAGCACAAAATATACTAAATAAAGAATAAAATCAAAATAATAGTTTGGGCGTATCCTTCGCTTGCGAATAAATTCATTGAACAAACAAAAAGAAAAAAGAAAAAACAAAAAACAACAAATTTAACGCTATGGATGTGGAAAGAAGTTCGCGAAACATAAATCGCCAAAGAAATAAAAAAAAAATCAGAAAAGAAATACGAGTACCTAGCGCGATATAAATATATACATTGTTCGATGGGCCCTACGAGAAAAGTTGACAAAAAAAAAACTTAAATAAGAAAAAAGAAACTTTTTTAGCTTAAAGGTGTATGGTGTATGTATGCATATACGAGTATAAGGACAAGTATGTGTACATACATCCTCCAGGTTTTCATCCCACAACAGCATGGCACTTTATATCTTTTCCAGCTGCCTTTAATGCAATCCAACCTTTATCCAAAGGTACCATCTGTACATGTATAGGCACATAAAGAAAAGCCCTGCACATATATTAACACAAACATACATACATACATTATAAGTAGGTTTTCCTATGCCATCCATTTCATACCCTTTCTAAAAAAAAAAGGAAAAAAGAAAAAACAGTCTCATATTCACTCTTCGTCTGTCAAGGACTTTGGAAACGTAAAGTATAGCGATAGCGACCAATTGGTGTAAACGAGAAAGGGGGAAAGGTTAGTCCTGCTTGCACTATGGTGATTTCATGTGTGTATCTATCCTAGTTCATAATAAATATAAATCAATTTTGCGAGTTGGTAAAGCTCGACAGGATTCCCTTGAACCAACCCACACTGCACGAGCATCGAGTCTCGGTGCCGTGTACCAGCGAGCACCCAACTACCCATCGCAGCTCCCAGCGCCGAGCACTCCCGCCATTGTCGCATTTATACTCTTACCGAGTTGAAATGAAATCACATTCTGTGAAATCGATCCATTCGCTCTTAGCCTCCTTTGCCTCTGTACTCGTAGTCGTACTTGTACTTTGGTGGAGTGCCACCCAATTAATGCCAGGAATACCACAACACTTCACTACATATATGTATACTATAGCCTACAACACAAACGAGAGAATATGCGCCAACCGTTTTCAACGGGGCCAAGCTATTTCGTATCCTGATGGTCCTGGGAAATAATTTTCGGACGAGCTACTCCAGATGGTTCAGATGGTTGCCATACGAATGGTCGACAGTTAGTCGGTGTGTCAGTTGGTCGGTCGGCAGCGGCGCTGCGGCTTATGGCCACACTACCCACTTCTAATATTGTCGCTCCTTTTATGGCACTAGAGACGCATATCCTTTATCTTTTTCATTCTGCTGTCTAAATTTTGCGATACGCACAGCATAGCACACCCAAGGCTATGTACCTGCCTTCAAATGACGACCACTATTACGACAACGACATCGACAACGACAACGTCGACGACGAACGCCGACAAGAGCAATATTTTGCTTTTCCTTCATTGTCGTTGTCGTTGCCTCGTCGATCCTGTGAACAGCCCATATTCAAGTTTCAAGGCTGACTTTTCGCAGCAACCGGAAGAGAGCCCCATCCCCCAAGCCAAAAGTTTAGATCCAAATATATACATATGTATGTACGTGGTGCACTATTTCCACGGTTCCGCCTGGCAACAATACATACATATATTCGTATATGAATCTGTTTTTGGCCTAAGAAAATGTAGGTGTTTTGCTTTACCTTCTGCCATCGGAACAACACTTGCTCGATGCTTTCACCATGCAATAAGTAACTTATAAATACATATATACAAGTACATATACTAGAAGTCGTCTATCTAATAGCTAGATATACATAGTTCTTGGTAAAAGCCTGATATATGTACATATGTATGTTAGGTTTGTTATATATGTTAAAAGCTTTCCATGATGTCTGTGTAGAATGAACATTTGTTTGTAAATATACATAGTATATTATAATTTTTATAGTTTAATAATAATTGTTGAAAGTCCTTTAAATTTAAAACTTAGTATTCTTGTTCTAACCTTCAAATTACTTAGTAAAAGTAATATGGTTAACATGGAAGGACAAATTTAAAAATGTCACATTTCTTTCGCAACTTATTGTCGAGAATTTTTTTTAGCTAAAACCGATCAACACCATCATCTGCTCGACAACTAGGATCCGATCCTGGTCTCATTCAACAAGTCTATCCATTTATCCCGATCGCAAGTCCACCTAGTCCTGGTGTAGGCCATCTTTTTAGTGTAAGCATAGTCTGCTACCATAAAATGTACTACAAAGCACTTTTCGACCTGGTTCCTCTTCACTCATGCAAACTATGTAGGTCTACCGAGATTATTATTTTTTATTTTTTTTTAAATATCTGCTTCTGGAATAGTCCTTCCTTAATAACATACGGGGCCAACAACACTACGTAAGACTTTCCTCTCCAACACTTCTAAGAAGTCAGAGTGCTTTCAACTAAGCACCCAAGACTTGGAATTATTAATTTAAGTTACAATACTTTAGGAATTTTTAACGAAATTTTAACCGATTTCCTGGGGGGTGCAAATAATTCAAATTTTTGTATTTATATGTTTTAAAACAAATAACGATATTAAGTCCCACCATAACTTTTCTTAAATAATCTTAATGAACATATAGTAATTTGACTTGAAACAAAAAGATGAAGTGTCAGTTTTGGGGGTCCTAAGCTAAGTCGAAACCTAGAATATGATTAACATATTTCTTCACACATAAAACCACAGAGTGAAGTCACTACATCTTAGCGATTAGAACTATCAGGTGATACAATACAAGAAAAAATAATACTTGTCAAAGAAAAAGACCGGAAAGAATAAAAAACATGACGGAGAAAGAAACCACTAGAGTTCACTGATGCTCGATATTTACCAATTTTTTATCAGTAAATAGGCAGTTGTCAAAACATTCTATTGAAATTTGTTATAACCTCTTCTAGAACTGATAACTATTTTACAAAACTGCAAATAATTAATACTAGTACAAATAACTGCTAGAGTATATTAAGTTTAGCAAGATTTAAATGCAATATTTTAAAGTATTTGCTTAATGTTTTTATAAATTAACATAAAAAATTCAAGTTTTTGTTCTAGAAAATTATGTATATTTGTTTAACAGTTTAATTTAATTTAGAGCATGTTTCGTCATGACATGAGAAGATTTTAACTTTCCATTTATGGTAGGTATTAATATTATATACTGTTGGTCTTAAATAATTTTAAATAAATTATGCAATGTATTCTAAGATTTTGAACTTCGAACAGACTTTTTACATAAGTCACTACATAGAAATGTGCTGCACCCTTTGCAAAAATATACTCATGTTTT
Organism: Scaeva pyrastri; assembly: GCA_905146935.1. NCBI lineage: Eukaryota > Metazoa > Arthropoda > Insecta > Diptera > Syrphidae > Scaeva > Scaeva pyrastri. Next base: position 12,211,800 of record LR989929.1, on the reverse strand, counting down.
CATTTATATCTTATAATTTATTTCTTATAATTAAGAATGTTTAGATTTTGAGGAGAAAATTTAAGTTTTAATGAAAAAATTGTGACATATGGACATTTTCAACTTCGTCGATGTGAATAATTTCAAAAGAAATTTTATCCACCTTTTAAAAAGAAGTTCCAAGCTAAATGCTGCAAGTTTTGAGTTATTATAAGTAAATATGTAGAGAACTTAGAAGAAATTTAAAATATAATTAAGTTTAATGTGTGAGGATAAACCAAGATTAACAAAATCAAGTTTAAAATTTGTTGTTAGAACTCTGGCAAGAAGAATTTTTTCGTAAATCTAATTAAATACAAAATATATGTTTAACACTTAACTTTTAAAGGACCACGACCCATTAAAGTTTATAAAAACATACATAATTGAAGAGTTCATCAGTTTTATAAAACATCTTTTTCCAGTACTTTTATTAAGAATACAAATACACGGAAAACGCAAAAGAAAAGCCTCTTTTAAATATTATATGCATAAATACACAAAATCCGAAGTGTTTTGTATTTTCTCCTCTTTTTCAAAATAAATAAATAAACATACAAAAAAAAAAACAACTTTAATATTAAAGAACAAGAAAAAAAGATGGTAGAAAAAGGAATGTCCTCTTAAAGTTCTTCATCAACAACATGTTCTTGTTCAATCGGTTCGGTATAACGGTGTTGGTGGTGGTTGTTGGGGTTCGATGGTGGTTGGCTGAATTTCAAATGTTATTTGGGAAAATCAATAAATCCATGTACACTCTATCGTGTCGTTCGTCGCCGTCGTCGTCGTCGATTTTCAGGGAGGATCTCCTTCTCATCGGAGATACACTATATATGCGGAACTAAAGGATTTTATTTGTTCACTCAGCTTGATAGCGGTTTCCGCATGGGACCGCCCGTTGCCCGTCTCTTACCACCCACCACCCATGCGCTTATACTTATACTATACATCATGCCATGATGAGATAGTGGATGTTGTTGATTTGTGTATAGGTAGGTATGTAGGTAGGGCAAATATTTAAGTTCACATGTACCTACACACTTTTCGTCTCCTTTTTTCCAAGGAAGTATTAATATAAAGAAGAATGACAGCTAAAGGGATGGTATTATGTAATCGCGAAATTTAATAAGAAACATCTAGTACGTTACTTTTTTCCTTATCATATTTTCTGTGTTTCCGCGAAATTGATGGGTTCCCATAGTTCGTAGTCCTTCTCAAAATCTCAATAAAAAAAAAGAAGCCCAGGACTTATTATAATCGAGGTGCGTATAAGAGGTAGGTATCTACGTGCGAGAGCGAGATTTAAAGTCTTATATAACAGTACATACATAAATACATTTATTTATATAGTTTTTGCACACATGCACTTCAGATCGCAAAACCAGGTGTGGAAAATTCTGGAGCTCCAAGGAAGCTGCAACTAACATAATAGTTCGTATACACAAATGCATGATTGTATGTACATACATATGTATGTCTGTCTGGAATGTTCCAAAACTTGAATGTACAGAGAGGAGTAAACACCATCCCCAATAACATTGGGTATGTTTTAGGTAACAACAAAACGCCTTTAAAGTTTATGTATTTATGCGTGGTGCGAATGTATGGACGGAAGTTCAGATACTTGTATTGCAAGGTTTTGTAAGAGTATGAACCTATATAACCTAGTACCTACGTCCGTCCGGAAGAAAGGAAGTAATGAAAGCATACAAATGTCCTTCCGTCGAGGATTCCATTGTAAAACTTACTGAATGTTACATAAGTTAGAAAACATAAAATTAAGGGTTGTTTAACTAAAATGTTTATTTTCGTAACAAAATAGTGTATAATACATACATGTGTATATATACATTATGAAGGGAATAACTTAATATTTCTGTAGTGCTCCATTGGGAAAATTACTTCTATTATTAAGATTTTTCACCAAAACCATTGAAGTTGTATGTAACTGTTTTGTTAGGTAGTTGTCTTGTACAATACTACTACTAAAAACTACATTAAAACCCTGAACTTTCACTACGAACGCACCCTTAAACCAAAGACCAAACTTGGTTTGAGTAAAATCGGGTTTATTTGATTCATTTTTTTTAAACAATCTTCTGTTTTATTTTAACTAGATTTTAAGTTATTTCAAGCTTGGCACATGTGCCAATCTATATGCTGTTGACTGTCAATCTTTGAATTACTAGAATTTAAATTGTTTAGTGAGCCTATTAAGTAGCAAAGGTCACTTAAATATTCAAATAGAGTTCATATCGCCAAGAAAAACACGGCTCTTTTGCGTAAAACTATCAGTCAAAGTTTAGGACCATGTTTTTCAATTACAGAATAATCTAGATCATAATAACTTTCATACCTACTGGTCTCGGTATCATCACATCATTAGGTGAAATTAAATGAAACATTTGTTTGTTTTTAATTGCATTCATAATATACATTTATTGATTTTTACATATATAGTTTATTTGTTACATAAACATGATTTCATTTATATTTTTATTATGTATAAATAGATACAATTTATTGATTTGGATGCACATTGTCATAGTATACTCCATTTTGCGTATTTTATTAATACTATCAAAATATTTATAAAGAAAATATATAAATTTTATAAATTGTGGAAAATATTTGAAGCAAACATAATATTATATTTTTTTGTGCAAAAAGCCAAGTACATATAATTGAAAAAGTAGTCTTATAATATTCCAATATTTAATACTAAAATTTTATTTTAAAAAATGGCACATAAATATAAAACGTGCGTTTGAGTATGAAGTACATTTTATAATGAGACTTAAATTAAAATTGATTATTTGAGTAAATGTATATAAAAGAGATCTTCCTTAATTAAAAATTTAAATAGAGAAATAAAATGAATACTGAAAAATTGTTTTGAAACACAAAAAAAAAGAAAAGAATTTCATACTTTTCGAAATTACATTTTTGTTCGATTATTCGGTTTTAGTAATTTGCAGCAAGTCTCCATGTCGCCTCATATTATCGAGCAGTTCCGAGTGTTTTTGTGTGACGTGACTGGCCAGTGATGCGGCATCTTGGTGAACACTTCCACAGACAATGCAAAGCAAGGTTTGATCTTCTGTTTTAACATTCCCCTGTGACGATGACAGCGAACGTCTATTTCCATGCGGGGGTGGCAATGAGTGCACTTTCATGTGCACAGTAAGGCTAGATGCTTGAGTAAATGATTTTTCGCATATCTTACATTGAAATGGTTTTTCGCCTGTATGGATACGCATGTGAATATTTAAGCTTCCTGATTGAGTGAAGGATCTTTCACATATGGAACACGTGAACGGTTTCTCGCCCATGTGAGCCTTCATATGCTGCACCAGTTCGCTGGAACTCTTGTATGCTGTACGACAAATCGAACACTGATACACCAGATCGTAGGAATGAAGTCGCATATGCTCCGACAGGAGACTAGAATGTTTGAAGACCTTATCACATTCAGGACAGGGATGAGTCTCATCGTCTGTGTGCGACTTGATGTGCAAAAGCAAGCTGCTAGAATTTACGAAACCCTTATCGCATAAAGTACACTGATGCGGTTTCTTAACTGAATGTGATCGTATGTGGACCATTAGGCTACTGGATTGGGTGAATGCTTTCGGGCACAATTCACACTTGTAGGGTTTTTCGCCACTGTGAATGCGAATGTGGGTATTAAGGCTGCCGATGTGAGTGAATGTCTTTTCACAAATCGAACATTGAAACGGTTTATTGGTAATGTGAGATCGAACATGTTTGGCTAGATCGCCAGCGTTCGGGAACGATGCTTCGCAATGGGAACACTGGAATGACATACTTCCCATTTGCATCATTGGTAAATCTGCATTGGAATTGTTTCTACCCTCAGATTTGATTGCAATAGGTTCGTTAGTCAAAGGCATAGTTGTTTGGGAATTACTTGAGTCATCTTCATCCATCGCAGATTGCTCTTCATCGTCATCATCTTCGTCATCATCATCGTCGTCATCATCGTCATCATCGTCATCTTCATCCTCGTCATCGTCGTCGTCGTGATCTGAATCATCATTCAAGTCTATAAGATCACACACCGGTTCCATCGCTGTGGAATAGTCAAATGGTTCTTCTTCATCGTCCGACATTTGTTCATCTTGATCTAAATAATCTTCTGCTTTAAGTTCCACACCCAGATGGCATGAGTTCATATGCTGATACAAATTGCCAGGATGAACAAAATAAGCCCGACAGCACATGCAATGAAATGTTAAGTCTGGCTTAGTTCTTTGCAATGGCTCTTCTTTTCTACCATTTATAACCGGAGTTATCGTAAGCGGGAGATTCTGATTTGGATTCTCCATTTAAGAATGTTTTACGTTTGTGTTTCTTATTCACTTTTAAACTATAACTTTTAATTTTGCAATTACTTCAACTACAATACTTTGGATTTAATTAAACTTGTATTAAGGTTAAATTTAGTATATTGCGCAAAGGAACAGGGTTAATATATGAATCGCATGGTTTGTATTTTAAGTCTGGTGTATTCAGTGTTTGTCCCAACCCAAGAGATTATGACGTCAAATTTACAAAGTCTGCGCAAAAGCCAAAGACAGTGAAAATATTCACAACTTTTTTTTTTTTTTTTTTGTACTTACCCTTGCTCCAATGAACCGTGCTTCCAATAATTCCTGCTTACGGGGGTCTATTGCGGCTTGAAATTGGTCCATTTTTGTATGTAACAATTTTAGCTGAAACGAAAAGAGAAGAAACTAAAATTAATGCAAAGTAAATTACATTAAGTAAGATAGTAAGTAATTATATTATTTCGATATTTATTATTTGTTAAATTGAAAAATGAAAGGTGATGGGTAGGTAGGTATCTAGTATTGAAAATGGTGGGGTTTCTTTTAAATTTGTTTGATATTATATACATATATTTGGACTATTGTATATGTAAGTATTCGAGGTTTATGCTGAAATTATTAGGTACTAACTTTTGAAATAAATTTTGTTGAGTCTAAAGTTACTTCTTAAAAGTATTCTTGTTTATAAGCATATTAAGAAAAAGTTGAAAAAGAATAGGGAAGAAGATTTGGGCGCATCGGACAATTATTAATATATTTAGTAGAAAAAGTCGCTATCGCTGTCGATTAGCAGTCGAGCCCTACATTCACTGTCAACATCCTTAAAATTTAGATAATTCAAAAATTAATAAGATCGAACATTGCTTTGGACAACTCCCTCAGATGAACTAAAGTTAGGTAACTTCCGCTTGGACAGTTGAAAATTGTACATAGGTATTAGATTACCCTTTGAAATATCTCTAAACTAAGGCCTCATGCAAATGCAATAGGCCAACGAACAAAGCCTTCTCGTCGCCCTTCATTTTAAATTTATTTAATTCACATTCTTAAATGCAACTCATTATCCCGTGAAACATCTGTTCATGATTTATAACCCCTACAAGCACTCACCTCTCTTTGTTTCAGTAAGAACCACTCCAATTAGGTTGATGAAAAATAGTTTAACAATTTCAATTACATATACATCAGATAAGTATATAAATTGTTTTATTGTCTGAATGTTTTTTTTTTTTTTAGGTCAACATCCGAATTATATTAAACAAATATAGAAATAGAAGTAAATTAACTCGGAAATTTTGTATTTTCCTAATCACTTTCAATCACAACTAAGCACATGTTAATAATTCACAGAGACGGGGATTTTATAAAATACACTTTTTGCATTTTGTTATACATTCTCTTTCTATCTTTCTCATTACTTTTGTGCATATTTTTGAATTAATTCAATTGAACAATTTACAATAACAAAACAAAAGAAATATTTTCAATTGAAAATATTAAAGTGCGTCTATTTATAGTTGAAAAATCTTTTATTTTTGTCTACATCTTTTTTAATGCGAATTTAATTTACACACTTTTTTGATACAACAGTTTTTTGTTTATTTACTTTACTTTTCGTATCTCGTCTCGCTCGCTCGTTCCGAGTTCCGATGACTGATAGAGTGATAGCAAAGCAAAAGAAAAAGACACAATCGAATCGAAGAACCAAAAGCCGAAAAAATGAGAAAAAACACTCAATTGAAACAGTTGCGAAAGACGTCTGTCTCTTCCTTACACCGCCCCTTACTTATTACTTTTCAATTCGGCACATTTATTATTGAGTGGTTCTAATTTATTGAAACTAATTTCATTTACCTACGTTCACAATCGAATTAAAAACTATCTTGTACGCAAAACACTTTGAATTTCAAATAATTATTCAGAATTCCCAAATTACAATCATAACGGATTGTCCATTCGTTAAAAATAAAATAGGCGAGGAATGAGTGATTTTTGTATAGGGAATTGAACTGAATTGATTTGACAAATATGGCGACCTTGCCGTCTCGTCTACAACTTCATCGCCCGACGAAACCGAATCGATAAATGAAATATTCATTTTTTGACCATCCCACTCACGGAATTTACATAGAGGAACTCACGTTCTATAAAATAAGAAGGAATACAAATAAAAATAAAAGACTTGATTAAGTGTAAAAATTCGAATGATTTGGATTTTGGAAGTTCTCACGCACGACTTTTTTATCATTTACTAGAACTAATAACTAAAGCTATTATATTAAATGATGCTATTGCGATTCTAGTAATAGTGCTTACTGTTTTACTTAGATACGTTTATGTGTGCAAACGAGCGAGATAAAGTATTATGTTATGCCAAAAAAAATAAGAAAGGTGAAGACAAACATATCATCATCCCTTTTAATTACTTGGATTAGAGTAACAAAAGCAAATAATTCGGACCAAATGAGCGAACAAATAAGAACAACAAGGCCAAAATGATTTTATTTTGCCGTCGCGGTTGCGATTGCGATGGTTCCCTTTTGGAGTGGCAGTTGATTTGATAGTAATTAATTGAGTGATTTTAGTTATGATTTATGAACGAACGAACATAAGTTAAAACAAAAAAAGAAATGTCACTCACCGGGTGTTTGATGCGGGTCCGGAAATGATTCAATTGTGTTTCTAGTCCTTTATTTTATCTTTGAGTTAAATATGAATAATAGCGACATTATGTACCAATGTAAATCTTTACATCAATAAATTTAAAGTATAGGTCAGTTTTTTATCTGGAAATTAAAATACTCTTCAGTCTTCAATCCACAGCGACAACGCCAATCACCAATGAGTCAAAATAAACTAATTACTAATAAGAGCGAACGAGAACCAGAACAAGAACTAAACACAAAAGACAAAAACTACCCACGTTCCTTTCAAATAAATATCAAGACAGGAGTAAAAGTAAAGGGATAAGTCGATAAGGTAGTTGAGAAAGGAAGTTTTCTAGTAGAAAAAGATGGAGGATGGAATTACAATTCGAGCTAATATAGTTGTTGCTTCTGGCTTAATTTAAGAGAAACATTTAATTGTATCCTATAGTTGTCTCATTCGATTTTTGAAAGAGTATTGTCACCAAAATAGTGGGAAATTCAACAACCTCTACCAATGGTGACCATACATTTTGTTTTTCTTGAGCCGTAGTTAAACTATGCAATTCAAGTTTTGCATTAAAATCAAATAAATTCAATCAAAGCACCAGTTAAACTACAAATACATACTGTCAGCCTTATTTAATAGAATTCGCTGAGCAGATGAATAGTTATGCAGTGTATAAGGATTTATGTAGGCTCTATTCAATGTTCTATAAATTCGTATCTATAAAACATTTTCCTACAAATTATAGTTACGCAATTCTTATATCAAAAAAAGTACCAAAATGAGAAATCTATTCCATTTAGATGTCATAATTAAATCAACAACTGTTTTTTCTTTCAATGAAATACATACGTGAATAATTAATAACAATAATACAAAATGGAATCGAAAGGGAAGAGTATGCGTTCGTCAAATTGGGATTCGTCCGATAAGGTACATACATATATAGCTATAACTTGGAAATCTACGGGCTCCTCAATTGTCCCTGCTGAGGTCAGAACGGACAATTTCCATCATTTGTTTCATATTTTCTATCGAAAATCTTTATTTATTTTTAAATTCTTCATCGTCATGGTAACACGATTAAAATTATATAAATCATTTCAAAAGGAAGAAAATTGAAAAGGCTTTTTTATTTTTTTCTAATTTCTATTATGGACACAAACCATGACATTTTGTCACTATAATTTCCTTATTCAGGCTCTATTCAATCTCAAAACGCGTTTAGCTTATTACGGCTCTATTCAACGTTGCATAAGTTTTATAAATAACATTTTCGAGTTAAGAGGTATTATAAAGAGTGTATAACTTTATGCAGGCTTTATGTGGGGATTATAAATAAGGCTGTGTATGTATATCGTGTTTTAATATTAAACTCGTAGTTCAGAAAATTTAATTTTAAAGTTGCAGGAGTTGTAAGCGAGAAACTTAAAGTCCAATTCACCTCTCTATGGGCAACTTACGCACAGAAAAAAGCTATATTATTTTTTTTTGGTAAAAAGCCATTTTGACATATAAATTTGCTATGATAAATAAACTCCCAGTTTTTATTTAGAAATCAAGTTGTTAGGAAAACAAAGTTGGTAAAGAGACGAGGCCAAGCAACTAAATATTTCTCAGTTTTATCAGCAATAAGTTGCATAAGTCAATTGAATTGAACCGTAAACCAAATAGATGGCTTTCATTTGAATGTGTCTAGGAAACAAAAGTTCAATATTTCTCTGGTTCTTTAGTATCATGTATGTCTAGATTGAAGAGTTGAAATTGAGCACATTTTCAAGAAATCACAGTTTTATAAAAATGATAAAAAGCTATTACATTATTTGAATAAAATTATAAAATTAATTTTAATACTTTATAATATCGAACTAATAGATAAATAGATTGAGCCAGTAAAATTGTTGGATAAAATGGAACATATCTTTCATTAAAATTTAAAAATAGGCACTACTTTCCTTAATGCATCATTTAACCCATATGATTTCATTTTAATCTATAAAATAAGTTCAAACTACAACATCCACCAAATGGAACAAGTGGTAAGTTTACTTTTGAAGGTTGAACATGAAATACAAGATAGATAGAAGATCATAGACGCCCGGAAGCACTGCATTTGTCCACCTGAATCTGGGTTCCAAGAAAAGTCTGTTTTTTTATTGCTTTGCTAGTGAAATCTGTCATGGCCTAGCTTTAAACTATAATTTCGACTCAAGAAATGGAGACTTCTACGACGTCACAAGTATTACTTTTCAATAAGCTTTGTTACAAAATTCTATGGATAGAAAATCGACTTGTAGTTTATAGACAAGAAAGTTTTTCCTTTCCTCCTTACTTCCATAGCACATACATATATTAAATACAAACAAATTTAGAACATGAATTCAAATACTTACAAAATAATTTTTGAAACCCAAATGACTAAGTTGGTTTATTCATATCTATCAGCATGAATGAATGATACATATTTAACAAACATATACATGTATTCCGTAAAGCATTTTGATTCAACTTTTTGCACCCACCAATTTTTTGTTGCTGGAGTTTTTGACCAATTTCCAATTTTACATTTAAGGCATAGTAGTTTAAAACAAAGCTATTCTGTTTGTTACACTTTTATTCAATTTAAATTAACAAAAAAATGTGAGTAAATTAAAGTAAAATAAAGACAGCGATTTGTATTTTTATGGATTTTTTCTTTTTAAGTTTTTGCCTCCCATTACTCTTCTTCAACTACTACCAGACTATTGAAGGCATAGCTCATTGTGTCTCCTGCACCAAAATGCATCTACTTCTCCTCGCACCACTCGTTCTCCTTGCGTACCTGTTCCTCCTCAGCAGCTGTGAAATCATTTTTGATGTTAAATGTCTTCCTTATCTCCTCGGGGGTCTTTCCTTTGATCATGTTGGCAACAGTTTTGCAAGTAACATCAAGCAATCCCTTTATATCCAAATAATTAGCTGCCAATATAAGTTCGAACAGTGTTCCTTGGTCGACCTTTAGGAAGTCGGCATCCCACGACGAGATGTCGTCGGTGCGCTTCTCTTTGTTCTCGTCGTCTTCAGTAGGTTGAGGATCATCTTTGTGGAAGTTGGCCCAGTGGAGAACCTTGCGAAGAATAGCCGAATTAACATTTGGCAGAGGGACGACAGCATCGTCACCATCTTCTAAGCAGCAATCTTCCAACATTGTTTTGATGGTTCCCGAGCATTTGGCGATTTGGACATCAGTGTCAAAGATCTCACCATCGGATGATTGCAGTTTAATGTTAGGCATTTTGTTTGTTGTTCAAAAATGTATTTAGTTCTGGAAATACAAATTAAAATTATTTTTCGAACGATTTTAGTAAACAATGGCGGAGTGTGCCGTTCGATAAATATACTGTACATTAAAAAGGAACAAGTTTAAAATTGAATACCTTTAATTGAAGTAATCGATTATTCTTGTTTACGCAATGATTTTCTTTACTTTAATACCAAACGAGAGATTCACGCAGAATTTAAACTATTTGTCCATAAATTTTAAATATAAGAATCTTCCCAGACGAAGCAAAAGAACGAGAACGTTTTTTTCCTTTGTGGAAAATATTTTTAGTTCACAGGGATTGAAATTTTGTTTGAGGTTGGCTATCGTGCTGATTTTAGGTGATACCAAAATACTTTGAACTGAATGCCGAACATCTGTTCGCTTACAAAACAAACGGAGAATTTCTAAAGCTACGATTTGATGTTTTTATTGCAGGATTATTTTCTTTTTTTTTAAATAGTTCACGATAAATAAAAGGTTGATGTGAGTTTTTTGTTGGAAACTTTGTGGAAGTAAGAATATAAAAAATGTATACTTATGAAATTGAAATATCTTTGTTTTAATTTTTTTAGTCAAATGAGTGGATTTGTGTTGTGCTTTTGATTGTGATGTCAGACGGTTTGGTATCTGTCTTAACTACATAAACGTTTTTTCTTCTTTCTTTAGTAGTATTTCATGTTGAAAAGTGTATGTATTTGGTGAAAATTCTGTATAAACCTCATGAAAACCAAAAAAAAGTAAAAATATTTTTGGATTTTTTTATAGAAATTTGTATGGAAATCATTTTATGCGAGGTAGTTATTTAAATTTAGGTGGAAATTTCATTTATAAGCTGATGAACCTTTGTATATTCAGACAACATATAAGTGTTATACAAAATATCATATTTAACTTGAAATCAATAAATGTATGTTCATTATAATTAAAAAAAAAAACAGACGCAGTGACCAAACAATGTACTGTTCATTCCTCTTTTTGAGTAATATTTAATTTAAAATTGATTAAAATTATATGAAATTGAATTTTACTCATTCAATAAAAGTAAAAATTGTTTGACACGATTCTTTTTCATTTTCCAAAAAGTCATAATTCAAACGTTGTTTTTATGCAGTACTAAAATCTTCTCATTCGTTGAATTAAAGTTGCAATGTTGATTCTAAATTGAATATGTTTTGGATTAGTGTAGCTTCTGCCTCAGGAATTACATTGTTGTAAACTCTAGTCGCATGTAGATGTACCTACAATCGCTAAACACAGAAAAGAGATAGCAAGCATTTCCACATTTAGCCATTTTCGAAATAGAGAAACCAAAACCATTTGAGCTTTTCGCTTGTTAATATTCTCAATAATTTTCTGGCAGTGTTTGTGATTATCGTGGATCACAAATTAGATTTTATAATTATAAATAAAAGTTAAAATCATTTAAGTTCATCAACAAGCAATATTGAATAACATATAGCATGGATATATAGCATAATTTTCTTATCATTTCGCTACGAATTTCCGCTTTCGCATGGAAAATCATAAAGTTGCCGTAGCGAAAAAAACTATAAGGACGCCATATTGGTTAAAACGCTTTAATTATCGACGTAATATAGTCGACCCTTTCCAACGAAGGTAAAAAACTTTTCACTTGGGTGTCTGAAAAGTTCCTTCAATATTCTCGCCACTTCAAAATGCTGCTAGTGACAAAACGAGACGAAATCATTACGATAAATTTGCTGTGATTGAAATAGTTGGTGGCATAAAAGAAGCAAATATATTTCGAGTTCGAAAACGAAAAGAGCAACGGCTATTGTGGTGATAGCAATGTGCTTCTTGCGGACTCGTTCGCACTTGATCTTTTTCTAACGCACGGTTAAACTGTTGGAAGACGTCGCCGTATAGTTCATCACTCTCTTCGCTTCGTCGCCGTTGTCGATGGAAGAAGTAGCAGCAGCAGCACCAGCACCAGCCAGCAGCTTCAGAATAGGAAACGAAAACGAAAAAAAGGAATAATTTAATTTGGACGAAGAGCTGAAGAATATCAAGTTTTCTGGACGGTGGTAGAGCATAATTAATGTTTTATTCTCAATCGCAATTACGTGTTTGCAAAGTTCAACATCACGCTTACTGAAATTGAAAAATTATTCTAAATTATGGTTAGAACATTGTGCGGAAAGATTACTGAAAAGGTAAGAATTGAGTTGTGGTTGTGGTTTCTGGAAAATGGCTGAAAAGCCATCATATAAATCGGAAGAAAAAAATCCTCGAAGGGCGGCTGTGAAAAAGAAAATTGTGTGAAAATTTCGTGTTTCGTAGACACTGGATTGTGAGTGTGTGTGTTGTATCGAACCTGGATAAAGCGCAAGCGACAGCGAGTGAATATATATTTTTTTTTCGATATCGAAACGAATCGAATCGACATGGAGACGGTCGCGTTTGCAAATCCGCTGTTCTGTTTTATTGGCTTAACTTAAATTGTATACTGCAGATGATATATTCACAATCACAATGCAGGTTTTTCTGTTTTTTTTTTTTTGTTTTCGCAAGCTTCCTTTGTTAAGTGCCAATGCATTTAATATATCAATGTGTGCCTTGTGGTCTGGTTTTTGTTTTTATGAAGGTGAAGTACCTATGGAGAAAAAAAAAACGAAAAAATCGAAAAAGGAGACAAAATCGGCCATTTGTCTTCCGTTTGATAAGATGGTGATGGAGACCTTTCATCCCTTTTCTGTTGTATTATGCTTGTTCGTCGGGACCGAGCACCCTATTCTGTTTCTGTTTTTGTAACAGCTGAGTGTTGGCTTTGTGTGTGTGTAAGAAGCCAACATCCGTCGAGTGTTTTCTTTTGTTTTCATCGGTCGAGTGTGGCTAAAGGATATTTTCAAAGTTATTTTATTTGAGATGTGAAGACTTAACAGTACCAATTATCGACTCACAAGACTGTGAAAAGAACTTCGGACCTTTCTTATCAACTATCGACTTCGTAGCTCGTAGGGTTTTTCTTGTGACTGTGTGTGTGTGACGTGTATTATGTTGTAAAGCTTTTTAGACTGGGAATTTCTAGTTCTATCTCGCTTTGTTCTCTTTCTATACATACATACATACTTACCTATGTACGATGTACCTGTTCTTGATTTCTTTTTCTGCTAGAATTTTTCAATCATATGTTATGTGCGTTTTATTTTATTTTTTTTTTCCATTTTATTACGCATGCCTTGTCAGATGAATGCATATGTGTGTTTCAAATTTGCAAAAGCACATAAATTATGTGTACGTACGAATGATATACGAATGGAGAATGCAGAAGTGTGTTTTTTTTCAAACACTGTGATAAGAGCATAAAAATGACAACCGATGTTGTTTTCATGAAGTCTGGGTATTTGAATAAGCATTGCCAGGTGTATGTTTTTGAATTGTTTGTTGAAAAAGAATTTCATTTTAATTAAAAGTCATTTTTATAAAAATATATTTCAAGTTGGTTATCTAAGCCAACATTTAAATAAATTCCGACGTCTACGAAATATTTTTAGGTTTGATTTTTAAAAGATAACTTTTTGCATTAGTTGAAATTTAGATTTTTTATTTGCGAGGGTGCGATATTAAATTTAAGTAAGTTTGAATATTTTTATCAATTCGCTTAATCGACAATAAGTTTGTTATAATTTTGTATTTTTTATTTCAGTAACTGTAGAGCAGAAATGGTTGTTGGTTCAAATAACCATCGTCGAGGTGAAACTGGCAACAGATACACTAATTACTCTTCAAGATCACACCACTTTTCGATGCCATCGTCTGGCAGTGGTGGCGGCAGTGGCAACACTGCAAATTTGAATGGCGGCCACACAAGCAATGGACACGGCACTTTCGGTCATAATCTGACAAACAATAATAATGGATATCACCTTGCCCTGTGCAATGGTATAAGTACGTCATACGCCAATTACCGTCTGCACCAATCAACTGGCATGACACCCAAAGAACTATCTGAGAATGATGATCTAGCAACATCCCTGGTTCTAGATCCACATCTTGGCTTTCAAACGCACAAAATGAACATTCGATACCGTCCATTGAAAGTTGATAGCGACGAATTGAAATCAATTGTTGCCGAATTTATATCAACGCAGAATTATGAGGTGGCTGTTAAGAGAATATTCAATGGCCAGTGGATTCCAAGATGTGTGAAGAATAAAAACAAAGTGTCCATCAAGAGGTTGCACGATCACGTATGTATAAATGTCTATAAAACGTAGTGATTCCAAAGAAATTATTTTTTGGCTATGGAATTTAAACTTCTCATATTTATTTTCAGATCATTCGGTACTTACGTGTTTTCGACAAGGACAGCGGATTCGTAATCGAACCCTGCTATCGCTATTCCCTCGAAGGCCAAAAAGGAGCAAAAATCTGTTCTACCAAGCGTTGGTACAAAAACGATAAAATAGAATGCCTTGTTGGGTGCATAGCTGAGCTGTCAGAGGCCGAAGAAGCAGCCCTTTTGCACTCAGGAAAAAACGATTTCTCTGTGATGTATAGTTGCCGAAAAAACTGTGCCCAACTTTGGCTCGGGCCAGCCGCGTACATAAACCATGATTGTAGGGCAAATTGTAAATTCGTAGCTACAGGTAGAGATACAGCGTGTGTGAAGGTTCTGCGTGACATTGAAGTTGGCGAGGAAATCACTTGTTTTTACGGTGAGGATTTCTTCGGCGATGAGAATTGCTATTGCGAGTGTGAAACTTGTGAACGTCGTGGGACTGGAGCCTTTGCCAAAACGAAAGGCGCACATGCAGAAGGCGAAGGAAATGGCAACGCAAGCAATCCCCAAGAGGCTGGCGGATATCGATTGCGTGAGACTGACAATCGCATTAATCGGATAAAAAGCCGAGCGAATTCCACCACAAACACTGATACAAATAGTTGTTTAAATTTAGTAGATAATAACTCGAATAGCACTGCAGTGAAGAAGGGCGAGCCTAGTGATAATAGTGGCAGTGATGCAAAGAGTAATAACGTTGTGATAGCAGCACCATTGACTATGAAAGAACTGCGTCAGAAAGGTATGACCAAATATGACGCAGAAATGATCATGGCCAATGGATACCATCAGAAGGTAAATGGCGTTAATGGCGCTTCGTTGGTGCCAGAGAAGCAGCAAAATGGGCGAACGGAGACCAACTGCCCGGCCAGAGAATCGCTGAGAAAGTCCGCTCGTGTGAATAGCACCAGTAGTAGCGTTAGTTCAGTTTCAACTGACACCGACAATGCAACACTCGCCGTGCCAGCGTCAAGTACTTCGAAGTGTGTCCAAACACGACGTACATTACGGCGTCAAAATGGAACAACGCAAGCTGCTGCTGCTTCTGCTTCTGCCAACGTAAATGCTTCAGCTACTCAAAGCCATCGATTTGCTTTGCGTAGCTCACGAAATCTTAGGAACTCTCCCACAGAAGTCATGCACGTTGATATGGATGAGGACCAAGAAGAAAGTGGGCATCGAATAGCCAGCGACGCGATACATAAAACCATAGTATTCAATGAAAACCACGAAAGTGCAGCCGATGAGAATAGTTTAAAGGCGGTTAGGTACAGTAAGTCACCAGAGGTGGGGCCACCTAACCTACCACCGCCGAAAATTGAATCCAATGGCATTCCGAGTAGTGGATCAAATGGCCGTGTCCTGCGGAATCATTGCCGAAAACTGAAGCCACAAAATGTTGATTCCAGCAGTGATAGCCTCAGTAGCACTATCCCCGTTTTAGTCCATGATAAACCGCCGAAAATAGAAGCAACACATAGCAAACAACAACCACAAACTGCCGTAGTAGAAAAATTGCATAATCTTAATAGTAATACAATAAGTAGTAATAAGTTATTATTAACATTACCGCCACCAACAACAACTACAACACAACAGATAACATTACAACCGCTGCTATCGAATAGTAGCTGTAGTAACAGTAAAAATACATTCGAAGAAATTGCTGAGATGTCTGCGACGCCTCCGAAGAAGCAACTAAATATTAGTAGTGATACAAACAGCAGTACCGGAGGCATCGAAGACACCAACAGCAGCAACAAGTGTAATAGTAGCAGTAGTAGCAACAATAGTAGTAGCACTGGTAGTAATTTAAGTACATTAAGTAATTGTAGTAGTAGCGCCGAAAGCCATTTAAGTAATTCCATCAATAACTTTATGAACCTTGCAGCCAATAATGCAGGTTTATCGTCGCAGAGCTATAGAAAAAATCTTGCTGCGTCATTCGAATCAATGCAACAACATCAACAGGAAATGTCTACCGCCACCGTGACTGATAATCCAATAAACGGTGAAATATCTCAGAGACTGCGTCGCAATGGTCGCACCTGTGCGCACAGCATTCTCAATAATAACGTAGAAAAGCCCCGTAACCATAAAGTAGAATTACGCAAACGGAAGCATTCGAAAAGTGTCAGCGAATCCGACCAGAGTAATTCTTCGGCGAGTGAGTGTAGGGCCATAACGCAACATCAACCACCACAGCCAACAATCGTCGAAGGATCGGAGCCATTGCTTAAGACTCCCGAAAGACGACTAAAATTGACTCTGCGTATGAAGCGTAGTCCGATTCTTGACGAAGTTATCGAGTCGGGAACTAGTTTATCGGACGAGAGCAGTATGAACGGAAGTTCAGAGCCGGTCGAATATGAGATTCTCCGCATGGAAGGCATTTCAGAGAATGGCACCGACTATGAGGTCTCTTCAACTCCACAGAAACGCAAAAAACGACACAAATCAAAAGACCACCGACGCAGAGAACACAAGAAGATGATGGCAGCTGCAGCAGCATCAAATGTCTCTCTATCAAAGACTCCTCTCTATCCCAGTCCGCCTACGAATCATTTGACACCACAAAAGAAACGTCTACGTCTGATCTTTGGCAATGAAATTAAAACTATCGACATTCCTCCCTCAAATGGAAATGTGACTTCTTCGTCATCTTCCAGCGGTGATATGACACTATCTTCGCCAACGTCATCGGTAATGAGTGAAGATATCAATTCCCCAACACCATTGACATCAGCCACACCCTCAATGGCGCCTATGTTTTCAGCAAACCAAACCTCATCGTTTCTATCGAATGCAATGGCAACAACTCATACATTCGGATCGTGTGCCCTTGCTGCACCGTTTGTTCGTTCGCCAGTGATTATTGCGAATTCAAATTTGATGTCCTCTGTGAAGGCGTCAGCGACAAATTCAAATAGCGTAGACCTGGTACTGAATTGATGGCGGGACTTGTTGTTCAATTGCAGATTTATGCATTAAAACAAAGGGCGAGTGTAGCTTTGACAAAAAGGAAATGGTTCAAGTTCATGTTAAAGTTTTGGAGGAAAAAGAATTACAATAAAAAGGGCGCAGGCGTGAAAAAAAAAAAAATAAAATAAAAAAAGGCATTAAACTACTGCAAGTGCTTCTACTGCTGTTGCAGGGGTAGTGTGCATTTTGTTTGTTAGAGATATGTTTTCAATACCTTATAAAAGAAAAACGGTTAGCTTGTATTCGAGCCAGAAATTCGCTTCCCGCTCCAAAAATTCATGCTTTTGGCATTCAAATTTCTTACTTGGGAAAAATGATGAAAGCAAGAGATTTCTATGGTCGGTTATAGTTTTAACTCGCCGTAACCTGCTGATCGCATTTCAATTAGATTGTCAAGGCAAATATTGCAGGCAATAGTAATGTAAACGTCAAATAAGTAGCATTCATTCTTATCGACAAAGCAAGGCAGACTTTTACTTTTATCTGCTTTTGTCAAGAACTTGTCTAATCTTTCAGTCGGATTCTTTTATTTTGCTTATTTTCCTTTTAAAGTACACTTTCTTTCGTCCATAGTTATACTATAGGGTAAGCCGTTAACCATATGAAGGGTAGCAAAATCAATGTGTATAAGTAAACTTGATCATCAGTTACTGTGCATAAGTACGTATGAAAATTAAAGTTTTTCGTAGGCGACACATATGTTCATTACGTAATGAAACAAAACATCAAATAATAACAATCTTTACCTCCTTGTTGGGAAACAACCCCGTTTAATCTTTAATATTCTGAATCTTTCTCTGATACTGTAGAAAGAATTATTTGATGGTCGGTTTAACCGAATAATATTTCTGAGAGTGGGTAAAACTAAATACAAAATTCAGAAAAGTTAATACATAACATTTTCTAGTTAGTCAAAAACGAGAACTGTCTTTGGAACAAACACACATATGAAAAAGAGTTCTTTTAGTAAAAGTTCCTGGTGCATACCAAATAAAAATATGTGAAAAGAAAAGCTCAGAAGATCTCCGTTTAAAAATCCAACCACAAAATTGCGTTTTTAAATGTACTTGAGCAGCATTTAAGTCAAAATTATAAACAAAAGATCTCGTTTGTGTTTTACATTTTACTTTTGAGCCAAAGTATTAATTTTAATATTTGATGAAAACAACAAACTGTTAAATTTAATCTTTTTATCCATATGATGTATTATTTTTTTGGATTTACCGCTAAACAAAATTTATATGTCTACTTATTAAAATGCACACAATCCCAATTCATTGTTACTGTTCTTAAAAAAATGTTACACATATAATTGTTTTTTTTTTTTTTTTCTCTATAATCAAAATTTCAAATTAATTAATATATTGTATATATTACTACATAAATTCAAAAACAAACAAACAAATATTTTTACACTCAAATATTATCATTTACTTTTTCTTTTTCTATGCATTGCAGATGGAAGGTTTAAACAAAAAATTAAAAGAACTCTAGGAAAAATGAAAAAATTGAGAATGGAATTATATAAAATCCAATTACATACACTGTACAGTTAATATTAATAGTTAAAAATATATAACTTTAAGTCAAACAATACAAAAAAAGAAGAAATGTTTAAAGTGTAAAATTTGAAGAAAGAAAAAAAAAAAAAAAAAATATATAATATATATTTATCTTATATAATATTATTATGTAAGTCTAATAATCTAAATAATATTGTACTTGAAAATGAAAAACAAAACAAAAAAAAAAAACTTAATTAAAAACAAACAAAAAACTTAAAAAACAACCATTGCAAGCAAAAAATCCTATTTTTAGTTATATTCTAGATTAATTATTTTTTGTTTTAAGTTTTAACACTAAAAAATAAATAAACAAACAAAAACATTGCATTCATAAAAAAATAAACATTTAGCAATTTATTGTTTATGCTCATTTTATTACTTTTAAAAATCATTTTAGCAATTAATTTAGAAAATATAAAGGGAAAATAACTGCTTAAAACAAATTGTCTTTTTAATATTATGTTCTTAGTATTTAGTTTCTGTTTTTATTTTATTTTATTTTATTTTATTTTATTTTATTTTTATTTATTCAGTATTCACGCTTAAATGTGTTTGTGTCGCTTTTGAGTCCCTTCTCGTCCTTAAGCATGGAGATATATATGTATGTAAATATTTCTTTCTGAAAAGGATTTAAATATTTGTATTGCTCTTCAGAATTTGTAGTTGTGTGTCTGTTATTTGGGGTAAGTTTACAAACGGATTTTTGAGATTTCTTCATACCTATTAACTTCTTTAAATGCATTTTTCGGCGTTTCCACTTACTGTAATTATTGTAATGTTTTTTTGTCTATTTTTTTATATTGTCACTGTGTATTCACTTGTAGGGAAAATTTTACAGCGTCAGTGTGAAAACCTGTTATAATGAGAATTTTTCAACGTGAATAATACTTTTAGAAGGAACTCGAAATTAACAATGACAGTAACAATTTCTAGCTAAAGAAAAAAATCCAGGAGGAATATTTTGGTGCCTGATCCCTGAAACTGAAAATTTTTACAATGTTTTTTTTTTCTTATCGATTCTTACGCTCCAAAAGGAGAGAAAGGAATCACCTTAAATTTTTTAAAAACCATTTCTGCAGGCGCAGAATAAATAAAATAGGAAAAAGAAAATAGAGTAGAACAATCGATTATAAAATCTGTCCACGATTGTAATAGTAAACTATTCAAATCTAGAAACATATCCCTTCTATCTAAAAGAACTATTGTTTTGTGTATTTCAGAAGTAACACATAAATCATACTTTAATTCCTTCTTTCAAAATTATATGTATGGACTAATTGAAATAAAAAAATCAATTCGTTGGTTTTTGCTGAAAACATACAAATGTTAAATGAAATGTTTTATAAAAAAAAAACTGATGTTCTATGTTTCGTGTGCCTGTAAAATGTTTTATTAAAATAAAAAAAAACTGGAAACTTTAATTTAATTTAAAAATTATGTTTAATGCATTTCAAATATATATTTTTGTGTTCGTTTCCAATTATTGTATTAAAGTTATTTATTTTTTTATTAAATAAATATATAACATTTCAAATTACCTCAACCCAGAGTAAGCTTTAGGTGGTACACGGGGGTTAATTTGTAAATGTAAGATATTGGAGAGAATTTTTTTGATTTATTTAGCTTATAACTTTATATATTTGAATTGAAGTAAGATTGCCGAGTTTAACTTTCTATGTTATCATTTAACTTGTCGGAAATATGTTCTTTAATTTTTCAATTTTTCATTCCAGACATGTGCTTGTGCATATTCTTCTACTCTTATTTTAGATGTATCCACATTCATAATTTTAGCTGAGGACACAAATGACACTAAATTTCCTAATACAGTTTCATTAAAGCATTTCCAGAATCCAGAAGCTTTTGTTTGACCGTTGTGTTCAACTTTGGTCGATAGTTAATATTATATTTTTTAAAAAGAATTATCAATTAATTCAATATTCTAAGCAAATTTTTAATTTAAAATCAAACGAAATTCTAATAATAAAAATATTACCCTTTTTGAATGATGCAATTTTGAAATGTATGCAATTAAATTTTTCGAAACATGATGTGTTCAAATTTAACATATTATTAACATTGGTTGGCATATACAAAACATTGTTAGTGCGATCTATTGACGTTTCAGATTATGATTTCAAGCTTTGATGTTTATATTAAATAATATTATGAAAATTTATTTATTTTATTCAATAGTTTTATTAAAGCTTTCCATTAATAAAAAGAAACCTCATTCTTCCCTACAAAATTTCCTTCACTACGGAGTGAATAAAAAGATTAAAGCTATTAATCAAAATCCTTGCGCCTAATATATTTTTTGCAAAGAAATTCATTTAAACAAAATATGAATATGATTATAGTTATAGGTATATCTGTATAATATAAACTTTTTGTTGAATCTTTTAAGTAATGCTTCAGGTAATAAATTATAATTGATATAAATTCATATATGTATGTATAATTAGTTGAACTTGAAAACTGGAAGTAGTATGGAAAAAAAAACATCACTGGTGTTCATCCCAGTTTCCTACGTATACAACAAAAAACAAAAGATATTCAACAAAAATCATAAGAAGTAATAAGAAAATATCAGGAAACAAACAAAAGAAACCTATTATAATTGTAGTTAGAATTGAGAATATAAATTAAATTAATATTACCTTACCTATGTACATGTATTTTAAAATTATTGATTGCAACTTGATGAATCAAAGCTGCTGGCTACTTTTAGAGTAGTTAAAGTTTAAACCAATGTAAAATTCAAAATAATCAAGTATTTTAACAAAAACAAAGGAGGAAGAGATTTTATGGAGTAAATCCGTTTTTAGCTATAAAAAATAGTATGATAGCAAATTTCTGTCGACTGTGTAAATATTTTATTTTTAATATTGAACCTCAATAAAATTTAACAAACAAATATTTAAAAAAAAACATACCTAAGTGTATTGTATTAGTAAAAAAGTATAAATGCATTGTTCATTCCTGTTTTGCAGACTTAATTTTAACTGCCATACAAAAATATCCCCCAAAGGATATATACATTTTAATTGAAAATTAAATAAACGAAAAAAAAAAAAATATGTTTTATTAAGTAAAAAAAAGTAAAATGTAAAAAAAATCGCAAAAAATTATTATATAACATAATTTGAAATAAAAATAATTGAACTTATTTATTATTTAATTGGAAGATTATTTTATTATTTATGGTACAAAAAGTCAATTGAATTTTTAGGTCTTGCTTCTACAATCACAGAAAACTATTGATACATTCATTCCGTTGTAATATGTAATAAAATACAAACCCTTTACAGCTAATGTATATACTTTACTTTTATAAGTATTTTTCATTTTTCAAGTTAATGTTTTGGAGATTAAGGCTCATTACATAAAGTATAAAGTCCTTATCAACTTTTGTGTTTCTCCTCATTCTAGCATTACTTTTCCTAAAAACTAAACAAAATTTCTTTGTACGTATTTTTATTAGTACTTTTACAATGGCGAGTATCGACATGAAAAATTTGGAACGTGAACAATTGTTGTTGTTCTGTGATCTATTATCTGTTATCATACCGATGAATTCGATTATCGTACAAACATCGATCAATTATATTCCCCTAAGAATTCAAGAACTTGAATTTTGATAGAGATTTTCACATGAACGATGAAGATTTAGAAAGAAAAAGTTCAAATTCGAAAATTGTTATGAAAACTTTTGATGTTCCGAGGTAGGAAATATTCTCTAGCAAAATTTACCCATTTCAATTAAAAAAAGCTGTATATAAAGTTATGGATATATGTAAATGAACTGCAATGAGAAGTTCCTTTTGTGAAGTGGATATTTAATAGTTCATATAGAGTTCAATTCTTCTATCAGGTGATATCTTATCTGCCCAGTGTCTTCTTATCTGCGTGTGTCGCACTTTTATTTCGCAATTCGGATCTAGACCAACAAATTGAAAATGCCTCTTTATTAACCTGGGTAATATCCTAATGAAGTGTAACGAGGGGCACGAATAAGTCTTCTTGATTGTAGAAGCTTATAGACTGTCATTGTTTCTCTTTTTAATTTATAAACTGTTTTGATTGCGTTAATTTAAAGCGACCATCATTCTGTTCAAGCAATACATTTTTTAGCCCAACTCTTTTTGAAATACATAACTTAAACCTTAAAGTACTTCGTGGTACCTATTTC
Source organism: Scaeva pyrastri (assembly GCA_905146935.1). NCBI lineage: Eukaryota > Metazoa > Arthropoda > Insecta > Diptera > Syrphidae > Scaeva > Scaeva pyrastri. The sequence continues at coordinate 12,188,432 of LR989929.1, read as the reverse complement.
AGATTTTGTGGTCTCAAAGACGACTTCTCTGAGTCATTGTGAGTCAGTGAAGTCACCGAACTTTACTTCAAATTCCTTCTTGTTTCCTTTTCATTCAATTGTCTTTCGAAAAAGAAACAGTTCGTACATTTTTGTTTTTATTAAAATTTAATTGAGTGTAATGAAAGTTTGAATTTTTGTCTTAATTTTCGACATAAGTTTAAGGACAAAACCCTCGGCAAACAAATTAAAAAAATAAGAAAAGAAACTTATACATTCTAGTGCTCGCACACAAGGAAAAAACTAAAGAGATAATTTATTATGTTGTTTTTTGTTTTCAAGGACAAGGACGTGACTGCATAGTCTCATCCTAATGACCATATTTCTGGAAATCCCATTCTCTGTTATCCAATGGGCATACCTGTCGGGTCTTTAGCCACCTCGATATACAATGGAAATGGAAAGCGTGATTACAAACTCCCCAGGCTACGGTGCATTCTTCGCTGGTCGCAGATGCCTGATTAGCTTGACACTCAATGCATAGATCCATGATGTGGTTGCGACAAATGGCACAATTGTCAACAACAATATCTGCAAGGAAATAACAAATACAATTTAGTTTTTAACTTATTTCGTTGTTCTCTTTGTGGATTGCAGAATTTCAATTGGAGGTTATAATTTTTCTTTGTTTTTTATATTAATTTTCCGAAACTGATTCAAGGTTGGAAAAATAAAACAACTCACCCCATGCCCAGAGTGCTACAGCGTTCCACTAGAATATAACAAAATAAAGGAAATTAATTTAATTCTTTTGTAATTATAAACTTTGAGTTTACTTTTTTGACTTCGAATCGTTTCTTTTCGCCTTTGCTGCTGGATGAAGGAACTTCGAATTCTTCTTCGTCTACTTCCATTTTATGAGTTGTAAGTATTTACAAACAAATAAAAAAAATCTAGAAAATTTACTGTTTTTGCCTAATTTAAGGCAATTATAAAAATAAATGAGAATAAATTTCCTTAGCGAAAAATGGACGCAGAATTTTTTTTTTGCGAATGGGAATGGATGACTTTTGGCAGCCGTCTTTTATTTTCACCAAGAGCTAAGTTGGATGTGATTGCAAATATGAAATTAAATTGTCTATACAGCGGCGGGTTAGAAAAAATGGTGGTTGTATTGGCTTATAGAATGCAGCATAACCAAGCGGTGAATAGGAAAGATAACAGTTAAACATAAGGTCCTGTTCACAAGTGATACTCTGCATTCGAAGCTGACACAATAAAGTAAGAGGAAAGGAGTTGCCAATTTCACTCTCCACGTTTGTATTAAATTCAACAAATAGTTACGAAAATAGTTAAGAAAAAACATTTCACACTTCATAATAAATTAATTTCCATAATTAACATAGTTTATTTATTTTATAACATACTCGTAGATTAATTTTTGTTTCTTTCATTATTTACAGTCGAACTTATGCATGTAATGTACAATATAACTTTAATTATCATTTTTAGTGGGACTTGGCCTTGTACGTTGTTTTCCATACTTCAAAAAGACATATTGTCGAATGGAATCTGTAAAAGATTGCCAGTGGCATTGAGACATGTGTTATTATCGTCCAGCCCCATACACCAAAGAAATCCAGGTGCGTCTGTCTGAACATAGCTCGTCCCTTGATGAGAGTATTAATGAACCATATGGCCATGTTAGCAACCAACAGATAAGTAATCACTTCACGGCCGGGCTTCTGACGCTGCTGCTTCGATCCCTTGCATCGACGATGAACTGTGTGAAAGATGAACATAGTTTGTAGAGAGGTTTGAAAAAGGTTGCACAATTCAGCAACGATTCCCTCCACACGGTCGGGAACTGTGTCCCATTTGGAGAAATAACTGCCCATCATACTGAACATGCCGTACAGATAGACACCTGTCTGGGCGACAACCAACAGTGTCAAGTCCAACTTCATCGAATGATGATGCCCATCACTGGCTACATACTTGAGATCTCTCATGAGAAAGATGCCCGTAATGATGGCCACAGCCGAGATGGCGTAAATGCAGGTTTCCCACAGGGTTACCTCCTTGGTTGCAACGAGTTCGTATCCAGGTTGGGTGTACAGAACAAAGTACATAATGATGGAGATGATCGTCATGACGATCACCAGAATTCCAACGAAGAGTCCCTTATGCGACTGCGAACAATCTATGGAGAACTGGTGTTGGGAACTCGGTCTTTCGGTTGGAGGCATGATTGAATCCTTTCTAGTCTTTGCTATATCCGGAATAGATCTTACAGTCTTCCACATCTCGTACAGTATCACAGCACAGATAAGCGAATACTCAATGGTACATGGGAAGAGAAATGGTGACACCTCCTGCACCAAGGCACCCATTATATTTGTCCTCGAGCAACCGGTTCTTTGTGTGGTCGATGCCGATGACGTGAGGTTTGCTATGCCAACAATTGTCAAATTGATATTCTCATGGGGCGCACTCGGAAGCATTTTTCCGTGGTCATTATCGTGACTTGCCACATGAAAGATTTCATGTTTTGTCTCTTCGACCAGAACATACAACCATTCGCAGAGATTTGTTGCAACCATGTGCATTAGGCCAAAACGGCAAATTACTTTGTGACGTGCCATATCCAGGTAGGTCGTATTAAGGAATATAAACTGGACTTGAATGATGCAGAGGGATATTCGGGCAATCGGTGTGATTGCCAGGAATGGATCCTGACATCCGGGCCGTCCGTTGAGCTCGAAAAATTGACCCAGTTCAAGGCCGGAATAGACCATGTTGCCGATTGCAAATGCTATTGCACCGATTCGCAGATAGAAACTTCCAAACCGAACTGCTTTCCGCTTGAGATGAATGTTGTTGTTTTTTTCATCTGTTAAAGAAAGAGTTGAAATTAAAATTAAAAAATTAAATAATGTGAAATACATAAGCAGAGCTTTAAGTGTAGGAACAAAAACAAAGAGAAAATCGTGTGGTACGTATGTCATTGTTGAATATTATAAACTGACAGATCAAGTGCCGTTCCTTTTCTTGTCTTGCCCGGGAAAAGATTGTTTTGTCACAAACCAAATCAACGAAAAATTGACAGCTTTTTAAACAGTTAAATAGATTGTTAAACTGAAATTAAGTAAGATAAAGCAACGCTCGCTGTCAAACTTCAAACTTCTTTTTAAAACAAAACTTAGCGAAGCTAAACGAAAATGCATGTCCACTATAACAGGATTGTGATGTTGGCTTGTTATTCGTCGAAATGTCATCTGTCTGTATTTACCCTTCGTCAAGTTTCGTTTACAGAAAGTGACATTTTTTAAGTAGAGATTGGATTCTTGTGTTTTGTTTGACATTGAAACTACAGCTTATTTGGCTCCCTGAAATCAAAAGTGAACGAAACTCAACGAAAGGCAGTAATTACTTATGTCAAAGCACTTTCAGCTATTAACTTCGGTTTTAAAAGTTTGTACTTTAAATACCTACTTACGATAATCTTTCAGAACGTTAAAAATCGCTCTATGCCTGAAAGCACAAATGTACAAGAAGAACACGAAGAGCACACTCAAGCTATAAAGATAAACGTAGAATCCTTGATAAACGTAGGTAGGAACTTGTTGAGATATGATTTCCGTAATCGGAAGGCAGACTCCCATAAGGACCAGGATCTTGCAATAAAGAGCTGATAACGATGAACTTATGGCATCACTGAAAATAAAAAAAACACCAAAATCATTAACTTTTTTGACGCTTAATTTTATTTGAAACTTACTCTCCAACTCGTCGATTTTTGAACTTGGAGTTCTTGGCCATTACACTTTTTGGTCCCCTATCACTCCCGCCAATGCTGCCATTGTGACCGCCATTGATAGACAAAATACTGCCGCAATTATTACGGTGCTCCTGTAATAAGCTGTAAAAAAAAAAACATAAAAGAAACGTTAGAAAATCCTCATTTCGGCCTTATTTCGAGATGTTTTTGGTGTACCGCATTGTTTTTGGGGTTTTGTACGAGTTATCCCGTTTTCCAATACTACCCAGAATCAAAGAGGGTCGTCTTGTCGTGAGAATCTCTTGCAAGAGCAGTGAAGGCCTTCGTGAAACTGCCAGCTCTTGTGTTGGCATGCCAATGGAATAATTTGAGTCATTTCGCCGCATATTCGAATGATGTGGAATTATTAGCATGTTGTTGGGCCCTGCCGTCGTCGCCGTTGATGGCGCTGTTGTTTGTTCAACAGTTTCAAGGCTTTTATGGGATCTAGCTGCGGCAGAGGATATGGGTAAAGGAGTTGCATTTGACATGATTGGGAAATTGTGGAAGCCACAATGATCACAAGGACTACGATTGAATTTTTGTTGCTGTTGTTGCCCTTGGCCGGCAGCTATTGCAGATTGGGTTTGTTGATTGATGAAATGATGGTCGTCGGCGGCGGAGGCGGCAGAGCTAACAGGCAACGGGTTGGGAGTTCTCGGTCGGCTGGTATTTTGTAATATACCAACTGGTTGCTTCAAACAGGTGAGTGGTTGAATTTCAGAGATGTCAGCTGTAATGCCTGATGGTAAGTCACTGTATACGGGAATTGTTTAATTTGATGAGTTTGAGGAATTTTTTAAACAATTTTTTTTAAAAGATTTTATTAAACTTTCAATCTGAGTAGGGTACTTATCAGGGAAGGCTTTAAACTTTAATGACAACCTATATGATTAAGAAGAAGCATTAAGGGTAGAGCTATAGGTATAGAATGTATCGCAGTCTAAACGACAATGTTAAGTTGAAGAGCAGTAAGAAATATATTATGTAAGTTATTCAAACTTCAAATTTCATATTCTGTTATCATTTAATATATTCATCGTTCGTTATGTTAAATTGTTGAGAGCAAATGTCATTATAAAGTCTAGTGTCAAGACTCTTTTAAAAAAATTTACGTCATTCAAATTTTATGTTAGATGTCAGAAAATATTCTTTTTCAAAGTTGAATTTTTCGTGAATTTGAACGGAGTCTGACAGGAGACGACTTCAATTTCGTTTCAATGGATTGTAAGGTATAAAAATGAGGGACATATGTAACTACCTTGAGGAGTGCCATTCCAAATCAATTTTAATAATCAAACGACATTTTTATAGAAGTATTTGAAGGAGAAGTGTGAAGACTTTTAAAAATAAATTTAATGGCGTTCTTTAACACGAAAAATTTCGTTTATGGATGTTTTGTGAGTAATTGTTAATGAAACTAAATAAAAATAAAAAATTACTTCTATTTACTAAATTTTCATTACTGAAATCATCGTTTGATTATATTTTCACAATACAAAATATGTAGAAAATAATGCAACAGTGTTGTAAATATTTTAACCTAAACTTATTTTACTTCTTTGAATGTATACTTATTTTTCAATTATATTTAATTATATATTTAAGTTTGTTACATATGCGATTAATGTTAAAGAAAAAATAAATACATATTTACTCAAATCTATTCCGGACACTCTTTTGACCAATTTGAAATTTGATTGAAAACTGACAATGAACTTTTACAGACAAAACTCAAAAGCGTTTGGCGAAGAACAATAATTCGATTTGCAAAATTAAATTTTAGATGGATTGCTTTTATCATTATGAGTTTTGATTGATTTAATTTTGCAGACACAAAAACAAAAATAAAAACACCAATAATTTGAAACAAGAATGGTCAATTTAGTGTGTGATTAAATGAATTCTCTTTTAAGTAACAACTTTAAAGAACAAATTGTAACAAATGACTTCGATAACAATTTTTGTAATCCCCTTTGTTTCAATATCTACAACATATGTGCAGGTTTTACATTTTATCAACTAATTATCAGTTTATGCAGATAAAACGTTTTGCATTCAAAAAGCAAACATAGATAATAAATAGACTGATCACAAACCATATAATGCTGCCATCGATCATGAATACAATATTTTTGAAAAACAAAAGTAAATCATCTGTTTTTTGATATTTTGGGTTGAATACTGTTCTAGAGTTGCCAATTTGTCAGAAATTTAAGTGCAGTAGATTATTTGTAAAAAAGAAATATGCAGAAGATTTATGTTTGTTTTAATCATTTTTTCAAAGAACAAAACATATTTAAAATTATTTCTTTTCAAAAAATGTAGGCAAAATCAGCACAAACTCAATATTTTTCTTTAATGAAGAAGAAGTATCAAAAGAAAATATGAAAAATATGATTTTCGTATGTTTAAAACAAAAATTTAAGAAAATGTTCTTAACAAATTAAATTCTAGTGAATTTTGAGTACTTTCTTTAAATACAATGGCCTCTGGTAAATAATGATCAACTTAACTGACAAATTAAAAACAATTTTAAAAAAACATTGTGATATATAACTAAACATCAAACAATGAAGCAAAATCAAAATCTATTTAAAAATTTACTTTCCTTTACAAAATAACGATTTTTTAACAAAATTTGAAAGGCGAAACGAAAGAGTGAGCAAAGAAATGAGATCAGTGAAATTATAGTTGAGTGAATTTGGAGTTCATATAAATAAGTTCATATAAATTAGGATCATTTTAAGTACAACCAATAAAGTTTTCAATAGAAGCACGCAATTTTTTAGTTTTTTTTTATAAATATGAAGGACGGTCATTCAGCGGCACAATTTTTGAGCAAAATTATTTAAATAAACATAATTTGTTTTAAAACTTAGTTTTTCATAAAAATGGTTAAACTAATAGGATCTATTTAAATAAAAGCAAATAATTAGGGGAGAGAGGAAAATATTTGAGAGCGTAAACCAAATTATTATCCTGGCAATACTGTTTTCTCTAAACGTCAACGGCTTTCGGTCATCTTTTCAGTAGTAGTTTAAAAGTACCTCGGGTCGGATGTTTTTATGTTACAATTCTAACTTTTTATTTTTTTCTTTGTAAGAGTACACAATTTTTTTAGTGAGCTTTTTTATGTGTGAAATATTGTTTTTGAAGGTGAAGGTTCCTTAAGAACCATATTTAGTTAAGTTTTTTTATGTATAAGTATAAACAAATTATTAAAGCTTATTTGTTCCTGACAAGACACGTTGGGGCAAGTTTGAACAAATCGGTCGGGGTAGGTTTGAACATGTTTTTTTATCCTGATGTAGAAGACAAGTGGTCTGTTAGTGGCATAGAAATAAAAGCTAAGCTGCCATTACCAACTAATCTTCCAGGAACATCGCGGACAGCTGCGATAATGACTTTTGCTTTTGACTTCTCTAAATTAAAATTAGGTTAATGAGGCTACTTGCTTGTTTATATACAAACGTGTTTGTTTCAGAGTTGCAAACAAGCTCAAAAGTGAGCTGCGCTCAGCTCACAGCTCAGCTTACATGCTATCTCTTTTTGTGAGCTAGCTCACATTTGAGCTGTTGGGTGAGCCGAGCTATAAGTGAGCTGAGCTGTTGGTTAAGCTGAGCTAGCTCAAAAGTGAGCTGAGCTGTGAGCTGAGCTGAAATGTGAGCTTTTGGCATTCCTGGTTTGTTTCGTTATATTAAGGTAATAAAGATATCTGTGAATTCTAGCTTGTATACCTATTTTAAGTTTTTTTAGTTTTGTTTATGTTATATGTATGTTCTTACCTTATTAAAGTGATTTGTGAATTCTATTTAATTTATGTTAAGTTTTTTTTATCTCTTGTTTACAAAATAAAACTAATTTATGTATTTTTTAATAAACCAAAGCGTGTAAAGTCTTATTTCAGGTAAAAAATGTACATTAAAAACTGCCGTTCAAAGGTGCCCCAGCTTAGTTCAAAGCTGCCCCACTTGGGGGGCACCTTCGAACATAAGGACCTGCTTCATAAAAAAAATAATAATTAATCGAAATTTTCTTAATAATAATAGAATTATGCGTTTAAACTAAAGCTTAATTCCATTTCTAAAAGTGAAAATAAGTTACGAATCAATTATTCAAAAACATAGGTGTTTATGAGAGTTGGAAGCAAAAAGTGTTCAAAGGTGCCCCCCTCTCCCCTACTATAAGTATGCTTGATCTGAACACATTGAGGAAAATTAGAAAAATAAGTAGTCTATGAGGTCGACCAAGTAAGTTGCTAATCATCGCACACTTTAGGCAACTAAAAGAAACTTTCCGAAATTTTTATTTAGTTTTCAATTTATAAATTTTAATTTTACTTTTGCCTACTAAAAAATAAAGGGATTTTTTACTCCCTTTATAATTAATTGAATAATGGTTTGAAGAAGAAATTGAACCACGATTATGCAACTTGCCTTTAGAATTGCCGGCACTTTATCATATGAGTGAATGTAATTAAACTATATGAATTGCTCTTTAAGTTGCGGCAGAATCAACAACAAATATCTTATTTTTCCAAAGTTTTTCTTCAAATCCAAAAGTGCAGAAAACTCTTAACCAACTCTGTCTGCATTTCCATGAATATTTCAACCTGATCTACATTTTCATAAATTAAGAGTGAGTTATAATGTCAATAAAGTGTTTTTTTTGAACTTGTATTACTGCGCTAGGTAATCAATAAAACACGGCTATTGTTTTAAATGTGACTATAACTTAAATTTCTCCATTTCTCCAAAGTAAAAAAAATAAATAACAAGATGACGGTAACGAATAATTTGTTATATAATAAAATAATTCAAAATTAGTTCAAAAAAAAAAATATTAAATTGTGCTATATGATCATCCTAATCTTCTTTCGAAAAATACGAAGCAGGATTTGTAAAATAATTTAGAGCAAAAGTTGAGCATGTATTTTTGAAAAGTATTAAATGAGTTGAATTAAAAATTTTTAAAACCGATAAATTTTTTTTTGATTTTAAATATTTAAACAGCATTCACACTTTGGACGGGGGAAGGATCGTTAGCACTTATTAAAATACGATTGCAATTACGAACTAAATTTATAGAAACGCGTTCACTTTGATTTTCGAAGTAGTACTGACGAACAACTGACTTAAGATAACAGAAAGTCTTGTTAATTTTTTTTTTATTTTTTATTTTTATGTTCTTCCACAAAAGATTAAATTATTTAAATTTCTTTTTTGTGTAATGAAATAAGCTCTTAAAGATTCTAACAGCTTTTGAATAATTCTAATAGATTTTGTTTTAAATTCACAAAACATTGTAATTAAAATCACAATGACTATTTTCTAAGAAAATATGCCAATGACTTTTTTAATTACAATAACGTCATTTCCATTACTTTGACCTAAAGTTTATTTGTATGTAGTTATTTTGTAAGCAATTCTGAAAAATTTACAAATTTTTATAATCCAAGCGATACGAACGTGAAATATTCCCAAAAAACAGACTGAAGTTTTTTTAATTGTTGTATATAAGGATCAATTTAAACTGAAAAGTTATTGTAAAACTTGTGTTATATTTATTTTTTTAGTTTTCTTAACACTTGTAACACTTGAAATAAATGTTATTGACACAATCAATTGAATAATAATAAGTTAAATAAATGTTAGTTTTTAATTAAATTCGGATTATACAATAGTTAGATACAATTACCCTAGTCAAACTCTTAATTAACAAAACTGCTATTTACTCTGTTTTCCAAGCAACTGAAAACCCTTGACTAAAATACTTCGTCAATTATTTCCAAAAAAAAACAAAAATTGTTTTGAGAACAAAAAAAAAAAAAAAAAATAAACAAAATGATATGAATGGTTGATGTCAGTTACATTTTGATTGATTTCCACTTAATTAAATACAAATTGAATAGGCGTCACGGTTATCAGTACAAAATAAATAAATATAAAATAAAAACACAAATATTTTATATTACATAAATAAAATAAAACAATATTGTTACATGGTCAGTATTTATATCAAGATATTCATCACCTCTTAGATATTTAAAGAGAATGATGAGAGAAAAATTATTGTTTATGATATTTGATATAAAGATAAATCGAATTAATGAAGATCAGGGGCGGCCCTTAATGTAAAAAAAAACAACAAAATTATTTTAAATTATGAACAATTAATTCCAATAATTTTTTAATCCATCGAAACATACCCATTCCATAATGCGATTCTTGTATCGAAATTGAAAAGTGGTTAAAATAGCCTAAAATTTGTATACTTATTCACTGCCAAAAACTCACAAGTACTCAGAAAAAGTAACCATATAAAGGGTGGTTAAATTTTAAGGGCCGAAGTTGAATGCGAATCACACCTAAATGTCTAGTTTTTTTCTGCATTTGACATTTCTCACTTTTAGACTAACTTAATTTGAACCATGGAAATACATATGTATACACAGTTGAGCAACGCGTTAAAGTTATTCAGGCTTATTAAGAAAATGGGCGTTTAAATCAGGAAATGGCAACAGTGGATGATCAGTATTAGAAGAAAATAATCATTCAGTGATGAGGCACATTTTCACCTCAGGGGATTCGTCAATAAACAGAATTGCCGCATTTGTAAGTGAGCAACAATTCACGAGCTAAAGGATGAGATAATTTAGCACATTAGCGGCATAGAACCTCAATTATGACTCAGCGTCATCGAATTTGTACCATCGGATGGAGGTGTGCAGTCGAGGTCGCGACGGCCATTTGGCCGATATTTTCTTAAATACGTCATAATTGATCAACACCAATACTACCATAATAAAAAGAAATGACAATCATTTCCTAAATAATTTGGGTCTCATTCAAAATAAACATCGGCCCTTGATATTTAACCACCTTTTATAAGAACACAATTCATTTTCAAACACTTAACCGCTTATAAATAAGCGACGGTCGTATCCCTCAAATATTTCCGTCATTTTTGAATTTGGTACAAATTTTGGGCGTTACAGAAATTATGTAAACTTTTATAAAAAATCAAAAAACCTTGCAAGTAGTTTTGGAACTCTATGATGACGGCGGAATTACATTTTATTTAGGGTTTTCGACACTTTGTTAAAATCGCTTTTTAAAAATCTATCTATTTCGGTGATTAAAGTAATAATTATTTTGCGTATTTTTAAATATTTACACATTTTTTAGTTTGTGACCTATTTTCTCTAAACCAAAAATGTTTTCGAATAACTTTTTGATTAGAAATTTTAACTTAATGACAAAAAAATCCTTTGTGTTTAAGTCACTAATATCTGTCAGAAAAAAATATGACAACATCACATGTGTAACTATTTTAAATAAGAAAAATTAATTTAAATTCTTTTTAGGAACATAACTTTATGAGGATAATTTTCACAACCCATTCAGTTAAATTATAAAAAAAGTAGAAGTGGCCATCGAAATATCGTTTTTAATTGATGAACTAAAATGATGAATAGTTAGAAACAAATTTAAAAACTTTCAATTTAAGTCAAGCATAACTTTCTAAAATAAAAATATGTTGTGAAGAAAATTATAGTCTTTGAAACTACTCAAATTTCTAGGAAAGCAAGGGAGTCAAAAGATTCAAGGCTGTAGCCAGAGAAATATTGCTGGAGGAATATGATTTAAAAAAAAAATACTACTTCGTAAAAAAACGATGTCGGATAAAAACAAAATAAATATTATCTATTTTATTAAGTATTAAAATTAATTTCCTTTGTGTGCTTATATCTTAGATTCTGGCTTTTAAAAAATTATTAAAAGTAGAACGTTTACTTTTGACTGTTATATCTTTTGATGAAAGATGGATTTTATTAATCAGAGGGCTCGTCAGCATAAAAATCAGGTCTCTGTGATGCACTCCCAATAAAGCCTTGATGAAGTGTAAGTGTTTCAATTCATCTATCGTTGCATATGTATATGGCGGGTATTTGTATAACCAAAATTTCAACTTAAATTAAAACACTTCTCTGACATAAGCTCTCAAATATCTGAGTGTCCAAAAAATCGGACAGCTGCAGGACTAAAACTTAATACCATCACATTTTTATGTTCCGTTTCTTTCATGCAAAAATCACCGTAAACGGATTATAAGAATAATGGAAATATCGGAGGTACATCAATACAAATCACAAACGGTAAGACATTCAAAACAGTACCGAATTTATAACATCCACAACACATCACAGTGAAACTGCTAAGATTTTAGTCCGAATTACAGTGGAACATTCTTAAAGAATTCTTTGTCATATTGCGTTCCTTAAAAAGAAAAACATCGATTTATTTATGTGTTAACTAATACAAAAATTTCCTACAAACTACTAAGACAGTAAAATAAAAATATTGCAAAAAAAATAAATATTTTTTCAGGGTCAAGTCTCACTGTGATAGGGAAAATTATAGGGTATCACAAACAATAATAATCAAAAACAAACAAAATTAAACAAAACAATTAACATGATTCACGTGTTTTTCGTGTTTACACAAAAAATAAGCAAGGAATATAATTCAACTCGAATTTTGCATTAAAGTTTAAGAATATGTAAGTAGTTTGAAAATTTCTTCAATCAGTCCGAGTAACTTAGGTGGTTTGTTTCATTCAAGACTTGATTAAAAAATCCTGCTTATTTAAAAATCATTCAAATGATCAATGGAAATCTCCAATTTGTTAAATTCAAACCAAATCAATAATAGCCTGGAATTTTTTTTTAAGATTGAGTGAGAATCACGCACGTTATGTCACTTTGTAAGATGAAAGGACGTATTGTTATTTTTAACTACACGCATACGATAAGATAAGATAAGTTATTAAAAACTTTTTAATTGTTGTCTTATTGATTAGGTATATTTTTTTGTTCACAGGTATAAGCATAAAAATGAATAAGTAATAAATCACTTTAACCAAAATTATTATAGCCATCACAATCTTAAAATTTACTTAAAAAGCGATAACAGATTAATTGTTTAAAAGTGAATTTTGTTTTGACATAAATTCATTAACATAAAAATACAAATTTCCAATACTCAGCACCTGTCATTAGTGAAGCAAACATATATTTTCCGGACATCCATTTTTCGAATTGGGAATGAAATTTTCAAAATTTTACAATTTCCGGAAATTATTTTTTTGAAAATTTTTATTACACACACAACACCACACAAAACACAGAATTTTTGAAGTTGTTTATTTTTGGTTTGGAAAAGATTATTAAAATATGTATTTACTGATTAAACAGGTATTTTTTTTTTTCTAATTGGACATTTTTCCGTCTCTGTATTTTTATTTTTTTTTTTAGATTTAGGATTTATAGAACTTATCACACGGGTACAGATCAATTCAGCAACTGAACGCACACTATAATTTTACCGTCGACATCTTTGTAGTGCACCCGATGTCCCTTTTTGTAGGAGAAACCCCCTGTCGTCGTAGTTGTCGGTGCCGTTGTCGTTGCCGTTCCCGTCGTCGTCGTCGTGCTCGATGAGGAGTTATTATTTTGCGATTCGAGTGGCATAATAAGTAACAAAAATTATATATCTAATATTTACTACTTATGGCGGTGACAAGCAATCCGAAACTGATCACAATTGTTCAGATATCGGGTGAGATTAGCACATCTATACCTGATTGTGTTGTTCTGTACGAGAGAATCTTAAGTTGAATTTTATCGCAGATATACAAAAAAAAAAAAAAATATATACAATTTTTTATTATAATTCGCACTTAAATGCTAATTGAAAGTTACACCAGACAGACCGACATTATTGGTTGTATACACATACTTATAATAGTACATGTTTAAAAGCAAAAAAAATATGCAAAATTATTAGTTTTGTGAATTTGCAAATAAATTATTGAAGGTTTCAAGGAAAACTTTTGGTGTTTAACGATTTTTGAAATTTTTCAGTTTTCCAAATTTGACACAAATGTATCTCGTAGAAAATGAGTGTCTAGTTAAAAATTGTTAAAAATGTGAATTTTGAATTTCGTGTTATACTCTTGTGAGATTTGTCAACTCTGTCTTTAGAGAAAGTTGGGTTGGCAAGTATTGCAACAAAGCTCCTGACATGACAGCCCCAAGCAATAAACCTACTTCCAAATTGTCTATAGCAATGTGAACAGCATTTGAATTTTTTTTTGTGTGAGAATTGTCAGATCTGTCAGTAAAGAAATTGTCCCAAATGTGTTACAATAATAAAATTGTGAACTTACAATTTTGGGTGACACTCACTAGAAACGTCATTATAAGACAATTATCAAACTCGTTTCAAATGTCCTTGCATAAGACATCTGTAGTAACAGTTGGACGCGGAAGTGATTAAAGTTGCATGAAACCTGTTTTAAATTCGTTCTTAAAATTAACTTTGTCATTTCCGAAATGTCAAACATTATGAAACGTCAAAGTCCCTTCAAGTTCGATTGAACACAAATTGTTCAAACTGACAATTTTTAGCTATTGACAGTTATTATAAGATTTATATTTTATAACTTATGTTGCGTCTTCTGTTGCTTGAAAAAACATTGTAGACTTGACAAGTATGTAGATTCGATTTTTTTAGATCTTAGGTAAGTTATGAAAAGTTCTTCTTCATATCTTAAAAAAAAAAAAAAACTATCGACTGACAGTTGCACGCTGTCCGGAAAATTATCTTTCAACGACAAGTACCGCAAGTGGAAAACATCATGGGCTGTTTGTAACTACTTAATTGTATTTGCTATCGTAACATTTCGACTTTATACCGTACGAGAGTAGGTACACTAAATTTCAGTGACTATTTTAAGGGTATAATTGTAATTTGAAATCGGTATCTAAACTATGAATCATGTATACAGGGTGACTCACGGTTGAGGTAAATAAAATCCAGAAACTTGAAACTTTTTAATCGTTTTAAAAGCCTTTCAATTCCGTTTTGGAATGTAACATCTTTTAAATGTTATGTTTAACCTCTCGGGGTGGTTCGTATCCGAAATGTCCAATTTCGCATGACTTCGACGCATACGACCTATTAGGGGGGTTCACATTATCAAATATGTATGACAAACATGCTTGATTGACTAGAATTTGAGAATGTGAACTCTACATCAAACGGCTTGTCAAACATGCTTGATGAAAATCATTTTTTTTTGATATTTCGGCGGTTTGACAAACATATTTGATAATGTGAACGCACGTTTGTCAAACGAGGAGGAAATTTCATGAAATAATGAGGTGAATGAGTTGAAGGAAGAATATTTTGGGTGTCCATCCATTCAATCCATTCTTTTGAGCATATTCTTTTTCTTTTATTTTTTTGCATTCGTTTTTCTTCCTGTTCATCTGTTTCTATAACAATGGGAGCTGTTACTTGTATACCCGCCATGACCGAAATTCTAAAAAGAAATGATGTTTGACAACATGTTTGACAAATGTGAACGCTTAAGGCTTCAAACCATCAAATTATCATCAAGCAAATTTGTCATACATATGTGATAGTGTGAACCCCACTATTGGAAACACATGCATGCCGTTGGTGTCTATATTATCAAAAAAAAAAGTTCGTAACCTTTGTCATCTGCAGATGTACTTTACTTATGTATGTTTACCAAGTTTAGAAGTGTCTATCGAAATTAGTAGCCCTTACAATTACAACATTGGACACAAACCTTTACTGTCATTTGTTTGTGCAAAAAGTTCTTAAAACACTATTACCAACAAAAAACACATGACACAAAAAAAACTTCATCAGTTATTTTGACAGACGTAATTATACTTGACATTATAGCGAGGAAAGTCTTAGACTACCTTTCAATTGTTTGACATCTGACCAATAAAAGACTAGAAACTTGCTTTACTTTCAAGTTCCTAATATGCCATTTCAACCTGTCCATTGTCTTATGATTTTTCTTATTCTTTATCAAGAAATTTTTAATCAAGAGAGGGCGCTGCTGGCCAGATTAAATTAGATACACAAAGAAGCTATGATGGTACAACTCAACTCACTGGAGCAAAAGATTATCCAATTCCATCTGACACATGCAGTCAAGGAAAACTTTGGAGTCACGGTCAGGTAACGCACAGGATTTACACTAGCCGCTCTCAATTTTTTCTGGGCTAGAGACCGTTGCATCGTGGACACATCACAGGCAGGAATGAACCCATTAGAGAGCTTAATTTCGCATGATAGAATATTGACAGCCGGAAGCGATCGGAAAATGAGAACGGAAGGCACGAGGGACTCGAAAGATCAAACGGACCGTTAGTAAGAACAAAATAACGTTGTTGTACAGATACAGACAGCTTCTGTTTGGTGACTGAAGCTGTAAGTTCCAAGAAATTACAACCGAGTTAAAATAATCCGTCTTCCATGCCGCACACTGAACTTTTGAATCTATTTTTTTTCTTTGCATCGAACTCATTTAATTTGATACCGTGATGAAATGATCACACCAACTTTATATTAATCCCTGTTTTTTCTTATGATTTATAGCTTCGTACAAAATGCGGTACACCATCATTTAATACCTCTGATGTCACATGAATTAAAATCGCAACACTTACCTAAACGATACCACCGGTGTTCGGGGTGATCGTAATATACTAGTCAAATTATTTATTGAACATCTCTCCGTCTCCGCATCACAATCACGATCTTTACTATTCATAATGATTTTGTTGTTTTTTTTTTTAATTTTATTTTGCACTTGAACTCAAATGAAATAATTGATTTGAATATTGGTTATTTTTATCGTTTCTTATATGGCACTTAATTGTTAATTAAATTTGTAAACAAATTGCAATTATAATTATTATTATGGAACTCATCTATAAAGACGGCTGCGGTTTTATGAAAGTTGAACTCGTAGTGTGGGGAATTAAAATTTTTAACTAAATTTAGTTTTTTATTAATTTAAATTTCGACAACTGAAACAATTAAAATACCAAAGACATTTAATCATGTATATGATGGTGATCAATTCATTGTTAGAACTGTAACAATTTTCTTAGCTAGACAAAAAAAACCCCAAATTAAACAGACAGAAATGATTAAAGCACATTTCAGATGTTTTAAATGAAAAATGTGTTTCATTTGTTATCGTATTCACATTAAAGATTTGATATTATTGTGGATTAAGGTCATGTTGCTTTTGTTTTTAGTATTCTTTTGGATTTGGAACTTTAAATTGTTTTTTAACTTATTTCATTCATGTGATACTTTTTACTTATTTCCTATTTTAAAAATTAATTTTTAAAAAACGAAAAATATAGTAAAGCGAATGAATAAAAAAAATCGAATTTCAATAGAAGAAAAATCCAAAAAGTGAAAATATAAAACAATTGTTTCTTTTATTTTATTTCTGTTGATTTTATAAAAGAAACACATAAAACACTTAACAATTGAAATGTGAAGCGAGTGTGCCACCTTTTCAAATATAAACAAAGAACTAATAATTTTGTTGGTATTATCAAACAAAAAGGGGGAATTATAGTTGACTTAGACTAAAAATTATTTTGTGACAAATTTTTGACACTTTTTAAATAGCGGCATTAAACACACACATATTTTGAGTGAAGAAATAAAGATAAACTCAAACGTTATCAGCTTAAAGGGGCTCCCGAAATTTATAAAAAAAAAATAAAAAATCAACCTGCCGACAGCTCGGAGTGACACATTTTTATACTATGAATTTCATTTATTGATATTTATATTTTATGACAAAATAAATTGATTCACTGATTTTTATGAGTTAGATATTTAATTGTCTCTTTTAATTAAATCGAAATGGAATTTTATGCTTACACACATACATATGTATTTAGTTCTGTATGTTAATTATTTACTTTATGTTTATTTAATTCAATTAATAAATAATTCAAAAAATAAATAATTTATACAAATACAAAACCTTACATATTTTATTCAATTAAAATTTTATATCAACGGATATACAAATAAATTTTTTGTGTAGGTCAAAACTAAAAAAATATTTTTAATTTAACCTTTTAACAAATGCGTTAATTTGAAGGTTAATAAAATTTAATAATAATTTTAAAAATTTCCCATCATATGTTTCCTGGGAATAGTATTCGTAAGGTTCGTGCGATTTGGGCCGTCCCTTTTGGCCAAACAATCAATTTTTGGATCTCTACACTGATGTAGATTTTAAATTGGCACCATCATCGAATCTAATTTATTTTGAAACGAGGAAAGTCCCAGGTATAAAACGGTATTAAAGGGACATCAATATATCCGATAGCTCCCAATAGTTCCAACAAGAAGTTACTTGACTTAGGTAAGTTTAGGTTAGAATTCTAGTGGCGTCTAGTGGCACATCAGAAATAGCAGAGAATATTTCACTTGGATCTCCATGAATAGATTGTTCTTCGCAGGATTTCGTTGGAGTTTGGATTCGTTACGAAGAGGCAGGTATTATCTTTGGAGCTGTGTAAAATCCAGATTTAATCAATTTTAAGTCTCACTTTATCACATAAGTATGAGCTTAAGTTTTAGGTAAGTATTAATTAAAAAACCAAGAAGAATCCAACAAATACATTCTTAAAAATAACCTGCTTCCTTTGAAAAAAAAAAAAAAAATTAAAAAATACAAAACAAAAACAAAAACAAGAAAAAATAAACCTGCAACCACCAACCACCAAGTCTTTTGTTGGCCATTAAACGGTTTATGGGTGGAAAACATTCGATTATCCTTTTTACACATATTTGCTGATGAAGATGATGATCATCATTTAGTCATAAGGGACGATGTATGTGAGTATAAATCTGACATATCTCCTTACACCGATTTTCATTCTACCATCAGTGTATTCCACACCCCTTTGTCTTGTCTTGTTGTGTCGTGTTGTGTCGTCGTCGAAGCAATGGTTAAACTTAAACAACCACCATCGACCGCACCACTTTTCTACCATAGAAAAGGGTTAAAACAAAGAGATTCCCAGATATCTAGATTCCATCATCATCGTTGGTCGTCCTTGTGGGATATACTACATCTACATACATACATACATATGTATATCCTATATAATATTCCACACTTGACTTAGTCGAAAAAGGGTTGTAACTCGTGTTTATGTTCCGCGTATGTGTCATGCAAAACATTGCCGGATGGATAGACATCTTTGTGTTTGTATGTAGTTTATTTCATCAGAATCAGAACATGGTTTTCTGTGTGAGTATAATGTTGCTTGGCTATATTCTACACATACACTACGGTTCACTAGATTAAGGGACTTTTTTCAACGCTTTAATATTGTCATTAGTTGCAAATGTCCCTTAGAATAGTTTGAAACTTAGAATGTCTCCCGAAGACTGGATTATTTTTCGAAAAAAAAGTTTAAACTCTAAACTAAGTAATTTAGTCTACATCACAAAATTTAACATCAACACAACAACAACATTTTCATTAGTAAACTGGTTTCGTGCAAAGTAAATTGCTAACCATCGCTCACTAGGCAACTTAGAGTAACTTCCAGGAATTTTTATTTTGTGTAGTTTTTAGTTTACTTTCATCTACTGACTAATAAGGGGAATTTTTACAATACTAAACTCTTAAAATAAATAAGAATAATAGTTTAAAGAATATATTAAACCACGATTATGTAACTGGCCCCCAAAGTTGCCGGCAACTTATTTATATAGTTGTGTTCTCTCACCTAAGCGAATGCAATAATTAAAGTATGAATTGTTCGAGTGAGAAACTTTAGACCTATACAAAAAATACCCTTTTAAAAAGACCGTCATACCATATCAATCGAACTTGGGGTTTGTCTGAAACTTCCCAAACTCGTGTCCCTAATCAAGTGCACCGCAGTGTTCATATATGTAGCACCTAACTAAATCATCGGCTTAGAAAGAATTTTCCTTTGATTGACCGTCCGCAAGAGTAATCGGTAAAATATAGCACTCTCACCAATACCCCGAGTCCCGTTCCGACAAAAGATGGCATACATTTACCCGGAAACAATATAATATGGAATTCCGCTTAATTGCTCACAACCACACGTGCTAATCCCGCCCGGGAAAATAAACCCGAACCATCTCTTTAACTCCTGGGCAATAATTAACGGTCAAATGAATATTCAACACTAAATGGGGCGTTCAATGCAACAACAAAAAAAAATAAATAAATGATAAAAAAGTTAAAACTCGTCATACTAGTTATAAAGGCATAAAGAACAAAAAAAAAAAAAGAAAACAACTTTTCAAAAAATAATTTGCATATGCATGCAATCGAATGGAAATACAGCGCCACCCTCTGGATGTTCTGAGTATACTGTTGTTGAGCTGTCAAATATACTGGAGGCTGTGTTTATTTTTTAGGTGCTCAAAAATGCAGCGACCTTTTTCGCGTAAAACCCATTTGACCGTCAAATATGTTTGACAATCGAATTACGGACACAGCTCAGCGGTTCCGGCAAAGTGATGAAAGCATCAAAAGGGCGTTTCAAATTTTGTTTTTGTTGTTGTTGTTTTTGATGGTATTCCCATATGAATCCAGTTCCACACAACATCTCACCTCACCTCACCGCACCGCACCAAAAGTCCAACCACTCTGGCTGACTCTCATACTTTGATGGTTCGGATTTTTCGAATGAGGACAAAATTGATGGCAACTGGAAAATATCCTTTTAGCCGTACTATGGCTGAACGGAAAGAGATTTTGCAGGATTTTCATTCGGGGAATAAACAATTAATCATCAAGCGAGAGCTTAGAGAAAACGGACACTGGACGTTATAACGACGAAGGCGGCAGGGGTGACAAAGGACGACACTATATTGCAACCAGTTTATTGGATTACATAATTGGCATTCAATAAAATTTGATGCAATTCAAGGATTCAAATGACTGTCCTGATGCTGATATGAAAATAACCGGAGGAATGCTGATTAAATTCTATAAGGATGCATTCAGGAAATTTACTTGACTTTACAGGAGTTAAGTGTACAAACTGTAAGTCTTTTAAAACAATTGATGTTTTAAGTGGATGTGGGAAGGAGGGTTCCAAAATCTGGCTGAGGATTAAGGAAGAATCTTGAAGATAAAGACGACACTGGTGGCAGACATGGCGCACTAATTAAGATACCGATAGTACTGAGAGTTTTTGTACATTAAGATAACTTTATTTGTTTGGGAGAATTTTACAATTATTTCGAAGCTTTACATGTGGTTAATGGTCTCGCCTCTTCCTTAATGGAACTTTCTTAAGTTTTCAATTTTTACCTTTAACTACCACCGCTCCATCAAATTTTATCATTTCGCAAACATTTTGGGACCAAATATGAGAAAGTTGGCGGATAATACTCCAAAGGAAAATTTCAATTTACAACGATATCGGGAAATTAAGTCGATATCATAAGCTGTGTTTTATTCACTGCTGAGTAGCTAGCGCAGCAAGATTTACCTTATTACTGGCGAAAAAGAAGCCAGCAAAAATAATGGCAGCCGTCCTGGCGAAATATATAAAGTAAGTTTGATCTTGAATGCTACAGCAGTGAATAAAACACAACTATACTCAGTTAATGAGTAAGTCAGTTACAGTTTGTTTGATCTTTGAAGTTCTGTATAGTTTAGGAATTACTTGTGTTGTAGAGTTAAAATTTTGTAATTTAGTTTTTATAGCCCCAAACTTATTATAATCACTTCTATTTTCCAGCAGAATCAGCTTTGTCAATTTATTCAAGAACCGAATATTGATTGTCGAATATTTACTTGTCAAAAAACAATAAATCTTTAAACACACATTGGTGATGCAAAAAAAAACACAAAAGAAAATGGGAAAACTAAACATTATTCCAAAAATATAAATCTCTTTAAACAAAGAACAAGGATCAGATCCAGATGTATCATCCAAACAATACTCATACACTCCCCCTCGCCTCACCTCACCATACCAAGGTACGCATATCCTGACACAACAAACGTCTATTTGAAAATGGAATTCTTTAACGAGGATGATACGTACGTACTCACCTGAAATGATATATAAAATAAAATAAGACAACCAAAAAGCAACAATGCACCACACATACATACATACATACATGCATAAAGGAGGAATAGAATAGAATTTTTCAAAAAAGGATTAAACTTTATGAGACGTTCGAAAATCCAGCTCCCCGAAGCAGTCTTCGCTCCTTCTTGTGCCTGCATCATCGTCTTCTGCAAAATATGCGGTGTGGGTGTTTTTGTCTGGACGAAAAATGTGGAACACCAAACTTATGGGAAAAGGTGAGATGGCCCCTTCCCCCTCTAGTTTCCCATTCCGTCCAAAAACACACAAGATACGGTCGTCCTCGTAATATTATAAATACGAGTGTATCCCAAAACACTGGAGGATATTTATGTGTTTAGAAGAGTGTGGTGCGGTGCGGTGCGGTGCGGTACGGTACGGTGGTGGTAGGAAATAAATCGCATTCGTATTTACCGAAAGGATGCGATTTTCAGTGTTTACGTTCATAATATCATTTCGTAAAGGTTTTTTTTTTAACTTATAAGAGTACCCAGGATACGAATACACATCAGGGATATCAGGACGTAAACGAGGAGACATCTTTAGCTGTGTTACGAGTTAGGTGCACCCGGGCCGGATGTCTTATACTTATTTGAGATTTTCTTCCTTGGTTTCGATGTGGAAAGAAAATCCGGCTGCATCATTTCGAAGGATTCAACACAAGGATTTGGAATTTTGAATTGAAGTCGCTTGGGAAAAATTATATACCTACAGGTTCTCTTCCTTTTCACTTCGAATTTTCATTTACGAGTATGTGTGTGTGTATTTTGCAACGAATGTATTGTTGAGTGGTGTTGGTGTTATGTTGAATTGGAGAGATTGATGAAAAAGTAGCAACAGTAGGGTTGCGGTGCGACTCAGACTCAGTGTGAATAAATATTTGGAAATTTTTAAATTCCACACCACACACACACACTTACACACGGAATAAGGATTTCGAAATAAGGAAAAAGTTTATATATGGATCAAACTAATTGAGTGCATCTTAAAAGCGAGCATATAAGCTGTTACTTTGAAGGGGAATGTGCCACTTCTGGCATAAATTTGTTTTTGGCAGAAATAAATTTTTAAGTTATGTATGTATGTGTATATGAATTTTGATGGCTTTTTTAAGTATTTAAGTTTTTCTAGTTTTGAGAAGAATGCGTCAAAAACGAAAAATGTCAAACTCATTTCCTCTCCTCTGATCAGAGTATGGTAGGCCTTGGCCTTAAGTTTTCATTTGCCTTAAGTCAGTTAATTTTCTTCCTCTTTTCTGGATCAAAAATTTTAAAATATTGATTTTTCCGGAACAAAAAATCTAATTTTTCGAAATTCGTAAACCATCGAAGTTGTAGCAGTTCTTGATTGAAATTTGACAGTTTATGGTTTCGAATGTTGACAACAAACCATATTTTGACACCGTTCTAAAATTTATACGGGAGTTGTAAAATCGTTCTTATATTCGGAGTAAGGATTTAAATTAATCTGGAAAATACTAATTTTTCAGGATAATATTTGAGTGGAATTTTAAAATATCATTTTAACAACCTATATTCACACAAAAGGAACTGACGAATGTCTGAGCAAATTTCGGTCAAAAGTACAGATCTTTTGAAATAAGGAACAACTTTTTTACTATGAAAGTTAGAACACTGTGACTGTGAGGAAGAAATAATGCCCAACCTTTCTGTAAGCTAGAGGACGTTAGATCCGTTCTCATTGCAATAATCATGGGGTGAAATCGTGTATGGTGATTTTTGATAGTTGACAGTCAAATTTAAGAAAATTGATCTGTGTAAAGTGATAGTCAATTTGACTTTTTTAAGTGACACCTTTTTAGCTGTCAATTTGACCAAAATTAAATTCGTTAGATGGTGGTTTCCCTGAAGTAAATGATTTGGCCAAATCGGAATGCTGCTCCATGAAATTAGCCATGATGGTCATTTGGTGTTTATTAGCGTGTGTCCTGGGCATAAATTAAAATGTTTAAGCTATTTTTTTAAATTTGTTACTAAAATTTACTTACATTTTAAAAAGTTCCTTCCGAATTCTCAGAGGTTTGTTTTCAAATAAATTTAAACTGGAAAAATAACAATTAGTTTCTTTGTAAGTGATACGAAATCTATGCAAAATAGTGACACAAAAGTGAACATCATCAACTATCAGCTTAGCCGATTTCACCCTTGGCTTTATGGTGTCTGATGTCTGAACAACAATTCTCTATCGTCCAGATTTGACAGGTTGGCGAAATTGTGAATCCTTTTTTGAGCTATTGATGTAATGTAAAATTTAAAACAAACTTCGAACAATCAAGTTATGAGTTGAGTTCTCTTTTCCTTAATTCAATTTTATCAAAAAAAAAGAACATCAACAACAGTTTTTTTTTAAATATCAATTTTCAAATTTTCCACTCAAAATAAAAATTACTCAGCATATTCCATACCCGCCTTAAATGAGTTTTTTTGTTTAAAAAAAACCTTCTTTTAGTGAAAAAATTTAAACAGCTTCTATAAATTTTTTTGTCTATTTTTTTATGGCAAAAACTATAAAAAACATGGTTATGTGGTTAGTTAAAGTGCATTTTTCAAAGTGTCCTCTTTAATTGAATTTAACGTCAAATTCTACCGTTTGGCTGAAGGTACATTATATATCCCTGAAGTACAATGTACCAACACACATATCAACAAATACATATATACATACATATGTGTATAGATAATATACTTGCACAATCTACACATCCATATGTGCATTCATCCTTGAGTGTGAGAGTTTATGTGGTCGTGGTGTGCCTTTGGAATGCAATTGAATTAAATTATCTGCTTTTAGGAATAAATCCTTTGTGCTAGAGCTTATTGGTCACTGATACGATCTGACATTGTAGCAAAGAGAAAGAAGAAAATAATACCTACACAAATAAAAATCCAACCAAAAAAAAAAAAACCAAACCCCAACATACACTAACCCACAACAACAGAAGAGAAAAGACTGAAAAAAAGGATAAATTGTCCTTTTCCATTTTATTCTACTTGACATTTTTTTTTTCTATTTTTATTTTTTAACATCCGGCTAAAATACGAGTTTATCAGATCGTAGGTGGACTCCTACAAACAACAACACTTTCTTTTTTTTTGTCCTGAATAAGAGTTAAACTCTTTTGGGTTTGACCAAACATCCATAGCAAGGACATAGAAAGGGAGAGAGAGAGAAAAAAGAAAAGAATAAAATAAATTCAAAAAAAAACTTCCGGAAAGACGACAAAAAATTAACCAAAAAAAATCTCCTTTAAAATCAACAAGGACAGAGTCGCAGTGTCGCGAGTATACTCGTATATTCAAGCCAACCAATTTTTCTCCCAAGTCCCAACCCCAAGCCAAACCAAACAGCCCTAGCCCCATTCCCAATTCCCAGTTCCAGCTATGGACTTTTCTCTCTGATCCGGTGCATCAATTTAGGTGCAAATTAGATTTCTCCTCGCCTCTATCCTGTCCTGCTGATGCCATGTCCCTTTCTTCTCCCTCTATACCTGGGCACATCCTTTTGAAGAAAAAATCAGGATAAACACGAACGAAAAAGATGGAGTAAAAAAAAGTATGTTAGCCATTATCCATCCATCTAGAGGTGAAAGTCGAGGCGTAGCGCCAAAGTATAGAGAAACGACCCGAACTCCAACTCCAGCTCCGCCAACCACCAACAACTTCACTTTAGTGCCGGGCTTGACTTGGCCTGGCTTGGCCTGGCTGGACCTCCAGGTCGATTCAATTCCTTGTTGTTTTTGTTTCTTCTTCTTCTTTGGCAGTATTCAACTGTGTGTTATTGGCTTTGTTCGAACTTCACAACCGATTGAAGTTTTGTCCTTACCTATCCGCAAAAACGAAAAAATTATATCGTAAAAACGTTAATTTTCATCCCATCCTCTAATGATGAAGCGAAGGGGGAGCGAGAGTACAGCGGAGGAGTAACTTCCTTCTTTGCCTCTGCCATTCTGTGTCTGAAGTTTAGCTTGACTTAAAAGTGAAATCCTTTTGAACCTGTTGCTCTTTGAAAAAGTTCTCTGGTTCCCTGCAGTGTGCGGTGGCGACACGGGCGACTATAAAGTGGTGTCTTTGGCAAACGTAACCATTTTTTTTGGACATTAGTTTTTTATACCGCTGCCGACGATGACGACGACGGACGACGAAGAACGTGACGTACGGTATTTTTCTTCCCAATTTATCCGTTTATTGTTTTTTTTTCCAAAATTGCCCGAAGATGTGGATTTTTTCCCAAATGGTTTTGAATCCTTGTTAAAACTGGAAAAGGGAGTACTCGTAGTTTTGCTTGGATAGGAAATAAAAATAAAATTTCCATTTGTCTTTCTTTATGATCTTGACACTTGGATTTTTTTTTTGTTAAGGCCAGACTGCAGTTTGGGAACTTGGAAATGGTAAAAGGGATATTTTTGCATGGGAAAGAAACTAAAAAAAATTCAAATAAGCTTTGACCATACGACATATAAAATTTAAGTTGAAGTTTCATATTCGTAGAAGGTGCACTCAAGCGGACAATAGGAGTATCAAAAAGTTAGCATGACAGCGATAGAAGTTATGAAATGTTGGTATGTCACTAAATTGACACTTTTTTCGTTTTTATAATAATTGGCATACTTAAAATTTATTTTTCACCAAAAATTGAAAAGTTTCTTGGTTATATTAAAATTAACAGGAATACCATTTTTTCAGAAAATCAGCAGAATGTCAAATTTTCACATTTTAACGGAATATTACTGGCATTTTAAAAAATTCATAATTTTAATAGTTGTCATGCTAACTTTGTGTACTGACATACAATTCGTATTTACTTAAAAAAGTTGCATTCAAGTTTCATGAAACTTAACTTTAATACGAAGGAAACTTAAGTGGCAGTGTAATATCAGTAAGTGTATACGATAAAACAGATCTTAATGATCATTTCTTAGACACTTCTTGTCTGGGCAAATAATACTTCATTAAATTTTGACGAAGAATCAGAAGTGCATCATTTTTAAAATTTTGGAAAACGTATTTTTGAGGGGATTGTTTCTGTCATAAGTGAACTTGGTAAATGTCAATATTAAATTCCCTAGTGAGATCGGAAGGTAAACATCATCTTGATCAAAAAGTTCCTGGAATCAGCACCGTGTGGCGCTACCCGATTTGAGTTTTCTTTATTTTTTTAGGTTGCCACACCTGTCATTGTCATTCTATGAAATTCTCTGACATTTGTAAAATGTTATACCGTATTTTGTATATCTGTGATTGTAAGTGTTATTGATGTTTTACAATTTCAAAAATGGAACTGATTTTGAAACAATTAGTTTGAATCGAACTTTGAGTCGACAACGGTTTCGATGGTGCAATGAGAAAATTTCGATACTTCCAATATCGAAATCCGTTTGGTTGATCTCTGCAGTCCTAATCTAACACTGATACTCGTACAAATCTTTCACGTTGTTGACGATTGGAAAAGGTCTTCTAAGAGGTTTTTAGAAGACGAAAAACCAGACACAGTGCTGAGATATTTTTGATAGTAAATACTATTGTTGGTTTACCAGAATTTTCAGCCTAAATACAAAGGACACCACGACTGGAACCTTTTAATTATTCGGAAGCATATAAGAAAGCGAAGAGTTAAGAGAGCCTTGAAAGTCGAAAAATCATCACGAAAAATAGAACAGACTAAGATCTGATGGAAACTTTAATTCTGGGAGAAAAAAAAATATTTTTTTGGTAAAAAACGATCATGCAGAATGGTATCGATGCTTAAAAGACTTAAATGTGACTCTAAGGATGTCTTCAAAATTTTACTAATCCTTCCTTGAACAGACTTTTCAATCCCACATTCCAGTAAAAAATATTAAACTCAGGTACGTACTAACTTCTCTCTCCCTGATGTGTACATAAAAACATAGACACAAGTCAGAATTTAGATGCATTAATTTACATTTTTGTTATCCCTTGATGGATTTATTGCATACGTCAAATCCACTTTAATTACCGCAAACCATCAACCGTCAACACTGTCATTTATTCCAGTGAAGTGTTCGTACTTTCAAGTTTCAAAAGAATTGTGAAAATTCACACTAACATCCGATTTAGAATGTATTTTTTATAGGATTTTAATTTATGCGTTTTTGTTTTTTGTTTGGCTCTTTTTTTTAGTCGTGAAAGGATTAGCTTTTTTATTGCGTTCTACGATTGTCCATTTATCACTTAATAATAAAATATTTAAAACTCTGAATGCAAGGGAAGAGTCACTTTTGTACATGCACTGATAAAAATAAATGGTTCCTAATCTATTCCAGTTAAAATTTCTTCATGTTTGAAAATATGTATCAATTTATATCTTTTGGAATTTTAACTTAACCAAAATAATTAAAAGACAAAAAGACGGGGCCGTGGTCCTAAATGACTGTCCTGAGGTACCCCAGTTTTTTTTACGATACTCAAATAAACATTTCGGATCGACATAGAATCATAGGTCCCCTTCATTTCAGAAATTTCTGGCATAGAATAGAGACTAGGTTCTGGATCCTTAGAGACTCTAAGATGATGAACAACTCAAGGCAAATATTACAGTTCGAACTTCAAATATATTTTTTTTAAATGACACATCAATGTACATAGGTAATTCTGTTAGAGTTCATTCTAACTGACTTTAATCAAAATTTTAATCAATTTTTAAAAGTTAGTTTAATTTAATTTAATCACTTATCATCTGACAGCTGTCAATTTAAATTTAATCTGTTGTCAGAACAAAAATTTGTTATGTTATGCACGATTAAAATTAAATAAAACTAATCTTTAAAAAAAATAAAACAAATTAAAAATAACAAAGAAGTAACAACAATTTTTTTGAGTGTATTTAAGTTATCACTCTTCATCGTGACCGGACAGCAGCAGCGCACTGTCGCGGCACGACAACCGACAACATATGCAAAACTTCCATTTTATGCCATTCCCAGTCCCAGGACAGATCTGGACTATAAAGACCGGGATACGATACGCTCTCCTAATTTGATATTTGAAGTTTTGAATTTTTCTGGAACACACACCTCCTCTACCTTACCTCCTATGTACAAATCTACGTATGTAGCATGTACATACGTTTCACGTATGATAATTCAAAAGCGGTCCCATGATGATGCTGATGAAGATGATGACGCTGTTGCTGATGATGAAGGGACATGCTGCCAGTCGCCACTCGCCCAGTGTGCCATGAACAGAGCGCCAATTGGGTTTCTATTTAGCACTCAATTCATAATGGGCCATTGTGTGTATGAGTGAGGCGTTATTCAAGAGGTTTTTCAAAATAAAGGGAATGGGCTGTAGAGACTTGCATCAGTATAAATTCATTTATGTATGTGTGTATGTAAGTAAACGCAGTCCTATGGATAAAACCCAGCCAGCAACCATAGCCATAAAGCCAATTGCATGACCACTGACAGAAATGAACATTCGGGTGACAGATGTACTCTGGCTGGGGCTGCTACAGTTGTATCACATCAACCAACAGTGAGTACCACCGCCACTTCTCATCATCGTCAACAACATCATCGTTGTCGTTGTCGGAATCAGAATCAGAATCAGGATTGGAGTTGGAGTAGTCGTCCTATAGTCCTCGTCATAAACGTGGACAGGACATCCATGATGAGGGATATAGGGAACTTGAAAACGCAGGCACAGGAAGCTAATGCTGCCTAACACCGTCAAGGACATGATGATGACATTTTATTATATGTATGGAGATGGACACACCAAATATACAGTATACAGTACACACCCAACTACAGACATACTCGTACATTTCCACCAAGAATGAAGGAATTATAGCTATGAGGATGTTTGACGTCCTGCATCATCCTGGAGTTGGGTCCTTCCTCGGGATGGTGATTTTAGACGTTACATATGTATGTACGAGTATACCTACAACTATACTCTTATAGTCCTCTTGTTCTCGTTCTAATGCGGCTGCCCTATGGCATGCTAGAATGGAGCATGGCGATGGCGATGACGATGGCGGCCCTTAGGGGACCGAACGACAGGGTACTTAACTGAATTATGGCTTTTGACCATTTTACATGATGTTTGTCTGATGTAATTATTAGCTCTTAGTGGAATAATTTGAAGGAGATTC
Source organism: Scaeva pyrastri (assembly GCA_905146935.1). Classification (NCBI taxonomy): domain Eukaryota; kingdom Metazoa; phylum Arthropoda; class Insecta; order Diptera; family Syrphidae; genus Scaeva; species Scaeva pyrastri. The sequence continues at coordinate 12,158,469 of LR989929.1, read as the reverse complement.
GGTATTTTTTTTTCGTTCCTCCTTCATAACATAACATATGGCCAGGCCATGGTCCGAGAAAGGAGTGGCACACATAAATGAGGACATAGAAAGTAGATATTATATACAAACATCCACACACTCAGTTGTATAAGGTGTCCTGAAAAGATCCCTTTTGTCCTGTGTGTTGTATACGAGTATATGAAGGGACTCATTTTGTTTAAGGGTACTAATTTTGAAGTTGATAATTTCATAGCTCTAGGTCTGGACATTGAAAGTACAAAACTTCAAATATCTACATACACACACACGACTACAAAAGTCCTTGTTGTTGTTGTGCGAAAATTATAATGTTTATTTATTATAAAATTAAGGTTATTGAGGAATTAACTAAAATACAAACAAGATTGCTGGGGTCCTGTTGCTCCTTTATTTGACATAGTGCACTATTTCAATATGATGGAGGAAATATTAATTCCGTTAGAGATTTTGATTGCACGGGGCTTAGAGAGAGAGAAGGTGTATTATATTTAATTGTAGATGAAGTAGTTTATTATATTTGCGCATATAAACGGATTTGGGACTTTGGGGTTTTGATTTAACAATTCATTCGTATATCATGTCATCAAAGAACTTATCGCATTTCAGACGAAAAGAAAAAGGACATTAAAACAAATTTCCAACGTTTGGTTGGACATTGGACTTCTTCTAAGAAACGAACGTATTCTTTCCATGTTTCATTTTTGAATATACCTACTTTTGACTATTTTTGTAAAAAAAGGGGGATTTCTGAACTTTGATAGGGGCTATATGCTGAAGCTAAACATGTTATAAGCTTATTTAAATTATAGATCTAAGTCCATTGGTTAAGTCGGCGATCAACTATCAGTAACACCCTTAGGTACATCAATGACAAGCAGGATCTGTCCAAAATATCTTTGCTGTCGGTGAGAGTGTTCAAGAGATTTGGAATCAAGGATACGTATAATTATACCATTTGGATCTGATGCTATTTGACCCTCTTAAACTTGTTCTTGTCCGGTTTCCCTTAAAACCCAAGCCTGTGGTCAAATTTAGACTGATATTTGCATCAGAATTGGGGAAAATCGGACATTTCAGATGCGCACAACACAGGGAAGCCATTGTGTTCTCTAAAACGATATTATATTCCATGCATAATACAGTGGACGTCCAATATAGCCAATACCCAATAATTAATTGACATAAATCACAGTCCCTTGTTTTTTCCTTAAAACGCATCAGCTTTGGAAATGACATTTTTTTAAGCGTTCGTACTACCATTGCAGAAATAGAAGCTTGGAAAAATAATGAAACTAATTAAAAAAAAAAAAACTGCTGATCAACGTGACGGTTGCAATACTGTTGGAGATCCAATAAAACACAATGAATCTTACAGTTCCTCACCAAATGTGTTGCGATTGGGTAAAGAAGTTTTAAAATATCTCGTGCTCTTCAGAAAAGTTCTAACCTGTTCTTTTTAGAGGTATAGAACTTTAACTTGGCAATACTTTTTTAACTGGAGGCCATTTTGTCAGCTGTCAAGTGATTTATGTTTAGTTTGGTTTAGCACTTCAACATGAAAAGACTAACACCAGAACAACGCTTCCAAATCATGGTTCATTTCATGATTTTCATAACTAAATTTTGTTTTGCGATGAAGCACTTTTGGTTGAGACACCGTTACATCCAGAAAAACTGATTGTGTGGAGGAGTTGTGGTTTCAACTCATGACACAATTAATTTATTGAACGAAACGTTTGGTAACCGCATAATTTCACGTTTCGGACCCGTGAATTGGACTCAAAGAACGTGCGATTTAACGCCGCTTGATTATTTATCTGTGGGGATATGTAAAGTCGCTAGTCTATGCCGATAAGTCTGAAACGATTGACCAGTTAGAGGACACCATTCGGCGCATATTGCCGAATTACGGCCACAAATATTGGAAAAAGTCATCGAAAATTGGACTTCCAGATTAGACTACGTCCGAGCCAGCAGTGGCGGTCATATGCAAGAAATCATATTTAAATAAATAATTAAATATTTCGAATAAAGTAAATTTCGTGTCAATAAAAAAAATCATCTTTGTTTTATTCCATTTCAAAGATCTATACCTCTAAAAAAACACCCTTTAAAAGGTATCCGATTTGACTTTTTTTGACTTATTTTCTTCTAATAAAAAAAAAAACCGCTATGGTTCCAATAGAATTTAATATTCATGGCAACTATAGTACAATTTTATTATATACACTAGCGGACCCGAAAAACGTTGCCCAATAAATTGTTGTCAAATTAAAAAAATGAAAACTTTTTTTGAATAAGTTGATAAAAAATTTGTATAAAAATGTTTGTTTTTAAATATTAACAAAATTCGACAATTTATAGCTTTTATGTATGAGTATGTACTATGAGTTATTTGATTGTATAGAAAGAAACATATTTTAATTAAAAGGAAAAAATTATATTACCTAAAATCACCTATAACACACAAAAGTTATTTTATTAAAATCGGTTCAGCCGTTTAAGAGGATTTCATTCTCAGTGACTTACATATATACACCTAGAAAATTTATGTATGACATTTGTACAATAAATGTATTAAGATAAAATGTTTAGTTATAAGGGGAGACTTTAATTATAAATATTTTACTGAATCATCATATTTTTTTAATACATCAGAAGTAGGACATACCAATCTGGTATTAAATGCACACAACTTTTGACGAATTAAGAATGAAAATAAATCTAATTGGATGCAACAAAATAATGCATTAAAAATGTCTTGATTGAGATTAAATATTTTAACATTTTATGCCTGTGCAATCGATGCATGTACAATAGAGAAATAAATTTCAATGTTCTATTTTGTGAAAAATCCGATAAAAAAAATCTCTCCCTCTTTTTTACCATAAAATTGAAAGAAGGACTCTTTGGCTTGCAACAAAATATCCTTTTCACTATACCTATGTATATGCTTTTGCTCCTTTTACTCAATTATATCATCTTAATCAAATGGCTTAGAATATTTCATTTTCAAACAACATCACCATCCTTGTTTTCGTCATTTAATTAGAAAGTTCCTTTAATATCGTTAGCTATGCAATACCATCCACTCCACATACACATTCACATACATATATAGTATAGATTCTTCTCACCTTGTTTCGATCGACTTAAGATTGTGTATCACAAACTGTTTCGCAAAACACCTTTTATTGAGTCTTACGCTAAATTCAATAAAACGCTGCTGCTAACCTATCTCTGGTTAAATACACGATTTCCTCACACCTCAATGCCTCCAACGACATAAAACTGGAGAAATAGTCCTTTTGCAACTTTTTGTCTTTCCGTCTTCCATCAGAAGGTGTAAATTGCCAAAAGCACAAATTCTGTCGAAAAGTCTAAGCAAAGTGCATGTTTTCCTCTCTCTCGACCAAGATGAATTGACTCCGAAATGTGTCCTCATCAGATCGTTCTGTGAACGGGCTTTAGTTTGGGCCCTATTATGCCGACCGACGAGGATGACGAGGACGACGAGGACGACGATGACTACATCATGACGATGCGATGTAACAAAATTGAAATATAATTTTTGGTCCCCTTAAAAGTGCAATTTAGAAGTTGGCTTTAGGTGTGGATCTGGATGAAATAAAAGGATGTGGAAATATTTTACACTCACTCCTTGGAATACTATAGTTAACCAATACCATTCAGTGTGTTTACATACCCTCTTTGCCTCGATGGCACTTAAATTGGATTGTAAATTCTTGAAGTGAGAAGTTGAACACTGCAGTGTACGTTGTAGACTCAGTTCGGGACTCAGGAGCCTTGTCCAACCACAAAAATTTCCAAAACCCCAAGGTTGCACAAAGAGTCAGCCCAGCCAGTCAGCTTAAGAGAGGAACACCTACCGCCACCCAACCAACATCCAGACCCGATGCCATTTGCCTGGCGTTCCTCTGACTTTACTCCCACACTTTGCAACTGAATGATTAGGACAACGATGTTCCAAAATGAAATTCATACGCTTTCGGGCGATGCTCTACTAATTTCAGGACCGGATATGAACTTCCGTAATGAAAATTTTTCGAACCGGAAAATCCTCTTGAGTTGATTTAGTGTGAGTGAGGTATAGTCGGGGTAGTTTTTGGGTGGGCCTTTGCAGTCGAGTTCCATATCGTTCTTTTTGAGGAGTCCTGTATCTTTCGTGGAACAGCTCCAAGTGCTAGAGGAAGATTGCTGTTGTGGTGTGTTTACATTTTGGTTTGATGGAAATTTTGTTTGCATCTAGTTTTTCGGAGTGGAGTCTGTCTGCATTTGTGGATGTGTCTGTGATGATGATAATTATACTGAAGCTGTTTCGAATAGGACTAATCGATTGTCGAAAATGGCATTGCATGTTGTAAAGTTGTTTTGAGCCAAATTGATAGATTCGAGGTGATAATTTGACAGAAGTGATGAGTTTTTGAAGAGAAAAAATAGGGTTGTAATCGAATAGTTTTTGAAATGTGTATATAGTTTGACTGTTCGAAGGAACTAAGAAATTTTTTGAATCTCGAATGATGAAAATTAATGGGTTTGAATGTAAAAATTATGGTAGACTGATTTTAAGTGCAATTGCAATGAGTGTTAATAATTTCAAATATTCTAATTTTTGGAGTTTTTGAGTGATAAAGTCAATATTTTTACATAATTATTTTACATAATATACATTATATAATTTTTGTATTGAATTAATTTAATCCTAAGAAGTCTTCTTAATTCTAACTAAAAAATTGAAGCATTAAAATTGGTTTACTCCTGGCTAACGTACACATAAAGGATGTGTTTTTTAGACGTGTGGTTTTCAATCTTGGAATACTTTTTTCGAAGTTTGCCTTTTTGACTGATGTCACTTGATTTATGCTCAATTTTGTGAGCTATTTTATAATGAATAGACTTACTCCTTAACAACGCAAATTTATTACCAAAATATTGGTACGGTTCGCGCGACTCAACAAAACGAAGCAGTTAAGTTTTTGAAGGAAATCTTTGTCCAGCGCATTATTTTATGTCGCGTAGTGGGCTTGTGGCGTGACCTCCAAGATCATGCTATTTAATACCGCTGGACTTTTTTTGTGAGGTTATGTGAAGTCGCTTGTCCACACTGATAAGCCCGAGACGATTGACGCCTTCGGAGAGAATATTCGGCTCGTTATTGCTGACATACAGCCCCAGTGCCGAAAAAAGTGGTCGAAAATTGGTCCTCTCGGCTGGAATATAATAAAACATAATAGCAAACACTTATCTTTATAATAAAGCTAAATTTTTGGTCATATTATTAAATTATATGCATTTTGTATCTTCTTAAAAACCATACGTCTGAAAACAACACCCTTTATAAGGAAACAAAGTTAATTTAGTTTTTCTCCAAAACAGAAGTATGTTAAAGATTTAAAATTAATATTAAAAAAATAAATGGTTCTCAATAGGAACTACATATGTATATGTATGTATTGCATATATATATTTTTTTTTTAAATAGAGATTTCCAAGGCCAGTTTTTTCCCTCAGTAATCTAACTTTGTCTATGTTAAGGTCTAAAAACATAGTTACTATAGTGACAACATCAAGAATCATGAACAACCGAACGGGCAGAATCTTTAACAGAAACAATATTATTTGCTTCAATATCTTAAGCAAACCGGAAAAAAAATGTAACAACTATTATCGAAATAGTTTCTAATTTTGTAATTCTTAGTTAACAACAAATTAATTAATTTCAATTTTCATGAGCCATCGATTAAAAATTCGTCTAAGGGCTTTGAATTAAATTTCATATTGATAAATTTATTTTTACAGGGTACTGTGGCGTATGTGGACTATTTTTTTCAAGTAAACATTAAAACGCTGTTAATTTTATTTACAAATAGTGCTTTTAAATTTTAAAAATATACACAACTGGCGATGAAATAACAGTTAAAACAGTAATACATCTTTAAACTCTGCACATGAACATATTTCAAAGTTTAACACATTTTACCATTTCATGTTCAGTTCTGATTTTGTTTTCAATGATTTAAATTATAACTTTAAACAATTTTGTTTAAATTTAAAGGAGTTATCCTCAAAATTTGAAAATTAGTGTCCAATTATGTTTTTATACTTTATTAAGGAGATAAACTTCTGTCATTTAATTTTGTTCAAAAATGAAACACTACAAAAAATCCATGGGTTTGATATGGTTTAATTTTATTTTAGTGGGATCTTCCATTTTTATTTTTATACCAAATCATTTTTAATATCTTATAAAGAAGTCACTGGAAATTTTTAAGATTATTCCCTTAGATCACATTCCTTGGTAAGGCAATTCAAATGTTCAGCTTATTAATAATCCAAATATTCAACCAAATAATATGAAAAATTCTAAACCTTTTTCACTTCTTGAAAAATTTAACTAGGACTCTTAAGGAACTGAATATTCTTAACGTCTCCGCAAAAACTTAGAACCTTTATACAAATATATGGTTACATATGTAGTGTATAACTTGACTCTGATGTGAAATTCCAGACACTAAGTCGAAGTTGTAGACTCAGTGACAGTAGATTGTTATATCTAAAGATTATAATCACCAAAATCAATGGAGTTTGATGAATGAGTTCATGACTCATGTTCAATGATAAAGCGCAATTCACAATCAGTCAGTAAGTGCTGTTGGAAGGAAGGAGACTTTATGAAGAGTGCCGTGACTTGTTATCATGTGTCTCTTTCCTTCTCCTCTGTGATGTTGCTTTTGTGTTGTATCATCTATAATAGCCTAAGTCTCATAGTTGCAACGTCTTAACTCTTAAGGCGCAATAGTATCAGTATGTTATGTACAGGTCAACTTATAAGCATTTCCTGCTTTTTACTATCCTCATACATACATATTTAATAAAAAAATATGAGCTTCCGTTTAAAGTCTATTGAGTTAAATTGATCTCCAAAATTCTTAGAGATCTTCAATTTACTTTAAATTTAACTCAACTTTTTTTTAAACATTAATTTATTTCATACAAATTTTTGTTTAAATTTTCAAATATTAAATCAAAGATTAGTTTTCGTTTAATTCAATGCCTAAAATATTTTGCATATTTTTTTTCAACAAGTTTTAATAAAAATCTACTTAGAATGGAAAAATATAATACACAATTTTTATAAATAATAATAAAAAAACAACCTCTTAAAATTTAAATTACTTTTTACATTTACACAAACTTATACAAGTTTCTCATAAAAAATTGTTTTTTATTTTTTCGATTATAATCGACTTTATATTCACTTTTGTATCTATAGATGGGTCTCACTTTCCTCTCGAACAAAAAGTTTGTTTATCGAAAACATTTAAAATTTTGTTGCTTTGTACATTTCCTTGAAAATCAACTTTTTATTAATACCTATACGTGGTTACTATTGTTCACATGAAATAAAACTTTTTTTTTTGTTTGTATATCAAAACGAAAAAAATTTCCTTTAATTAAATATTTTTTTTATATATTTCTCCAAACTCTGATGTGTTACCAACGCAATATGCAGGTTTCGTCGACAACGAACTTGTATTAAAAAAACAGCCCGCTGCTAACGAAACCCGATTTCGACGTGGTTCGGTTTTATCAACAAAAAAAAAAAAGTATAAAAAAATAAATAAACTTTAGTCACCTGAAAATAAAAAAAAGAAAGGTCAATAACAATAAAAAACAAACCTCACCCCACAAATACTTCAAAAGGTCGTTAAAAGTGAAAAAAGAAAAAAAAAAAACAAACAGAAGACTTATGTGTCGTCCTAAGCGTTAAAAGTGTCATAATAATTGTTAACATTCCACACTCTCATTCACAACATTCCGACAAAGTTAATGTGATACTAAATTGTCACACACAAGGACCTTACCACACCCTAACCTTACCTTCTCCTTGCGTCGCGTCGCCTCGCGTCGTCTTTCGTTCGTCTCTTCATTATCCCACAGGAAGCACAAGGAGGGTGGGAGGCGACTATATACATAAATATAATAGGTATGTCAGAACAAAGTCAACGCGGGCCACAAGGAAAACACAGATGCAGATAAAAAATGAAAAGAAGCAACAGAAAATTGAAAACTTTTCCTTCATAGCCCGCATGCCGCCGCGCCGCCATCCACCACACTCCCTTTACACACTCTGCTTCCCATACCCCCCCGAGTCCTGGTACCACTCTTTGCTACTCCAAAACATAAATCACTTCAAGTGCAAAAGTTCTGACAGTTAACCAGCAAAGCCATTCCCAGAAAGGATGCACACGCAAACACTGCCAAACAAAACACACAACAATAAAGACAAAAATAAAAACACACACAAACACAAATACAATGAAATAGAAGCAGCAACAACTTAACTTAGTCTTGAGAATCGCGAATAAAAATAAAGCAAGACAAAGTATATATACTCGTACTCGTACTCGTATTCGCATTCGTACTCGAACTCGTAGTCGTATAATGGGACAGGAGAATAGAAGAATAATAATAAACTTTGTTTGCTCGGGTGATGGGTGATGGGTGGCCTCTCGATGCGGTGGCGGATGTAGGAAGAAAAATTATTTTCATGTCCTTTTGTAGTCCTTATGACAAGAGTCCACAATGAGACAGCATTGGCAGACACACAGAAGAATTGTGGGCAATGAGGACAAGACCGGTCTAAAGAAGTTCCATGTAAACGGGGCCTTAGTTCAAAAGGACACTTAAATGTCAGTTCAGTTTTCTGACCTCGACCAACACCATAAGGGTATCTGTGAATTTGAGGAGATCTAAAGCCCAATTGAGGAACTCTAAAATTGTCTTTTAAACAGGAGTCTAACTAGATGATTAAAGCCGGATTAACTTTTAAACACGGACGAAAAAAATGTAGACAATAATGCAAAATGCTCCGTTTGGATTAAATTTGAAAGACTTTAAAATTATTTTGGAATGCTATAACGTTGTTAGTATTTTCTTCTTAAGAGATTTTAGACAGTGGATTAAACTTTAATCTAAATTTACTTAAACAGGAAATTAGTTTGTGTACAGTTAAATCCACAACTCATGTGACAGTGGTGCAAGATATACCTATTTGTGAAACGACTGACAAAATGTGAGAGTAAAACAGTAGTTTAATCACTTAATCCAGAACTTTCAACGCTAGTGAATACACTCAGATTAAATTTTAACATTGGATTTTAAAACTAGAGCCAAGGCAACCTTTAACTAACCTTTTGGAACTTTGAGCTGGTTAAGGATATATGTGAAGGAACTTCAAAAAATTAAAATAATAAAATAATACCTTAATTCGCAGTTGACACATCCAATCTAGTGATTTTACCCGGATTAAATCTTAATCTTTGGCTTTTAAATCAGCGCCTTAGAATGTTAGTACCTCATTTTAGGTCTTTACGTAAGTTTAAATTAATGAAAGTTTTAGGTCAAAATAATCTCAGTACCGAAAAATTCTTTCTTTTCGGTGTTTTCTAATAGTGTTCCAGGCCCTGCTGTAAGTTAAACCAGATCTGGTCAATTGAAAAGCCCGTTACATTATCTATCAAATGCTAAGACTATAGTGTTGCTCTTACTTAATTACTTAATCACGTCTTAAAACTATCAAAGGTTAGTTAAAAATTAGACACAGCTCGTTCAAAAACAAGTTCGTCCAAAAGGCCTTTTTAGTCGTCTCAGTAAATCTGCCACTGAAAATATAAGATTTAGGGAGAAGGTGAACGAAATGATGCGTTGTCAGGAGTGCCCATGGACATTAGTTATGGAACTGGTATTGGGTACTGGGTATACACTCTATTTGTCACTTCAGAAGAATTTGTCAGTTCATTTGCGTGATACTTTTCTGGAAAAGATTTTCCTTACCATTTTTTTCTTGCTATAGATTTCCATAGAGGAAATGAGTGAAGACGATTTAGCAGAAGAAACAGAAAATGAAATAAACTAAACGAAAAGAATTGAATTCAAAATATAGAAAAAAATGGAAATTGGCAGAGAGGGAGAGAGAAAGTTTTTATTTTTTTTTAAATATACCTAGTAGAAAAGATTTTTACTTTTTTGTTTTGTTTTTTATATCCTTATCTCTTTGTATAGTGCGGTCTGAAGGTAATTAGAGGATTACAAGATAATTCCCTGTCAACTGTCAAAATGATGAGAAAGAGAGAGAAAGAGAAAACCAATTGTGCACAAACCAAAACACATACATTTACCTACTTTCTTTTTTTATGAATTGTGAGTTGGTTCGAAGAAAAAGTGTCTGGCAATATTCTTGGATTTATTTGTCGTTTTAAAAAGGATATAAAGACGTGTAAAAGAAATTGACAAATAAAAATAGAAAATAAAAACAAAATTGGTATCGATTTTGACAATATGCAGACTAAAACGATTGTCGTTCCATAAGTTGGGATTAAGGGATAAGTCTTTTATTGGGGACTGTTGTATGCAGATGGGGTTTTTCTCTTTCTCCGATAAATGGAACTTGGAAGATTGTTGTTTTGTATTTAGTTTTCGGGTCAAAACCGAATCTTGCAGATTAACTTAGCAATTCTGCTTCTGTAAATGTTTTTTTTTTTTAGATTCTAGAATATGGTAGATTTTAAAATAATTTGTAAAGGATCAAAAGTTGACAAGTCATCATTATATCCACAGAAGTGGATATAATTTTATAAAATAGTTAGGAACATTCATTAACTTTATTAGGTATTTTTTTAGGTACAAATTCAACAGTTGATAGCTACCATGTTGTTTAAGCTTCATCTGTCAAATTGACTCTCATTTATTCAATCCGTCTAAAGAAATACTCATAAACGATATTTTGTGTTGACCGTGATCGACCTACCAAAAATACTATTTACATTTTATTTCTGCGTGAATGGCAATTCCAATACATTCCAAGAAAAGTCAAAGCAGTTGATTTTGAAATGAATACAAAATTCATCCATTTTTTTTACGGATAACGATTTCTTCTAGCACCGTTAACGGCAGTTGGCAATATGAATAGCAACTCGACGTTGTTTCAGCAGGACTGCTAAAGTGTCAAAATTTGTAAAATTCATAAACATACTGTTATTTCACTTGGAAATTATGTGAATTGAGAATCAAAATCTTACAATTTAAGAGCCTTAGGCTTTTTCTTCTGTAGATTTCTGAAATCGCAAGTCTATGTGAATAAGTCAAAAAGCTACATCCGCCTTCGAAGCCAAAATAACTAATGCTGTCTGTCAAATTCGGGTAGTTCTGCTAACCTTTTATAATATAATCGTAAAGTGGTATTTTTCAAAAAAAAAAACAGCAGCTCTAAGATTGAATCAATTTCACGACGTAATAATGGCTAAAAAGTCGCAGATATTGGAATACTTGAAATTAATTTTTAACCAAAAATAAAAAATTTATTAAAAAGTTAAAATGTTAGTTGAACAATATTTTTCAGCAAACCACAGTAATTTAGGTTTCACGTTCCACTTCAAACTTCAAGGCTTAATGGATCGCTAAGTAAATGTTATAGAATTTAACAAGCAGAATTATTAGAACCTTTTTCACAGTCCTTATTATTTTTCCTATGAATTAAGACTGCTGTGTTTTAATTTGAACTCTTAACCCTATTCCAAATCAAATCATATTTCCCTGTAACCCAACTCATTCTGAACCCAAGGACTTTAAATAATATTTCTGAAGAAAACAGGAAACTCCAATAAAATTTCAACTAACTACTAACCATATTAATTTCACTTGACTTCATTTTCAAGCTTCCACAACAATGTCCTCTCTTAAATCAACTTTCATTGTCTTGTCCTTATTCCTTCATCCCATAAAGAAGATACATTCCTCTTCCTATCTTACCTAGAAAAGTAAATCACTTGTAAAAAACCAAACCAAAAGAATCCAATAAATATTTGTGCTATTTGATCAATTTGTGAAAGAATAAAGAATATTTTTCATGTCCGAATAATTTTAATATTGCGTCTTATGAGTTTTTTTTTTGTAAAAAAAAAAAAACACACCATCACTATTCATAAGTCATATCCTTTTGGAGAGAGTGGCAGTGGCAAAGGACACCACAATTTATCATATTCTCCTCTCTCATAACCTCAACTTTGGCAACGATATCTTTCAACTTAAACTGAGAGTCTGGAACTGAGACTGAGACAGGCACTGAGACTGGGACTGAGACAGAGGCTGAGACTATCATGTCCTGCCGGTCGTGATGGTAAGAGGTCTCCAGGCTCTATGTCATTTACCTTGGGAATAAAAAATGGGAGGAAAGAATTTCAAACAACAAAAAAAAGGACATCTTTTTTATTTCTATTATTATAACAAGTCGCCACAGTATAAGAAAATGGATAGAAAATATACATAAATGTGCGTACCCTACCCATACATATAGACAAGTCATAGCCCAAGAGACAAGTGTCCTTATTATACGTTAGCGTTTGCGTTTGTGTTTCCTTTTCTTATTCTCTGTTCGCCGGATGTCGTATTTTTAATGCGACTTTATGAAAAATTCTTCTAAGCAGATAACTGTCATAGTTATTTTTTTGACTCTGTCCTCTGGATTGTCTGGAGTTGGAGAGTTTTTATTTCGGAATTAATACAAAATTTAGGTCTGATGTGGTGTTCTGTAAAAAAGGATAATGAAAACGAAAGACAGACAAAAATTATTGGTGATCTCAATAATCGTTGGCCAAAATATTTGGCTTTGGTTTAGTGAACGAAAATAGATTTTTATATTTTTTGGAATATGATGAAAATTTCCAAAGAAGTCAATATTAATTTATTCCTAGTGGAAAATATACAACAAAAAGCCTTTATCTTATCTTAAAATATTTTTTTTAAATATTCTTGAACAAAATAAATTAAAAAAATATTTCTTTTAAATGATTTAATTTAAGGATCTTAGCAAAAATTTAGAATAATTTCTTAATTGTTTTTAAAATAAATATATTAGTCAAAAAATTAGGGAAATATTAATATTATCAGCTTTTTTGAAGAGCCCTGTTTTTTTTTTTTAAAGTGTTGGTATTAATTATAAAAGAATCCTTAAAATTTTAGTACCCTAAAAACTATTTTTTAAGACTTTGTAATTATGTATGTCAACATGAAAAACAGCGTATTGAAAAAAGCAAGATTTTCTTAACACATTGTTTTGAGTTTACAATTTACAATTGAAGTTTTACAAAAGATTCAAATGTCACTGCTTTTGTCACTTTTTTATCGTCATCATGAAAATAAATGGGACAATTTTTGATAGTCAAAATATTTTGAAGAAAATTAAGAAATATTAATCTTAAGAATGTGTTTTTTTTAAACAACAATAACGACTTTTGACAAAAATAAGGAATGAACTTTACAAATTTAAAAAATAAATAAATTTATCATTTATCAAGAATTTTTTTCCCGTCAAGTTTATTCCTCTCGAAGTGATTTGTGCCACTTTCTTCTTTCTACCTTAAATAAATGTCAACTCGGAAAAAAAACTTCACTGTTAACCTTTTGGAAATTCCCAAATATCAATCACTTTCCAGTGCTATTTACAATTGTTCCTTAAGTTTGGCAATTTCTATAATTTAATACTATTAAACGAATGCGTATAATAAAGGATAAAACACATATCCCGTTTTTTGTTTGTTTAAAATTCAATCCTTAGAAGTTTGTTTCTTTATTTTTGTTGTTGTTGTTGTTTTTTACCTTAGACAAAATCACACAACAACATTTGTGAAATTTATTTTTCTTTTTCATCTTAAAAATCAACAAAATAAATTCCAGGATCCTAGCACCCACCCACGCACGCCCAAACCCACACGCCCACTGCTACCATATCTCATGATGAACGATTATTGAGATTTATGTCCTGGGTTCACCTTCTTCGGTGAGACAGGACGGTAAAAAAAAATTCAAACAATCACGTTGAACTTTTGTTTTTTTTTTTTTTCTATTGTGTTTTTTCTTAGAGGATTGTCTTCTACCGCCGAAACCAGGATGTCATGTCACCACCCACCACCACAGTCCTTTGAGACTTAAGAGGGAAACATGTTTGAAAAAAAATGCAACAAAAATGTGCAAGTTGTGAAACTGCAACAGGTAACGTTGTATAATGTGACTGTCCACCCGGTATACAGACACACCCCCCGCTGGGGCAAACTTTTGGAAACGAAAGAAACAAAATTTATATATCCTTGTACGGTAAGTTGTATTAAAGTCTAAAGTAAATTACGGAACCAAATCTTGAGAATTCAAGTGGAAGCGAGAACATTATGCGCTCAGATGAACTTTACTCGAAAAGCTGCCATCGTCCATGACTTGTCTGTTGAAAATCAATCCCATCAAGGGAGCAATCAAGAAGTAACCATTGCTACTTCTGCACCTGGCAATAAGGAGACTACACCAAGGAGCAAATTGAGCATGCCGAAAATCCTGTGCGGCGCCGGAACAAATGGTATAAGGAAAAATCAAATATATACCGACTTACCGACCCGGTTGGTGGTGGTGATGGTGGTGTGCAAGGAAATCGAAAACGATGGTCTAGGAGCTGGGTGAAGAGACGGTGAAGACTGAAGATGCTTGTCTGTGCTGTGAAGGAAGCGCAAGGACTTCTCCAACTCCTGCTAAGATATAGGAGTCCTTACATATACACATAAAGTATAGTTAAGGTAATCGCAGGTGGTTTATTCTTTATCCCATTTTCTCTTGCTTGCGGTACGGATTGTCATCGTCTCTGGTTGTTGTTGTTGCTGTTGCTGCTCCTGCCACCAGGACTGACTGTCTCCGTTTGTTTTCGGAGTTTAAGACGCTAGATCTACCTTTACCTTTAGCTAGCTTTACCGAGGTGACACCCAGCTGAATACCGTTTTTTTTTTCTTCTCTTGCCTTGCATCGGAAATTGCTGGAAGATGTGGATATGCAATAAACCCTCTTCTCTGAAAAGAACGACCCAAACCGTCAACATTGGAAAGGAGTGTCTTGACTTTGCAGACCTACCAGATATAACTTGGGCTTTAGAATAAAAAAAGAGGATGACAAAAAAAAAAGGAAGAAAAAAAAAAACATGGAGGATGTTTACCAAATTGGGATTAAATTTGTGAGTTTGACTTTTGTATTAGGTGCGGGCAAGTAAAAGGAGAATATCGTGAGAGTTTTCTGGAAGAAAATTAAATTTAAAGTCATTAAGTTTGGTGTATATTTTACCAGGTTCCAGGTTGGTATCTTGGCACTTGAGGAAAATACATGGATTAGTTAACTTTTTTTTTCAAATTCGACTTTCTAAAAGTATAAAAACCTTAAATTTTGAGTTAAAAAAGGAAATATGAAAATAATCGCTTTAAATCTTAGTTCCCAAAAATATAGAGACAAAATTGAAAATGACTTGTCTTAAATATTTCTCTGGAAAATGTACATTTTCATTTCTTATTAAAAAAACGAAGTAAATTTTAATTTATTTTTTTAACTTTAAATTTAAAAATAAGTTTAATATTTCTGTTATTCGAATAACAATTTAGAAAATCAATTCCATAGTATAATTTTAGTTATATTTTGTGCAAACATTCTTAAGAAAGTTTTTTAAGTGAAGTCCCTCAGGGGTCTATATTGGTTCCACTACTTTTTATATTATTTATCGATGAAGTGGGTTTACTGATAATAATAATTCATATGAAGTATGACTTAATTTCTCTTGTAAGCTCTGTTTAATGAGTGATGATATTTTAGGGCTTAACTCCTGAAAAAATTAGACTTCAGTTGACTTTCTTTGGAATCAAAAGTGTCAAAAAGTTTAATATTCTTTGGTTTGTTCTAAACAGTTCAAGGATTAGGCCATCCTCTTCTAGACTTTTGTATTTATCAGAAATCAGTAAGCAATTTTAATGGTTTTTCTCTGTCCCGTTGAGCTTGCAAACATAGACAATCAGTCTCGAACCTAAGTAGCTTTAGGCTAATGTCAAATAATTCAAAATGAAAAGAGTATACATTCAATGAATGTAATTTGTAAAATAAAATACATAAACAAATTTCCATAAATAATTTATTTTTATTTAATTTTCAATTCTTAGTCCTTAATACTGTCCCCCCCACTCCAACTATTAGAAAAGCATTTTCAACAACATTTAACTAATTTTAGATTTAAATATTCCGCATTTAAAACTTAAAGTGGATTAAAACAAAAATCAAAAAAGAAACTCAAAAATTTCGAAAAACAAAACCCAAATAATTCCAACACACGCATATATTTGTTCCATAAGCGCCACGCCATCAGATACACACTTACATACATACTCTGCTACTCCCACCCCACCTAGGCTGCATCAACTCAAACTCAAACTCCAACTCAAACCATCCACCACTAGAATGGAAAATATTTTCCAATCATTTGAGCAAATTACCTCCGTTAATTGAACGGAATTGGCTCTGTGTCCCGAGGCGAAATACCATCGGTGACTGGTTTGGTTTGGCTTTGTTTTTTGTCGGAATGCATTCGGCGGATTCGCCAGTTGGAGTGGCAGTGGTTTGGTTTGGTTTGGCTTGACTTGGCTTATGCAACAGCCGCTCCTCCTATCGGTGATAATAAAAATCATCGATTCATTAAATTGCAATTTTGTGCATCCGATGAGTTTATGTTAAACTAAACATTTGCCATTTAAAGTGTGAGTAAAGTTTTGCATGTGTTGTGTATGCATGTAGCATGTGTCACATCTGTAGAATGGACACATACACACACAGGACCGCGCTGCATTTGGTCCAATGCACACATCGACCATATAGTTGGCTCTAAATTAGCGTTTTCGTCTAATTGGCGACTATTAGCGAGGAGCAGAACCACAAAACCCGAAATGAAAATAGTCGCTTGAGTCCTAGTATGTTTTGGGGGTGGGGGTGATTCTATTGTCGCTTGCCCGCTCGCCGGTTTCCTGATGCACATTGCCTGTGCTGACTGCTCCTCGACCCCAATGGCCAGGGCTACAGGATACAAATGGCGAATTAATGGCGATCGATTGAGCCTATTGGCAATTGGCATTTCGCATTTGTTACAAACGTAGATCCTACGATTCGTGTATGTGTGTGTGTGTGTGTTTGGCAGTGCCGATACCGAATGTTGTGCCATTAAAGGCAACAACTGTTTTTGTTTTTTGGGAAATGAGACAGCCGTGTGCGGTTTGGTGCTTTAATCTTTTGTTGGTTGGCATATCAAACCTAGGTTTTGGTGCGGGTTCGAGGTTTGAAAGAAGGACATACCCATAGTCAACATCAGAAACTTAAATAGGAATCAGCCAGCCCAAGGCATTGCACGTGCCATAATGGCAAAAGGATTATCCCAAATAGCTGAAGTTGCCTATGATGATGACCTGGTGTATATGATTGTACCTATACTTATATGTATTTGTATAGGTGGAGTGCAATAAGGAAAAGCCCGGTAGGTGATTGCCAGGAAATAGAGTAGAACCCTTATAGTTGATGGGGTTAGTGAAGTGATTTTCCAATTTTATGGTATTTTGCGTGATTTCTGGAGCAGAGAATACGTTTATTCTGAATTATGGGCATATTTTTCGAAGTCAATATAAAATGCAAATGCAAGTTCTTAATGACAAACGACCACGGGAAGTGATTTCAAAATATTAGTAGATAGTTTGAAGATGTTTTTTTTGAGTTAATATAAACGGTCGAAGGATATGGTATGGTTCTTGATATGAAAGGAAAAAAAAAATAAATTCACCTTCTCATTACAACAAACGTTATACTTGAAGGATTACTTTTTATTCCAGAAAGGAAGCTTCTTTAGAAAATTATGAATAAAGACCTTTCTCCAGAGTTCATTGGTAAAATAAATTTCGGGGAAATATAAATAAGAATATGTACGTACATATATATGTATGTATATGTTAACTCTTAATATTAAGTCCATTGATGAAGATAGTTCTCATCATCAATGATGAGAGAGGTGATTTCTAAGAAAAATTTAATATACACTGTGGCGTATAAGTACTTTTTTTAATTTTCCTGGAATTGAAACATAGTACATGATACATGCGAAAAGAACAGCTGGTGACACAATAAAGGTAGCATGAATTTGAAGTATTGCAATCCTTCAAATACCTCTGGTGAATTTAACAGCCGATAAAAATATAGGACAAGAAATAAGTGGGAGGCTGTTCAAATCCAACATAGCCTACTTTTGTCTGTAAAAACTTTTAAAATCCAGAAATCTTACTATAACTTGTAAGCTGTTGTTGTACTGCACAATGTTTCTACCAGTACCAGGATCCTAAATCTGGTTGCTTAATAGAAGGCATGCCGACCTCTTAGGAGCATTCGAGAATCACTGTCCCGTATGTAAGGAAGGATTTCGGAGATGCTACAATCATGAACTGTATGCAATCTACCTCGAAGCAGATATCATAAAAAAAAAATAATCTCGGTAGACTCCGGTTAGCATGCCACCAACAGGAAACCAGCTCAGAAAGTACTTCGTATTCGTAGTACAGCGTGGCAGACTATCGTAGTCTTAGGAGATTGATCTTCAAATGTAGAAGGGTTACTCGAATTGACTTTTGAACATTGAAAAACTTTCATTTGCAACAATTGTCAATTTATTCAACCTCAGTTTTTCAATTTCAGAAACTTTGCAGGGTTTTGTAATTTTGTACGACTTCTTATTATAGAAAAGCAAACAGTTATAAAAAACAATATTTTGGTAATCGTTAAATAAAAATATATAATTTTTCTTGACGAATATACAAGCAATAACCAAAAATAGAAAAAAAGTACGTATACGCCCAGTTAGCCATTAATTGTTTTATCATCGTTATCTGAAAATTGTGATCTCTTTCACACTTAGAAACATATTTCCTAATTTCCAACATCTAAATCATGAATTAATAATAATTATCATCATCATGTATTAATTTGTGCCTGCTAAAAAAGTGTCTGCTTTTAATGAAACCATTTAATTCCTTCATCCAAAAGTCGCAGTTACACAATACCAAACAAGGCTATTCCGTTCCAAACAACGATATTATAATGACATCTTATTGTCTCCAAAATACACAAATACATTCATACATGTATGTACATAGATATGATATAATTATCTTAATAATGAAAATTAGCTGAAAATCTGTTAGCCATGTTTAAATTCCCAGTCATAATGTCCTGCATATATTGTCGTATAAAGTACGAGTGTATATTAATTCATAACGCACAATCAGCGCAAAATTTCATAGTCCTATCACAGGACACACATGTTGGCAATTCCTAATTGCTGATAACAGCAGCACGTCACTAACACACACACCATAATACACAAGGACTGTACGCACAATATTCACAACACGGTGATTTAATTTAATTCAATTTAATTCCCCGAACAAAGTGTGTTGTGTCCCCAAAAGGGTATAGATGACAGGGAGTGGGGTGGAGGTGGGGTGGTTCCGATGAGACGTCACCCCAACTACTACACACATCCGCAGGTGCGTGCGGTAGTGTCGCTCTAAATGTTGTTGCTGCTGCTGCTGTTTCTGGTTGACGTTATTGTGCCCATTCAGGTGCGGTCGTATTGCTGGTGTTGTCAGTTGTCAGGATATTGTGTAGTTAGTGGCGGTATGATGATGGTTATTTAAATATAATTAACATTTATTATAATAACTTACCTCGCTCGGTGAGCCGCCAAGCACCAAACACACACACACTTCGGTCCCAGTGCCAACCCTTAAAATGTCTTATTCATCTCTGGGGGTAATCTGATTAAAGGAAATGTTCATTCATGACGTCTGGAAGATGATGGCAGGGGTTGTGATGCGATGAGAAGCGGTGAGGCGCGGCGGAGGCGAAGTGAAGCGATGTTGGCGGCTTCTGTTTGTTATTATCTGTTTGTTGCTTGAACTGATTCAGTGATTCCCAGTGACAAAGACGGTGTTGTTGTTGTTGTTGTTTGTGTTTGAGGAAGTCACATTTCTGCGCCTTTTGGCGGAATGAATTAATCGCTGATGTAATCAGAAAAGCGATATTCAACACTCGTTGTTGTGTTGTTGCTGCTGGAGAAGACTCCAAGTGTTGAATCCTTTGTAAGGATTTCTTGCCTTCGAGAGTTAATATCAATGTGTGTTATGTAGGTGTGTATATGTACATGAAAGAACTCTGTCTGCCGTTTGTGACAGTTCTGCCACCTCGAGGGACTGATAACGACTACGAGTGACGTGATGACGTGGCTGTGGTGGTTGTGGCAATAGCGGTGGCGGTATTGGTGCTGGTTGTGTCGGCTTGGCTTTTTCATCTTTTTTTAACGACGACCCCCTCCCCCTTGTTATCTCACACAGAATAATTAAGTCATTTCACAGAGGATCCTTGTATCTGAAGGTAAAGATGCCATCACACACACAAATTTCGTCCTTAATGATGTTCTTCCTTGAATATGGGCGGGAGTTCGATGTGTTGGCAACATTTCTACTTCCACCCCTTCCCCCCAACCCCTTTCTCCTTATCCCGAATTGAGAATAATAATAATTATTTGTGTGTGAGAGGCCAAGATAACGAGATCCTGGCGCGTATCCTGCAAATAAACAAACCCAAAAGGGGGAATATGAATGAATTGAGTATATAAATTCCATTATGAATGCTTAATGCTTTATTTCCGGTTAATTTTTGTACTAAAGAATGTCGGCTATGTAAATATTTTCGGTTGGTGATGATGATGATGAGGCAATGGCAATGGCAAATGGCAAGGGGATGTGTTGGTATGATTGTTTTTATGTGAATATTTGGTGGTTATACCAACCTACATACGTTTTGGCATTGGTTGTGAAAACTCCGATATAAATTACGGGAAATATTTGTTGAAAATTTCCGTGGCGCACGCGGAAATGTTTTATGGATTGTAATTAATTTCGCGTGTTTAACTGAGTGTGTGCTATTCGTAATTTAGCGGGGGATACACGAGCAAAGTATCTACTAACCATAAATGTCCCCAAAGCAATACCAGGACGACGACACGACGTGAAGAGAGAAGAGACTTTAGCGAGAGATTTATTTACTGGTGACATATTAAACAAGTATTTGCGTTAAATTATGGTTTAGTTAGCATGATTAATTGTCAACTTGCCGTTAAGTGAAGCTTTATATTATATAGTCAAATACATACACATTGATGTTGGAATGTATTTAGTTATATTGATGGTGATTATATATATACACGTAGTATGTATCTTTTAGATATTATGTATCATTTGTAACTGGTTAATTAGTCGGTTGGTTGATGTTATTGGAGAATAATTATATAAGCGGGAATTTGTGCTCGAATACTCGTACATTGGTATTAATTAAGTATCGAAATCCACAGAGACATTCCGTATTCCGTATTCCAGAATGCGGTTAAAATTCACTGCAGACACTTTAGGTTGTTGTTACACCATCATCATCAGTCAGGGATTTTCATTTTAATGCCAAAATCCTCTATAGGTTAGAATTGGTTTTTGGGGTATAGGAGGTGATAAGTGTTTCTTAAGTCTTTAAGTGAAACTTTAAATTAATGATTGTAATTAGAAATATTTATTGTTGACAATATTGTGTCAGATAGGGACGTTTCAGACGTTTGCACACGAATGGATTGGGTTATAGACTCAACCAAGATGTCATTTACCAAACCTTCCTTTTGATATTCTGTGCTCAGCACTTTAAGGATAAATTAATGAGATAATCTGATAAATTTTACACAATTCTCTTATTAATTTTAGTTTAAAGAAAGATTTTCTATGCGTCGGAAGTTCTAAAAGATCATAATTGTCAAAAATCAGTTGGATCAGCAAATATCATCAGATTTTTTCCCTTTAAAATTTTGTAACGCCTTGATATGATAAGATTTCTTCTATTAAATGCTTACTCAAGAAGATGAAGAGAATATGAAGAAAAATGAGCTTACTTAGTAAACTTAGTTAGAAGAAGTAGAATTCTAGCCAAGGGATTAGCACCTAATCTTCAAACTATAATATCCAGAGGATTACCAACTTTCAAACTATTATAAGAATTAAAAACTACGATATTTCATTGATTTTTTGTTTGTAAAGATTTTAAGAAATTTAAGGTCTTGAGAAATGTTGGTTGAAGAAGTTGAAAAGTGCATTCTGTCCATTGTTTCATTAGGAAGCTTTTGTATTTTAACTGAAATGAACGTTTGACTGATAAATTCCAATCGTTGAAGAAGTTCGAAATATCAGTTTACAGGAAGTTACAATATTCGTCAGTTATCATAATATGTCCAATATTTTTCTGATAGTTTCAATAGCAGTCTAGATCAATAAGACTAAAATCCTTTTGAGTTGCTCTTCTTCCACTATTCTATAAGGTATTCGAATTTTCCAGATTGATAATTAGACAGCAATACCTGCTGAAGTTGTCATTTTGTCAATAGTCTTCTACAGAGTTTAAGAACTATCATAGAGAAGAATTATTCATTCATGGTCACATAAACTTTTTTTCCTAAATCATTCAGGGTAAGATCAGTTTAGAGCTCGTAGTGAATCTAGAAATAATAGAAAAAGTAAGGCACTCAATACGCACACTTGCTGGGTGCCTTTGGTTTTCTGAAAGAAACTCGTCCATTAGATTATAAACTTGGCCATCTTCTGGAACACAGACCGGTGTTGAAAATTTAAAACAAATCTGTGCATTTTAGATAAACTGAAAACTCATTAAACTTTTCTTCTATAGTCCTTGAAGCTGCTAACCACCATAACTACAAAGTGGCTAAATGAGGTCAAATAAAAGTCCGTATATAGTTCCAAATGATTCCCCCTAATAAGGCTTCCAAAGAAAAAAAAAGAACCCCTAATACCCTTCGCAATGATTTCTTTTCTATTCCCCAGAATAATAGACTCCTCTTTCATCCAAATTCAAATCATGTCTGGCCTTGGCATACCATCATAAAACCCCCGAATAAAAACAGGGAAAAGGTAAAAATCACTTCATAATGAGGGCGAAGGCTTTTGCCTTAGCTACAAGTATCTACAGTGTAGGTACATAGATGGATATGAACCACCCTTAACCTTCTGCTTCCACATCAGAGAGGGGGGTTGTTGCTGATGATATGCCTGGTTCTTCAACGTGATGCCTTATACAACGGTGATGACGAAGGGCGGGAGTTCGTAGGACGACGACGACGACGGGAATTGAGAATGGCACAAAATGAATTGTCTTCGGGGATAAAATGTTATCACTTTACAAAATTGCTCATTAGCACGTGCTAATATGGAACTTTCATCCTGTGCGTTTACCTTGTTTCCTCTCCTTCCATTAAGACTCCTCGACTTCCCCCCCAGAATCCAGCATTTGAAAAGGTACACACAGAAAGTTATACTAACGCTCGCTTATAACAAGGAATATCTTATAGTCAGAGGGGGCGGGCGGGGCGGCTTCTGTTGAATATTTTATGCTCAGCTTTTGCCCTGCGGGTGCAATTCTCTTGCCGAAAATTTCAGGTCATATGATCCAGAGGACCCATCAGACAAACGAGATGGTGGCAGCGGTGGTGGTGAGGAAGAGAAAGCAAGAGCTAAACAAAAATAATGTGAATGTGGGTGTAACGTGAATGTATGCGTAGATAAGCCCGCGAAATTTTGGCACTATAGGCACATTGTTGTTGCCATCCGGATCCTGGCGTATGAGGTAAAATTGAGCAACCAACAAAAGCATATTAATCCGTAATGTTTCCAGGATGCGGATTGCCTCTGGGAAGGGATTGCCTCTGTGCAAAAAGGACATCCTCGACGTCGCGTTGTCGTCCTCTCATCCCGTCCTTTGTGAACCTATGTGTAACCGGTTTGCAATTACAATCATTGCATGGTGTAATTTACACCATTTAAAGTTTTAAGCCTTCTGTCTGGAGCGGGCGCGAAAAGCCGTTTCCGACAACCCAGAGTGTGTTATATGTGCAAAGTTCAATGCGACGGGGGGAGGGGGGAATGAGTTAGTGGATTCCGGTTGACATTGTCGTTGGTCGTTTGTTTGTGTTTACATTTGCCAAGCAGATATTTAGACACCATTGAGTGGACGGGTTGAGCAGGGCAGGGCAGGGCACATATGGTTGAAACGATTTTATAACGTTTGTCGTTGGAGTTGTGTTGCGCGTGTTGGTGAGAAGGGTAAACAATAATATCCCAGATAGACAGGGTGTAGGCGTGTCATCGAAAGGAGGGAAGAAAAAAAAAAACAAGAAAAATGTGACTTGACGATGGAAAATAAAATCCTCGTCCTGGTGCAGTGCAGATAAGTCGCCAAAGTGTGAAATTGGGATTTTCTGCGTTTTCATGTACATATGAGTATAACACATCCATACATAGACATATACAAGTGTATGTTTGTATTTTAGAAGTACGAGTATTTGCAGGAACTGAAGTAGAAAGATTGTGGATATTGCAAGATGAGTCGGTATATATAAGGGAACAATGTCTATGACAATGACGGATTAGAAAAGCTAATATTTTTACTTTGCAAAGGAAAAATAATAATTATTTCGTGATGTTGCCCAACCATCATATCGTTGGTGTTACAACTGGAAGTACAAAGGAAAATATTTGTGTCTATGTCTAGGTTTGAAATTGAAACTGTATTATGAGTGTAATGTTGACTGGACCAAACAGGATAACACAGAGGCTTGATGAATTGCTTTGGCATTGTAATATTTTTAAGGTCGAATGCGTAGGTGACAAAAGAAAGAAACTTTCTGACATTCTGACTGAAATGATGGAGAAATCAGAAATCAGTCTGTAGTAAGTTTAGAACCTTAATGGTTAAGTCGACCGTCGGTAAGAAGCGTAAATGAGAATTTTTTTTTTAACTTCTAACTTTTTTTAGGACTTTAAATTTCAATAGGCCTTAGTCCTTAGTTTGCTTACAATCGATTTAGGAGCTACAGCTACAGAAACATTCACAGTTCTCTCCGTCACCGAAATGAAGCCTAATAAAAATTTCGACTTTGATTTTATTGTATTCTAATCTCATGTAAGTAGTAGAGACACTATACAACTTAACGAATAAATCTATCAGATGTTACATTACAATGTATTAATGCCGAAGAGCAGAGAGCAAAGCAAACAACACAAAGAGAGAATGACATCATAACGATTCACTTGCTCCTTATTTCCACTAATGGGAGCTGATATAATTTTTCAGTGGCTAGATCTTTGTCATACAAAACTTTATTGTTATGAAAACATTGAACAATTTTTTAAAAGGTCCTGGAAAAATCCAAAAAAAAATTAAATTTTGAATGTGGTAGTCTTCTTACTAACACATGGAATCAAATCAACAAATTCTGTAACAAAAAAAAAAAATGAAAATTGAAAAGAGATAAGAGAAATTCTTGAACCCGTTTCGTCAATTTTTACACATGCTGTCTCCATATTCCAAATATTAAATTAATTAAGTTGGTTTCCTTTCAAATACTCGTATAATCTTTAAGGCCAAATCAATTGCTTTCAATCGATCATAGGCATAAAATTCTAATCCTTCTAATGTGATTAATTTAGACTTTTGAATTTTCATATTTAATCACTGTCTATTTCTATGCCTATCTATGTATGTATATATATATATTTAAGGCTCAAGACTTCTAATATTAATAAATAAAACAAAATGAAATAAAATCTTACTATTAAAACTATAAACAACACACAAAAAAGGATATGCATTTGACATTCATATTATGATGTCAGTTCTTTCTCACTCTATATCTCTCCCTTTCTATTTCTCTCTCTGTCGGAATGACTTGCATTACAAATTCATTTAAGTGCACTCAAAATATTTGTGTCTTTTTTGGAAATGAGATCTGAAAAGCCAAAACCCCAATGATGCTTTTCCAAAAGTCAAATGTTGTGTATCATTTCGTCTGAAGTTCTCTGTACAGTCTTCAGTTCTAAAACATTTTTGGTTTCCCTCCACATTCTGTCAAAAAGAAAAACAAACATACACACACGTATTCGTTTCTAACTTAACAGAGTTAACCGGAAAATTGTTTCCGACTTCCTGTGAAAATCGCAGGGAATGAGATACGAGTCCTTTTGACTCGGTTAAAACACAGGTTGAAATATCCTTGTTCTGTACATGCAACACCGAAACGGTCCAATTGATATGCAGTTCTGTGTATTTTGTCTAGAAAATTGAGTATTTTCGAACATTGCAGTCCTGAAATTTTCACAAAATTTCCCAAACTCATGCCAAGGAAGAGGATCCGCATCCGAATGGAAGTCCTTTACATTGTGCACAACATAAGTACAAGGATTCGTGTGCAATGTGTGCAGTACTGATGCATCAGAAGCAGAACCAGGACAGTAACAGTAAGCCACTATCATCGAGTAAAGGGATTTTGTTTTTGGGTGAAGCATCATTACATGGTAACACACAGTGGCGTCGAGAGTCCTTATGGAACATTCCTTGCTCTTGGTCTTCATCTTTTTTCCGGATACACACACAAATCCCAAATCCTTTTCCTTTCGATTGAGGAATAAGAGTATGTTTTTGGTCGATATGATGATGGTGATGGTGTATGTAGGTATTTATGTGTGTGCAATCCTGTTTCTGGTCTTGTTTAAGAGGATGTCAGAGCTGTTGTAATAATCGCCTTGATACAAGATAATCGGATTGATGTTGATGATACTTTTGTATAAGTAATCGTACGTTTGTTTATACGAGACGTTGGAATGTCCTTAGAAGAAAAAAATATTCAAAGAATTGAAATTGAATTCGATGAAAGTCCATAGAAGAGATTGAATTAATTAAGATAAAACACAACATTGAATTAATTAAGTCAATATACAAAGGTACAAGTAGAGAGAGAGATAAAGGTTAATTTTTAATAAACAAAAAAACAAAAATCAAACAAATGCAAATAGAGAAGATGATAATAATTGATTACGGCTCTGCTGGATTCTCGGGGCTTGTTATAAATAAAACATTACACTTCATTTGTATACCAACAATAATGAAGCTAACTAACTGTCTAAAACATATTAATGTATTTGATAGAGTCTGTTAATTTTGTATCATCTGATAGCCCCAGTCACTAAGATGCAGAGTTCATACTTTAACTTTATAAGTTATGTAAAGTAAACTTTGTCTTAAAAAGCTTTCCTAATAATTTTGATAAGAAAATGTTCCAAATTTGAACGGAAATAAAATCAAACAGTCTTTTGAACACCACTTCTTGGATTTTGATCAAAAACTAACTCTTAAATTTTGTCAGATTGATTGGGTATATTTTTTTAAGATCTGTCACATTGGCTGTCATTTATCCAATCCATTTGTGTAATTGTGTTGCAACTTGAGTTAAGTGTCTAAAATGATTTTTTGTTGTTCTTAAATTGAATTTTGTCTACTCACATTTTTTTGAACAGAAGGAATATTTACTTCTTATTTACAATCAATAATTTTATTGTAATAATAATTTGAAGAACATTTTTAAGTACGATTTTGCAACTGGTCGTTAAAGTTGCCAGCAACTTAGTTGAATATAATTGAACTGTGAGCTGCTTGGGTGAGCATTAAAATCTTTTGCAAAGTTTTATTGAAAATTGCAACTGACCATTAAAGTTGCCGGCAACTTAGTTGAATATAATTGAACTGTAAGTTGTTCAAGTGAGTACTAAAGTCTTTTCCAAAGTTTTATTGCAAATTGAAACTGGTCGTTAAAGTTGCCGGCAACTTAGTTGAATATAATTGAACTGTGAGTTGCTCGGGTGAGGAACTTTGGCAACATATATGAAAATCCTTTTTCCAAGGTTAAACTGCAAATTCAAAAAATTCGTGGTCCATTTCCATGAATATTTTAACACGATCTAAAATTTTTGTGCATTTTTCAACTTGATCTAGAAAATGTTTAACACAGTTTTCAAACACAACCCAATTCAGTTTTAATTTGTAGGCTAAGGATTACCAATAAAACACGACTAGCTATGTGTGTTAACAATTTTTTTTGGCGTAATTTGTATCATGAAGTTCTGGTTTCAAAAATATATCCTGCAAAACTTTTCTAATTAATTGCTTGTAAATCTTAAACATTTGTGTAAATTTGTCATAAAATATGAATTTTTTCACGAGTTCAATTATCACTCTTAGTTAAAATGTTGCCTAAATTATTACGAACGTTGAAAAAATGAGTTATTCACCCACGAACATGAATTAAGGAATCATAAAAATAAAAATAAGGACATTCATAGAAAGATATATTAAATCCAAGATGTATATAATTAGAAATAGGGAACCCTCGACTATGCTTCACCTCAGTTACAGAAAAATGAACTCTTTCCATACCTGAAAATAATTTCACAGCTTGCTCATTTAATAATTCCGATCTAATTTTGTATTTTCTTTAGCTTTGTAGACATTTTAATTAATTACACAACAAAGTCTATTTTGTCGTTTGCTTTCGCGTCCATATCCACGCCTATTCGTTAACACCAAACGAGATCCCGAAAGCCGAAATTACTTATCCACCCTATCTACCTCTAGTCCTAACAAATACCTATACATATCTGTTAAAACTTTATATGTACATAAATGAGTCAGTACTCGAGTGTTGGAAGGCAGGTATTTGAATATGAAGCTCAAACATAATTATTCACTGTGTCTAACTGCATACTCGTACATGGGAACCACAAAATAACCACCAGCACTATCAACACTAAAATAGTTGGATTTCCATAAACAAACTTAACAGAACCCACCCACCAATATCCAAACACTATATACGCCCCCCAAAAAACAACATACATAGAAAAACAAACACATACGACTACACCTACTTAACTAAGTCCCAAAACACTGATACAAACAAAAATAATTTATGTACAATTCCCATAAAATTAAAACCGCACTAAAACCAAAAGTTAATATTTGTCTTCAACATGTAAGCCACAATTAATTTGGTTGGCATCTCACCTCGCTTGCTTCGGTCTTGCATCCTGCTGCACAGGACATAATGCAGACAAAAATCGTACGGTACGTTACGTACACTCGTAGCTTCCTACTGCCCTGCCCGCACGATTTTGTATAGACCGGACCGATACCGATACCGATTTTAGAAAAGAGAGAAGGTTCATTTCATGGGGTTGGCAGGGGGGTAAACTTAAGTATGGGAATGGCAAGTGAGTACGAGTACGAGTGCGAGTACGACTTCGAGTGGAGTGGAAATTGCACACGAGCTTCCGGTTCTTTGTGTTTGCACATGATGATATTTCCGTCATTTACTTCGAGACCATCATCATCATGTCCCTTCCGCCACCGTCATACCTCGACGAAGACGACTGCCACCGACAACTTGGCACTGCAACCACACGAAAAGAATTGGCAAAGTTTCGACTTTTGAATGGCCAATGCTGTGTCCTAAATGCTGTACCAATATATGAACCAACCAACCAACTCCACCATCAAAATGTCCTTGTCAATTTAACCGTTGGCTATTTTAGAAAACTATAACCAAAGAGGAAGTTTGTTGTAAAGCCATCTTTCTCTCCACTGAGACATACTCATCGTCGTCGTCGTTTCGGTCGGTTGTTAGAAAACCAAGGACGAAACAACTATTATCCTGAATTTGTTTTGAACTTTATGTGCCGCTGCTCCTGTCCTGGTGCGCTCTTGAAAAAAACCAAGCTTATATAGAGTTTTGTTATTGTATGCATCTATCAACAGTCTATAGAATCTCTAAACTGTATATGTGAATGTGTGTCCTTTTGAAATTGGAAAATTGGAATCCTTTGACTATTATAAGTTGACTCTTTTTATAAAGGATCCAAAACCGGATGGGTGACTCTTTGAATGTGACTTCACTAACTTTTTCAACTTGTTTTCAATTTAAGAGATAAAAACACTTAAAAAACAAAAACAACAACAATAAAACAAACAACATACACATACATACATACAACTCAAAAAGGAAATTTCTTCTCGATAAGTTCTTCTGCTGGTCTGAGGTTCCGTTCCGATTCTTAACCATCATGCAGACGGAGGACGAGGAGTGTAAAAAAAAACACACACATACACAACACAAACACAAAAAAGTAACAACAAATAGAGAATAATAAATAAAACACTCCTACAATACCAGAATCCTGTAGATGATGGTATATCCAATCCAAGCCATAGAACAGGTGAGCAAATGAATTTAGCCAGGATAAAAGGATAAAGTAGCGAAATACTGTCTCATTTGATCAAAGTTAATTCATCGAAAACGTAATTCATCGCGAGTTTCAAAGGAGAGACAGGATACAGGACACAGAAGCAGCAGCAGCAGCAGGAGGTGAATAGCCAAAGTCACGAGAAACAACAACAGCAGGAAGTGTGGTTTTGTTATGTTCCTTTAAATGTTTGTAAGTTTTTTTTTTTGTTCATTTTGTTGAGACAAGGACACGAAAAAGGAAGACGACATTGGTATTTAATTCAATTGGACGACTGACGGTTTCAACTGAAGAAGGTTTGGATTTTTTTTTCGTTTTGTTATTTGTGGCCAAAAGGAATGCAGGAGGAATAGGTGTTGGTTTTTTTTTTGGAGTTTGTGACTCTAAAGGGTTGGACCTTCGGGATTAAGATTTATGTGGTGTATTTTATTTTTAAATGCGTCTTCGGAAGTAAATTAGGTGGTTCATTTTATTATTACTGTACATTATTAAGTTATTTAAATTTTACTTTCAGCGATTCAGTTTTCTAAACGTTTTTTTTTTTAATAATAATAGACATGTTTCTTGATTATGTCACGTAGTTTTTCTAATGACTTCGTAACAACAATATTTTAGAGTTCGATAGAATTAAACGAACTGACATTGAGAAGGAAGTGATGTTTTCCATTAATCACAAATTCATTGATGTCCTTACAAAATATTGTTTTAATTTCCACAAAATTTAAATTTGACCTTCAATTTAATGCCCTTAAAGATCCATTTTACTGATTTCAAAGTTCATGTTATTTTTATTTCACTTTAATTATGTCCATCCAGTTTTTCACGGAAAAAAATTTTTTTGAATTAAAAAAAAAGTCCTTGACAGAAGAAAGGAACTTCCTTATTCTTTGTTAAAATATCGAAATAATGTTCTCTGCTAAATTCAGTTGAATCATTCGTATTTTTCGAAATCTATACTTGATAATTTTTGTTATCTTTAATCTGAAGTCTAATTTCTCAAGTTTCGTCATATTGATTATAATGGTGTCCTTATATCTATCTTATATCTACTGAATTTAAGAAAGAAGTGAGGCCTTTCAGCCGAATTAAACATAATCCATGAAGCCAAGCGTGCATAGGTTGTCATGGTGCCTAGAATTAATCGAGCTATGGACATTTAGATGTATATACCTGAAATTAACAAGGACTTTATTCATATACCAAATAGAGCACCTGTGTAGAGTGTTTTGAAATGAGTTTTCAATTTTCATCTTATTCGAATGATATAAAATTTAAATCTAATATGTATTTAAGGTTGTAAAATTATTAGAAAAAATATTGAAATTTACTGTAACTATCCTAAGAACAATAACTGTGTTTTATTCACTGCTGGGTAGCTAGCGCAGCTAACAACAACAATTTGATTGGTGTTGAAGAAGAAGCCAGCAAAAAAAAAGACACCTGTGCTGATGATATATAAGGAATGTGTTTTATCGTTCTTTTTTCACTTGAATGCTGCACTAGCTATGCAGTAGTGAATAAAACACAACTAGTATACACAAAAATGTTACATTTTTTACAAGGAACTACATAATTTGACACCTTAGTTCACAGATTCATTTTGATTAGAAACAACGACTTTGCCTTCCATCAGTTTAGCTGAATACTTTTTTTTCCATTTGACTTCTCCAAAGGCAAAAGCTCTTAAGTTGACTTAAGCGGGTACAGATATTTAATTCCTTTATTATACATCAATAACTACATATTTGTTAAATGACTCCAGTTTAATTCTTACTTAAGATTTAATGTTAAAATCTAATCTAAGAACTTACATGATAAGTTACAACTTTCACTAGAGATCTTAATATTTTATAGTTTTTTTTTGTTAAAGTTTACTATTTATTGGATTAATTTTTGCAACATTTATAAGTGGTTGTGACTACTGATAAGATTTGTGTAAAATAAGCATATGAATTGCTTGTATTAACCTTTTGCCTCTTTAAAATTAACCAAGACATAATGTTAATTTTTTGATACAAAGCTAATATTGATATTTGTCAAATGTTGTCTAATTTTTTGTCTTTTGTATAAATTCATTCATATAAGTTGTGTTTTATTCACTGCTGCATAGCTAGTGCAGCATTCAATTGAATAAAACGATCAAACACATTCATTACGTATGTAGTATCAGCACAGCTGCAATTTTATTGATTGCTTTTTTTCGCCAGAAATTTGATTGTTGTTATTTTCCTAGGGAAATTTTGCTGAGCTAGCTATGCAGCAGTAAATAAAACACAACTAATAGTAGAACCTTTGCGAACGTTTATTCCAAACAATTTTAATTTGATGTTTTTAACAAAGCACAATACATTTACCATTTGTAATTTTTTTTTTTAAACTATTGGTAGCTTTTGTATTTACTTTCTAGATTAATCTAAAATTCACGTAGTTATGTAATTCATTGTTTATTTTATGATTGAAAAATTAAAATTAAAGTTAATAAACGATGTCTTTGAAAGTTAAAAACCATATTTCCTAATTAAATACTCGGTTATTAAATTAAAGTGAACACATACAAAAACAATTAAACATAAATATTCATGTACACACATATTTAAAACACATTGACTTGTCAAAGAAACTTATCTCAATAAAAGTGATGTTCCTATATAAAAGTACATATATTATATCCATTAACTCTGTCAGCCATTCAGCCAGCCATGTTCTTTTGGAATCGAATTAAACTGCATTCTAATCGAATTTAAAACCAACGCACCGCAGAGCTGTTAGTGTGGTGATACCAAAAATAACTTCACTTGTAATTGCATTAAAAACAGGGTTTCATACCAAAAAACCATTTCCCTATAAACTATACACCCTATCCCTAAAACCTGCCGTCGCGGTCGTCGTCGTAGGCAATCGTTTGTCGTCGGCATCGTTGTTGTCGATATGTCGCTATATAGCACCATCCTTACCGTTACCATTCCCATCCCCATCACCACTACAACTATACGTACTAGTCCATCACCAGTATAACTGTGAGTGAATGTTGTGAATAAAAATACAAAAAAAAAATTCCCTCTCCCGGCTTCGTACGTACGTAGATAGATAGGACAGAAGTGCGGTACAATATTCACAGGTAAAGGCTTTTCATTTTCAGCAACAGCAAAAACCGACAGAAACAGGCAAAAGTTGTTTTAATTGAATTAAACTCTCACCTCGCAACAATTTAAGTGAATTGTTCCAGCAACATACCATCCATTTATAAATTGATAGAGAGGCTTTTCCTGCAAGCTCGAACTTTTCTAAACCAGCAAAAAAGGAACAAACACTCAAACACACAAACACAAACACAACGACAACGACAACAAGAGTGATTTATATTGAACAGCCCTTATATAGCTTGATGTTTGCATTAGAAACTATAATTTCATAAAACCAACAAACTCAATTGAGTTATGAGCTGCTATGGCATAAAGTGATGGCTTTGTGTTGTTACTTACACACACACACACACAGTCCTGTCGTCGTAGTCCTGAAAATTGATACTTTAAAGTTTGAGGCATATCACGTCGTGTCGTCATTCGTCGGCAACCTCTGTCTTCGCCGCCTACATCCCATTCGTGGCAGGGGTTTTTGACATACACTGCACAACACATACAAAAACAAACACTAGCTCATAAAAGGCCAATTTGCGGGCTTAAATGCATCATAACTCGCTCTTGCACCATCTGACTCTTGGCAAAAACATAAAACACAAAACACGAAATACAAAACACAAAACACACCCAACGTCAAAAGCGTGTGTGCTGTGCTGTGCTGTGTCGTGTATGGATATTTATTCAAAACTGCACCTTTACTTCACTCGAGTTCGAGCATGGCCATCATCAGGTGAAAAGGACGACTCACTTTAACAAGGACATAACTCATACGGTTAATTCACTTAAAGTTTGAATTAAATTCAAACTGAACACTCACCATCATCAGGCATCAAGGCATCAGGCGCTCCATGCACTTTCCTTCAACCCTCAGCAATTCCATCACACTCTTACTCTTGCCTGTCTGTTCTGTTCTGTCTATCAAGGAAGTGCAAGGAGGAATTTATTGTTTTTGTTATCGATATCAAGGATATTTCATAGAGTAGAATAAGAGGACGTACGAGTATAAGTATGTTGGTATGAGTGCGGCAAGGATATAACGAAGCTTTGCGTTGCGTTGTATTATTTGAGAACCAAATGCTCGCGCGATGACAGCCGAATAAACAATCAGATATGCCAAAGTGGAAGTGGCGGAGGTGTCTTACTTTCGAGGAGTGCTGCCGAGGTAGGTACGAGAAGTGCCACCAACGAAACCGACGACGCGACGCGACGTGGCGTCGTGGGTAGGAAAAGCATTTCATCCGTTTTATAGAAATGTATTTGAACAATGAAGTTTTGAACGAGGAGCGAGAGAGGTGCAAAGTTATGATGTGGTGTTATAAATGTTGGTTACTGGCAATGGCAAAGCGAAGACACTTCCGAAAGGTGTCGTCTCTCAGGATATGTTTAAAGGATGTGTGCACTAGTGTAGGTATATCATATCTTCAATTATTACTATATAACATACCTTCCTCCTCCTTGTGTTTGTCGCTGATATTACGATGATAGAGGAAATATTGTTTTTTAGTTGTTTTTATATAGATACACATATCTACAGTTATAGGTACACACTTTCGATGTTTTCTATTAATTTCATTTAAGTATTTCGATGGAATGTGTTGGTTTTGTTTCAACCGAAAAAGTTTATATCTAGAAATCGTATTTGCTGAATAGATGGAGTCTTCTATACATATACATACATTATACAAGGACATACTAGTAACTGTACAATGTACATTCCAGTAACGATAAGGTTCGTCAACTTTAGTATAATATTGGTATTGTTTCGATTTACGTATTTATTGTTTTGTTGGTAAAAAAATACACACACACACAGATAGTTGGCAAAAGTATTGGATGGCATCACAATCTATAAAAGGAAATTAAAATTTTGTTATGTTTTTTTTCTTTTTTGAAGTGGAAACCGGTGTATGAAGTGTGTGGAAGTTTGTTGTTTCAATACTCAAGAGGGTTTTGTGGAATTCTAAATAGTTTAATGCACACATTTCTTGGATTGAGAAGGTGGAAGTGTAATTTTTCGATTTTTTGTTTGTTTTACTCGTACCTTCTGGAAACTTTTTGGAGTAATCTTCGAAATTGCAGCTGTTATTAAATAAAATTTAACAGTTTATGATTTTGAACATAGACAGCAAACAATAGTTCGATACTTCAAAGCTTAGAAATCTTCCTATTCCGAAGAATTTTTGAACTCTAGTCTGGTCTGGAGAATTTATTTGATTTTTCAAAACAAATTTCCTAATTTCTCAAACGATTTCCTATTAACAACTTTGCTAGTAGAATCTTAAAACTCATATTTTGACAGATTATATGAATCATTTCCAGATTACATTTTAAAAAAGTATCTAGGTATTATGTGTACTGTAACTGAAAAACACAAAAAGACTGACAATTTCGGTAAAACTGGGGATCGAAAATATACAATATCGCCAAAAAAAACGAAAAGAGAGTCATACAAGATGTTAGAATACAGTGACCAGGTATGTTTTTTCAAAATGTTTGTTGTAATTGTGTTTGAATTTAATTTTTTCGAACATTTTTCAAGAATTTCACTTTTGGTTCAACAATAACTTACAATTGAAATTTGCTTACTAAGGTAAAAGTGACTCTAATTTTTTTGTTGATAAAATCAATTCTGGAATCCCACAAGGAAGTCATTTAGATCCTATTCTTTTAACCGCCAGTGTTGAAGCACTGTCTGCTATTTAAAGTTCCTAAACATATGACCTCTAGGAGAAAGCTGTATGTAACTTCTTTTAATTATTATGTATTTGTTTAAATTTGATTCATAGATTCTATCAACACAACACATAAACTTCATAACTTTTAACACGAATTCGATTCTTGATCGGAATAAGAGGATATTAAAACAATTTTTAGATTATTTTTTATAACATTTTTTTTTTCGACCAACCCTAATTTAACCCCTGAGATCTTCTACATTTTGAATACAGACTTAAGCTTATTGGAATTGGAATTGGAAATGGAACTGACTCTTCAGTTCTTCACACCTTCATCTCGTGTAAGCTCAAGTATTCTCCAAAGAAATCTGAGTAATTTGACAGAATGCATACATATTCTATCTTTTAAATATGTTAACTTGTAACTTGTTTGACCACAATCGTATAAAATTATTATAGACATAGTAAAGTTTACCAAAGTTCGTAGCAATATTTGATCCCAAAGAAACCAACCAAATTTTTCATTTTTTGAACATAACATAATCTATTTAATTTCTGTTTTTGAAATGACGACATTAATTTCGAAATTTCTTTCAAAAAGGTATTTTCTTAGGTGTAAGGCTTATGACACTTCAAATCATCGTCCAAATGATAACACCGTCTCCAAAATTTAAACAAAATTTCAAGTTTTCCTTTTTATTAACAAATTGCTAAAAAATATCAACTCAAAACTTCAAAATAGTTAAAATCTTTTTATTTTATGCAATAAATTCCGTGTCATCTTAATTATTCATTTTATATATTGTATCATTATAAAATCGGACACACACACAGTTAAGTATAGGTACTCAATAAAAGAAGAAGTTGTTTGTAGAAGTATAATTATATTGTGCTTACACTTGGCACTTCCTATGAGAATGTATATGTATGTAATGTTGATATTATAGGTTAGGTATGTAAAGTATTTTACATATAGACAATCAATGCACACAGCACACCACTTATAGTCATTCATGAGTTCACACATTGTCATGGTCTATTGACCCGCTTTGTGAATAATTTCTATTTAGTATTTTGGTATGTTAAGAGCATTCATGCATTGCACCCTTGGACTTAAAGTCCATTACTCATACTCTCATATATACGAGAGTTGAGTATGAGTGAGAGTATGTAAGGGAAGGTGTGTCGTCCAATTCAATACAAAAGTCGGCCAATATTGAATTTTGATGATGGTGATCTTTTAATGCTTAAATTCAAATTAACAATAATACTCTTATATGGAATGATATAGTATAAGTTCTTATAAGTATTTAAATGAAGAATCCTAAAGAGAGAGAGATGAGAGTTGATCTTTGGTGTTAATTATACAAAGATGATCTTTCAAAAATACTGAAAAACATCGTTCTGAAATCGGTATTCTTTTTAACTATATTACAAAAAAGAAGTGAAGTTTTTAACAACGTTTGTGTTAACAGGAAATTTTTATGGGAATGCTTTATTCACTAAAAATTACAATAATTTTATCCAAGTATTTGGAGATTAGTGTCATAATATACACCACTGGATTTTTTTAAAAGTTATTGATATACATATGTAAATTATTATTATGAGACTTTATTTTACAATTAAATCAGTTATATTTAAAAATAAATTGAAGAAATATTCTTAAGAGTTAATTTTAACGATATTTTTGAAATTTGTATTTAAGAATCAGAAATAAAATGTATTTAATAATATAAAATAAAAGCTATTGAGAAATGACAATTTGATACCCAGCCGAGACGAAAAAATTTATCTTTGATCAAAATTTGTCAGAACTCGACAGTTTGTTCAATTTTTATAGATTCAACACACAAAATACTGTTAACATTATTCAATTAATTATTTTTTTTTTAACATTAAAAAGAATTTGTGTGAATATGGTACATTGACAATCCAGAAAGCAAAATCAGCAGTTCTTGAAAATTTTGAGAATTAAATAATATTTTACCTTGGAAATGACGGATTTTATGGAATTCAAGTGAAATATTTCATGGATGTAAAAAACTGATTTGTAGGTGAATTTCTCAAGTCAATAAGTGTTAATTTTCCTTGAAAGAGAGCTTAGACTGGATTAATGATCAGTTGAAAAATCTGAATTCGAGCGAGACTGAAATGCTCGTCTTTAAAGAGACGAGACTGGGCAGTCTTATTTCTTTACATTTTTAAGTGTAACAATTTTTCTTTGAACATTTTATAGAGAAGACATTAAAATGTCAAAAATGTGCTGCAAGTTATCTGGAACCTTTTTGCATCAATTGAGTTACGAGTTCCTGAATTTTTATTAGTACAGTAGGCACTGCTTCCAATCGGCCTTAAATTGGTTTTGAATCCACTGAAAACACTGGACTACAAGGAAAATTTTTCGTTTTTAAATTTACGGGTAAAAACAACAACATATGAAAAGATTTAGTAAAATAAATCAATGATATATTATTTTCTTTACGTACATTTCTTGGTATAAACCTGAAAAACAGTTTTGCTACAGAATTTATCCAAAATCGTTAAACTCATTTCTGAGAAACACTTGAGCTAACAAAAACTATCCAGCCTCTGGAGGATTACAATAAAGTGATATGTAAAAAAAAATTGTAACAATTTGAGGCCAAAATTGTGCTCCTTTTTTAAGTTAGGAACCTATTACTCCTTGATTTGGTATCTTGTCTTTTGAAATGTGATTTTTTTGAAACCCAAATGATGTAATGTACCAAACTTCAAACCTATAGAACGGCTAAATCAACTGAATC
Organism: Scaeva pyrastri; assembly: GCA_905146935.1. NCBI lineage: Eukaryota > Metazoa > Arthropoda > Insecta > Diptera > Syrphidae > Scaeva > Scaeva pyrastri. The sequence goes on along the minus strand of LR989929.1, from coordinate 12,119,713 downwards.
AGATTTTTTAGTTTAAATTTATGCCTGATAAGTTTCAATATGTTTTACTTTAAAAATGTCCAAATTCTAGTTTTGCTATCTAAAACTTAAATTATTTGTTAATAAATTTTAGATTTCTCATTAAGATTGTTTAAATATTATTTTATTTCTTATTTAAAGACGTTTTTCCTTAACACACTTTTTCTTAACCACTTCCAAACTTTTCGGAACTAAATTTCATCCAAATCTCCCATTTTTGTATGAATTATTTCAAGTTGATATCAAATCAAACCAATTTGACATCCATCCATATACTTGAATAGAAAACAAACAAATTAAACATCACATACGCAACTATTACATACATACCAATAAAACTAACATTCAAATACGAATATGTCTCAACATCCGATTTAATCACTGAACCTTGACGAAAAATGACAAGCCAACCACTATTTCCGCAGTTCCTAGTTATTTTGTTCCTAAAACAATTAGTTCAACAGCGCGAAACATTCGAATCATTCAAACCATTCGAACCATATGGAACGAAACATTGAACCATCACTCGTACATATAACGCCCAGCTTGTATAAATTTTATATCAGACAGTGAAATCAAATCGAAGCAACGAGGGGGAGGTATAATGATGTCTATTAGTCTTTTTATTTTTTGGAATGTTTTAAGTTAAATAATATGGAGACGAGTTGGATTAAGAGTTAAAGGTTTTCTGACCTTAGATTTGCCATATTTTTGTATTTTTCAAATTCAATATTTTAGGGAAAATATGTTTTTATTTACTCACCCTTTTTGTTTACGTCTTTTTCACAACATTTTGTTATCTTTATCAATTGCACTTCATCGAACTTCAACACAAAAAAAAAAAAAACACACACACCTTCATATTCCAATTAAACGATAAACAACCCCCAATGAGTATTTTTGGTACAACACCTTGACTCCCTCTTTTCATCAGGTTCCTCGATAGTCACTACCCTACCGGCCGCTTCCTTTTAAAGTTACCCCCTTAAAGTTCATTATGCACGTAACACAATTAGTTTTGATTTTGAGAGAACAAAAAACAAAAAAAAAAAAAAAAACATTGAAGGGTGTTCCTCTACACCTTGCACAAGTTATTACTCACTGTATACACCCCGGTTAGGAAAAAGAAAAAAAAAATTATTCGCTTCGAGCTAAAATAACATCACGAAATCAAATTATCTGCGAATAAGCGTTATTATCTAATCACCGTTTTATAAATCGACAAAAATTACATTTTTCCACCAAACGCAAACGCTTGCGAAGCAACAGCTCAGAACTCTCAACGGAACTCTGGGCCCAGTGTTCTGCCTCTGGATGCCGCGCTGATGTCGAACGAAAATGGCAAGCAGGAGTATTAGATACTGGAATCCGTTTTGTCGTTGTCGTTTTGTTCCGGAAATTACTTTTCCATCAGCACGGAACACGGACTGAGCTGAGGAGTACCCATCAGGTATGAACAGATACAGCCACTGGCAGAGGCAGAAGCAGAAGCAGAGGCACACGACCAACTCTCCCGACACATCGCGATACAACTGAGAACTGATGGAAAATATTTCTGTATCAATATCCGATAGAGTCGACTGTCGAGTACGAGTTCGAGTTTTCAAATTATTATAAATGAAAATTCCGAATAAGAGTTTTTGAAACAAAAACACAAAATAGAGAATAAAAAAGAAAATGTATCTCTTGGATGGTTTGAGTTCAACGAACGACAAACTGCGAATGACACAACCTCTGCACTCGATCAAAAACGAAAACCTCGAGGTGTACCGACGAGTGTAGGAAAAGTTGGAACAGAAGTAACTAAACCAAAAGTGACGACAACGACAACAACGACAACGAACGATATCGACGTCGACTTCCATAAAGCAACGGTACGAACGGAGTACGAAGGTTTTCCGTTTTCCCGTCCGTTTTCAACCCCCGAGCGACGAATTTCAACCGAGTACGAGATACTCGTACGAGATACGAGAGCTCGTGCCTGGTTTTTGCGCATAACTCCAAGAGTTGTGGCGCGCAGCGGTGTCTAATGAGCATGACACGGGAATGTGGATGTGACAGTTCATCCGTGAAAGAGGCCAGTTGTGAGGAGATTTTTGGGTGCTCAACACTGGGTTCTGGTTCTGGCCTTCTGTTTCTGTTTCTGGGTTCTGGAGCTTTGGTCTTGTTGTTTTGGTTTTCCTTTGCCTTTAGCTTTGCCTTGGCTCACCCCCATTTTGTGCACATCAAGAAAAAGAGCGAGGGAACAACAGAGAGAGAGAGAGAAAGAGTGAGAGAGAGCGAGTGAGAAAGAGGTGGTTGTGAAAGTGGGATGAAGTTTTGAGATGGACACACAATACTTTTCGCCAAAAGAGATGCTAAAATCTAAATGAGGAAGCAAAAGGGTTAGGGATGTGATTTTGATGATGACGACGACTGCGAAGATGATGATGTTGATGATGATGATGATGATGACGACTATGATTAGAGGAGTGGGTCTAGTTCTAGATGATTTCGACTGGAAGGGCACTGATGGGTACAACAGGAGGGTATTAGAAATATCTTTGTTTAGCCCTTCCCCGTGATTTTGCTTTGGTTCACTTGTTAAGAAAACCACTCTATCGGATGATGAGCACATTGAAAATCAGTCAAAGCAGCCGTTTTTGAAGTGCTCCGATGGGTGGAAGATCTCGCTATTCCGCATACCCTTGGTCGATGGCGGTATGGTCTTTAGGTCTTGGTGTGGATTGCTGTGGAGTGGAGGAACCTTATATTTTACCATCCGTTCGTCCATCAGTGCATTTTTATTGTGACAAAGAGAGACGAAGGTCGGGGAAGGGAACGTTGGTGTGTTGGTAGAAACACTTCTTCTTATGAAGACCGGAAATATCCAACCTATATACCTATTTTTGTATAAAATATCGCACTCAGCAGTGTGTGTTTGTGTGTTTGTGTGTATGGAGGAAGTTATGCGTATACAGTAACCCCCTTGGAACCGGAAGTTGGTTGTGTATATTAACATCGACTTTGTGAAAGAGTTTTCTTCTTTGGTACCTACTTTTATGCGGTGTGCGCACCCGATCGTCACGTGGTTGAAAAATAGTGGGTGTGATTGTTTTTTTGGGATTTTTTTTTCAGAGACCTATAAACGTACATTGTGTCAGTTTTTCCATATACTTCGTCATAGTCTAATGAATTTGGTTGTTCATTATTCTCGACTAAATATAATTACATAGTCATTGGAAAATGGTAAGGCGCCAAATTTTTGTTATCATACTGACGAATAAGGTGCATCTCACTTTGAAAGCCAACAAATCAGATGCGGACTGATCTTTTATATGGTTAAGTGTTTCCTGTTTGGAAATTGTTGTATGTAGGTCGGACAAGTACAAGAATTTTTTTTTTAATTACTCTGTTTTTTTTTTATAAAAGTGGGTGTGCCATTTTTTTTAAACACTCAGGTCGTACAACTGACAGTAAAATTCCTAATTGCTTAATGACCAAAATGTCAGTTTCTTTAATTGAAGTAAAAAAAATTTGTTTTGTTCGTTAAACTTGAGAAAAATAAGTTTTTAGAAGATTTTAAAAATTAGATTTGAAAAGAAGAATTCGTCTTACGTTTTACCATATGGAAAACAAATTCAAATCAACTTTGGAAACAAGACATTTTAAATAGGATAGGAAACATATTTCTACAAACTTTTATTAAAATTTAATTTTTATTTATTTTTTTTTTTGAACAATTTTTGCAACAAATTTATTCGGTCAGAAAATGGAATGCTTTAAACTCCAAAATTGTTGATATTTTTTTAAAAATGTGTACTCTATTAGATATGCATAGTTTTTTGGATATTTAAAATATGTTAATCATTTTATTTATAATTAAGAAAAGCTTAAACAGTAACAAAACAAAAATTTTAAAAATCAAAGTGTCCTAACCCCACTTTTGACGAAAAAATAAGCTTTGTGCAGCTACAACTTTGAGCGAAATGCACATACATGTCAATCACTTTTTAACAAGAGTTAAGATCTTATGAATACAGTTCTCCACCGAAAGTCAGCTTTGTATGATTCAATTTTGTATACTATTTTTTAATCGAATGTCAAAAAATGCTATGAAATATTTTGACTTTGAATTCGAACTTAAAGTTCATATTTTAATTTTTTTTTTTTTTTTAATAAGTTCGACAATGGATATTTATAAAAAGAAAAAAAATTGTAAAACATTATTACATATGTATGTTTAGTTAAATCTGTGTTTAGTTAACCTTCACGTTTAATTTTGAGAAAAAACCATGCTAATTTTGAAAAATTTAAATAGAGCCTGAATCGAAGGCATTGATTGTCTAGTTTCGGTTTCATCATAATTGGAAATATTAGTCTTGTCTCGGATGTATTTATTTAATTCTAGATAGATTTTGAATTTTTTATCGTGAATAGTTTAAGTTAAGACCTCGTCTTGTCAAAAATTTCCATACGTTAAACTTCGTTCCAAATGTCAACTCCATACTCAAAAATTTCATTTTTCTGAAGCAATTTCATGAGGATTTTTAATTTGACGAATCGAACTGACTGCAGGAGTTTAATCGTTACTATACTTTTTAGTGAGTTAGTTAGTGAGAAAGTTTGAAGAGAGACATTTAAAGGTTACTTCGAACACAATTCTTCTTTCAAAAAACTTTAATTGAGTATACAAAAAAGAAAACAAAACAAAAAAGGGATTTAACTAGAATTTAAATTATTTCCAAGTTCCCTTATACTTCTTAACCTAAAGCCCACAGGCATCACATAAAGCTTTTGTTATTCGTCAAACAAAAATTCTTCTTACACCATAATTTCCGAAAACTTTTCACTGTTTATATGTATGTATGTTTGTAAGAGTACTTTTTAGGTGTTACTTGGGAAATATTTGATTTTATTGGCAAGAAGGCGAAAGAAAAAAAAAATGATAAAAAAAACAAGAAAAGAAAACACCGAAAACAAATAAACTTTTCTCTCTTTAAGGAATTCTTTGGGCAAAACTTTGTGATGTTCAATTTTTTGAGAAAGTAGAGAGTGAGTTAATTGCTGATGATTTTCAGGACGACTGACAGACGGACGATGATGATAGCTCAATTTGATTCAGTGAAGTAAATAAAATAAATTTACAAAATATACTTATTTACACAGAAACATTTTATATAAAGGCTTTAAAGTGAGATGGTTTTCGATTAAGGAGATGAGGTTTTGTTTCAAGTATTAATAATAATTAAGGAACTGTTTTTGATTTGGAATGTCAAAGATGTATCTTAAATTTCCTTTTTTTTATTGTACAAACAAACTTTACAAAGACGAGCTTACAAATCGGAACAGAAATTGTTGGAAATTGACAATTTTAATTGAATTGTTTGACTTTATTAAATATATGTATGTATGTATGTGTACAACTTATTTGTTTTTATATTATAATGTAAAGATAATAGAACTTTTAGGTGGGCGTCATTAGTGTCCCTTTCAAGTCATATTTCAATTTTTTAAAGACTTGATTTAGACTTCATACATCCTTCTTGCAATAGCAAGAGGCCTTAAGGTCTTGAAATGTCTTAAGGATAATTGTTGGTCCTATATGTAAGGAAAGACGTATGCAATCTACATCGAAGAAGATATCATGCAAAAATTAAACTCGACAGACTCCTGTGGACTCCTGTGCTCGGAAAGTTCTTTGTACTACATTTTATAATACAAGACACCGTGGTTGACTATGCATACGCTTCTGGAGAGATGGTGTAGTCCAGGACGCCTGAAGCCTTAGAGTTTCCAATTGGATGGCATCGGCATGCAATATTAGAGAAATAATGAAAATAGTACGTATACGCCCAAGTGTCACACAAGTGATAAAGTTTTTTTATGGGATATAATTAGCTAGTGTATACATAAGGCATATTTTTTGTTAGATAAACACGGAATTTGAAATTAGAGAATGTCGAAAATATTGACACATTTTGCGTAAAATGATTTGTAACTTTTAAATGATATTAACCATAGTGAAAATAGTTTGCATTCAATTTTTACGGCTAACAAAAACGAAATACATATGTGAATTTCTCGATTCTCAAAAACGTTTGTATAGATTTTGATGAAATTTCTGAAATTTAAGATGTTCGTCTAAAGCGAGCCGTAGACAATCGAACAAGGTTCGAGTAAACTTGGTTCGAGTACCATGTTCGATTTGATTCTAATCTAATTCTAAAAGTTCTAAAAGTACCAATTTGATTGTTTAAATCTCACCAAAATCAAAATTATATGTATAGTTTGATATTTTTCAATGTTCGAAGGAAGAGCAACATATGTACGTGTTTGTCGAACCAAGTTCGAGTATCTTCGGAGCAGTTTACTATTTTATTTGTCGACGGCTCAGAAACTGCTAAGCAACAAGGTCAATTATTCACAGCAATTGAAAATAATAATGACTTATGATGACAAAAATGTGAAGGGTGTAGTTCAAGCAAATTGGTCTCACTGTCACGGGGTTAACTCGAACCAAGTTTACTCCAACCATGTTGGATTCTCTATCTCTACTGCCCGCTCAAAAACTTGAATTAAAAATTATCTTTGGTAAGATTTCTCAGAAAGAAGCCTAAAGATTTGAATTAAAAAAAATTTAAAAATATTTTTAATAAAATCCGCGCACTATGTTAAATGCGAACTTTTTAAAATCTTTTCTTTTCTCAAAAATTACTTCAAAAATTTGGATACAAATTTAACGTTTGTTGATGATTTAATCAAAAAGTATAGAATTAGCTTTAATAAAAGAAGTATTTCTTTTTCTCGGTCCAGAAAAGCTTTCTCGTTAAGGTTCTAGAGTGTAAAACCAAAAAACTAAAAGATGTTTCCCTCAAATTAGGTTTTCCGAAACAAATCATTTTTAATTAAATATACCTAAGCCGAAAAAAATTAAGAATTGAGTTTAAAACTCAAACTTCATTAAAAAAATTGTTATGAGAAATTTCGACTGATAATCAAAAACTGTCAAAAATTTGACTATCCAAGTTTAAAATGGTCATTTTATATCGTCCTTTAATACAAATTTAGGGAAGCTTTAAACTTGCTCCGGATGTTTGAAAGACGTTTCAAGACTAAATATTTATTCATACAAAAAAAGGAATAATAATCCCCTAAATGCGCGTGAAAAATGTTGTCCTATGCAACACCCCTTACTTACAGATACATATTTTCATATTTTCATCATCCCATCTCTTGCTTGAACATTTGGAAATCTAAAACTGCTTCGCAACAACGCTCCCCCGTTTTAGAATTTTTCTTTTTAAAATACGATTCAACAAAACGCGCAAAAAAACATCTGCTGTCAACAATGAAAGAGTTGAAATTTCCTCAAAAAAATATTCAAAAAGCGATTTTATAACCTCGACAATACAATGAACCCATTTTACTTTGAATAACGGAAAGTACCTACAGTTAACGGCACAAAGACAGGGTGGTATAGGCACTACTATAGGTAGGGTCACTGTTATACTACCTGCAGAAGGTCTAGATAGATTGGTAAGGAACTCACAATAGATACCTATTTTGTTCCCCACCTCCTGTGGTACCTAGTAGATGTTCAGTTCATCTCACATTGTCACCCAACCCAATTCACGTTGACCACTCGTCCATGCCAAGTCAGTTGAGGTGGGCACACAAAACAGGAACAGACGCAGAGGGATTCAACATGGAAACACAAAACGATTCAGTTCAGAGTGTTTCAAGACCCCACTGTTCGTAGTCGTCGTCATCGCCGTCGAGCCGAGCCACAACGCTTTCCCTATTCACAACCATGCGGCGCGGCGCTCGGCGAGGTGGGCCGGACGTCTGTATTATGTTGTGTAGTGAATAAACGTCCAAGTCTATCGGACGACGGCGGCGGTGGTGGAGCACTGTTGCTTTAATATGAAATGCACTGCTCCGTTTAATTCGTTCCATTACAGTTCAGTGAATATTTGGGTTCCATAACAATCGGTTATCAATGAATTGTGCCTAATGCTGTATCCAGAGGCTGCTGATGTGGCAAAGGGAGGACGGAGGCTCTATCTGTATCTGTATACGAGTGCGAGCACGACTACGACTATGACTACGAGTATGCATGCTACTTTCTGTAAGCAATCGGACAGAGCAGCAGCGGAAGCACCCAGGCATTGCCATGTACGAGTCACATTTATATACATATACATATATACATATGTACATTACTCCCTAACTACATTCTTCTCGTTCCAGGTTCGTTCCGTTTTCCGAAAAATATGTGTACACATTGCGTCGTGCCTGATTGCTTTCAAGCAATCCTTCCTCCGATTTGGGGGTCTTGTGTGTGTTATGTTTTTTGTTGGGCGGAGAGGTGGGAAGAATCAGGAGAAGGGGAGCTCCAGCACCACCAATCTCAACCCACACAACTGACGAGAGAACTTTTGAAAATTGGAAAAGATTTGTTGAAAACTTCATTCATTCTCGTCCGACATCATTGCTCTTGTTTTTGCATAGTATATGTTTGCCACTGTACTTTGGTCGCATGGTTGCCAACGGTGATAATATTGTAGAAGAAATATTTATTCGAAAAGCAATTAAATTGGAAATATGTATTGATGGATGTTTTTTCTAATATCCATTATTTTTCAGATTTTATATTTTGGTCTGGAGAAGGGCTGTTTTAAAGCTTTGAGGTGATAATTGGAATGACAAAAATGATTTGTTGCTCATCGGTCACATTTTGGACTGTCAAATTCCATTGTAGGATGATTGACTCCGATGTCAAAAAATTAATTTTCTTTACAAAAATTAAAACTTCGAAGATTTATTAGTGAAAAAATAAGATTTCAGTGTTTTCGACGAATTAGCTCTTCCTTAAGTTCAAGATAGGGTATTTCATTAAGTGCTTCTCATTTTTAAATAAAAATGCAGTGTTTAACTCCGGGCAACTTAGAATGTGCGTCAATATGAGTTGGTTACGTAAAATCCCTATAACCTCGAATGGCTGGTGCAGAATTTTTGATCAACATGTTCTTGTTACCATATAATTCGTTGATAGTGAATGAAATGTGAACCGATAATGTTATCACATCAAAATCAACACAAAAAAAGTGTTGGACGTTTATGCATCTCATGTGCATTGGTATGGAGAAAAAATTCGACATTTTTTGTGATGTCTTGTCTTATCAATTCAGAAATTAGACTCATCGATTCTTGTGATGAAATTAAAGTCAATTTTAAACCGTTTCAGAGTTCATTTAGAACACAATACTCGTCAGCTCCTAGGTAACCAAAATTTTTTAAGGATGAAGGCCCAAGCTGCGATACAAACTTCAATAAGTTGTGGACCGTAAAGGATTCAGATTCTGTCGTTCACTCTCATGAACAGATTTAATGACTATGGTGATTTGGCAGAACAGACTGAAACTTTATAAATGATAGTCAACTAGAGCCGCTATTAACAGGCCTTAAAGATCTAATCATTCAGTTGGATTTCTGTTGGAAATGTTGATTAGGATTCCATCTTATTTCGCGTTCAAAAATATAGAAAAAGCCCAAAATTAGGAAAGTCAAAAATTATGTCAAAATCCCCATTTGGATGTTCATGAAATTTCTGACAACTCTTCCAAAAAATCCTTTCCCAAAAAAACAAACATTGTTTTATGAATTTATGAGAAGTTGCAATAATTTAGTTTTTGTTGTTGTTATTGTCATTTGTTTTCAAACAAAACACACAAAGGTGGCATTCATAGTTTTAGCAATGATTCCCGTTCTCCTGGAACTTGTGTTGTTTGTTTTTGCCCCATTGGACAGATGTTGTGTACACATGCATTCCATTGGTGTGGTGCTGGAAGAAATGGATGAGATTTCCGTTATTCCGTTTATTTTTCTACTTTTTTTTTTTGCATCACTTTTATTGAACCTCCCAACTCCCCATACAATCCAACAATCCCCCTTCCCCCCTTCTTGAAATCATCATCCCCTTTTGAATCTCGTAGGGTTTTTCGTATGCAAATGTGCATGGCGCTGTGTAGGTATCGAATGGTGGCATCACTACACAGAGATAGTCATGGCAGGAAAGGAAGGTATGCATAGTCGCGGTAAAAGGACCAAGGACATTCAGCCAACAACGGGAGATATGGTGTCTTTGGGATGGGGCATGGCTACGTATACCTACTTCTATTACAATATTGGAAGAGCTATCGTCATGGGCTTCGTCGTGATCGTCGTCGTCGCCCGTCGTCCTTCGCCGGCGGTAGTCGTCGTTGTAGTCGTCGATGGGAAATCGATTTATTGCACACTTTCTCGCATTTAATTGGCACTCACTACGGGTGAGTGGAAAATTATGTGAGTGAGATTGAGTTTTATGAGGTAAGCCTATAGATATGGACTTGGACGGACATCGCAGTAGCTCTCAGGTTGTTCCTACAAAAACATAGACTTTCCAGAAACACAAGGCGCAGCTATATGGTAGGTAGTATTTACGGTGAGCCTTAAATGCCTATGTCAATTTATATTTACCATTTACCATTTACCTATACCAATACGAGTATCTATACATAAGGTAGAGCGGATGTAAATCAGCACGACTTCTGGTACAATCAGGTTAATTAGTTTTACTGGAAAAAGAATAATACGAATATACTGGCCTAAAGTAGATACCAACCTAAGCTCTTCATGTCCCCTTCCCCTCCATGTGTATTGCAAAAAAGATGATTTGCAGAGGGTGTAGAGGTCTTGCTTGGTCGTAAGTGGAGGAGGTACATAGAGTTCCTTAACACTCTTGAGGCTAGACAAGGTGGCGAGTAGCGCACCCGATATGAGACTATGTAGATAGATAAATTGTAATCGTATTGCTTAAACGGATAAGTAAAGGCTTTTTGAAACAAACATGTATACGGGTGTGTGTATATTTATATGAAAACCATACGTGCGTGAAGTGAGGGCGGCATAAAATTGACTGGTGTCTTTCAATATTGAAAATTATTGACTTGGAGACTATTAATCATTTTATATTTTTAGTCAGCTACCATTTTTCTTAATCAAATTTAAGTAGCTATTTATAGATATTTTATATTTTATATTTTATATTTTATATTTTATATTTTATATTTTATATTTTATATTTTATATTTTATATTTTATATTTTATATTTTATATTTTATATTTTATATTTTATATTTTATATTTTATATTTTATATTTTATATTTTATATTTTATATTTTATATTTTATATTTTATATTTTATATTTTATATTTTATATTTTATATTTTATATTTTATATTTTATATTTTATATTTTAAAATAACTTTTGTTAAAAGTGCATTTCGCCGAGGTTTGACAGTTCGACTTTGAGTTACAAGATATTTGTCACACTTTCACGAAACAAATGTTCGAAAATGAAAAAAATAAAAATTTTGGTAATTCGAATTGAAGTCCTTAAATTGTTAATATTGAAAATGCTTATTATTTAACATACTGAATTAAATTGCTGATAATTTTTATTTTACACTACAAAAAACTATGAAAAGTTTGATTCTAAGAAATAGAAAAATACCGTAGAACTATCATCGACCTTTTTGTAATTTTTTAAAGCTTTCCTGTTCTAAAGTGAAAGTTGGTTTATAAATATTTGGATTTACTAATTGAATCTAACCTCACTTAAGTGGTCAAAATTACCATATCAATACTTTAGCCAAACATTTTACGAATATTTTTTTCAAATTAAAATAAAAACAAGGAAATTATGAATTCTGAAAACTGCTTAAAGATTTTAAATGAAGTTTAGTTTCATTTACAAATGACACTAAAAATTCCAAATGAAAAAAAGCAAGTATACGCCAAAGTGCACGTTTATTTGTAAAGAAGCAAGGAATTTAGTTAGTTGCGATTTTTTTTGGAAAATTGTGAAATGCATGAAGGCACTTTTGTATAAGGTTTCTTAAATATTTATAAGTCGGGAAATATTTTCAGCCTAGAGAATTAAAAAAAAAATTGTATCAGTTTTCAATTTCCTTTTTGTAATTAAGGTAGCTTGATTTGTTCATATAGTATGTACACATCTAAGTAATTGTTTACTTGGTATAAAATTTTGAAGCTAAAGTTTTTGCCCCAAAATATATTTCCACAAGTAGTACCTAGTATTCCTCTCAATTTTATAAAATCATCACAGTTAATCTGAGGAATTTCTCATTTGTATCTAAACCATTTTCACAATTAAATATTCCAAGAATCCGATTGAATTATTCTGTAAAACAAAAATGTGAACTAAAACACTGCCTACTTCCTGTATTATGTATTTATATGAATTTTTAATCCTCATAAAGTGTAATTATGTTTCCTTAAAAAACAAAATAACAAAAAAAAAAAAAAGAAAAATATATTAAAAAGAAATGACCCTCAATTTGAAAACAATTTGAAACTTTATTAATTGACTCAATTAAAATGCAAATGTTTCGCAAAGTATATGGACATTTTACATAAGGATATAAAAAAAACAACAAAAACAAATCATAATCATCTAAACGTCTTAATAGTACCTACCTACCTAGAACACAGGTTAATTTATATCCTGGGAGGTAAAGTTGGTTTTATTTTTAATGATTTTTGTAACAACTCATCATGTTTAAAAAGAAATCGTTTTAAAATTCCCAAAAGGTAAATCATAAATCGCTTATATTAACAAAAAATTAACAACGAGATTTAATGATGAGGCATCAAAATATGCCACCTGAAGTCAGCTTAATTTGACACTAGATCGTCCAAAATCGTTCAATTATTTATGTAGTTCTTAAAAGCTCTTGAATATGTCCGAAGTCATCATGGGTCAGCTGAAACTTGACTGAATGAATTAAGATAAATAAATTACTTACTTACTTACTTACTTAGGTCCTCAGACCTACGAAGTCCGTTGGTGTTCCCTAGCGGGACATAGGGCCTCAACTACTCCTACGTATCCGAGGCGTAGTTTCGGTTTCGGTAGCACGATTTAATTCAGTTACGAAGAATGCTAACCTCCGTAACCTATCCCAGAGAAAGCTGGGAGCTCCGCACTTACAATTTTAGCTTATTTTTGTATATAGGTATACAAAAATAATTACCGGGGACCACCACGGGGAGGTAAAGTAAGCACTTCGTCGTGCCTGAAAGTTGCGCTGCTGGCCTATGCCAAGTTATAGGCAGTCAACAGTTACCCGATCAGACACGGCGCAGGTCCGCCAAGATAAATAAATTGGTGACAGCCAATTCGTGATATTGACAAATGAATAAAACGGAAACCTTACAAATGAAGATTTGAATTTTTTAAGTGATTTGAAAAACATTTTCATAACGAGGTTCGCTTTTGGAAAAATGGGTTCAACAACAAGTAAATTTGTTCATTGAAGTTAAAATTCGTCTTTTCTTTGGCATTTTAAGACCAGTAAATCTAACGGACTGACAAACCGATGATAAAAGATTTTAACAACTGTATAATGGTGACATAACGACAGGAAACTTTATAACTTTTCGCTAACGGAGGACAGGCGACTAAAATATTAAAAATTTGACAACCAAGTGACATTCAAAAATATTTTTTTTTTGAAGGTAGATCAAATTTTACTGTCTTCCTCGCAATTTTTCCATATTTTCTCACTTTCAAAACTCGCCCTATACTATGAAAGCGAGCGAGACAATTAAACAGTAATTGATTTTTATACTATATTTATAAATACATAGATTAAAAATTGAAATAAAAGTAAAAATGTTTTATCTGAACGGACTATGCCATCAAGAACCAACAAAAGAAAAAATCTCTAATTCTTTTTTGTCCAAAAATTTACTTTGTACCCAAAGTCCTGAATAAAACAAAACCAAAGAATGGATAAGGAACACATAAATTTATGAAGATACAGATACATATACATAAAAGTAGGTACACACCTATAAAAATAATTTTTGTGAACAACAAAAAAAAAAATCTAATTTCGTGACAATTATGGGAACGATTTTCGTCCGTATAACACCCCCAAAGTCACTCAGTCAACTTTTGCCACAACAACAACAACACGAAGAGACTACGACGACAGCGATGATATAAATTAAGTGATATAAAAATAAGGAAGAAAGAAGGAACACAAAAAAAAATAAAATAAAGAAGACAGAGATAAGGAAAATATGAAGACGACATCGAAAAAGACGACGACCGACGACGCGACGCGACGAAAGAAGAAAATAATAATTAATTTTTCCTCTGCAATTTTCTCATTTCTCCCAAAGTCGCATTTAATAAATTCCATCAGGGGTGGAATGGCACAGGGGGTGGGCGATGGCGATGGGAATGGAAATGGGGATGAAAATCCTCTTTCTCATAATAACATAACCACACAGTTCTGTCCAGCCCCAGCTCCAGCCTCGGGATGACCAAGAGGTTGTGCCGCTTAAGGATAACAACTTAAGAAAATATTTTTACTTCACCTTGGCATTTATAGTTTGCTCAAAGACGACGACGAGATGATGAAGACGAAGAAGACGCATTCTTTGTTGTCGCAGCAGCCGAGTCTGGGGCATGACTTGTTGGCTTCGGCAACAAAGTGCCAGCTTTACCGCCTTCATACGTGTTCGGCGTTTCCTGCTCGACACAATATTAAAACACACACATATCCCAGGTAGAGATGTTCCTACGACTTATCATCAGACTATCACCATCATCAGCCTCATCATCATCATGATCATCCTTGGGGCAGATTGTTTACCTTAACACGCGGCCGAGGCGGTGGCAGTGGTAGTGTCCGGTGCGATGAAGACGACGAAGATGGAAGATGGAAGTGGTGGAAATTTTCTTGAAGGGAATTTATAACGCCTTAGACCATTACCAGCCAAGCGGTTGGTCGTTAAAACGAATTGGCACGTTTTTATGCCACCCCTTTGGCTGTGAAGCCGGGTGGACGACTGACGACTGACGACTGCCGACTGGTGATGGAGGCGAGGAGGGGTGGTGGTCCTCCGAAAGAAGAGTCGTCAGATGAAATGTGGTCCGTAATTAAGCCGGTGAAATTGCAAAATTATAACTAACACCACGCCGCCACGTCCGCCATTGCCGCGATGGTCTCACCGCCAGCCATTGCATTGGCGGTAATAGTGTGGTAGGTAGCCGGTATAATGGGCTGAAGCTATGATAGACGCGTTTTGAGGGGGATTCCCCTAGCGAGTTAAGGTAATGAGGCGCGAAAAAGATGCTCGCTGTCCGCATTGGCAGCATCCCTTACTTTTTATTGCCATGTGGCGAATCTGGTATTTTAGACAATTTTTTTTTTTTTGTAAATAGTTGTTGGGGTTTAACTTTGGATTTTTCTTTTTCTTGCTGTTGGGTGTTTTTTTTTAAACCGTTAATGGTAAAAAGTTAAGGGAAATTGCACCTGGTGCACCATGCTCTACACCGGCACACACCTGATGCGAATTCAGTTGGATTAATGACGGAAATATTAAAACTGTAATTATTGCAACACAACACCATTTAATGGCGGCGCAGTAAAATTGTCGTGTATTTTTTGTCTTTTTTTTTCTGGACTTCTGGAATGGGGTGGAATTCTTTTTCATATCCATTCCTATTAATTTTCAGGGATTTTTTGTGTGTTTTATTTTTAAACAAAAACCAGTTTAAAGGATTAAAATGTTTTGTGTGGTATATTATTAAAATGTGTCGTGTGGCAATTAAAGGGTGTTTAATTTTGAAAATGGGGCACGTGACTTTGTATTTTAAGTGGAACCAGTTTTGACCATCTGATGTATGTTTAAGTCCTTTTTTTAAAACTTAATGATGTAAATAATTATGCTTATGGTTTTCTGAATATGAATGAAAAATTTATGTTTTATCTGTAAGAGGATATTTTGTTTTAATTGTCATTTTTTTTTTGAAATTGAAAAATAGATTTCTTGGGAAGGTTATATTTGTCCAAATTATAAGCGTACAATTTGTATTGCATTCTTTGTTTTAAATTTTTATTTTAATACTTAACTTAAGAACAACTAGACGGATTTTAATGGTTTTTAGTTTATTGTATTTGTTTCCTCCTTGAATTCAGCATAACTATTAAGACGCAAAATTCTAAGTAAAGCTTTGAAAACTTTATATTTTATGATACCATTTTGAGTAGACAAGTTAACGAGATAGTTAATAGATGGTGCTGTGCTGCGATCAAAGACACAACTTAATAGATGGCGTTATGCATTGATTTAGGCTATGCTCAATTCGACAGGTGTCCATTTCACTTTTTTTATATCGCTCTGCACATCCGCAAACGATACAAACATTGCGATCTTTGTAAAGGGTTTTTTTTTTAAATGTGTGGTTTTCAATCTGGCAATACTTTTTTCGGAGTAAGACAGCTGTCACTTGATTTATGCTCATTTTTGTTTGCCATTTTATAATTCTGAGCAAGCATGCATCACGTTCTGTATGAATGGGTCCAAAACGAGATGGCCACCGATCCTGATTTTCACAAGTAAATTATTTTTAGCGATGAAGCTCATTTTTGGTTGAATGGTACGTCAATAAACTAAATTTGGAATGATCAAAATCAACAAGACATTGTTGAAATGGCGGCGAAACTACAAACTACAAAATATCAAATCAACGCTCAGCTTTACAAAAATGGCGGAAAAATCAAATTCAAATCTTCTGTAAATTTTAGAACACCCTTTTTAAAAAGTATAATTAAAGTCAATTAGTATCTTTATAAGCCGCTCTCAAAAACTTTGCTATATGAACAATCAATTTGGTTTCTTTTTCGATTTTAACCGAAATTATTTGTTTAACATTAAAATACGTGAGATATAAAATCCAAAAAAAACTTGTTAATAAAAATGGAATCAATAAATTTTTTTCGATTGACATTCAGGTTTCCATTAGAAATCAAATAACACCAAAAGAGTGAGGAGAACACACCCCCACCCCCTCCCCAAAATGAAATTTATAACAACTGAGGTCGTTCAAAAAAATGGAGACAAAAAAAAAAAACAATGAATCTAATTTAAATACGACTCGACCCGAATTAATTATACCGATGATATTCTGAAATCCTTTTGACGAGATTGCTGGGTATTGAAAATCGGGACAAAACAAAAAAAAAATAAATAGAAACAAATTATATTGGCATTCGAAAACTGGAACAAAGCGAAAATTTGCATAAACACATACACACACATACTCGTGCAGTTCAGAAGAATATCCATAAATCGGTATGTGATCCAGGATCCAGAAAAAAGGACGAGAATAAAGCAAAGCGAATGAGTAAAAAAAAATCTCTCTGGGATATCGGTATTTGAAAGGAAAGACAAGAAAAAAAAAATATGTCCAATGTCAACAGTCGAACATTTTGCTGTTATCGCTGTCGCACTGAAACCTGCGGACGGACAATGTACACACAGGACCCAGTGCCATCGCCATAGCCATCGCCAGTGCCCGATGCTTTTGCTGTACCTATACTCGTATAGCAGACCCATCATTCCCGGCAAACGACAGCAACCGAAGCGACGATGACAGCCAACTAATCTCAGCTCGTGCCAATATCGCTTACCAATTTAATCCCGACACGAACTCCTCTTCTGAATGGACCCCACTCAGCGTTCAGCTACGAGGAGGACGATGACGATGACGACGAGTGAAGGGCAGAGGCACGGGCATGGGAACACCCAGCGATTGTTTTTATCCGTATCGTCAGCGCCGCCCGCCATATCACTGCTGCAGGACGAAATGATGAAAGATTCATTTTTTCCCTCAAACGAGATGGAGAGACGCGGAGTGGTCGAGCCACCTCAGAATGTTTCGTCATCCATCAGTGGTTCTGTGATGTGTTTTCATTATTTTGAGTGGGAGGCGGTGGCGGCGGGCGCGACTGGGCACAAAAACAAAATCAGAGTTGGGTCAACCACTTTAAACGATTTTCCACATCAGTCCATAGGACTTTTCGCACGAACTAACGATCACACACGTTTTTCGTCCTTCTAACGGTAAAACACAAACAAAAATCGCCAAAACCAACAGAAACAAATTCAAAAAAAAAAAAAAAGAATGTCGCTCATCCATCCTTTGGCCAGGAACACAACTTTGACGCGGTGAATTGGGCGTTTAGGGGTTTTATTTTTTGACACCTTTGTTCGTCCTGCAACCACCAGAGACCGGAGCAGCAGTGTTGGGAACTGGAAACCCTTTCTCTCTTTTCCTGGAACTGGCACTGGCACTGGCAACGGCATCGGCATTATACGGTACACAGATACTCGTATTTCAACCTGTCCAGATAAAATGGTGGATTTGTTTTGACTCTCTACCCAAAATCAGTGTGTGCTACACAACACACAAACTTGCTTCATTGCCAGGATTTTGGCGTAAAACTATGAACCATTCAATTTGATTAAGGGAAGAGCCACTCGGGAGCGGGACACATGTGATGCCTTACCACCATGTATCCTTGTACACATACATATATAGACCGTGATGTGTACCGTCTATATGAATTTGCGTGCTTAAATGCTCCAGAGTTTTTGGGAGCTCTCCACAAGGATTTAAGTTGTGGAACAAGATTAAGTGGCGTCAGAACTAGGCACTTGTTAAACAGCTTACATCGAGATTGGTGAGTTGTTTTTTTTTTATATTGTTGTTGTTGTTTTTTTTTGTGCAGGTGTGAGAGTGAGTGTTGTATGGTTTGTGTTGGTGTTGGTGTGTGCTTTTTGGAATTTTCGGGGCAAGGTGAAACTTTTACTGAGGAAAGGAAAGGATTATTAAAATGAGATTTTCCCGAACGGCGGTGGCGAATGGGAAACTCTGGATCCATATTTCGGAGAAGACGGAATAAAAACTTTCCTATTTAAGTTAGAGGTGAACCCGTTCTCAACTTTATGGGAGTTATAAAATTTACGGAAGGGCTTTGAAGACGCTTATGGTCCTTGTGCCAAGAGTAAAAAGTTAACTCCTTGAAGAAAGAAGTTTGAGTTTATGTACATAGATGGAAAATAGCAACGCACTTGAAGGATAAAGTTTCGATTTTAAAACTCAACCACACCGCAGCACATGCGGTACTAATTATATGATGTTGAATTTTGTGTTAATTTTCCGAAGATTGAGTGCGAATTTTCTTAAGTGGAAAAGTATTGAGTTTATTTTTTTTTTAGTTTGAGAGTATGTATCTGCATTTTTATAACGGTGATATATCCACTTATATATTTCTTGAAAATACGATGGGAATAGGGTTACCTAGTGAGTTAATTAGGTTCTATAAGAAATTACACTGTTAATTATTTGGGGTTTGAGATTAGTTTCGACAAGAAACAGACTTCGGTTGATTAAGCGCAAAAGTTGACTTCGTGAATTTGCTTTTTTTCATTTCAATATGATGAACTCAAAATTGAACGATTTATCGGATGTAAAAAAATGTATTTAGGAAGTAATTCAGTGCTATAAGACAAAAAAGGGTCTTGACAAGGATAAAATTTCTTACAAGTTGAATATGAAATTACTACAAACAAAAATTTGTTTATGATTACAAATATCCACAAGTGTCGAAGCAGGATGTGTCAGTCATGGATTTCTGTAATTGTGTTATTTTCCAAAAAGTTGTTTTATTTTGACAGCTGTCACTTTTGAAGACATCATCTTCTCATTGACAAGTTCAAATTACGCCATTATCAAAATGAAATGATATACAATACTAACTTGTTAAAATTTACTAAAATAAATGGTGAACTTTTTGGACGTTATGAAGCACTTTCTCTTCCGGCAAGTGGAACTAGTGTAAGGATTTGGGCTATTGGAACAAGTTAATAGTGTGAGAAAACCTTGTGCGTTGCTTTAGAATAAGTGAAAAAATTGCTGCTCTAGCCCTTAGTCAATCAACGATCTTTGAAATTCAAATTAGACTTTCCATATTAACGGCTTAGTACCATATTTGCAAAAAGACATAGGACTTTAGGCTTTTTAAGTTCAGTGATCATACAGCCACCAAATCTTGCAACCAAAACTTCTGCGTTAACTTCAATGTCTGAAGGTCAAAATCCCACCTTTTTGTCAGTACCACCTTATGACAGAATTAGGCTTCTACCATTTCAAGATCATTCTTCTACAAATCAAGCTTATTTCCACCAATATAACATTTTTTGTTGCAGCTGAAGTACCATTGGTGGTTAAAAACTTCCCAAGATGTGGGCCAAACAATTAGTTCCATCGAAAACTTATAGAACCATGCTATTAAGTGGCTTTTAAGACTTAATATTTATTAAGTTTTTTTTTCACTTGTTTTTTGGAGCGATTACGTCAGGTTAGTTTAAGGCGGCTGCTGTTCAAAAGAAAGAAGGCCAGCACACTTAGACCATTATAATTAGTCTATTGTGATACCACTTATACTTCGTCCAAATCGAATTTGTAGTACAGGCCTTATGGGAGAGCTTTTTTTTACCAGTTACGTGCCTCCATTCGTACCGTACTGAATATCCTACATACAAAATTCTCACCCGCCTATGGATTCATGACTGCATCCGCCGCAAACCAGCATATCCTGCAGGCGCAAAGTCAAATGCGCACTGACACATTTTAACCTTCATTTTATATTTATGAGATACGCAGGGTTGCCTTACCGTATTAAGTAACTTTTAAGTTCTCTTTTCTTTGAGTTTTTGTAGAGAAGCTTTTGTTTTTAGAGCTTTTTAAAACTTTCAAATGATATGGGGCTAACATAGTCTTTGTTTTAAGTATTTGCATTGGAAATTACGGGAAATCTTTTAAAATGCAGTTACAATAAAGCATAGACGGCAATTCTTTTCATTTTCTGGAGAGCTTTTGCAATGTTATTATATGCACTACGGTAACGCTGTCTAATTTTTTCTTTCACACAACTGAAGGGAATTCTTCTGAAGATAGAGTGAGATAAAGACGTCCTATCTTCCCTGTACTGCACATTCGATTTGGACGAAGTATAGAGCATTAGATCCTTCTTCTCGTAGAACCAATTGGAGCTTCAAATAAAGCGTTCGAGATTGTTAATGTTTAAGTTATTTTGATCGCGTGAAAATGCAGGACAATAACAAGGAAGATGAGGAACCGACTCTTTTTCTTCTTCATTCATACTCGTACAGCTTCGTTTGCCGGACCTCGAAGCCGTAAAGCATGACTATTAAGCAGTGTCCAGTAAGGACATCTATGACAGAGTTAATGTGTATTCTACCAATCGAGAAGAGTTGCTTTGAGCATTTAGCATCAAGCTTTGGCCAAAATAATTTTGTTGCCAGACAACTGGAATTGTTAGACCACCTGTGATTCACCTTTTTATGGTATCTTGTCTTAGAATAAGTTAACATGAAGCTAGGGGTATACCTATATATAAGATGTGTTACCTAATAAAGGTAATATTGTTCCAATTTTTGCAAGTTCGTCCGCTCTGCAATTACCTGGAATGCCTCTTTGGCCCGCACCCAGATCAAGTGAATGTTGAATTGATCTTGGAGCTATTGATAAGGATTAATTCTGAAAACCTCAAGCTAAATTTCAAGTCTACCTATACATCATTGACAAAACAGAAGATTTGGGATATACGTTGGAAGTGGAATTTTTCTCCGAACTTGATTCAATGTTTGACAACTTATAAACATCAATAATTTGTTACAATTTCTTTAAAGCTTGATTTCAAAATAAAAAAATGAATATGGAAATTCCAAATGAAACGTTTGACACTAGTCACTTATGCAATCTTTGCAGTTGGTTCAAACTCAAAGGGAAATTTTATTCATAATATTTCCTACATTTAATAATTCTAGTGAAACATTTAAGTCTATCTAGTTTCCGAAAAGTATTTCTAGAATTTGCCAGTGAATCCCGGTAACACTCAAAATAGAATCCGTTAACAAACGTACATACATTTAGATAACCGATGCGTGTCTATTCGTAGAAGAACTAGTTTCATGATCCTAAATCACAGGAGCTTAGAACAAAATGATGACATTTGTAATTCTGCCAGAACTATTGCAAAATATCAAAACCTCAATTCAACTTAAAATTCCAAAGATTCCAATAAAAAAGACATAAGGAAGTATTTTAACTTTTATCTTCTTAAAATCATTATCCCATATAAATTGATACAATAACCTTTTCCAATAAAAAAAAAAAATAACTTCCTTTCCAGTTCTTTTTTTTCCTGTTCCTTAAAATTCCTGCTTATGTGTATATGTCTGGATAACTTTGACTAGGTAAGGTATACAACTTTAAATGGTCAAAGGATACAAAGGCGTCTGACATCATGCAAATGTCTGGAGGACTACGACAACGACAAGGACGATGACGACGCCGGCATTCGGCATTGTGATTGACGACTCATTTTGGTATTGACACTTTTGACACCTTTTGGTCACCAAGCAACATTCTTACATGTGCCTGGTGCATGTCCCAAGTTAAAGCTTAAAGTCCTCATACTCTCCAACGACGCCGACAACTCTGATGCCGAAGACCAACTGACGGATATGAATGATGTGAGTGTCATCTGAACTGAAATGCCTGAAACTTCCTGCTTTACTCTGTTGTTGATGTCTCGAAGGTATGAGGCGGCAAAGTTATGTGTCGTAACAAAAATTCTTCCTTATAAATTCAAACGTATATAGTCGAAAAAAGGAAAAAGCTACCATAACCCTTCCTTGAATGAAACAAAATTTTGTAACGGACAATCAGTTATGTAATAAAGAACAACACCACACACGCACACACATACACTGATACCAAAAACCGTATAAGCCCAGGAAGTAAAAATGATCGATTTTCTTTGCCAAAGAGCACGAGATAGAGTATAAGGGATTTGTTGTGCCGTTTTTTGACGAAAAAGTCAAAATTGCCAAACGAAATTGATTTTTCATCATCTCACCCAAAACGAAAATTATTATTCGTCTTTATTTACGTTTCTTTTCTTTGATTGAATCTTGTTGGTCCTTGCGTGATATGTTGCGACGACTACATATGAAGGATAAGTGGGGGCGGCGAGACTGATGGAGAAAATAAAACGACGAAAACCTCTATCAAATGTTGGACTGATTAGGCAGCCTAAGCCTACTCCTAACAAAAAGTGAATTTATAAAAGTAAAATTGAATCAACCATAGCGGACGGGAGCGGTCTGACTTTTTTTTAAGGCAGATTTTAGTTTGGCTAAATTTTGTGGCTTTTGAAAATTTTCTGTGAAGAAGTGAAAATTTACAGTGTAACTTGTCAAACAACGCGTATTTATTGGAAAATCAATTTGGTGACAACTTTATTTCCAGAAGATTGATCCTGTTAACAGGCAACCTACATAGTTTCATGCAACTTAACATTTCTAGATAACATTAAATGGGATTAAATCCTTGGTTTGGGCCGATGAATTAACAATTCTTGATGCATTCTAAGCACTCTAAGATTTATTGGGAAAGTAGTTAAAAATTGGAAAGATTTTTTGGCACTCAAAGATTTTTGAATTACCCTTTAAATGATCTTTGCCACCATGTGACGTTGCCAAAAACTGCGCTTGAACTAAATGTATTTGTATAAATGAATCTATGTTATTGGAACACAAAATTTTATAATAAATTTTGGCCAATAAAACTTGAGTGATAATAAGAACATAATTTGGTTATAAATAGTTCACCCTCTCTTCTGGTATTATAAATATGCCAAATGAACAAATCCACCCCTGTGCTTAGTGCGAAATACTTTCTGCCATAAAATCTTCTCAATCGCAGTTTAGTGTTGTAAAAAGGACAAGATTATTATTATTACAAGGATATGTCTTTTCTTTTCATCATCTATATTTGTACCTACCTCTTTTCTGCTTTTCCTGTTTTTTTCTTTGATTTTTTTTTTTGTTGATGTAGATTTGTAAGTGAGCCTGTGACATCATCATTGGATCTAAGAAAAGCTCATACACCCTCCTTAGTCCTGTAAAAGAAAAAAAAGGAAGAATAAGAATAACACACACATATGTTACATTATACACAGTTATGTTCAAATATATAGTATATATAGAGTACATTGAGTACAGAGGAAATCGAAGGAAGGATGAAATAATAAGTGAACATAGCTCGTCATTTCCAGAAGATATGTGTTCAAATTGGCCTTTTGTGTAAAAATCCAATGAAAGAAAATTGCCAGGATTAAGTTTAAGGATTTCGTCCATACACCATACAACACATAAAGACACACTCACACACACACACAC
Source organism: Scaeva pyrastri (assembly GCA_905146935.1). Taxonomy (NCBI): domain Eukaryota; kingdom Metazoa; phylum Arthropoda; class Insecta; order Diptera; family Syrphidae; genus Scaeva; species Scaeva pyrastri. The sequence goes on along the minus strand of LR989929.1, from coordinate 12,095,515 downwards.
TGCACTCATATCAAATGGATATGGAGTTATATCATCCTAGATTTCAATTTCAGTTATATCCTTTTCGTGTTTTTTTTTTTTTTCTGTTTCTGGTTGCTCTAGGTCTTTCTGCCTTAACTTATAGTGCTTCCTTTTCACTTTCTTTGCAAGAGTGCAATACTCAGTTGCATTTGTTGGCAATTTTAATTCAGGAAATTGGTGGGGTTTGGTGGGTATAAAAGGTCCTTTTTTTTGCTTGTATAGGATTCAATATGGTTTAAGTGGAGACGTGTGTGATTTTGTGCGCTTGTTCTCATAAAACGGTTATAAATTAGAGCTGTCAAAAAATAAGCGCAACAGCTATTTGTGAGAGATCTTTAAGAGATGGCAGTTCATATATGATTGTGCCTTAAATTGGCATCACATATCTATATACATAGTACGGAGTTGATGCAACAGATGGAGATGCCATCATCGCCACCAGGTAATTTGTTTGATTATTTTTTTTTTTAATTTGCAGACTTTGCAGAAGGAATATCATTTGAAATTAAATAATGAGTTTGTTTAACTACTTTAGGTCCGATAAGCTTTAGGAAACTTAATTGCTTCAAGGATTTTGCTTGACATGTCTTGGAACTGAATATAAGGGAGAGATTTGTTATTTTAGGCAAAACTTCTGATTACGCCACAAATTGTCCACAAAAAACATGAATTTTTCCACGAACCTTAGGATCATTGGAATATTCAACTACTTGCAATCCTTAATAATCCAATAAAAATTCGTCTTAATTTTGACAATTTTTCATTTTCATCAGATCTTTTTTTTTAAATCATTTTTGAGCTTTATTGACAGATAGACAAGATCTTTACTTTTTAATTAGTCAGATAAAGGGTTTTCCAATATGAGGTGTAATTTTTTCGTTAGATGTCACTTTTGAAGCTGTGATTTTTTGACATTTGACAAGTAGAAACTGTGGCATAAATAAAAATTGAGCGGTACACGCTTCAACAATGAATTTTGTCTTTGCTGATCGGGTTCTTGAAATGCATGAAAATGATCAAGAATTTTATCGAAAAATCATCTTGACTGATTGAGGCTAAATGAAGTAGCAAAATTGTCGCATCTGGGACTCGGAAAACTCAAGATTTATGGTTTACTTTCTGTTGAAAGATATCGCTTCGTGCCACACAAGCAACGATAGCATCGACCTTTTACGGGAAAAAATTCCGGACCTTGTTATCTCTTGAAGAGGTGATCACAACTGGCCACCGAGATCTTGTGACTTCTTAATTTGGGTCTACGTGAATGATAACGTCTAAGCCAACAGCACAGAGCACGTCGCGTAGATTTAAGACCTTAAGATGGAATTTATGAAGCTATAGAGGACATACATCAGCCACTATGCGATTTGGTGCTGACAAATTTCATGAAAAGGATGCGGTTCTGTAAGTGTAGCTGAGGTTACTATTTGATTGATATTGTTTCCCATTATTAATGGCAAACCTCCTAACGTTAAAAAATCATCCGATCATTTATGGTTTGATGGTTTGATACACAAAGTGATCCTCAACAACGGAGGTCTATTAAGGACTTTTGGTTAATATCGATAAAACACAAACAATATTGAATGAAAATGTGAAAGGATATCCTCTTTTTTTTGTGTTTTTGAAATAAGATATCATAAATAATTTTAGAATCTAAAGATTTCCGTTTAATTCACAATTAATATTTTTCTAATTAAATTAGCTTACACAATGTAAAACAAAATCAAATCTGTTAATTTCTACAGATCCTTTTATACCGCTTTCATAATTTATTTGAACCCAATTTTCTCCTTAATCCAAAATAAATCCAATATTGTTTTCCAAATGAATTAATTTTTTTTTTATAAAAAAGTAAATAAAAATCCAAAATTTACATAAATCAAATGAAAAAAAAATCTTATTAAATAAAAGTACACACACTTACACATGCACACATAAAATGTCACGCATATAAATACATATGCAAAGTAGGGAAAAAATCTACCATGAGAGAGAGAATTTTGTCTTATATGAAAATTCACAAGAAATGGAAAAACCGCCTGAACCAAAAAAAAAATAAAAAAATCAGAATAAAAGAACAAAACACAACGACACAATCCTACTTCCCAATCACACGAATACACACATAATATTTATGCACAAAGCGCGACGATGAACCCAGCTTATCCCTGTTATTATCCTCGTATGTCATGCAAGTAGCAGCGCTGCTCCTTTTGTGGCGGTGTCGGCGGCGGCGGACTCACTGAATAATAATACTAAAAAATTATATGTATGAAAAGAAATGACAAAAAAAAGGATATTGAAGCGACAGAAAAGCAAGAACGGCAACAAACACCAACGCCCTCTGTTTTCCTCAAAGAAAAAAAAAAAAAAAAATGAAAAAAAAAAACCAAAGCTGGGAAAAAAAGAATTATTTCATAACTGAATTAGAATTGAAAAATGTTGTTAACTTTCATTTCGCGCGAAATTGAAAAGGATGTCGCGTTTGGCGGCCCTTCCATTCCTCCGTCTTTTTTTTTTTAGTCTCCACGTTTATCCTTATGCCACTTCATCTTAGTTTTTCTTTATTTCATTTCAAAAGGACGAACACGATAAACACACATGAAAGTGTGTATAGCAAACAAACACTAACACATCGTGTGTTGTTGTGTTTCGTGTGTGTGTGTAGTGTCGTTCTGCTGGAATACTGCATGATAATTTGTGAATCAACTTGCAAATTGAGAATGAAACAGACAAAAGAAAAAAAAAAAAATGTCGCACGGGTATATTTTCCCCGCACTTGCAAAGTAGATATCCAGAAGGAAGGAAAAAAAAAACATCCACATATGGAAAACAGGGAATGAATGGAGCACTTAAAGTGAGGGAGTAAATTATTATTATATGCGTGTCCTGATTTCAGACAAAATTCTGTTTTGAATATTATTGTGTTAACAATGAAAAGGATGAGGGGAGTGCGTTCACTTAATGTCATCGAAATTAGCTTAAATCCATCAGGACTTGCTTGAAGAACATTTTAAAGAGGACCTCAGTAATTTTCTAGGATGTCTCTCAAGTATTTCTCTGCTCTTTAACTTAACACTCAACAAATAGTATCAATGATAAAATAAAAGTACGTATACACCCAAGGGACTTTTTTGTACCCCACAGCATTATTTGTTATCAAATTACTTTTTTAAATTTGTGAGGCTCATTTTGTAATTCAAAAGTCTATCGAATACATTTCTTAAATCAAAAAGCAAAACGATTAAATAACTTCAACTTTTAAAGGACACAATAACTTTAAATTATTGATTTGACAATAAAATTCATAGCCCATAAAGAATTAAGATCTTTTCTAACTTTCATTATAACAATAAGTAAATCTTTTTTCCAATCCATAAATCTCATACATGTATGTACTCGTATGTATGACAAAAATATATGTATGCATGTTGTGAAGTTCAAGGTATAACATTTTTATCTCTATAATATATACGAACTGAGTTTCTGTAATCATTTTTAGAAATACCGCCTTTGGCCATAACCTACACAAAAACCAAAGGCAAGCAAGTAACTAAATAAATAAATACATACGTTTGTATGAATGTGTAGATACATACCATAACCGTATGAATGAAGAAGATTACTGTTTATCATTTGACCAAAAAGGTTAAATAACACAAAATTATTATCCGACAACAGAGTTAACATGACCCAAAATAAAAACAGACAAAAAAAAATTATTATTATTATTTGATTTGGCTAAAAGCGATTATACAATTGTAACTTTTTGGGTAAATGATAATTATTTATATGATTTATTGATTTTTCGAAATTTGTGCATTTTTCTATTTACGTTTTCCAATTCCTGTGAAATGTGGTATCCAAGTCAGAAGATTAATGTCTGCTTTATGATATTTTTAAACTACTATTTTGTTTTAACTTTAGTGTTTTTTTGTTTCTGTTTAATTTCAACTTTAAATTTTTCAAATAAATTTAAAAGGTTCTCATTTCTAGGTCAATTTTTTTGGCGAAAAGTTCTGATTTACAATGTGTAAGTTAAAAATAAACATTTTAGTCTGTAAATTTAACGTCCCTCAACCTTTCAAGATTGATAAGTATATCTTAACATTTCATGGCCCTGTCGTGGACATTATGTGTGTTTTTTTGGGAAAAAATATTCGCAGTGACATAGGATTCCCAAAAAAGTTTTTCTATTGACAGTGTATTCAATTCTGTCATTTTTTAAAATATGAAATCTAAAAAAGTCTTGGAAACGGTAATAGGAGTAAACTCTCAATGACAAATGAAAAACGCTAAACAACAAACTACTAATTGTACTATGTATGAACATGACTTTGAGATACACAAAAGTTATAAATAGTACCAACATTTATATTCGAGACTCGAGAAAACGTCAAAATTCTATCCACAGTTGGATTCTATTTCTACTTTTATCGCTGTATTTGTAATACGTGTGAAATCTTACTTTACTGTGGATATTTTTCCCAATAAAACAGACCTATTATGTCATTTCTCCATAATTTTTATATTTATTTATATTATGAAAAATTTTGTTTGATTAAAAAAATCATTTTTCCTTCTTTCTAATCAGCATTCTTTATCAGTCTTTCTACTTTCTGGAATTGCAGGGGAAAAGTAGGATCTTAAGCGTTTGAATTTTGAAGATTTGTATAAACTTTTTCAGTACAATACATTTTTACATTATCTAAATTTTTCTTTTGTCATATTTTGAAATATTGTCTATGGCAAATTTGACATGAGAAATGAACTTGAAAGCATTTCATTTCCATTATCAAGGTGGTTTTGGGTATACATATGTTAATTTCCAGAAATTAGCAATTAGATCATAAAATCGATCTTAATATTTTGCAATGTGTTGTTATTTATCATGTTTAATAGTTCTTTAGATTTATTTTCCACTCTTGTCATGATTTCAAGTACTTCTTCGAGATTTAGGTTTTTTTTATTAAATTTATGTACCTTATGGTTGGTAAATTTACTTTGTAGTCTTAGATGAAATAATGAAATAAATACATTTTCCTTGTCCTGTAAAATTTCTTAACATAAAGTTTCATTGTGATAAAGTTTCATCGATATTTAGTCTTCGATAGAAAATGTTTTATATGTATATACTTTTTTTTTAAATATAGACTTTAGTATTACCTTATCGTTATAAATATTATTATTTTTTTCAACTTTTAAACTCTTTTAAAGTAAACAATATTTTTAGATAAAAGAATGAAACAAATTAACCTCTTATTTCCTTCATCTTCATACAAAGGGATAAAAATTAATGCATTTTGAGATTTTAAATATTATTGTTTGGCAAAAATAAATGTATGATTGTGGCCGAATTAAAATAAATTAAATTTTCGAAAGAAATAACAATGCAGATTTTGTGATTTAAGCTTGAAAAATCAAATCAATTTTTGATTTAGTCTACTATAAATTTAAAAGATTTGTATATATAATTAAAAATAAACTTCAACGGAATTAACCTTTTCCGACAATTGCAAATGTCAAATTATTGTAGGTTATGTACGAAGTATGACATTAAAAAATATAGATGCTATTCTTGTATTTCAACGTAAGATTCTTAATATTCTTTAATTTACTAAAACCAGCTGTGTCATATATTTCTGTTAATGTCTTAATGATCCTAATCAAATAACTTCGAGTGTATTATGTTGTTAGAGCTACATATATGAATTTTCTGCTCGTTTTCATCGTTCGAGAGTATGATATTGCGTTAACTGAGCTTTATCTAAGCACAAACATTTCCTGTTACACCTCTTGCTACCATATAAGACCCCAACAGCAAAGCAGCAATAATCCCCCCTTCTTCCCCTCTATATTTTTTTCGAAAATTGAGTTGAAATTATCAGAATTTTCCTGGCTTTTATGGGATTCTTCCGGAGGTGGTTAACAAATTATTGTACAAGGATATATGTAAGGATATGTGTGAGCCATGTTGAAGCTCTTATATGTATTTGCTTACCTCAACAACACAAAAAAATAAAAATAAAAAAAAACGTAATATTTTTTGATTTGTTTTGCGGCACACTCAAACCATATACCTACTCAAAGGTTATATTAATATCGTTATTCATTTTTATGTGAGGTTTCCATGGTTTTTTTGTTTTTTCGTTTTTTTGTGAATTTTTTTTTTAAATAAGGGATAATGGAATTTCGTGTGTACGAGTTTGTGGTTTTTAAAAATTGATTCGTTATTTAAACGTATTTTTTTATACTGCATTCATTAATGTTATAAACCAACTTTATGCACTTTTTTCAACTGTTATAACAAAATAAAAAAAAGTGTTATAGTATTCCATCAAAATAACACATAATAAATAAATTTATATGTATGTACATACATATACATACATATGTACATCTATATCTGTTGTTGATGTTTCCAAGAAGTATATTTTGATTATAAAAGAATAAAAAAAAATAGAATAAAACGAAGTTACATACATATGTACCTAAAATACTCGCTTTTACTGTAGGGTGAAATCTAATATGACACATTTCAAGGGGAAAAATATTATGTCACTTTTAAAGAGAAAAAAATAAAAATATCCAGAAAGGAGGAAGAAATGTCTGGAAGGGTTTCTGTTTCTGGGATTGCACCAAGTGCTACTCTTCAAATTGCTATTATGGAATTTCGAATTAACTTAAATAATAGGGTTGTAAGGACACAACAAAATAATTACATATAGGGTGAATTGTAATTTAGTGTAAAATTGATTTTTTTTAAATAATACTTTTGCAAATGTTGACCTCGTTGTTGATCTTAAAATGGTTGACAAAAATCGCTAATTTTGTGAGAAAGGGTTTTTTTTAAAAAGCTCAAATAAAAGATTGCTGCTTTCTTTTATTATATCCTTAAAGAAAAAAAAAATTAGAAATTCTTTGTCAATAACTTCTATTGCCATTATAAGGGGTTCCTGAGGGCAGTCATTTAGGGTCGCTTCTTTTCATTTAACCAAATTGGAATGCATCTTTTAATAACTTTCTGGCTTGAACTAAGCACTCTGGTCCTTTCGAACTGCTTTTCTATTTAGGACTCCAAAAAGTAGCCATTTCAGTCAAATACCGGTCAGTGAAATTAAATAATTAGAAAGCTTTTTAATTATCCTTTTTTAAGCTAGGGAAAAAATCTATCGTTTCAAACTTTAACTCACTCAAATGTGGGTCAAAAAGAAATGGATTTTTTTAAATTGAAATCCACTTTAAATTCGTCCTCACGAAATCACACCGACACCATTATCTTAAAAGAACAGTATCATATATATTTTTAATATTATTTAGACATTCTTCACACAAATATACATACATATGACTTTTTGAAACATACGTGTATCTGTAGATATACATATAATACTTTCTGTGTCACACATCATTTACCCTATGGAATTTAATTGAATTTGATTAACTTATGAAATTGAATCACGTTTACCCGAACCAAATTTAAATCCACTCAATCCCAATTCTCTAAATGCCAATACCACCCCCCCCCCCCAAAATTTGTACGTGTCGGTGTCAGACTTCAACGATCTACCTTCCAACTCTCACACTCCACATTACTCCTTTAGCATCTTCGAGTGTGTTCACAAATGGATGCGATACTCACCTTGTATCCATTTGTATATTTGTCGAAATTTTTTACCCGGGTTATGTTTCAATTAATATTATTTGTTTTCCAAATACGAGTAGGTACCTACATACGTTACGTATCCATGTGCCCATTTATAAATGGAGAGGGTTAACAGATTGCGGGAGCATCTCTTCTGAAGGCATCACACAGCTCCTGAGCTTCTGATCCTGAGCTAGTATGTATGTATCAGCCAAGTTTAGTGGCATCACCTTAAATATAATTACAAATTCCAAAGGGACGACACGAGTTGTCACGGAATTAATCCCAAGTGTCCCTACGGCTAAATTGAAAGGAAAGTCATCTTCATTCTGATGCCTCGCATTTGCTTCCACATCTCCACGATTCTCCGTTCCGTGATGCGATGGGTTCTTCCAATCAAAATTGCTTTAAATTTAAATTCTTACCAAAAAGGAAAGTAAACTCATTACTATATCCCCCTAAGCTAAGCTACCACTATACCTACTCCGTGTAAACCTATACCATCATCCCGGTGAAGCCAGGATTTGTCTTATTTTGTCTGCGATGCTACTGGCAACTGTACTGCACACATACTAGTACCTACTCGTATACAACACAGGGTGCGGTGTAGTTGGGGGTAGAAAGTAGCAAGTAGCAAGGGAAGCCAGATTCAACCCCATCGCATTTGGAATGGTTGCGGAAAAACACCTTAAATCTGCCATCAGCCAATCCTGCACCTTTTTTGGAGCACATATCCGATCCGTACATCAATAAATCTTAAAGTCCTATGCAAACAAAAACCTTTGATCTCAATCAATTTGCGTTCGGATAAAATCCTTTTATTTTCGATTACGAGGATTTGTTGTTTTGTTATTTTCTTGTGTTCCATATACGAAAAGGATTTTCAATTCTGCTCCAAGGATACACCACACACAGACACACTGTGTGTGTTGTTGTTGCTGTTTTTATCTTCCTTTTTTTTTTGAGTTTCTGTTTTGAATTTTCTCTTCATTTTATACCAATGCCAATGCCATAATAGCTTACGAGAAGATACCATAATTTTTTGAACTAATTTTATTGTATTTACCCTTTTATGGGGATATACGAGAAGAATACACACAGAAAAACAAAAATATCATGGGAATTCGAAATGAGAAACACAGACACAGGGGACAGAGGACAGAGGAGGTCAGGATGCTTAAAGTTTAAAAATAGCTGAGATATTTTTAAGTTTTTTTTTTTTGTATAGAAACCAGACTAAAAATATCTGTGGAAGGTTACGGGCACATGAATTTAAGGATTTATGGATAAGGACTAATAAAGAAATCAGCTTTAAATCTGCTAAATAAGCTTGTTTCTATTATTGACAATGTCAACTTTAAGTTGCTTAAGTTGTCATCCATTCATTTATTAATTAATTATTTATAGATTTAAAATTAATGCTTAAGACTTAATTAGCAATGAATGACAAAAAAAAAATTAAATTCGTCAAAATATCAAAAATATTCTGAATTGATTCACATTTTTCAAAATAGGTAGTTCTTAATTGAAATAGTAATGCAAATCCTTGGAGGACATTTGTCATATGAGTTATTCCATAAATAACCCTATCCTATTAATTTTATGTATACAAAAATTAAAATCAAAAGACTGAACTGTAATTTCTATTTAATTCAAATCTTTATACATATATTTACTAGCTGACCCCACATTCGTTGTTCTGCCCTGTTCTTCAAATTGTGTGACAGAAGTTTCTTTAAATCTTCATATCCAGGTTCCAATAAATTAACTGAACCAATGAGCGCAATTTTTAAACTCCATTTGATTAATGATTTTTAAAATCAGGAAACGCAATTGATTTTTTGTTTGCAAAACAATAATGTCTCCTAGATCTTTTTTCTTCACATACAGGATCAACAATTCGTAAGAATTTACCAGAATACAGTTAAGATTTCGAGACTCCTTTTGGACCCCGGACAATAGCAGCTTTTATGATTAGATTTGTGGAATTAAAAAGCCTTGACAGAATAGATAGCAGGAAAATACCAGCTCCAGTCCAGCATAAAAAACTATAAATAGTTTTGTTCAATAGTGCAAAGACAAAAATGAGCCATGTTGATACGATTTTCACATAAAGTCTTGGGCATTTTTTAGAGTGATTTCGTATCAAAATTACCATCTTACTTAATTTTAAATCAAAAGAATAACAGATTTTTTCATTTAAATTTCCCTAACATCTACACTGGGATTACTCTGGCGTATGTGGAATATTTTTTTTTTTTTTTAATTTATTCTAGTTTAGTAAAACTTAGCTAAGTTATTGTTCAAGAATATTTATATAGAAAATTGAATTTACTCGAAAAATTTACTGTATTTTTATTTTATATTTAATTATTATCTCTAAGAAATGTTTAACAATTAATTTACTTTAGTAGATATAAAGGAAATATATAATTTAAAAAATAGAATAAATAGTCAAGGACCCAAATGGCTCTCTTGTGGAGTTCCAGAATTTCTATTGAATTTCTGTATAGGTAAGATCTGTCTATAAATTGATATTTAAGAGTCATTTTTAAATTGATTTCGGTTCAAAATTTTGCTAAAAGGCACAGAAAATATCTTCAACAAGATTTTTATAAATATCCGATCTGAAAGTTAAAAAAAACTTCAATTAGTTTAAATAAAAGTTCAAAATGATTAAAGATTTTTTTTCTTATCTTAAAGCTTTTAAGATGATGTTTGTTGATTTTTTGGGATACTCGAAAATAAAAATGAAAACATCACATAAAGGATAATAAATCATTGAACGTCAAGTTTAGGTTCTCATTTAAAAGTTTTAAATTTTATCAATGTAATGAATTAATCTCTATTTTTCGTATCTGAAATATTCGAAGAATTTCGTGTTAAATAAAAACTTATTAAATTTTAATAGAATGTCTATAAATTCTAGTTATTCGTCAGCAGCCGTTAGGTTATTTTTCACACGAATTTCATTCATAAAATTATTTCATAAATGGTTTAAAATAATTTCCGGAATTCATCATTCGTAAATGGAATTCAGGATTTTATTATGTATTTTTTTAAATAAACTTTAAATTCAAGGAAATATTTCAGTAATGTTTTAAACAAATCTTGCATTTTTTGTTTAATAATACAAAAGATTGGATAGATGAGTCAGCGGTAGTTTACTCCAGAATTATAAATACAAACTATTTAATTTAATATTTGGAATACAATTTATAATTAACGATATTTCCTATTAGTTTTAGCAAAATATCAATAACTCAAACACTTTTTAACTTCCAAAATGACATCAAAGAATAATTGTGGGTTACAATTCTGAAGGTCTTGAAACGTAGATAATTTTTTTAAAAATTAGATCCATTGCAATATTTAACCTCTATGTCAGTTGTTTCTTAAAATTCCAACGGATAATATCAAATAATCGCATTACTTTATTTGTCTGAAAATATTCTCAAAACTTAAAAAGGAATAAAACTCAAAAATACATTTTTCCTCTAAATATTTGTACATACACTAAAAAAAAGTCAAAGTCTTGGAACAGATATTAATTCCTTAGCAAAACAAAACAAAAAATTGAACAAAAAACAAAAACGGTTTAGCAAAATTAATCTTCCCTGAAAAATCCCTTTTCTTGCATTTATCAGGTAAAAAATGTCATCTTAATTTTTTTTTTTGTTGTGCAAGTTCTATCCACCCATAGTTAAGTTTTATTCATAATTGAATTTTTAAAAGGACTAAAAGGACATAATAAAAAAAAAATAAAAAAAACAATGAAAAATACAAATATTCACTTGAAGTAAAGCTTAAGAAATTTTTTTTTTTAAATAATCTTCGCCAATGAAGTTGAATTAGGTTATAGCGAACTTTTCTTGTTTAAACTTTTGTTCGTTCTATACTTAAAAAAAATAAAGAAAAAAAACATAAACAATTTTTGCATTTCGTCCTTCGTCTTAAGAAGGAAAATCATAGTCTCCACTAACCGTCGCGTCGTCGTCAGGAGAAGTCAACAAAGGTGTACTACTATACAGCGGCGGCAGCAAGGATATCAGCGAAAAATGTAGAAATAAAGAAAAAAAAAAAACAACAGAAATTCACATTTATTAAGTGCAAAACTTTTCCAATACTCGTTTTTCTCTTCTCCTCCACCAAGAAAGTGTTTATATAGTCCTTGATGCTCCTTAGGTTTTTCCTTATAACTTCAGTTCGCAGTTCCATCAAACATCTTTAAGGAAACGAAAAAAAAAATCCAAAACCAAGACGAAGGATAAAAATCATTTCAAAAATGTGATATTCGCGAGCAGATCCTTTTCTTGCCAAATTGCTACCGTTTTCCATTTCCTTTGTGAGAGTGTGTTTCCTTTTGCGGTTTTTATATGCATATTTTTATTTTTTCCTAAAGAGTCCTTGGTTTTGCCATTGAACAATGAATTGGCGGATACGTCACACAATTGCCGCACATTTACCGCTCAAAAGTCATCGTTTATATGCAAATATTCAAAAATGTTTTTCGACGAATTGTGGTTCCGTTTCACAATAACAATCCATTTTCAGTTAGAGAGGGGGGGGGGGAGTGTTAGAGAACATGGAACAAGGAAAAGTGTGAGCAGATTGTTTGGAAAATTGAAACTATTGTTACACAATTTGGAATGATTTTTGCGTTTATTTGAGATTTTTTTCCAATTTTTTTTTTAGTTTTTTGAGTTTAACTGAACAAAGTGATATTAAAGTGAAATATTTTTGACGGGTGGGTTAAAAGCAAGGAGTTGTTGTTGAAGAAATTGCCAAAGTTTCAGTCAAGGATATCGATTCAATCAAAACAAAGAAATTCTAGATGTTTTTTCAATTTTCAAATTGTTATGTTTTGAGAAAACATTTTTTGGAAAGATTTTTCTATTGTATCACAATTAATTCGCTAGAATTTTTAACCCTTGTAGATCTAGAAACTAGAAGGAGATGGGAAAACAAGTCTGAACTGGAATTCTTTGGTTCATGTTTGCATATTTTTTTGTTTAGAAGACAATTCCTAAAAATTGCATAAAAATCATAAAAATTATGCTCAAATGTTGAAAAATATTGGAAATTGGAATATTTTAATATGACCAAACCCTGAAACTTGAATAGAAAATTGTATTAGTCGAAGAATTGCTACTTCGGTTTAGCAAAACAAATGGGTTCAAAACTCCTCTCTCGAAAGACAAAATGCTTGCTTTACAAAACCCTTAAACTGCCAGTCCTACTATATGTTGCTGAGTGTTGGACGATAAGCTGAAAGGAAGAGCTGCTATTGGGCTCTTTCGAGAGAAAAATTCTTCTTCGGACATTTGGTCCTGTGTGCGTAGGAGGCAAATGGAGGAGAAGATACAACCGCGAACTCTATGAGCTGTACAAAGATGTGGACGTTGTCAAAAAAGTTAAAACAGGCCGACTTTATTGGCTCGGCCACATCGAGAGAATGGACAACAACGCTCCAGCTAAGAGAATCTTCGAATCCCAGCCACCTGGTTCGAGGAGACAAGGAAGACCGAACCTCCGGTTTAAAGACCAAGCCATCGCAGATGGCAGAACGCTGGTTCTAGATGACTGGAAGCAACGTGCTCGGGATCGCAGAGGATGGAAGGCCATCGTGTCTCAGGCAGATATCCTTCATGGATCGGGAGCCTGATTAAGTAAGTAAGTATTAGTCGATTGGTGGGAACTGGAAAGAATCCTTGAAACTTAAGAGTATACCGTGCAAACCGAAAAAGGCAACACGTAAATTTTTGTAAACCACGTTTATCTTTTGTGACAACAAGTCTCATGAGCTTTGGAAATGGATGATCTTTCAAACAATTCGAAATCATTCAAAACAAGACCTATTTTGACATAGAACCATCATTTTCATCCGCACCTAAATGCTCAAACCCTACAGGAATTGTAGAGCATCGAGATTCAACCAGTCATCCTTGAAATAGAGACTCAACATTGTCAAAATGTAAAATAAAAAAAAAAAATTAAAAAGCAATAAGAAAAGTTTTTTAATTTTAGTGTTTGAAACAGTCCAAGTCTAAGAAATACAAAATACGAATAAGCAATTAATGTTGAAAAACATTCCTTAAAGCACCGCACCGTAGACTTTCGATACTAAAATGTTAATGTGATCATTTAAAGTGACATTTCTGTTTCTGTAAAGTGCCATATTCATAAATTTCTCAACATACTTTACATGTGTTACATTAAGCTCTGCATGAGGGAAGTTGGGCATTGTCTGTTGTACACTTTTTTTGCAGAAAAAAAGAAGAGGTTCCAAAGTAGACCCTTGTGGTACACCATAGCTTAGTGAGAGTAAATCAGAAACCCGATTTTTTTAAAATTTTTGTTGACTTTTAAGAGAAAATTATAATCATTTCAATTGTTATACAAATTATGGAAAAAGTATGTTTTTGAAAACAGTTTACTTTTTGTCGTTGGGCTTAGTGGAAATTTCCACTGAAAACGATTAAATCATCAAATAGACTGAAATTTTCCAAAATTTTAGAAAATCCCTAAGAGAACTAATTTGTGTGTGTTTCCCGAAAAAATAATTTCTATATTTCATATTTTGTACACATCTTTAAAACACCACTTAACCGATTTCGTCCTACAATATAGGAACTCTTCTATAGACATTCCATATTCATTTTATCATGCTTTTCCAAAAAACAGAAACATCCCTTCCACACATAAAATATATTTCCAGACGGCTAGACGTCCAAAATTTGATCGGAAGTCTCTTAAATACACTTCGTTCCATACTGCCATCAATAACTCTTCATAGTAGGTACCTATGGATATTTCTACGATTGCTCACTCAAAAAGTATCTAAGTTCGACAAAAAAAAAAGAAGATATATACCAATTCGAAGCATTCCAGAACCATTACCGATACGAGCAGCAATTCAATGTGTAAACCTAATGAAAACACAAATTACTTCCGCACATTGGCACGTCCTTGTGCCACATCTCCACCCACTGCCACACCCATATTTTCATAGAAAACCCCCCGAAAAGCATTCAGTATACGTCTACGAGGACGGGTATTCAATATGGAATCTCGGAAAGTAAATAAAAACCAAGAGAAGTGAGATAAAATCGAAAAAGGAGTAGATATCGTCCTTTTATGTTTTTATTTTTTCTTCCAGGTCTACTATGAAAAAAAAAAAAAAAATAAGAAGGAAAAGATGAAGAAGATTGAGGATGAGGATGAGACACTGAGAAAACGACGACGGTAATAAACCCATAGAGATGCAATTATTAGATTTTCTTCCTCTCACCACACCGCACCGTCTCATCGTCTCCACCGTCATATCACCATCACCCGAATATCGTTCTTTTATGGAGTTTTTTTTTTTTGACAAAATGGATTGGACCCGGTTGCCTTCCTGTGTGTCAAGACCAAGGACACCCCCTTACACAGTGTATAGTAGACTTCCAGGGGTTTGGAAGGATTTCTCTTATTCACATTCTTTGGTTGGACTTTTGTGGCTCCTGACTATGTTCATTGAGAAGCCCACATTTGGTATCAGCTGCGATGAAGAAGGATACCATCAAAAGGAGGGAAAGGTGAAAGTTGGATCATGAAAATGATTTTTATTTATCCTTATACCACCATGCCATTTCGTATAAGTTTGTGTGTCAATATGATGAGCATATAAGGAGAAAGATACACAAACACGCATACGCCAAAGCATCAGGGAAGTCTTAAGGACTTTCCAAATCGAAGGACGAAATGAAAAATAAAAACCTAAATCATGGAAATAAATAATAAAATCGGAAATAACTCATAAATAAATCGAAAAGATAAATTGACATCATCCCATCAAACACAAAACGCACATACAACCATAGAATCAGGACTCGGGACTCAAGAGTCAGGACTCGACTAACATGGTTATCGAAAAATCAAGATGGAACGACCAGCACTGTTGTCAACCAATATTCAACCTTTTCACCACAAATTTGTGCAATTTTGTTTGAGATTTTACAGAAATATTTGAAAATAGGGAAGAAAGGATGATAATCGTGTAAGTGTTGGTAAGTGAGATAAGGTAGATTACTCATATTCACTCGAAGGCACACTTGTGTAATAATGTGAGGGTTGCCATAAAAGTGATGGTGGTCTACTTTTTACTTTTTTTCAACCATTTGTTTTCATAAACGATGAACCAAAATTGTCGGATAAATTTAAATAAATGATACATTCTATGAATCAGTTTCGTATGTTTTCATAAATTTATCACACAACGTTGTTTTAGATAAATAAGGATAAAGTTCTTATTTGAAATCAGTGTCACTGAAGGACATGCAAAAATGGTTTCTAAGAAGAAGTCGTATTGAATTCAAAAGCTTATTTTATGGGGGTTTAAATTTCCAAGGAAAAGTTTTTCAAAGCTGCACAAATTATAAATAAGTTTAAATGCATCTACTAAAGAGTGTTTTGTTTAGGTGTGTGGTTT
Source organism: Scaeva pyrastri (assembly GCA_905146935.1). NCBI lineage: Eukaryota > Metazoa > Arthropoda > Insecta > Diptera > Syrphidae > Scaeva > Scaeva pyrastri. Next base: position 12,079,373 of record LR989929.1, on the reverse strand, counting down.
TCAATGTACCTATACTTTTTTTGAAGTTGGTTTTTTTTTACAGTTGTCACTTGATTTATGCTCAATTTTCTTTGCCATTTTATAATGAGTAGATTTTTTTCTGAATAACGTTTGCGAACTGTGCAAAATTTATTACCTAATAAACGCAGCGCACGCTGCATCCAATATTCGATCGACAGAATCGCCCAGCAGACTCTGTAATTCGAGGAACCATGGATCGGTTCCTTAGAAATGCCCTACGGTGTGCACCGAAGACGCTATTGCTGCTGTGGAGCACTGCATCGAAAAAGATTCACCACAATTGGAGCTGTGTTCATCATCTTTATGGAAGATTTTGTTGGTGTAGGTTTTGGTATTCGGGCTTACAGAATCCGACTCATGCAAGAATTAAAGCCAAAAGACCATCAAGTGCGTCGTATGTTCGGTGAATGAGACCAAAGCGAGATGGCCACCGATACCGATTTTCAAAACGAAATTTTGTTCAGCGAGTGATCATAATCCAGAAATCATTGTTCTCAAAACTTCACTGTTTTATGTGCTCAATGGACAGAGGGAACCTTTGGTCCATATTTCTTCAAAAATAAAGCCGTCCATATTGTTGCATTCAATAGAGTCACGATTAATGACTTTTTCGTGCCTGAATTGGGGGATGCTGATGTGGACGACCGGACCTTTGGTTCCAACAAGACACATATTAATTAAACCATCAAGAGGCATAAAAGTAAACCCTCATATTTACTCAAAGTGGACCTAAATTGCACCTATAATAAGTACTAAATTAAATTCTAATTAAATCAAATAGAAACCATTTCAATTTCTGTTGTACTTAAATAAGTGTAGGAACTCTGAATTGTGTGTGGATATCCTGAGGGGGGGTACCTGGACTGTGTTTTCTTTGATTTCCTTAATCTAATCCTATTAAAATAAAAAAACTAAAGGTAAATAAAATTTCTTTTCCAACTGAGTTTGAGGGTGAATCTTATTAAAAGTCAATTAAAACACTCTCTACCATCAGCAAAGCCACACGACAACTCATTACGATTAGCTTTGGCATTCGTAGGACTCGATAAGGACAATCATATAGCTTCCCTACGCAGCACTATGGAGTAAAAGCATGCAAAAACGAGACAAAAGTCGATTTTTAAAATTGCAAAGTTTAGAAGTAAAGTTTCAACCAAACGTTAGATAAATGTCCGTAGATTAAGAAACTGTATATTTTTTTTTTTTACTCCAACTAATTTAGCCACAGCACTAGCTCAAAGTCAGTGGAAAAGAGAACACATTTTTTTTTTTCGCACCATCAAAAAAAAAGTTGTAATTTCAATTTATTATTTATTTAACATTTTGCAACTGTTGATATAATTTTTAAGATGAATAATACAGATGCAGGTGTGTTCTAATATATTAATTTTTGTTTTTGTTAAAATATTGAGTTTTAATAGTTTTTGTGATTTAATTAAAAAAATGCCTATAAAATGTATTTTTCTGTTTTTTGTTCTTTCTTTCTTAATCGTTTTGTTATTACTTTCCGTTAAATTCCGTTGAGTTGTTTGTGTAAAATGATAAAGTGAATCATAAAGCTACAGTAGCAAAAAAATTGGGTGCTACAATTTGCAACCTTAGTTGTTATTTGTGTTAGAAAAAGTGATGTTTTATGCATTTTTAAGCTTTATCTTAAAAACGTGAATTTTGATATATTTGAAGGATCATCCTGCTTAATAGTTTTTACCAAAAAACGTTTATATGATGTGATGAAAACATGTTCTGAAGGTGGATTTAAAGCTAAATTGGATTATTTAGAAAAATATTTGTTAGACAAGGCTTGTTGTGAGGAGGGTCAACTCGAAGAATTTAAAATTAAAATATGGCGTTTAAGGTTTGAATATGAATTTAAATAATGAAATGTATTTTTTTATTGGAAGGGTTATTTATAGATTTGAATTTAAGAGTAGATGGCTTCGTTCTGCAAGAGTTGAAAGTCGTTTTTTACAAAAAAATGAAACTTGGCTAAAAGGAAGTTTTGAAATTCCTAATAAATCAAGACCTGGTCGGCCCTATAAATCCTTTGATGATCTTTGCCCTCGTAGTAAATGTAGACGAACTGAAGAACTTCGTCGATCGCATCAAACAGAAGAACTTTCTTTTGCAACACAAATAAAATTGCGGGAATCTGGTAAGGCAGTATCTGCAAAAGTCCTGAACGAAATAACTCATTCTCCAGGAAGAGCCAAAATTTGTAAAAAAGCATTAAAGAATAATCCTTTTTCTAAACGGGAAAAGATGTCAACTCTGAAAGCGCTTTCAATTTTTGTTGAGGCAGGTTTATCCCGAAAGCAATACGAAATTATAACAACGAGTGACAAGAAAATGTTTCCGAGTTATAGTACACTTAAAAAAGCTAAAAGTGATTGCTATCCTGACCCAGAGTCTTTTACAGTTACGGAAATTCTGGCTGAGGTTAAATTGCAAAGCTTGCTTGATCACACCACTAAGCGCTTACTGATGTATTTAGATATTCGACAAACCTTAACTGATGACGAAATGAAATCTTTAGAGCTCATTTCAAAATGGGGTTGCGATGGATCACAACAAACCCAATATAAACAAAAGTTTGAAAACCATTCCGATTCCGATGCAAATATATTTCAAAGTTCTTTTGTACCTTTGCGATTGTTATGCGCTTCAAATGGGAAAATCGTTTGGCAAAATCCGACACCATCATCACCAAGGTATTGTCGACCTATAAGAATCATTTTTACTAAAGAAACTAAGGATATTACCCAAAGTGAAATTAATTATATAGAATCGCAAATCAATTCTCTAATGAAAACCAAACTGGATGATTTTGAGCCCATGGAAGTTAAAGTTTTACTTATATATAAGATGAAATATATTTTATACGTCATAAAATATTGTTTCAGGTGGATATCTACCCATTGAAGCCAAAAAATAATTTTGTCTCGTTTTTTCATGCATTTACTCCATAGTGCGCAGTATCGTTATTTTTCTCTTTCTTTCTTTTGTGTATCCTTTGAGATCTTTTCTAATTTTTCTCATTTCGATTACTTTCTAACCTCAAAGTCTGTTCATAATAAAAAACTGGATAAAAACAATCTAAGCCTTAAATTTGATTTAGAATAATTTTTATAAAACAAGGACGAAACAAGGAAAGTTGATAAAACTGCCCTTAAAGCAATACAACATCACACAAATACAAATAAAGTTTTTTTTGTTAACATAAAAAAGTGTGATAACGAACTAAAGGATAAAAGATTGTGGAACAAAAATTAAAATCAAAAAAATTAAACTCAATTCAGATCATGTCCTGTGGATATTCGAGTATCTTACCTATCTACCTTTAACAAACACACACACACACAATACCATGCAGGAACAACAAATACAAATACAAAAAAAAGGAAGAAAAAAAAATGACAAAAAACCTAAGCAACGCGCCAGGCTAACAAAAACTAATTAAAAGTTCTGAGACGAAATTTTTGCCATTTTATCATTTTCTTCATCTTCCTGGGAGCCGCTCTGTGTTGTTGTAGTTGTGTATTATCTATATATTAGTTGTTCAGGTGATGGTGTGTACTTTTTGCCACATGACAAATCCGTTTTTTTTTTTCTATTTTGGTTTTGTTTTTGCAGTTACTTAAGCCCAAGACCCCTGTTTCCCAGTCCTCTCTGCGATGCGGAATCCACTCCACAGGAGCTGCTATCCAAAATTTGTGTTAAATCAAAAAGGAGATGCTGAAGGCAGGACAAAAAATATATCCTTGCACGCCATAGGAGATGCACATCCCATTCAAAGTCCCAATCCCAATCCCAGATCCAGCATCAGCTGAAGAACAAAAATCACAAAAAATCCGACAGATAAAAAAAAAAGGAAACAAATCTACGACAGTCCAAGGTGGTTTGGGTGGCCTGCTGCCATAGTGACAGGTAAAAACACCGTTGCTCCAGAGCTGGCTGGCTGGAGATGGTGTTCGGTGCTGGCGTGGCAAAGAAGAAATATATGGGAAAACAAGTTGGAAATGTTCAGCAACTGATAACGTCAGTTCTTATACTCGGTGAATTACGAATCCTGTTTTGTTGCACAGTAGGAATTTTGTATGCAACAGGATTTGGATGCCGCATCCACACTAAAACTGTTGGATGTGTCTTAATTCATAATCACTGGGAATCCCGATGTTTCGACAAGAGGACTAGTAGAAAGGACTACGAACGACGACGACGACGAGAACGAAGGAGACGATTTAAATTTCAAGTCGTTTTTTTCGTCTTTGTATTTTGCAGTTGGCTGGAGCTGAAGCTGAATCCAGAGCTGGATCTTAGGATATTCCAAGTTCTCCTCTCTCTCTCTCTATGGTATGGAGGTCCTTTTGATCATCGTAGCTAGCTTGCAGAAGTTGTATTAGATATAAATGAAACAGAGGAGTTGTTTTACGGATTTCAAGGGCTTAGTTGGTTTTTGCTTCGTGTATTTATAGTTATTGTGGGTGTGGGTAAGTTGATTTAAGGATAGAAAACGGTACCTACAAAAAAAAAAAAAGAGAAGAAGAAAACCCCAGGAGACTGGTTCTCTATGACTGTGGAAAATTAGAATTCGCATTTATGCGAAACGAACGAATTATTACCTTTGTGGCAGAACGCAAAAGTATTTTAAGTTTGAGAGAAAGGAAAACGAAAAGAAGAAGGGCGAACTCCTTGCAACACAGCAGTGAGGAACTTCTGAATACCTATGACATTTATGCTGACAGGAGCAAGTTGATCATGGGGATTTTCCTAAAAAACACTTTCTCGAGGACACCTTTGAGAAATCAAATGATTTTGCAGATTTTTTTTCTTTGTTTCGTTTACAAGAAAAAAAAACTTTTGGTTTAAAATATCATAACAATTTTACTCTTTGTAGAAATGATGAAAGTTTTCGAGACAAAATTTCTATTGAACTTCTGTCAGCATTTGTCCTCATGTGGGAGTCTTAAATTTGAAGCAGAAACTTAAACATTTCACTACTTCCCCTCCTTCTCCCTCAACAATCACTTTAAATTGACGCATTTTATCTAATAAAATTAGTGGTAGCAATCTTTCCAATCTAAATCTTATCTCGCCCTCCCCCAATCCAATCCATATCAAGCCTGACAAAACCGCTAAACACAGTTTAACTCATTGAGAACTCATCTTATCTTAAGTTTATTTTTTTCCACTTCTGTTTGCCCCTCGATTACACGCCCAAAGACAACAACACCCTCATCCTTAACCCACTTTGTCAGCAAAACTCCACAAACACGCTTATGGAGGGGGCGAGAAGAGGTGAGGGTCCTTGTGCAACTTAGAAAACTCTGCGGTGTAAATAAATCATTTCGGTTTAATTTAAATACAACCCTCATTTCTAAGTAATGCAAATTCCACGCGATAATTAATGGTAATTAACTTTTCTAACAACTCATTCCTTTTTGGGTTGTCTTGGGATGAACAATTTGTTTGTATGTATGTATGTGTGTGTAGTAGAAGAATAAATGTTGTGTCTCTCTCGATGTCAGGATTGATTGTCACTATACTCGTACCTACTACTTCTAGGTACCATTCCATTTTTCCCGTTTCTGAGTTTAGGTGTGTAGTATAGATACTTCAATTTGTACTTAACTACTTCTCTTCCTTTATTTCTATCTATGAGTATGTAAGTGTGTATGTGTATAGTACTTGTATTTGTGTATAGTTTCCTCCTGCTCCCATGATAGTCCTTTAAAATTATGACGATAAAGCAAATGAGAGTTATTATTTAATAACTTGTAGAAATGCTAATGACAATTAACTTATTTAATTTGATAGAGCTAGGGAGGGGTTCCATGTTTGGGGCGAATTGAAATTTAAATTGATGAAATTATTTTACGATTTGTAAAAAAAAAAACAAGTTTAAAAATGGGTTAAATACATAACTATTTAAGAATTTTCCACAAGATTTTGGATTTCAGCCTCAGCAGATCCCTCGTGATTCATTAAGTCGAAAAATAGTTGGTAATGCTTGAACCAGGTTTTGAGCTAAGGCGTCAAACAGTTAAATTCAAAACCCGATTTTTTTTTTTTAAAGTGAAAGGTTTTTTGACTTTAATATCACGAGAATGGTCAACGATATTGACTTCAAATTTATTTTATCTTAAACAACATACGCTACAATTTTGACAAATATGGAACTGACAATTTTTTTTACAAAAAATAAAAAATTGCCGAAAAATGTCAAAAGTTGTTTCTTGACTTGTATATGTCCAAAGTGGTAAATCATTTTAACTTCGAATTTATTTAATTTTTTGCATAGTAGAATTGTCAACTTATGGTATATTTTTGAAAAATGTCAAAATGACAGTTTCTTTTACTAAAATAAAAAAACTAAAAGTGAAATTGAAATTGACAGAAAAGTGTCAAAAATGTGTTTTTTCGGCTTAAATATCATCACTACAAGCAATGCTATTGACTTCAAATGTATTTTATGTTTAACATAATGAATTTGTCAATACCTAAAAAATGGTAAAATATTGACGAATATCAAATTGAAATTCTCACAATAAATACAAAACTACAAATATTTCTAAAAAAAATTGGTAAATATTGTTTTCAGATTCAATATCTCTGATATTTTTCATGTTAATAAAATTTTCTATCAACTAACATCAAAAGTTAATCATTTATTATCAGGAACGCTAAGTTTTCAAATTATGCATAATGGGAAGTTATCAGTGAGGGTCGCACTAGGCCTCTTTTTTTTTTTAATTTTACAGTGTTCGCCAGTGCAAAAACCAAAATGCCCCACAGTGTGGTAATCCGTGTCATTTTGCACATCTCCACAATTATGACATTTTAGTCATATCAAATTTATCGAAATCGGTCAAATACTTTTTGAGAAAATGGTACCACAAATTTTTCCTTAACCTATTTATGCTAAAATATACCTACTTGTCAATTGCTGACAGTTGAAGTCAACTGCATTTGAATCCGACTTAAAAATCACTTTATCAATTGAGGTTTCTAAGATATAGTATCTTTTAAAATTTGAAAAACACCATAAATCAGGCTTTTTGAGGTTTGTGAATTCATGAAATACTTTTTTTCAATTTGTGATGATGTCCGAAAATCTATCATCCCATCTTCAATATTCATTTTAAATACTTTCAGTATTCAGAATAATTCTCAATTCTTCACCTGTCTCACATTAACTTCCAAGAAACGTTTAACCATATGCTAAAACGGTTTTTAACGAAAAAGGCAAAAATGGCTTTAAATGATTTTTTTTCCTGAATTCGAATTTGGAAAAAAAAATAGAAATAATATTTAAAACGGGTATTTTTAAAATTTTTCAAAACTTCATAAAGAATCAAATGAACACTCATAAGCCAATAAAAACTAAGTTAGATATTCAAAAGATTTAAATTGTACCTCGAAGACAAAGATGAACTGTGTTGTGTTTTGCCTTAGATTTAAAAATATCGTATATTATTGATTTTCAAAAACCTGACTTGACGGAAAAAATATAAAGTGAGATTCGAATTCAGGACATACAAATCATTTGGAAAAGTATAGTCTTATTTAACGACACGAAAAAAATGTTAATTTTGTCAACCAGTGTTATCTCGTAAAATTCCAAGCCTTGCAACGAATTTAACACCTTTACTTCGTCTAAAATCATCAAATCATGCGATTAAATGCAAAATTTTATCGAAACAAATCATTATTTTCATTATTTTCAGAATTTTTTAAATTGTTCACTCAGAATGTTCCCCTAGTTCATCATCGATCTTAATTTAGTCATTACAATCATTATGATATTTTAGGATTGTTTTCTATATTTATCTAATCTTTTACTCATAAACCTTTTCTTCTGTCTAAAATTGTAATGAAAATCTTTTTAAGTCTCGAATTTCTAATACAATTTTTACAGCTTGTTGGTAGGTATATAAAATTTGTATATAAAATAATACTAAGAACAAAATTATAGACATACATACATAAAAAAGCGAGAGGTATTCCAATATAAAACCCGTAAGCAATAAAAATCAAAAGATCTCATTAAAATAAATACTGTATATAAAAGAATCATAAATTTAACCCCTGATGATGAATACGTTGAATAATAATGTATAAGTATGTGTGTGTGTTTGTATGTGCAGCACAGTCGTCGTAATGTTATACATGTACAACATTATCTTAATCATAACATTATCGTAGGTGTATTACTCACACATATTTTATTATAGGTATTATTATATGTTTAACTATTTGATATGATGAGGATATCGTGAAAATTTTAAATAAAACTTGCCACTCACTGTTTTATATTTACAGGGTGTTAACTTTTTCTTCAAGCGAAGGAGTGGAAGTAGACTAAAAAGCGTCAACTTTTACCTTTCTTTTAAAAAGGTACAAAATGTTCTTCTGTCAGTTTAAAGTCCAACATATGAAATTCTCAGGAATTTACAATACACATGAATCCCATTGGTGCCCATTGAACACCCTGTACAAAAACACTTCCCAAGCTCAATCGTAAAATCGATTAATCATAAATAAACACGCGAACGATGACTCCTCTCCTCCAAGGATGAAGAAAAGTGCCACGATGAATGTCAATACACTCCAGGACCAGGCAGTGGCTTTTACACATTTGTTGTGAATGAGTGCGTGTGCGTGAGTGAATGAATAAGTCAGTGAGTATGTGTGCGGGTGTGTAAGTGCGTTGAAGAGAAAATAAAAGAAAAAAATATATAAACGGAAGGAAAGTGTCTCATAAAATTTTTTAAATTATCTTCCAACTCACCTCCACCCCCGCCCGCCCTCGACACTCGAATTCGAAAAGGAAAGAAAAAAAAAAAACCGATACCATTCCAACCCCCATATTACAACAATAGTAATATAATGGAACCCCATTATAGGCTGGCATCCATAGGTCGGTCGGTCTGTTGGTCGGTCGGGGGGAGTGTTGTTGGTTGGAGGCTTTAGGGATCCTTCTATCTTACAACTGTCAGTTTGGCATACAGCACGGCGCACAATATGCGGTGGTACTCGTATATAACCAAAGAGGAGATGTTTAAGAGGCGGAAGAAAATTACAAAAATCATCTGTCACCACATCAAATAAAAGTTGACAAAACGAAAAGCAATGGAGGTGAAATTTTGTGTGGTATAAAATGTGGGCCGAAGTTCGAAACGGAGACGGGATGAAGGATATTTTCTAAGGAGGAGCAAGATGCGATGTCAACACGGATGTTTGGAAATTAAATAAAATTTCATTCGGGGGACTGTGGGGGATTTATTTTGCAATAAACATCTTTTATCTGACTTTGATTGTTCATTGTTGTTTTGTGTTGTGTAAATGTTGATGATGCTAAGGCTGATGGTGTAATGCCAGCAACTTGTGGCCAGTTCGAATGCTATAAAAAAAACATTCTTGTTTTTTGATATTTTTACTTCCATTATTTTTACGGACAAACATCACATTATGATTTTAATTGCTATTTGATTTGTGGAGAGTACATATCCAATCAAAGATGAGATTTTGTAATCTTTAAATTGAAGTTATTTTCTTAGAAGGTAAGGTTCTGTAAACACAAATTTAATATTTGTCCAAAACTAACTTGAATGTGTTTTTCAAATGAACTTGAAAGGCAAAAGGTACAAAACCTATTAAACATCTTCTAGTATGTATTTAATAATCAAGAACCATCGTCCCCTCCCATGATTTATTTATTTTGTCAGATTAAATATTTATTAACATTATGGTATAATGCCTGTGTCTTTAAGTATCACTATTTGTATTGCCCTATCTGTCTTAAAATGTAAGATGTAGAAATAATAGCAAAAGAATGGAATGAATGCATAAATATTACAAGAGAATTATAAAAAAGAGTTCTAAAGATTGCATTCGATTGATTGCTTTTCAAAGAAGGCAACAATTAAATTCTTTGAAAATCCAAATTAGACTGATAACTTAAATATAAGTAAAGATCATCATCATCATGTAATTGAGTTGAATTCAAAGAATAAAATAAATAATATTTTTTTTAAATTTTTTGAATTTGACAACATTTAATTTTCAATGTGGAGGCACCTTAATACCTATGACCAAACTATCACTATCAACATTTATATGTCCAAAAAACACGTAAAAGAAAATATGACTCAAATTGAAATTAATGGAGAGTGTTTACATCAAAATGACACGAAGGTGTTCAAAACGTCAGAAATATACATATCACGCCACCTTTATTGACGTCAAAATATTTCTTTTGGGAATTTTACTGTAAAATACTGATATTAGTTAGTAAAATTAAAATTATCAAATGAAGACTTTTGTCAAAAATTGATTTAATGTAGTGTGTAGGCTGGCATACTGCAGGGTTGTGTTTTATCTTCGATTCTTTTTCCTGGACCTTAATTTCTGAGCTGATTATGAATGTATTTAATGATTTTAACAATCCCTAGATTTAATTTTTAAGACCAATACTTTGTTCAAGACATTTATTGAAAAAATTGTATACTAGAGTGAAACACTTAGAGGGAACACTTGACACACTTTAACATGGAGTTTTCAAGACCTCAAGGATTATAACTATGCACCATCTTATTTGCTGCTGGTCTACATAATATCTCTAGAAGACTTTACAACGTTAACAAACTGTTCATCTGGTTTTCTACGAAGAGAAGGGTTATCCCGGGATAACTAATTGCCATTGTCAAGACAACTTATCGTGTGGCTTCTCCAAGGTACAGGAAGGTATCAGACAGGACTGCTGAGTGTACACTGAAAACAGTTTTGTTTTTATTGTTGATCAGCGACACCCTGCTGAAAACAGAAGAAATTGGAGAACTGCGACTTAATTTCAATACGGAAGAAACAAAGATCCTAAGCCTCGGAACTCATGGTTTTTCTGGCAGAAATACATTTAAAGCTTCCATAATCTTGACTGAACCAAAGAAGAAACGGTAAGTCGAATATGGAAAGAAACCAAGTTCCAGATATTGTCTATTGCATAGTGCATATTTCTCTCAGTTGGTATTTTAACTAAGACTCGTCGTCACTCTAGGGACACAAGAACTTATTCACGATTTTTTGACTGAATTTGGTATTTTTATATAGCATTCGATATTATGGCAAAAAAATTTAACTTCAAGAAAAATGGGTTAGGAGCTATTATTAGTGGAACCAATATTTCTTCCAAAAGACTAATGTAAAAAAAAATCACTAAATCGACTGTCCTCAAAATTTGTTAATATTTACTTACGTTTTTGTTGCATTTAGGTGACGAACTGTTGTGTTCAGGAACCTATTGATTTAATTGTAAGAAGACCTACTGCCAGTGGATTGAGTTTCTGTTTCTGGAACGTAATGACTGCTTTGAAAGTTCATCGAATGAGATCCGCTTGCAAAAATAGGCAGAAAAGCCGATTGACCGAAAAAATACTTGGTGCAGAATAGTCTAGGAGAAATGGGTTATATTGAAAAAGAACTGGAGAAAACTTAAGCTCATCGCTGGAAACCTACTATATCACTAAGGAGCAATGGTGGCTTCATGTTAAAATGTTGTTTGTTCAAAAATCCAAACACTCTAAGATCAAGGGTTAGAAAAAGTTGAACTCAGCGTTGAACAGACCGTTCTTGTTTTTTATTCTCAAAATCCTTATGACCTGGGCTATGTTTCTCGATGGGTATTTTTAAACGCATTTCATATAATGTAATGTACTGCCCCTGACTTAAGCCCAAAGCCCCGACTGCATTAGTTCCTTAATATTCATTAAATCCAGAGTTTTTATCTTCCCTTCGATGTCTTAAACGTTATCATTTTCAACCTTTGTTTGTAAAGTTTATTGTACTCAAACAAATCACAAATAAGGTCAAATTCACCCAAAATTTATGTCATTTCAATAATTTAAAAATCGAAATAAGAACGTTAACGTGGCTTTATTTAATCATCAGATCAAACCCTAGCTCCCAATATAATTGTTAATTTGCATTAATTTCGTCTGATACGCGTAACCTGCCTATTTTTTTTTTTTTTTCAATTCGTATAATCGTATATCAATGTACAGTCCTCAAATTCCCAAATAAACCTAACCACGATTAGGATTTTCACTTCGTAGAAAATTTATAATCAAAAATCAAAATTTTCTTCAATTAAATTGAAGGTCCTTTGAGGTTGACTTCAATAAATTTTGAATCTTGTATAAGCACCAATAATTGTGTCTGTATATTATGCCACCATCTTCCAACTTCAATACCCAAGTTTCAGCTCCAGCCGCAGTTTGGGAAGAAAAATAAAAAAAGAAAGGAAGGAAAATCTTTTGCGGGCTAAATATATACGCCGCCGCCAATAAATTTAACCAAATTTCTGGCAGATACCCTTCGGTTATGTGCTATACGGCTATGTACGGTTGTACCTTTCTGTCACTCGACCCTGCCTCTTGGTGCTCATAATCCAGGTGCTTATCTGCATAAATCAATAACAGAAACGTTCACTGTCATCGTCGTCGTCGTCATCCTTGCATGTTGGCGGTGCGGAACAACAAGGGAACGACGACGACTACCGACGACGAAAGCGTTCGGGGAAAAGTGTGTCGTCCTCATCTACCTATACTATAAGAGTATATATACCTGGAGGAGAAACAATTTAATCGACATCCGTGTAGAGTGTACCCAAGACACAGAGAGGGCTCATCCCAAAGTCCTTTTCGGTTGCTTTATACGCGCCTTAACTTGCTTTTACCATCAATTGCCTTTAAGGATGCGTCCTCTTCATCTCCATATACTCGTATAGTCGTCCCCGACTCCTCTCGTTTGGGGTGGTGGATGTCAGCAGCCAAGCAAAAGGAAAATAAATTCCTTTTACACTGCCATCAATGTCATTATCCTTATTTTTCGAGGGGTCCACAAAATAAGAGTGAAGAAGCAATCCCCTACTTCTCCATCACCCATCACCCTCCATCTTTTTTCTGAAGGAGGGTTATATTTTCTCTTTTCGTTTTGTTTAAGAAAAAATAACAACACAAGTTGCGTGTGTCTTCAAGGATACATAGACATCGAAGAAGCACTTAAGTCGCTTTGGCTTCCAGCATATTCCACAAAGAAGGAGCTTCCTCCCCCTAGCTTGCGGGTGTGGTGCAACAAGTATCCTTGCGTGTACGTAATTTGGAGCCATGTTGAGAAATCATGTAAACATGAGAAAATCCGCTTTACCGCTTTTGCTTCACCATAACTCTGCTCTTGAAATTCCTCATATAAAAAAAGGGACCGAAAAGTGGGGGGACTGTGTGGGCCTGAGGGCATACAACCTGAACCTACGCAGCTTATTTCTTTTTTTTTTGTGCTGTATTATGTTTATTTTTTTTCATCCAACTTAACCTACCTTTCTATTTTTTTTTTTTTTGTATTTTCATAGAAGCGGGAAAGTCAAAAATTCCCAAAAAACAAGATCAAGAAAGTTTTAAATTTAAACAACTTTGTTATAAGAAACAATTTAAATCATTCAAAATTAGAATTTTCTGTGCCACCTTAAAAAATAAAAGTTGACAAGATTTAGCTCAGCCTGATGGGTAAGAGGGTTTGTGTTATATTGTAAGGCCTATGTAAACTAAATTCTCTTGATGTTTTTTTTTCTTTTGCTTTATTTTTTTATTTTAATGTTGCAAATAAAATAAATTAAAAATAAATAAAAACCCATAAAATAAAAAATGTGGAAAGGTAAAGTTTGAAAGTTAAAATTATTGGGGGAGGTGTGGTTAGGGGTGTGTGTGGAAGGTGTACAGATGTTAGATGATAAAAATTAAGAGTATAATTTTATTTTATTGTTTCCTTTTTTGTTTAAGATTTGTTTAAATTTTATAAAATTGTTTTACTGAAAATGTCTAGTTAAAATTTAATGACATAATGAAATTTGACAAAAAATTCACCAATATGTTAACAAATTCGACTCAATACAAAAAATTCCCATAAAAGTTTGTTGTTTAAACAACATTTGTGGACCTAAATAACAAACGGTACAACGTTCATAAAAAGTAATTACTTTTTTTTTGATGTAGTGAAATAATCCATATTCAGTTATTTGTCGATTTGGTCAAGTGGAAAAAAGATTTTGTTTGACCAAATTTTGTATAGGATTTTAGATTGACATTTTGATAACCATTCAAGTTTTTGACATATTGACAGGTGGTGTTCTTATAGAATAAATAAGGGTCAACACCCAACACTACAATTGATTTTCATGGAAGTTCTTACTGAAAACTAAAACTTATTAAACCAATAAAACAAGCTTCCTAATTGAATTGGATATTCTATTACCAAAGTCAATATTTTTACTGAACTTGAATTTCTATTTCTATTGCGATAATTAAGCATTGATAATTTGGGACGTTCTTAACTTAACTATGTACCCTTCTATTTTGTAATTTTAAGTCTTTTTAATAATTGTGTCGTTAAACTTAAAATTGGAAAATAACTATTATTTCAAAATTATTCCATATAAGTTGTATTGTAATCAATGGATTCATTAGAATGATGATTGTGATAACACGAATGATTTAAAAAAAGGTAGTAGACATATTAATTCACAAAGCTTGATTAATTAAACATGTAAGGGAAAGTTAAAGTTAATCCACTCTAAAATTTTACTCAAAAATTCTCAAATGGTTACTGGAATTAAGCTGGCACTACTGTTGACCTTATAAGCAGTTAAATTCAATTACTGATCAAGAAATTTTGGACTCCTGAAACTTAACTACGCTTAAATAAAAGGGTGTATCAAAATAGAGAAATGTTTTGAATTTCTTACAATTTTTGTAATAAGAGTGCTGGCAACCCCATATACATTTTAAGGTTGAAGAAGAACTGTTTCATGCATATGTTGATATTGAAACATTAAACCCTTTGTCTGTGACCTTATTTCTTTTTAATCCCTTCATCATCCTTAAACTAAATTCGGACGAATTTTTTCTTGAAAGGATACCTAAAATTTTTTGACAAGTTTTCAAAATTTTAGAGAAAGCTACCGATTACAACAAAATATAGAAAAATAATATTATTATTATTATAATTCAGTTAATACAATGTGAGATTATAATAAATTGAGCTGTTAAGGCACTATAGCGAAAAAGTCATCAGCCAGGAAAATTATATCTTTCTTAAATTGAATCGACTGCAACTTTGAAAAGACTTTTCAGAATTGGAAACATCATCGTTTTGGAATTAAAATTTTCTGAACCTATTTTTTTTTTTTTATTTTTTTTAACCAAAACATAAAAGTAGTTTTTAGTTGAATCAGAAGTCTATTTATTTAATAATGACATCTCTGTTTCAAAATTCATTCTGATCCGTTCAGCCGTTCTGATGTTATTGAGCAACAAAATTCCATCAATTCAAACTTTCACATTTAGTTTTATTTGGCAATCAATTAATGTTTTATTAATATTAGTAGAATACTTAGGTTTGAAATATTATCAAAGTATGTAATCATTGTTTTTTTGAAAACCTCAAAAATTCAACATACCAAATTTAAAATCATGTCTCAGGAATATTATAACATTTTTTAGTCTGGTCAACTTAGACATAAAAATTCCCACAGAGCCAAATTTTGGACGTTAAGTTTATCCTATAAAAATACAAATTTAAAAGTCCCCATTAATCCCATGTGAGCTTAGATAGTTATGGGTCTAAAGTCAAAATTTAAAGTTTTTTGGATTTTTCTCGAAAACGGTTAGTTTTATCAAAAAAATACCTCAGTCCAAAGTTGTAGATGTCAAAATTCTCTACAAAAATAGCCTTAATAATTTTTTCTCTAAGTATCACCGTTCCCTGATACCATTGACTTGTCTCATCTCAGTCTCATTAAAACTAAAAAAAATTTTGTCAAAACACATTATTGGTCTTAGTCTCGTGTTTTTTTTTTTTGAATAGCACATGCCAAATATTGGCTTACAAATGCCACCTCGAAACCCCTATCCTGCAAAAAATTTGACAGACAATTTGGATTAAAAAAAAGCATAACTTTTTTGACTATTTCCGATAGGATGAGAAAAGCCAGTCTTAGGTCTTTTTGCAACGGAAAAAAATCGTGAAAAATTCAGCATAGCTTAAAATTGTTTTCTTTTTTATTCCAAAATAATTATTTCAATAAAAACAATAGATGGCGCTACAGCTCGTACAGAGCTAGTGCGTAGTGACTTACAACTCTTAATCATTCCTGTGTGCAAGTAATATCAGGGATAGAGGGGACCGACAGTTTTTATGTCAAATCCGAGCGGCTAAATTTTTGAAAAGCACTTTTCCTGACAAGAACTACTCTTCAAGAATATGTCATTTCCTTGCAAGAGGCAGTACCCGTATACTTTCAAAAAGTAGTTATTTCACTAGATTCATTTCACTATGTCATTGTTTTTGTCTCACTCCCCAAAACTAAATTTAAACTATTTTAAACTACTAAAGATATCAAATTTAAAAAAATTAACCACTTTTAATCTGTCGATAAAATAAAATTCAGTCCCTTATCCCACATTGATATCAAAACCATCATCATAAATTTATTTCTGATGTGATATCATTTCACCGAATCGCTTTAACCAATATTCATATCACTTCCAAGTGACATCTATGATCAGGCATTCTTCATTGAGTCCTACCTTCCTGCCACAGCCAGAGCAGCCACAAGAAAAAAAAAAAAAAAAAAAAAAAGGTAGAAGATAACTCGTAACACTCGGAAGCGTGCACCCAAAAGCCCAATCACGCAAAAGTGGATTCAACGATACGAGATTTCCTGAGATTTATTTTTTCCCATCCTCCAAGGAATTTATTTCATACGAGCGACGACATCCACACGACGACCGAAGACGAGAACAGGTACAAGTATATCAACAGTCAACAACAGGCAGGGCATAGAGGGTAGCGGTAGGGTGTAGTATATTCGACACAATGCGATGATTCACAACCACCACATCCAATCCAGCCAGGCATAAGGATATGTGATATCGTAATCCCAAAGGTAGGACCCGAAAAATCCTCCCTAAGGGCGAAATGAAAAGAGATGTTTCAATCGGCTCATCCTTTCAAGGATGTAATTATTATTACATTTATTGAAGGCTTATCGATGATGGCAAGTCAGGGAATCACGAGTTTTGTATTTCTTCCTCTTTGTATGTATATTTGTGTATGTGTGTGTATGGTATAGATTTTTGTATTTTTGATTTTTCTTTAAAGGCACATCAAAAAAAAAAAATAAGAAAAAAAAAGAAATGATGAAAATCGTGTTAAAGGTGAATCCTTCATTGGAAATTATACCATCAGAAAGGACCTCTCCTTTTCGATTCCAATAAATTTTTCATTAATTCCTCCCCAACTGACAGCCGCTGTACCATTAACGAGACTTATTTCACCATCAGTCTTTGGATGGGTACCAGTACAAACACACACACACACTCACTTACATACATAGCTTCCTACGCGCAGAGAGAACATCCTTCTCTACCAATTCCTTCACATCCACCTGGGTTCTTCTTCCGTTCGACGGAAAAGTAATTTGAAGAAAAAGAAGTATCCCAGCACTTTCACCCGGGCCGGGCGTCAGTAAATTTTAGACGACGACCTCGAGTCCTTAAAGGAGTTTTCCTTTTTTTTGTTATTTGTACTGAGGTGGGGGGAGAAAATTTTCTTTCTTTTTTTCTGTTTGTTGTTTAATTTTGTGCTTTTTTAATTTTTTTTTTTTTTCATTTTGACTTGGATGAGTCTTGTTTTTGGATCTTATTTAAAAATGAAACGCGATGGAACTTTAATGAAGGAACAATCAAGGGGAATCCGGTTTTCCTTTTTTGTATTGTATTGTTTTTTTTGTTCTAAGGGTTAAAGGAGAACATCAGTTAAGTAAATACAAAATAAAGTAACCCAAAAGTAAGTTACTTTGTTTGGATCTCGGGATGATCTCAAAAAAAAATTAAACTCATAGTTGGGTTGCACGAACGCGCTCTTTAGTTAAAAAGAATTAAAGGAAAAGTTTTTTTTTTAATATTTTTAGTAAATGTAAAACGATACTAAATATCAAAAACTATGGCAGTATATTTGCAGGGCGGGTTTGTGAGAAATTAACACTATAGAATCGGAATTTTTCTGTGTGTTTTTTTTAGACGTGTGATTTTCAATTTTTCGAAGTTGGTCTTTTTAACAGCTGTCACTTGATTTATATTCAAATTAGTTTGCCATTTTATAAAAATGATACCGAAAGACCATCAAGTGCCTCGCACGCTCATTGAATGGGCCCAAAACGAGATGGCCACCGATCCCGATTTGTTTAGCGATGAGGCTCAGTTTTGGTTGAATGGGTACGTTGAGACTCCCCTGCCGTTACATCCTCAAAAACTCATTCTTTGGTTACCCTATGGACAGACGGTATTATTGGTCCATATGTTACAGTCAATGGAGAACGGTATAGAGCCACGATTAATGACATTTCCGTGACTGAATTGGAGGATTTTGAAACTTTTGGTGAGCGCATTATCTCTCGTCATGGACTTGTGGCTTGGCCTCCAAGATCGTGCGAATTAACACAGTTGGACTGTTTTTTGTGGGGTTAAGAGAAGTCGGTTGTCTATGCAGATAAGCCCGAGACGGTTGAAGTCTTCAAAGAGAATATTCAGAGCGTTAATGCTGACACACGGCCCCAAATACTGCAAAATTGGGCCACTCGTCTGGAATTTATTCAAGCCAACCGCGGCAGCCATTTTCTCGAAATTATAATGGCAAACTTTTATCTTTATAATAAAGCTAAATTTTTGGCAATAACATTAAATTATATGCGCTTTATTTTTTCTTGAAAACCACACGTCTAAAAAAACACCTTTTCTGATAAATCAGTGCTGCGAGTTACAATATTTAAGGCATCCATAATTTAAGTTCCATATTTGATTGAATGTTAAACTGGGCCTGAGATCACTCCCAACTATAAATTCTATCTTAACGTTCCTTAAGATTCCTTTTATTGAAGTTGTAGCTACCCATAAAAACCAAATTCAAGATTTTTTGGGGTCTCGACTTGTAAATGGATGTGTTTCTGAATTTTAAATAATCGTCAGAGATTTTATTCCTCAACAATCCTTAGGCCAGTCCCAGACTCGACAACCAGTGACAGTCAATAGAAAAACCTTTAAAAGAATAGGAGTACTATTTCTATCTTACATCCCATCGCACTTATAGGAACTACAATACCCTCAAAGCATCTTCATTATAAGAGGCTATAAAACACCCACAATCCGGAATCAAGCGGAAAAGGAAAAGGTATCCTTTTTTTTCAAGCCAAAGTCTCGAGTTAAGAAGCTCGACATTGCCATTTGTTTGTTTGTCTGTTTGTTTGCTGCTTGTTGCTTGCCTTCTGGTGGCATGGCGCAGTCAGAGTCAGGGCCAGGACCAGGACCAGTATCGTAGTGATGGTGATGTCCACCAATATTTATGGCCAACGGTGGTGGTGGTGGTGGAAATGGCAGCGGTGGAGAACGGGTACTTGACCCAATGTAATGCAATTAAAATTAATGAATGGCTTTTGTAATTAATATCCCTCGACCCTCTGGTATCCTCAGCGGAATTTAAATTAGCCATTCGCTAACTTTGCTTATTCGCTTGTCTCTTTCCCTGTCTTCCTTTCGTCCTTTTGCCAAAAGTCCAAGGAACTGTACTCTGTATAAGGACCAAGGAATTGTACAAAAGGGTGATAGGGTATTGGGGTGTCGGAAAAAGAAGGAAGGAAATACAGTATAGAGAGGGTTCATTTTCAAATTGTGGATCTCTTCTTTTACTGCGACTCGGTTCGGTTATCTGTATCTCCTTTCAGGTTTTTCTTCTTCCTAAGAAAAGGTTAACTAAAACTTTCCCAAATAATGCGATGGATGCGAAAAAAAGGAACTCCTTGATGGCTCCTGGTTTGGTGGGATGACTTCATTACACCAAATGAATGATGGACGAGGCTGTGAATGTGTTGGTGATAGACTACATCTACATACACCTAAGTTGTTTGTATTTTTGAAGATTTTTTTCAGTTCCAATTTGTGTTTAAGTTCTTATTATTGTTTTTTTATTTATTTTTTTTTTTTTTTTGTATTGTATACCCTCGAGCTTCGAGGCAGTGGTGGTAAGGGTAAGGAATTCCGATGTATCATCCAACTGACGTACTTGAAATTCCTCTTGAGCACCACCGCGGATCGATTTTTGTTTAACTTTTGTTTTTTGAGGCAAAAAAAAACAAAAAAAAAAAAACGTTTAAAGGATGAAATTTATAGCTAAGGGTGTTGGGTAAGTGGTGTAATTTTTGGTGGAATACATCTTTTCTTTTTTTTCTCATTTATTCCCGTTTTCACTCTTTCATCCGCCCCTTCTTCTGCGGACCGAAATAATGATGCGCGATACCCGTCCACCTTTCGAATAAGCTACCTTTGTGTGTGTATGTTGGTGTGTAGTATATACCTACCCTAAGGATATTTTCCTTTTAGCTTTTCTTTTATTGTTGGCTTTTTGTATATTATCGGAAGGCGTTGTCCCGTTATCCAAAAAGTTGTTATGGCAGGAAATGATTGTTATGAAAATTCAAATTTACCAAAAAAAAAAAAAATCAACGAAAATTATACGATGGCAACCCAGAAGACAGTGGCAATGACAGTGGCAGAGGGAGTGGAAGCGGTAGTCAGCATCAGCAGCATTTGTTTGAGTGAAATTTTAATTTTAACCCTTTCAGGTAGAACAACGATTTGGTGGGTTTGGGACGGGACGTTTTATAATGACATGGCTTAGAATTTTTGATTGGAATATTATTTTATTTGTTTTGATTTTTAAAGGACTTTAATGAGAACGAAATAAATCAGGTCAATTTTAATTTATGAATGGTATGAAAAAGAAAAAAAAGAATGGTTTATGAAAAAGGACCAAGCTGCGATAAAATACCCAATTCTTCTAGGAAATTTTTCAACTCAATGTGCTGGATGATGCATGCAAATGCGAATATCACTAATATACAACTTATAAAAGTTAAGAAGCTGTTACTAGACCTAAAACGTATAAAGTCCCGCCGAGGTTTTATCTCGTGGATTTCGGGTAACACTTTCCATACTGTGAGCCAAGAATGCTTTACAGATCTTGAAAACAGGATGGTTTTTGTAAAAATTGTGGGGTTCCTCAGGGTCCAATTTTTTTCATAATAATTTCTTCGGAAAAAGGAAAAATAAAGAAATTGAAATTTCTACACTTCCTCTACCATTTATTCATTTGAAGTTGAAGACAATTTAAGCTTCTAAAGGTTTAAGCTAAGAGTTGCCCTGGAAGTTTTACCTTAAATGAATTGTGTTGTTTTTCTACTACTTTGCATATAATTCTACGGAAGATAGACACCGCATTTTTGTGGTTAAGGCTATCAGGTAATTCAACACAATACAAAGAAAAAAAAAGAACACCTGGCAACAGCCTTTTCTACTTTTGTACCAACTTCTATGATTGAAGCTTGACTTTGGTAATAGAGAAGAACATAGTGACAAGAATGTTGACCAAGGAAAATAAGCTCAAGGTAGCTTCATACAAGGTCAGAACATAGGTGCGTCCCAAACAAATTAATTTGCATATTTTTTCTTATAGCATCAATAAATTAGTTTGATACACTGCGGCGTATACGTACTTTTTTTTAATTGATTGATTTATATAGGTAATATCTCCTTAAATGATTGTTCCTGTGAGCTTTATCTGAAAAAGAAAATGTCACCTCAAAAAAAAGTCAAAGAATAAATATAAAGTGAACATCTCCATTTTACTATAAATTCGAACGTGACACTTGAAATTCTTCTTAAATAACTTCCAGAAATTCAATGCTTCTACTCTTAAGTTGTTAAAGAACATAAACCGTTAATAATCCACCCCACTCAATTAATAATAATCCTCCAACAGATGTGCCAATACTTCAAAAAAAAAGAAGAACACCGATAAGCACTTTCTCATCTTTATTCTCGTCGGCGGCGTTACAGCCGATTTACACAGCCCCAGCTCGCCGCCACAATAAAAACTGAAATTGAATCGCCTCCTGCTTCATTGTGACCATTCCGCCGCCGAGGAGTCTCTCTGGCTACCACATGGAACCAGTCCTAAATCACTTTTCTGCCTGGACTCGGTCTCAAAAAAAAAAAAGAAACTCCTGACTCAGAAGACTCGCTGTTAAACTCCGAACCCACCCAACGGCAATGGTGATGGCAGTTATAGGTCCAATCTCCAGTCCTTGTGTCTTCATTTGTGCCGGAGACATACACCATTACCTTGGCATTACTTTTTTTTGTTGTTTTGTTTTATTCCTTCAAACCAAACTACAGCCCGCCCCCCTCTTGTTCGGGCTCGGGGATTGTATAGCTCTTCCTAAATGGAGTGCTAAAAGTTGAAAAGATTGCGGTCTTGGGTGCAATTAAGCGAGACAAAATTGAAATTCGTAAAAATTGTATGGCATCGTTTTTTATTGCACCTTCTTTCTGCCTTTGTCATTGTAGTTGTATAGTTGTATAGTTGTAGTTGTCGTAGTCATCATCCATTTATTCGCATCCTCCTTTTGAATCTGCTCCTTGGGGCTAAATTTTGCAGTCATCGCCATTACGAATCGAGTCGGGACAATTTTTATGCCATGGTCCTTGGATATCCCCATTTCCAGGACACAATTGCTGGTTAAAGCATATTTCGTGGTATGACACCGCTTTGCTATAATTTTGTTGCCAACCAGTACCAGTTACCAGAGTGCTGGTGTTGAGAGCGAGACTGCCACAGCCAACCCTTTGTTTGTAAGCGCCCGTTCGTCGTTGTAGTCGTCGTCGTCGTCGTCGACAACTTATGGGTGAACGATGATGGTTTTGGTCCACCTACCTTCCTACCTACCTAGCTAACAGCTTCTCATCCAAAGGCAAGGAGCATATTCGACTGTAAATGGCTCATTTTGCACGTCCGCACTTAAATGGCAACACGTGACTCTATCGTTTTCGACAGTGTCCTGCTTGTTCAGTCTTCCTGTCTGTTATTATTGCTCCTTTTATTTTATATAATTCTTTTGAAGCATCCCAGGATCAGGAGCGAAATTCTATAGTTGGGCCATTAAAGGTAGAACCTGTATAAGGTCGCATATACATAACCACCTAGTGTGACCATCATGTTATTCTTTTGCAATTTTTTGTGAGGGAATCTCTTATACATATATATATTTTTTTTTGTATTTCACTTCCTGATGGTGTTCTACTCTCGGTTTTAACAACTGGGGACAGGTCAATCGTTCGGTTGGTTGGTTGGAAGGGAGAACTCAACAAGCCAATTCAAAAGGACTATAAAATGGAAGAAGAAATGAAACAGGAAAAAAGTGGATAAATACATATATTCCACTGAAGTAACAATTATGTCCTTGATGATGGCAGAAACCATGATTTAGAAATCCTTTGGTTGAATTCGTTTCGTTTCATTTTTATTTGACATTGTTCATTTTCGTGTCCTGTTTTTTTTTTGTCTTGTGGTTATATTTTCTTAGGATTGTTCATTGCCACTTAAGAAGTGTTTTTCCCTGAGAATTTTTCTACATTTTATCCTTAAAAGGATTATTTTAGTTGATAGTGCAACAGGGGACGACTATGAGAGCAAAAAGGATACTAACTTCTTGTTGCTTATGATCGTTTTTTAAGTTGAAATGTGCATTCTCAAGGAGTTAATCCGTGGCTAATTTAAAATCTAAAATTTGGGTCTTTAGCGACATATGTAGGATTGTCCTGGTGCAAGAACTAAGGCCGAACGACTATAACAGGAACATGACTCGTATACTTATTAATTAAGAGCTTATTCTGGTTTGGTCAAAAACCATTTTTCTTTGCGTTAATGGTATGATTAAAGTCGTAAATTTTAACCAAGCATCGAAAAATTCACACACAAATTAACAGTTTAGAGTGATGTTTGGCAAGGTTTTGTCCTCGGACCTTAATTCTTTCTAAATGAACGAACTCAGTTACAGTAATGAACTGCATCCATTGGGTAAGGTTATCAGCCTTTTTGTGACCAGAATGTTGGAGCTCCAGTTTAACAAAACTACAGAACTGTTAAAGAATGCAATCTTTTGGGAATGCAATCTTTATAAGTGATTAATTGAATTACATTTGAAGTTTAATTCGTAGAGTTCACTTAGTCAATCTATGACGCTGACAGTATTACAATCTTTTTTGTCTGATCATTTGAATGCAATCAATTGAATTGCAGTCTTTGTTCTCATTTTCAAAGTGAATTCAATGAATGCAATCTTCGAATTGTAATCCAAGAATTCCCTCTCATTCGCATTCTTTTGAAAGTCCTTCTCTTGTCTTCTATTTTTGCACAGTTTCTTAGTGACCAATTTTTAGAACAATAAGAATTTTTAACTTTATAACTCACTTAAACGTTTTTTATAGCTACAAGTCAAAAGAGTAATTTCTTGCATTCAGTTTTTGATTTAATTTCAAATTTATTCCCAAAACAGTAATTCCATAACTTTTTGTCCAAAATCATTCCCCCCAAAAAAAACATAAAAAATGCAAATTGGCATAATAATCAGGCAAACATGACAGTTACATATGCTAAAAATTTTCGAGTGCCGCTCATTCATATACGTACCAACAACGGACACAAAATTTAAATATCCCAGAACCAGAAGCGCTTGTAAACAACATTTCCGGTGATTTCATTAGTGCCACTGTACAGACACATGCATGCGAATATATTTTTGTGTTCACTTTGAGATGCAGATATAGTAGCAGTAAATTATATACACATGTACATTCAATACTTTTGTATACATATGTATATTCAAATATGTAAAAACATTTTTTGGGTTGTTTTTATTTTTAAGGCTTTTTCGTTTGGATACAACCAATTTTCGGGGGACAATTCGATTAGTGAGTGACCACACATGTCTGTGTCTGGTAATCATCTGTTTGAATCCTTTTCCCGTTTTTTAATGGAATTTTTCGTTTTTAACAAATACAAAAAAAAAATGAATACGAAACAGAGAGTGGAAAAGAACATCCGATTTATTTATTTGTTCAGGATTGCCATGTTTCCTTTTTTATTATTTGTAATTTTTGGACAGAAAAAATTTTAAATGCAATTGAATTTACATACATATACCATCTCAATTTAAAAAAATATATATTTGCACTTAAACACAGGATTACTTTGATTAAAAAATTTAAGATTTGATGTTTTGTGGCAAAACAATTTCCGGTATTTTAACTTTATTCTTAACTAGAGGACTTAGTGAACTTTGTCCCTCCAAATGGAGTTCTAAAAGCACGCCTGTCTATATGCCACCAACAGATCAAAATTTTCAGTCTCTACAATAAAATTATTTGAATTGTATTGAGTTGAATTTTCGTCTTCTAATTGGCATTTTAAGACCAGTAAATCTTAAGCACTGAGAAACTGATGATAAAAGATTTTTAAAAGTGTATAATGCAACTTTATAACGACTGAAAAATAAAAATTGACAACCAACTGAAAATTGGTATGAAGATGATATTTTCTCATCTTTTCCATTTTTTCTCACTTTCTGTACCTTCCCGGGATTACGGCTAACATTTCAAGACCAATATTAGCCAAATTGGCCAAGCTGTTTCCGAGATTTACCGAGACAAAGAATCACAAATTGCTTTATATATAGAAAGATTATTGCAAAGCCTTGAAGTATACTACATATTATATTGCAAATCTCAACTATCGTAAAAATGTATTGCAGTTTTTGGGAGTAAATGAATTATGGAATGAAAAAACCGCATCAATATCCGTTCGTAGTTCTAAAGATTAAAGCATACATAGGCACAAACAGACAGCGGGAAGAGAGTTTGTTTGATGAGCCCAACAATTATACCTGGGCGAAACACATTGGACTTAAATTCGAAATAAGTAATAAGTCTAAAAAAACAAATTTAACCTCATTAATAAATCATTTCATTATTTCAAAGAAATTATTTATTAAATTAACGTATAAAATTTGGAATTTTTGTTTAAGACATTTATCATGGGTTAGTCAAATGCAATATTTAAAACATTTCAAAAGTAAACATTGGCGTAAATTCAGGACGATTTTAAAAGACGCAGATTTTCAACTATCCACAAAGTTAATCCTTGATATGAGATTAATTATAATATTATTTAAAAAAATCTTTTCTAACAAACTCGTATTTTTAAAATAATAAAAATTTCATCTCGCTAGAAAAAAAAAAAAAACTTTCCAAAAGATAAAATTAAGAGTGATTCTGATGCCGTAAGTGCTATTTTCTTGTCTGTCTTATCTTATCCGTACTCAAAAGCCAGTTCTTCAAAAACAATTCCATAAACCTCAAAAAAAAAACAACAACCATATCTTCCGCGACTCCTTAAAAAAAAGAAAGAAAGAAAAAAAAAAAACTTTGACCAAAAGGATATTTTCTTAGAATTTCACGAGGGAAAAATCTTCGGGTAATGAATCAAAAACAATTTTCATATTTTTCTTAATTAATCTTCTTCTTTTAAAATGAAAATTTCGTTCACATTTTGTAGGAAACAAAAAATGCAAAAAAAATGAAAAGCCAGAAGTTTGAGATAGATGATGGTGAAGTTACTCTGTCATGACGATGTTAAATGGTCCTAGACACAAAAACACACAAAAAAAAATAAAAATAAAAGAAAAAAGAAACGAAGACAGGACACCACCATCACCACCTTCGTTAAAAAAAAAAAACAAGTTACAGAAAAAATATGAGAGAACAAGAAATAAAAACAATGGCTAACGTACGTAGACAATCAGCTGATTAAAGCGTGCACTTTGTCCAAGCAGGATATAAAACAAGGACGATGAAGAGCGGAAACAAGGACCAGTGTGTGTGTGTGTGTGTGTGTGGGGGACGTTGGTAGTCCAAGCTAACTTTATGAAGTGCGAAGAAAACTTTCAGCAAAATTTTCATTCATCCCAAACGAGGAAGGAAAATTTTTCCATCCACAGGATTTACTTTTCGCCTGAGGCAACAAAAATGAAAAAAAAAAAAACATAGAAAAGAAAAGATGTTGTGAAGCGAAACTTTATTTGTCCTAAAAGGATGACTCTGCAGCCAAAAGCGGGAGCAGAAGCAGCCAACGGACACTCAAAGTGCAAGTGAGTAACTCTACACGCCGCGCCGCGCCGGCAGTCATTTGCCAGCTCAGCTCAGCTGCCCACCACCACCGCAATCCGCCTGAAAGTCAATCGGGTAATGCTAAGAAAGTTTAGACCAAAAGTCCGAGTTAAGAATAAGATAGAATAGTATGGGTATGGAGCAAGGATATACTCGGGCCGCACTTGGGAGTAAATTATTTAGGAGGATTTTTTTGTCCGCTTTGGCAGCGCGAGCAGAAAACTGCACTCATTTATTCTGCAATTAATCATGATTACGATGGAGTTCTCTTCTCTTCTTTTTTTATTTTACTTTTCCTCATTCATCCATTCCGTCCTTCCCTCTTCTACCGCCTCCTGCCAGACTGTCTAGCTCTAGTGTATCATCAGAGAAGATACAAGATAAAGAAACGAGAATCGCTTTTGTTATCCTACTCGTAAGATGTTTCGCAAGGACATTGAATCAATTTGTTTTATGTTATGTTTTTCCCTTTTCGATTCACTGTTGCCGCTTCCTTGTTGGAACTTGGAACTACAAGTATACAGCCAGTATATCCTGTGCAAGGATGCCAGGTCGTGTGGAGAAGGGTATATTATGGGGCAGCCCCACCCCTGTGTTTTTTTATTGAGCAATTAATCACAACGTGTCCTGCATGCGAAATTGACCAAACGTGATTTCAGCAGATTGCATGACGACGATTACCAGCGATGACGACGGGGATTTGTCCTTGGTAGCCCAAAGGACTTTTTACGCAAGTGAATGGGCGGGATATTTTAACGGAATACATAATTAGGTTGGATTGGGGAGATAAATGAATAAGAATACAGGAATTATATTAATTTACCTTATGGTCAGTAAAATGGCGCTGCCTTCGTATTATGTCCGCAACCGGATATCGGATATTGTTATTGCTCTTAATGTCCTCGTGTCACTCGTGTTGCACATTTTTTTTTAGTTCAACATTTGTTCACACTCAAAGGACACTTTATTTATAATATGTACATATTTTAATTTTTATATATTTTTTTTTTTTAAGTTTCAAAATCACAAATTTTATAAACACAATTTATTTTAAAGGAGTTGGATTTCTTACAAGTCCTTTTTATAATGTTTCATAGTTAAGCGAACGCCAAACCGTTTCGGGACGCGTCAACTATCCAACTGAGGTTCGAACATCCTAGCAATTCACCTCATCCGATGATTTTTTCCCAGTTTATAGAATTCGATTTCTCTTATCCGGAAGCGGGAGGCACCCAATATAAGGTAGGGTCTGGATATTCATAAAACGTTTGCCATCATCATGCCGGCATTTGAACACTAACACTCACACACACACACACTTCCATAAGCTAACACTGGTTTTGATGCTGTTGTTGTTGTTGTTTTGTTTTTTTTTTTCCTCGATAATTAGGGAGCATCCTTTGGTGTATGGAGATGCGGAGAGATGAAAATTATGTGGGAATGCGGTGGGAACACTTCATCCTGTTGCATTTTTTAATGGGGCTTATACAAACTATAACACCTCTTTCGGTCGGTGAATGTATTGGATATCCCCTTTAGCAACAGGTCACACAAATAGGATACTCTCTGAGTGTATGGGTGTGTTGATATTTGGATAGTAGGGATAGGGATACTTTCATGGATTTGTAAAAGGTGTTGGTGTATTGGTTTGGTAGGAGAATTTTGTGAAGTCATGCGCTAAGTTATGCTGCAAATGATGCGATTGGAGAAATTACTCCTATATCGATAAAAGTATGAATATAAAAATTTTATTATAGTTTGGAATAATATTTTTTTTTTGGTTGTTGTTCTGAAGATGTTAGAATTTTTGTTTGAAGAAAAAAAAAGGATTGTTTCAGTTGGATATACAAAAAGTGTCTTTGATTTGGTTACCTACATTCTTCTATGAGTATCGAATCATACACTCTATATTTCTCATTGAAATAGATTTCAGAATCTTATAAAAGATTCCTGAAACTTATTTCATCCAATGTCAAGTTACCTAAAATTAAGTTTTTTGGTTGTGAGAATCAATGTCTTCGGTAAGGTTTCTATAAAGTTTGAAATGTTCTCATGACAGATTTAAGAGCCGGGTGGATCTAAGTCCTGCAGTTTATAATTTTGGACCGAAGACGAAATGATCGGGTTCAATAGTCTAGAAAAATCTATCGCAAAATAGAAAACAGTCTTAGTTCTATTTCTAGTTGTAAAATAGTTTAAAATTTATCCATACCATGTCTTGCCAAAAAAGTATTAATTTTATAATTGGCATTCCACAAAGTTTTTATTTATTGGATTACTTTGACATTTGGTTGCGAATGAGCAATTCTTTTAGGTCACGCAACTATCAAAAACATATTTTCGATCGGAAATTTTTATTTTTCTAAACAATTTACTTCTTTGTCAAAGTTGCTTCTTGTTGTTTGCCTGTCCCGTTGTATGCTTAGATCTTTAAAACTACTCAACAGATTTTTGTGCGTTCTTTTTTATAGAACGAGTGATTCAAGAGGAAGTTTTATATGTGTAACTCGATTATGTTTTCTTCAATAAAAAATAAGTTTTTAAAATTTCAGTCTGGACTGCAATTCACATCTCGAACATCTCGAAGCATCGCTCGACGCTGAACAAGCAGACTTCCGCCGCACTGTGTCCTCCGGCATCGATCACATCAATACCTCGATCACCACTCCACCTGCTATTCATTGATTTCGAGAAGGCTTTCGACAGCGACGTCAACAGGGAGGCTTGCTTTGTGGAGAAGGGGTATACCGGAGAAACTCATTGCTATTATTAAAGCGACTTAAGATGGGTTCAAATATCACGTCTTGTATACGGAGGTAGATTGTCTGAAGAATTTGTAGTCCTAAGCGGGGTCAGACAGGGCTGCATACTGCGGATGGCTCTGACAGGATGTGGAGGAATAAGATGGACTCTAACAACTTACCTTAAACATCTTGACTACGCTGACGATGTTTGCTTACTTTCCCATAAGATCATGGATCTCATCAAATGGCAACAAGGGTGGAAAGAAAAGCAGCAATCACGGGAAAAACAAAGATGTTCAGCCTCGGGAGCTCGCAGTCATCCGCTCCGATGAACATTGGTCAACAAGCAGTAGAGAAAGTAGAGATGTTAGTTCTACCCGAGATTATATCTTTCATCCTAAAGGTTTTTTTTTTTATCGTGGATGCAGTCCTTCCTAGGAATTGACAATGTGCTTAAGAGTATTTCATTGAATCAAAATTTTGTACCACTAGTATCGTCCTGTGTCGAAATTCAGCACCATTGACAGCTTCTGGAAATTTTTACTCACTAAAATAAAATCTAGCTTAAATTTTCAACCGTGTTCCATAGTGCAAAAACAAAAATGACACACAGTATTTAAATGCGTGTCCCAAGTATATTCTGCACATTTCCGAAATCTCATCTTTCCTTCCACATAAAATTTGTCAATATCGGTTAAGGTTTTTTTGAGAAAATGGCACCACAACATTTTTCTGAGGACTGACAGTTATGTCAAACGCACTAAGTTTAGGTCAGGGAATATTTTATACTAAGTAATTAAATGTTCTCAAATTTTCTAATTTTTTAGTAACTTCTTCCTGTTTTTTTTTTTATAAGAATCTTCTACAAAGTATTATAAAAAAGATAGATGAAATCGATAAAGTCGTTCCCAAGTCATGGCATGAGCAAGACCAAGGAAAATAGAAATTTCATTTATTTTTATAGTTATAATACAGATTTTGACAGATCGTAAAAAAATATCTCGAAATCTTATTAACTCGTACATGTGTGCAGAAATTATTGAAGAATCAAAAATAATACACCCATTAAAACAATAAGGTTGGTAATGTAAAAAGCCTTTCTAAAAGTCATAAGCTCTAAAAGTAAGAACAAAAATTCTCTCTTTTTTCTTTCTAATTTTTAAGTTTCTAACACTCCTTAAACATTTGATTTGCCTTGTTTTTGTGGTATTAATTTTTAATTTATATTTTTTTTTTTAAATTTGATTATTTATTTTATTTAATTTAAAAAAAATAAACAGAAATTCGAAATGTTACCCTTGTAAGTTAACAATTCTACACCACTGTTTTCTTTCCACACAATCTCACTAGCATCATTTTTAATCTCGTCTAACACTCACAACTTTGGTTTTCCCCTTTTTTGTACACAAACACACACACACATATCCAACCCAACTTGCGTAACTATACGTTTTTTTTTTACGTGTCGTCGTCGTCGTAGGTACTGGTCCTTATAGTGACTTGTTGAAACAAAATCAAAGTATAGGACTTTTCTGGAGAAACTTCGTATGTTAGTGTTGTTCTCCTAAATTCTGGACTTCTTTTTTTTTATTCTTCTTCTTCTTCTCAATTTTGGGCATTGCAACCTGTTGTCCTCTGAAGCGCCCCTTGTTGTTCCTTCTTCTGGGTATTCCCATTCGTCCAGTTACAGTTATAACGTTCTATTTTGTTTTTCACATGCTGTCCCCTGTGGGTTTTTACTAAGCTTACACAACTTAGCTTGTTGAATGTGGCAACAACAGCAGCAGCACCCCTCCCAACTAAGCAAAAAAAGCAACAACCAAACAAAAAAGAAAAAAAAAATCCTAAAGGGTGGAAGGGGATGAAGAAAAAATTAACTTTTCGTAGATTCTTTTGGTGGTATTCGTCTTTCGTCCTCCACATCCTCCTCGCTTCCCTTGGTGTATACTTGGCGGTTCTTCTGTTTTCCTTCTTTATGCTTCTATTGATTTTGACACTCCACACGGAAAGTGTGGGAGTGTGGGAAGGGGTTGGGAATGAGAATGGGAACAGGACTCCCATTTCAATGTATTTCTTTTTTTTTATAATGTGTGTTTTTTTGTTGATGTTGTTATGTTTTTTTTTACACCCTGGTGTGCTGTTGTTTTCTAATCTTTTATCACTTAAAGAAAACACAGACCTTTTCTTAAAGGGTGACTTTTCTTGACAGTTCTTTCTCGATTGCAAGTCTACTATGCTACGCCCTCGTCCTCGCCCTCTTTGTCGGTTGTCCTTTTTTTTTTACAATTCGTTTGAATAAATTGCTTAGAAAATGGGGTGTTAACTGCGAGGGATGATTACTTGATTAGATGATTTCACAACGATCAAACAGTAGTCAGTAGGACGCGAAGGATGACGAAAGAGCAATGACGGCAGACTATATGGGCCGATATACATATATAAGGTGGGAAGGTGTCCGGGGTATATTCTTGTCCTCGTTTCCTTGTCGGCCGAGAATTGTCAAAGAGTTGGTAAAGTCTGAAGTTTGTCCTAGTTTATTTGCTGATTAGAGTGATCTTTCAACCCTTTGTTTGTGTTTCCGTTTCCATTTGCAAGACAAGACGTTGAATGGTAGTGTTGGGTGCAGTTGTTAAATCAAATGTCAAAAATACTTTCATATATTTATGTGTGTGGGGTCCGGCAGTTTTGCGGAAACATATGTCAGATGCCACCCTGCATAAGATATGTGGAGCATTGATGAGGGAGTTGTCTTATGTGGTTTGTGTTTGTAGATAAGTGCTGAAGGCCGACCAAGGAAGACGACGACGAACGACGACGACGTCGACGACTATGACAATTGTTGTGCGGTTGTGTTGAAATAGAACAACGGAAAGACCATGAAGGTGCAGAAAAAGGGTTTGAAGTTTTTGGCATGAATAGAAAGTTTATATTAAGTGACATAATGACAATTGACATCAAGGACGAGCGGGTGGTTTTATGTGGGTATTTCAAATTCGAGGTGTGATTTCGATGTTGATTATCATGACTTTGTCGGACGATGTCGTGGATGACTTGATTGTTTGAGAGGCGATTACATTTTTGGAATGACTGATATTTTTCTGCTATTTCCGTTGAGCTTCTATGCTTTTCCGGTATTGTATTTTTGTAAATTTGGAGTTCATATTTTTTTTTTTTGACATAAGGTCCCATTTCATGAAATTGAATATAGCCCTATCTAAAAACAAACTAATAGAATTAATTTAAGAGATCTAAAGTGGTCGTACGGATTTTGGTTCTTGATTGGAGTCTCTCAGACTCTTCCGAAATGTTTTTAAGTTGCGTTTCCATGCGTTTTTTCGATCAACATTAAAATTCTGTGAATGAACTAAGTAGGTAAAGTTATTTTGACAAAATAAAAAAAAAAATAAAAAAAAAGTGTGTATACGCCCAAGTGTACCAGAGTATCTTTTTTGTTTTGAGGTAAAAAAAAAACATTCCAGTTTCCAAAAAAAAAACTTGAATCGATGATGATCGGTATTTATTGAAATTTGACATTTTAAATAACCTTACAACCCCTAATTTAGTTACGATTACTGTCTCAAAAATTATCTACTTCGGTTGATTGACAAATTCTGTCTTTATACATATTTCCAGAAGTATGAGTTCAAAACTGAAAACCAAAAGAATACTAAAATACGTAATCATAAAAACCAACTCAAAAAACCTTTTATGCTTTGCCATTATAAGCCAAAAATTCCTATATAATTTTATTAAATATATGGGGTACGTAACGTACCCCAATATCCTAATCCATAAAAGCAAAAAAGCTTATCCTGTTATTGGTCATCATACACACTCCATTATGGTTCACAAAAAAAAAAAAAAAAAAACTCCAAGGACCTTCATTTTGTTGTTTCATTTCTTTCTTTTTTTTTTCCAAATTGCATTTGCCACACAATCACTTGTATAACGATAATGGCCCTCGACTGTCTCAATCGCTGCCGCCCACTCACATATTTTCATGACCATCCATGATGTGATATCCTTTATAGCCAAAGTGCGTCCATTCATTTGACTCGAATTGCAACAGGCAAACTTCAAGGAACCCAACACCAAACCATCATCATCATCAACATCCTCATCGTCATCGGCATGGACATCGACATCGTCACACTGACTTTTCTATAAAGTCCAACTAATCCAATATCGAAAGCCACTCTATATACAAACAGATTTGAAGTGACCATTTGGTGGTACATCCGTTCATGTGTGTTGGGGTCGTTTTTCTATACACCACATACGAGTATGTATGTAAGTATGTATGTAAGGTAGAGTGTACCTAATACATACCTCTTTGGACACATAGAGAACGCGCCGGCCGCCCGTGTGAACCCGAAGAAGAGGTGGACCTCGCGTTTGGTTGTATGGTGGAACAAAAATGAATTTATAGCTTCATAAATCAAAAACAATATTGTCACATCCGAGTTTCCATCTTACCCCACTGAATATGGACAGGACATACATAGCTACATAGTGGCATATATAGAGATGGGTGAGTTTCGATAGTGCAGGTTGAAGTATAGAGTTACATCTCGGTTCAGGACCGGAGTGGCATAATTGAGTTGGGGTTATTGTAAATTGAAATAGTAGTCAGAAATGGGTTTGGGATAAAAATTGATAGCTTAAAAACTGACATTTGACATGTTGATCTGCCAATTTCTTTGTAATGTGGAAGATTGAACACAAAAGATAAATTATAAGAGAATCGAAAAAAATACAATTGTGTGTGTTATTTTATACCAATTGATTGAACCTTTTTATATGAGAGCCAATACTATTGTTCACGGACTTTATACCAACTGTTTGCCTTAATCCAAAGTTTAATTCTTGTCGATTTATACCAATTAATTGCCATTATTATACAAAAATTTAAACATCATTTTCTGCAATTTTGTAATGGTCTTGTTCAAACTGTTTTATACCAAATGATTGTCATCAGTCAAAATAATACATTTCTTATGGTAATGAAAAAACGTCATTCATTTTTATTCGTATAACACATTATTTAAAAAGACTCTATAACTGATATTATACCAATTTATACCAATTGCAATGCAGGAACTTGTTTTATTTTAATTTTATACCAATTACATTGCATATTTCTGGCATTGTATTGTGATTGTTTGTCACTGTCGAAAGTTCTGCTTTTTCATTGTTTTATACCAATTTTAAAAGAAAAAACAAAATATTTCATAAAACAGAAATGTAATTGTTATACCATTTATATTATTTTATACCAAACATGTGTTATATAGAAAAAAAGGACATTATATATTTGTATTCATAATTATACCAAATAATTGGTATACACAAACCTCAATTAAAAAACCAAGGAATTGGTATAAAAAAATAATAATGGCAAATAGTTGGTATAAAAAGAAAAACACCAAACAATTTTTCAAGAGTTAAGTTTATCGAAACTTTGTGATCTTTTAAGCTACATTGTTTTTATACCAATCAGTTAAGTGGTTTCTTGTGAATTTATTTTAAATAACTAGAGAAAACCAAATACGCCTCTGGTTCAGTGTCATCCTTTCGTATCCTTTTTTTTTTTTCATCGACAAAATCTCACACGCAAGCATACCTACTCTTATA
Source organism: Scaeva pyrastri (assembly GCA_905146935.1). Taxonomy (NCBI): domain Eukaryota; kingdom Metazoa; phylum Arthropoda; class Insecta; order Diptera; family Syrphidae; genus Scaeva; species Scaeva pyrastri. Next base: position 12,043,813 of record LR989929.1, on the reverse strand, counting down.
CATACATATGTCGGTATCCTTACAAGCTGACTGTAGGTGCTTGGGTGCAATTTATATCGAAAAGCTAGCTGACTGTGATAAAAATCGATCGTTGTTCCAGAAAGCAAAAAAAAAACAAAAAAACAGGACTAAGACTTATCCCTCTGATAGAAATGGTGGATGGTGCCTTTTTTTCCCTTTTACATTCAGCAGCCAGTGTTGGGATATCACCACCACTACCGACGCGACGCCACCGTCGAACATTAAAAATTGAAGGCGAGGACGAAGGATTCACATAAAAGAGAGTAAAAGGAATTCAATTCTTAAGTTGAGGACGACAGGGGTATGTGACAGGAAATCACGATGATATGACAACAACTTCAATGAAAAACGATCAATAGAAAAGCACGCGGCAATCGTTCTTCCCAGATGCAGACTCAACTGTCGAACTATGTTCGTACGAGGGACGCGGCCAGGCCACATCCTCTGCATGCTGCTATCGAGGTATCCTGTCTTTCATCCCGAAATGTCACACTCCATGAATGCTGATATGATGATGTATACTGTATTCACTGGTGAATAAGGTCTGCACCTCACCATATCTGGGTTTTGTGTCGGTGACGCGACGCGACGTTGCGTCTGTTGACGCTGGTGTTGGAGCTGGCTGGTTCGACATATGACAATCCATCTCGCGCGCGAATGAGACTCTTTCTCTCATTGCAAAGGATTCAAAGTATATCCTGGGATGGGGTGGGATGGTAGGAGAGGAGAGGAGGTGTTGCGTTACTCGGTTTTTCAGTTTGAAGCGGAATGGTGACGTTGTTTGCAAAGTTTGATCAGAGGAGGTGTAATTATTTAAAGCAGAATTAAGACAGCAAAAAATAAAACACCAAAGAGCGAAGTTTCACTTTAAAATTTTTTGAAACTTGATGTGCACCTATACATGTACAGTACACACTCGTAACTATACTGATACCGATGATGACAACATCAAGCACGATGTTTGTATAAGCTTCGTCCTTTTCTCATCGTCGTCGTCGTCGTCGCACAGCACAGCTTGAGGTGCATCCTTTTGTTGTACAGGTATACACGTTCACGTTTTATTAGCTTGTTAGCTTTGTGCGTTTTGAACTAAAATGACAGCAACAAGCAAACGAAACGAACGATAGTGTTTTTGTTGAGTGGGGGAAGATCGAGGTTCGGAGTGGGGTGGAAATATTGCTGCTATCTGCATTTACATTTTTTTTGTTTTGGCTTCATTTTACCGCTTCGTTCTTTCAGTTAGGTACCTATAGGAAGTTAAAAGCCAATTGACGTTGTAAAGTGGATTTTATTGGGGGCGCCGAGGGGGGAGGGGGAGACAGAGAGACGATAGAGTGGAGGCTTTTCTTTCGATAAACAAGGCAGTTTAGTGATTGTGGATCTACTTGAGGGATGTTTCATTTTTTCTTTATTTTTAATGTTGGTTGAAAGGAAGGAGCTTTACCTATAAGATACTTTTTTTTTCTTGTCTGTATGTACTTTAATTTTTAAGATCGAAGTTTTTTAAGAAATTGAGTTGATTGTTGTGGGTTTACTTGATTTTAAAAATTTATAGAAGATACTGAGTGATTTAACTGAGTTATTGAGTCACTCAACTGCCGTGTAGTGCATAAGTAAGGCGAGAATTTAAAAAGGTTTCACTTAAATCCTTTACGTTTTGAAGGAACTAACTTAAACATTCTTAGACCCCCTTTAACCAATCAATTTAGAAATTTTTCATTCAAAATATTAAGCTAGACTACTGAAGAATATATTCTTATCAAATTTAAGCTTAATTGTACATGTGGTGCCTGAGATACAGCACTTCAAAAATTAAAAAAAAAAACTTAACTGAGAGATCATTCTTAAAGTTAGATCTTGCGCAACGAGAAAAGGAAATTTCAAAATATTTAGTTTGAAATCTGGGGGGCGTGGTATCTTCCCACTTTTATATGACTGGCATAAAAATGATAAAATTGTGTAGAACAGCTGGAAATTCACTTTAAGCAGTAAACACACCCCTTGAATGGTTAAAAAAGAAATCAGTGATTTTCATTCCATCTTCACCCTATCTGCTGGGCATGGCGGGCGACACATCGATGTCGCCTTTACCGTCTTCTTTGTCTCGCACAGACCTACATAGAGGTATTACAAGAACATCACTATTAGACACATTTTTCCTTACTATTCGTCATAAGAACCTGATGTAATTGAGACGTGCGTCGTCGTCGCTGTCGACATCAAAACCAATTTCTATGTTCATCTAATTTGACACCCTGTTTGTCAGCAGGAGGTCACTCATTACACAACGACAGAAAAAAATGTACAAGGATCTTTTCAATCCTGATGGTTTTCGTCTTTGAGTCAATTTATGTGCGTATGGGAAAATTTAGATTTGTCTTTATGGGTAATTGGGACAACACTTTTTTCCTAAATTAAGTAGACGGGGGAAGGGGACTCAGTTTCACTTATTAAGGAAAAGATTTGCCTCATTGGATTTGTCTTAATTTTGTTCGTCATAGTCGAAAATTCACTCTTAGCTCCAAGTCCTTCGAAAAGTCGTAGCCATTTTTAAATGGAATTTAACTATTTATGACTTTAAGTTAAGTTAAACCATTTCTGACATTTGTCATTTCAAAGTTGTAATAACGTCCTACTAAAGAGTAATAAATCAACTAATTCTGGAAAATTTTTGATTTGGAAAATAAAATTCCTAATTTTTGACACGATTTTCATTAAATAATGTGGCCATTACATAGTTGATGTTAAAAATTAAATTTTTGACAGTCAGAAGTCAGAGCACCATACCCACACACATTCTTTTTAAAAAGGGGATCGGAAATTACTGATCATGTTCTGATAACTTGAAGGTTTGACCAGCTGTTCTTCACGCAGTCATATTTTTCGCTAACTAATGTGGAGCCTCAGATCTTGTGATACTGTAGATGTGTTTTATTCACTGCAGCATACCCAGCGCAACAAAATTTCCTTCGCCAAACAACAACAATTATAGATTACTGGCGAAAAAGAAGCCAGTAAAAAAAATGGCAGAAGTAAAAGGAATGTGTTTGATCGTAAAAAAAAACACGACGAAGTTTATTAGTTTCCCCTAAATTCTCAGGAAGAATAATTCTTGTCAATTGCTGTTTCTTTGGACTTGGAAAGCAATTGAGAAGTAAAGTCCTTTCTCGATCAACTAAAGTGACACAAAGGACCTTTATCATCCCAGTCCGTATGTATGCACCGAGGCTTGCAAATTGTCAAGACAGGATGAAATCATCTTAGGTTGCTTCGAGAGGAAAATTCTCCGAGTGATCTTTTGTCCCCTCTGCATGGATGGAGATTGGAGCAGAAGATTCAGCCACTAACTGTACGGACTGAGCAGTAATGACAAACAATCTAATAAAAGTAGGAATCTATTTTCCTCCTGTATAATAGTTCATAGTTTCATGAAATGTTTTTTAAAATTAAGAAAAAGATTCGTTGAAGTAATAAACATTTCATAAATTCATTTTTGTAAAATTACTTTAACATAAATGGTACTTTAATGGTTCTTTAATTTTTTGTTTTTGGTTTTCTTCAACCATAAAACCAAATCAAAGTGTCCGGAAAAAAATATAATCGCGTATTGAAAAATAACAGAAACAAAAAATAGAGAAAAAAAAATGGAAAATTTGAACCGAGTCAATACAAATCCATTTATCCTTTCTTCCTTCGTTTAATGCATAATGCACACAGATATACATATATAATACGTTTTATGTGGGCAAAGGACATTTTTTTTTTGTCGTTGCCTTCCTTCCATCCTTCATTCCAATCCACAAAGAATGAGAGGCGATCACATTTTTGCATTTCACTCTAACAGTCAAACTCATTCTTTTGCTTATATTCCTATCACACTTTGAATAAGGACACGAGTCGAGTATATACTATATATAGAGTAGCTCCTGGGGTCTTGGTTTCTTTTCTTTTTTTTTCTATTTGCAGAAGCCTGTCCATTTTTTGAGAGTTTCTTCGAGACCATGTCACGATATAAGATGAACCTTAGGACTAGATGGTGTATATGAAGTTTATATCGAGTGTCCTGAGTATAGGGATGAGTGGAGTGAGTTCATGTGTGTACCTTTAAAGTCGATTATCCATTCCATTTCAATCTGAACTATTGCTCTATATGGGCGAGTTAAAAAGGATAATACTCGTACACCATATATATATAAAGATGCTTCTTGGAGGGTGCCTTATGTTGGTTGAAGGTTATGGCAAGAGAAACGAGAAACTAGGGACGTGGGAATGGTGTTCAGTCCGTTGAATTGCATGCAACCGAATCCTGTCGGGTATTCGTTCTGCACAGCAGTGCATAAAATTCTTCATGAATAATTTTATACACCCCGACGAAGATGCAGTGTCAACACCATAGTGTGTTAAAGATATTGCTTTATACTATATACATACATATATAAGACATTTTTGTAGCCATATATGAGTATAGCTTTACACATACTCATGTATAGATATAACTGTCTGCATACATGTAAACATACTTATATTTCGGTTGGATATCTTTGGACTGTGTAAGTACTCAAATATCGTTATAAGATTTGAAAGGATTTTTTTTTTATGTATGTAAAAAATACAATTTTTTGTTTGTCTGTGTGTGTGTGTATGTGTGTAGGTAAATAAGGTTGGGTGTGTCAAAATTGAAGAACTAGAATGCAATCGAATGCAATATCAAAATTTAAAGAACTGAATTGTAAGATTGAAGAAAAAAATGGTGTCCTTATTTTTACGGAAGTTTCAATAACATTCAAGATAATGCAGATTACTTACTTTAAATTTAACACAAAATTGAAAATATAACAAATAAGTTAAAAACGAATTAAAAAAATTGTTTAAGGATTCGGATCTAATTTAAAAAATTGTAAGTTTGTTACTAAAAGGTGTTTTTTTTAGACGTGTGGTTTTCAAGAAGAAATAAAGTGCATGTATTTTAACGTTATGGTCAAGAATTTAGCATTTTTTATAAAGGTAAGAGTTTGACATTGTGTTTAAAAAATAATTTTTGGAAAATTGTGACCGCGGTTTGCTCGAATAAATTTCAGCAGATAGGCGTTTTCGACCACTTTTTGCAGCAATTGGGGCCGTTTTCGTTTGTCAGCAATAACGTGCCGAATATTCCCAATGATTTACTCTGCCCAGAGACCACGACAAATAGTTACTTTTTGAGGATGTAACGGCGGTGGTGGCGTTTCAACCAAAAATGAGCTACATCGCTTAACAAAATTTTCTTGTGAAAATCGGGATTTGGTCATTCACCGAATGAATTTGTACAATTTCTAAACGTTTTTTAGAAGTAAATCTATTTTGAAAAAAATGGAAAACCAAATTAATCATAAATCAATTAACAACTGTCAAAAAGACCGACTACGAAAAAAGTATTGCAAGATTGAAAACCACACGTCCAATAATACATATTATATACTTACACATTTTAATCGCTTTGAAGTTGGATACAATGCTGTTTTTATTTTACAAATTTACTAACACTACACGAGCTCAGTTTCAAGTATAATCAGTCGTAAATATGAGGTACCGTAACCTACATGTATTTCTAGTAAACCCTAGTTGTATTGTAATTTAATTTTTAAAAAAGTACGCATACGCCCAGTGTATCATTTTCGTTTTTAGAAAGGACACCAAGGCATAGTTTTTATATGAAGTAATCACAATCTTATTGTTATACCTAGTGTAAAAAAAAGTTTGTTTAAAATACTTTTTGTTTATTTTTTATGTTAAAATCAAACATTACTAAGTGATGATTTAGATTAATTAAGACGATCTATTATGACAGCTATAATTGAAGCTCATTTTTTGAAGCTCATGTAACTCCGTTGGATATTGGATTTAAAATAACATCAGTAGAACTGCTTTGTAGATCTTTTGAATAATAATTTTTGTAAGTAATATATAAAATAAGTGGTCCCAAATGACTGCCCTGAGGAACCCTTGATTTGACAATGAATTAAGAAGAATCTTGTGAATTTAACATGTTAAAAACCTATTTGCAGGATAGTTGAGATACTGACCAATGTCTGTAGGGATTCTCATAACTCTGGAAGTACATTTATGTACATCTGATCACCGTGCGATGACCAACTGACCATGGTCCAAAATCTCTTGTATAATATCCACTTTTTGGTTTTATCTGATTTGCACTCACAATTCAAAGAAATTTCAGAGCTTTGACTATGAGTCCACTATGAGTCTATGCTCCCGTCTGTAAATTGTCATTTAAAGGTCTGTTTCAAAATAGTAAAAATATCAATAAAATTAAATTCCATTTCCTTTGTTTTTTAATCATGTGGATTGGTAACTTATAACCTAATACATTGACGTACTTATTTATTGCAGGTTCAACCACATAAATAAAATAATATATGTAAACATAACAGTATACTATAATAATTAAGTTTTTTTTTCCAATTTTCGATTTGCTATATTTCATTTGTGTTACACATAATGTGAATGCTATAAGCTTATGCTATTAGCATAAAACGCATTATGTTCTAATTTAATCCCCAATCCTCATTCATTAACATATCACATTTAAAGTCAAACCAAAATTAAATACCAAAAGCAACATCAGTTTAAAAATCACAAAATGAACACATACATATGTATACTATAAGTATATACATACACACGGAGGTACAAATAAATAAGTGTCCAATTCTTGTCTGGATAATGTACGAGAGTATAATAATAAAATAGCTATACAAATACGCACTCAACAATAATTGTATGTGTCTGAATGAAAATTCATTGCTTTATCATTTGTGGGCTTTAAATCAATTAATTAACCGACTAATATGTCAATCAGATCTGAATCACAGTAAATCGTAATCAGATTAAAACTCGTTCAATGTATAAATGCAATATGAGCATATGTTTGTATGTGTATATAGATGAAGGTATATGTTGTGCTGTTGCTGACCACCATCATCACATCCTTTCTTCCGTTCAAAATATGCGGTGGGTGGTTGGGGGGTTTTACATTTGATGGAATTGACGCCATTTAGTGTCAAGGGAATGTAATATTTAATAAAGTTTTAAATGTCCTCGAAGCCCAAAGGCATCATACCCAAAATAAAGTTTTAAACAATCGCTGCGAGGAGGAGTGCAGATGGAGATGGATAGTGAGACATGATGACATTTATAAGAACCCTCACTCTGATGGTCAGTGGGTATATATAACCCCTCACTCCTTGACCTGGACTATAAATGCTAAGAGTTTTAAGGAACAACAACGAAGTTGAAGTAATTATTATCCTTTAATTACATTTGTAATAGAATTAGCTGGCATAATAGTTGCTATTTCCTTTTACCAAAACCAGTCACTCATACAGCCACATATTTCAATTTAAAGGCGATATTGGGAAGAGTGACAAACAACAACAACAACAGATACTTACACATATGCATTTCCACGCACATCCTCACACTCTGCCCAATGCACAGCGGAGAGTGCTTTAATGTTATTAATGTCATTAAGTTTATCGTACAGCTAAATCCAGTTACAAAGTCACTACTGTTTTCGGTTATATGGTCAAAATGTCGATGCATATTATAAGTGTATAACTGTATATGTATATATAATTACGGATGTGCACAGAGGACATCCATTTATACAACAAAAGCCACACATCTGTTTCGTTGTTGAAAGGGAGGTGAATTAGTGTATAGAATGGAGGAGACTGTTAGCAGGAAGTTGAAGTGGTGGGAAGGACATTGCATATAAACAGGCACCAATATCCGGAAGCATACTTCGTACTTGTACTACCGTTGCGTTGTGGACATTTTAATATGGCCTAATAATGCCGAATTCCCTAGACTCAGTGTTGTAGGCGCATAAGTTTTAGGCTGGTGGAAATGCGCCAGTGGCATCGGTTGACAAGGTAATCACATGAATAAATTGAATTGGTTGTGTGTGTTGAGTTGATTTATTTATTTCAATATTTTTATTTATCATGTGAAAAATGTTTGGGTGTTATTTTGATGGTTTACTTAAACAAAATCACAATTCAGGGGGTATGAATATTTTTGTCAGATGAAAATGGCTAATTTTCCATAAAACGTAAAAATGGTTCGAAAATTGTATTGACGTCTATCAGCAGCTTATAGTCAAGGCATAGACAGGACGTTATACATATTTTTCGTTAAAATGTTTCTTATCGGTATCGTCAATGTTTCCGGTGGTTTTATTGTTTTAAAGGAGGATGATGCAACTCCAAGCCTACTGTAGTCTGTCAAAGATATTTAAATCCAGAAATCTTACCTTTATCTCTAAACTTCTGCTATACAGGATTATAATCCTGCCAGTATTCACATAATACGGATCCAAGACCTGGGTGCTTAGTAAAAGGAACTGCGACCACTAAGGCGCTATCGAAAGAAAAGTCTCAAGGAGAAATGTTGGCCCCTTATAGGAATAAGATAGTAGTAGTGGTGTTATAATTAGTGCGAAGGACTGTCATGCCAGAGGTCTTGGTTCAATTTCTGCCTGTGCATGAAAAGTGCTTTCTTAAAATTTATCCGTTCGGATTTGACATAAAAACTATAGGTCCCCTTCATCCCTGGAATTATTCTCACACAGGAATGGTTGAGAGTTGTAAGTCACAAGGCCCTGGTTCTCTATGAGCGGTAGCACAACCTAATTCATTATTTTTATGTGAGGAAGGACGATTCTGGAGATGCTACAATCATGAACTGAATGCAATCTACCTCGAAGCAGATATCGTGAAAAAAATTAAGCTCGGTAGACTCCGGTGGGCTGGTCACCTAGCTCCCTTTAGCGAGGAGGAACCAGATCCAAAAGTTCTATGTAGTACATTTTATGGAAGAAGACAGCGTGGCAGACCATGCTTCCGCTGGAGAGATGGCGAAGACCATTACTCCCTAAGCCTTGTAGACTTTTTTCTTTCCCACAGTGGAAAGCTTTTTCCAAAAGATTGAATAAAAAAGAGGCTGGGTGCGACCCACACTGATAGTTTCCCATTTTACTTTAAAAAATTGACTTTTATTGAAGTTTTTGTGTCACAATAAAAAGCCATCAAGTTTCCTCTATAGCTGTCTTTTAGCATAACATAATTTTGTCAATTCTTGTGAACTTGTAGATTTTTGTTCAAACTGTGAAATCGATTTATTCTTCATATTGATTGATTTACTCGTAATTTTGAAATTAATTGATACAAATTTTACTAACAAAAAAATTATCAGGCTTTTGTAGATCTTTTTGTAGTTCTTTAATTTAAAAAAAAATGTCAATTTGATATTCGTCAATATTTTATCATTCCGGTATTGTTGACAAATGCATTACAACAAAAATAAAACACATTTGAAGTCAACATCATTACTTTTTGTGAAGATATTTAAGCTGAAAAACTATTTTTGACACTTTTGGGTAATTTTCAGTTTAAGTATTTATTTTTCGTAAAAAGACTGTCAATTCGATATTTGTTGAAATTGTAACATATAGGTGTATTTTGTATAAACTTAAATATCGTTGCCCATTCTGGAGATATTCAAGTCAAAAAAACATATTTACCAATTTTTGTAAGTATTTTTCCACTTTTTTAATTTTTTGCAAAAAATCTATCAATTGAATTTTTTTTTCAAAATTTTACCACATTTCAAAAACGTCATTTCACATAGTAAAAAATTATTTTGAAGGTGCCGAATTTTTTTTCTTGGTTTTTCAATTTAAAAAAATAACGGTTTGTTGAACGTTTTCCAAATTTATACTTAATGTGTAGGTATCACATTACATTTCATACAATAAAATTTATTTGAAGTCAATAGGATCATCCGTTTTTGAGATATTTGCTATACCAACCAAAATTTTCAATATTTATTTTAAACTTCTATAGTGAAATAACCGCTTGACAAATTTTTATGAAAGTCCTTTCAGTTTCTATTAAAGTTATGACCTGTCGGAAAAAAATTAAGTTGGAGTCGATATCTCTTTTCGTTCTTGAGATACCGTGGACACACACACACACATCTCTCTAGAAATGAAGGATTTAGATTCTAGGGACCTTTAAACGTCCGGATTTGTCAAACATTTCAATTTGACAAATCGGACCGATTACAATAACTCCCTATGGGAAGTTTATAAATAAATAAAACTTCACCTTTTTTTTTAAAATACACTTTCCTCGTGTATGTTTGTGAGGCTTATATTATGTATAAATGCCCAAAAATGACGTCAACATAAAAAAATATGGATTTTATTTTTGAGGATGAAATTCATTTCCCTCCAAGGCAGTATCTCGGTTCACGAATTAGTAAAGTTTAGTTGATGGTTAAATTTTACCAACTGCTAAAAAGAGTGGGTAAGCGAAGCTAACAACTACAATATAAATGCAAATGCTATCAGGTGATGTACTGATGGGTTGAGAACGTCCAAGGTGACTGGTGCAGGAATCTTTGAATCAAGAACCAAAATTTCAATACCAATGGGACAGTCCACAAATACTTTCCAGGCAGAAGTAAATGCCATTGCTAAAAGCGCTGAACGTAATCTCGAAGGAAGCTATCGTAACCAAAAGATAGCCATCATGTCTGATAGTCAAGCTGCAGATAAAGCGTTAACATCCTGCACTGTTCGTTCTGAAATAGTATGGGAAGGTATTGACACACTGAATAAACTCGATAAAGTAAACACTGTCACACTCCATTCGGTCCTGGGCATGTTGGTGTTCAAGGTAATAAATAGGCAGACTCCTTAGAGAAAATAGGTACCTCCACTCTACTTTCAGGACCAGAACCTTACTGGGTAATAGGGGAAAATGTGATTAAAAATAAAATCAAAAAAGATGAGGGAACTAAAAGATTAAAAATCTGGAAGGAAATTCCGAAAATGAGGCAGGCAAAAATTTTACTTGGAAAACATTTCTCAAACTGCATGAAATTAAGTAGGAACAATCTGATAATAGTGACAAGCATACTTACTGGTCACTGTAAACTACATATAGATAGGCACTTAAATATCCTTAGCCTAGCAGACAATGCCTACCGCCAGATTTTGTCACAATAATGAAGAAACATCTGACCAGTGTGAAAAGTACTCATGCACCAAAGGAGAAAACGCTTGGGAAATTACCAAATAGAAGAACTAAACCTTCCCTTAGATTAGAAGAAAAACTGTAAAATGGGAACCTCCCCAGTCCTAGAAGGGGGAACAATAGATTTTTTAGGTCGCAGTGCATAAACCCAAAATTATATTCATTCATTCAACCAGGGCTTGTGCAAGTTCCAAACGTTATTTACCAGGAGTTAATAAAAAGGATACAAAATACAAAAGTCGGACCAATGAGTACATCTGACCAAGTTAAATATATGTAGTCCCAAAAATTTCAGGATAGAAGGGCTGATTGATTTTTAAGGGTAGTCAAACTTTAAAAAAAATATGGGACAAAAAGTTCAAGTACTACATACGTGCCTTATAAGTAAACAGAAGAGGACCAAGAAAAGAACCTTGAGGAACACTTGAAATTTTGGAAAGGAAATCATGTTGGAAATCATACTGTATAAGGACCCTATAGGCTACCATAACTATCACTGAAGGTTTGGCAAACTTGGCTTATAATTTTTCTTAAATTCAAAAACATTTTTCACAGAAAAAATGGTACCGTAGAAATAAATGGATCTAGTAAGACTTTTTGGAATACGAGATATGGCGGTACAAGTCTAGCATATTGCGTCAGAACACAGTTTTTATTTGACAATCTGAAAGATTGAAAAGCTAAAGTTTTAAATTTCAAGTTGCTACTACTATGATGGGTTCGCTTAAAAACTTGAAGTTCTAAATCAGGCTTGACTAATCTTTGATTAAGTATACACTTCTACAGTCTTCTTAAAAAAAATAATGACAAATTAAAAACGAGTGCAATTGGAGCTCAAAAATAAAGACACTATCATACACTCTCCACTCGTGTTGTATTGTCAATCATTTGATTCAATATTAAAGCTATTGTTATAATTTTCATATTATGATGTTGCCATTTATTTTTCACTCGAATCTCTCATAAACGCCAACCAATTAACAAAAATTTCAACATAAATTTCAATAATCCTTATCGTATGTATGTACATACTAAAAAAAAAAAAAAAACTCAATTCAATTTCGCCATTATGTTGCTCCTTTACAGATGATGAAAATGATGATGATGTCGTGCGTCGTATGTTTCAATTAAATCGAAAATACATTTGGAAAAGGAATCGCTTAGCTCAGTGCAAAACTCAATTAAAACTTCAATTGTTCAAATTCATTGACGGTAAGTAAATCGCTGACAATTGAACGTCATCCAATGAAATGAATCGTTGAACCAGCAGCCATCGCACCTTTTTCTATACACATACGAGTATGCATGTGTATTTATAAAAGGACATACATAGATATACGTTTTCCTCCTCCAAAGACCAACCAACCCCCCCTGAAAAACCCATCTGCTTTCGATTATTTTCAATACACAACTCTTGGTGTAAATTAAAACTCGAACTCATGCCCCCCGATTATGAAACCAATATTCCGAGCATGTAAAAAATCCCGAAAAAATTCCCAATGCAGATGTGTCTTCTTTTTTATCCGGCCGGCGGCCAGCGCGATAAATGGACACCTTTCCATGTGCCGAGTGATGACTATGAGTCCTGGTGTTGCTGGCCCCCGAGGATCATAGTCATTATAACAATACGTGACGTCTACAGCAGCGCTCTCTGTGTATTCGGTGTCACCTAGTCATAGGGTTAATCGGAGAATTGCCACCGGCATGCAGCACAGTTGAATGAGTTAAAAAAATATTTGAATTCCCCAACACAATCCTTGATGAATAATAAATTCCATTTACCCAGATCCTGGCATCAGGCTGAAAGCTGAAAGCTGAAGGCTTGTGCATGATGATGTTACGGCTTCTGGAGCGGTCGGACGCGGACGGCTACATTCATGTATGATTGTCCGACTTAATCGGTTGTACCCATTTTTTTTCTCGTTTTGTTTTGTCTGTTGTGTGTTGAATGAATCTGTGCCGTGCCACCCGACCGATGGCAGCTCCCCCTAGCGGTGTAGTTATTATTTTATGAGATTTTCCAATTTATGTAAACAAAACATTTTAATTTCAGAAATTTAATTAAACATCTCTTCGTCTCCGTCGTCGTCATCGTCAAATCGACACGATAGACGACTGACGACCGTCGACGCGTCGATGTAAAATGGATTTCCTGATGGCTCGTATCGCTGAGTGGCAGCATCAGAACAGAAAAGGTTTGCCTGATATCTAACCGCAAAAATGCCATTTACTCATACGAGCCCAGCAGATAGATCCTTGAGGAATATAAAAATAGAGAAAGGGCAAGAACGAAACAAGTAGCAAGTCATTTTTTAAGTTGATTAAGGAAGGGCCACGCCACCACTCTGCCACAGGGTCTCCTCGTGGTGGCATCCTGATGAGACGATGGGACTCCCTTGCATTCAAATTACTGACTGATTTTCTTGGCTAATTTGTTTATCGACAATGACGACTGACAACAAAAATGACTTCGACGAACGGTAATGACATCAGGAGCAGCAGTGACAGCGGAAAAAAAATGTCGCAAAATTATATGAAACCTTGGAAGTAAGGTGAGGTTGTTGCATAAGTCTCTGATGATAGAGCGCCATCAGTGATGGAGCAGCATGGTGATGGACAAAAAGTGCACTTTAAAAATAACCAGGATTCTAATAATATCATGGATGTAGATTGTAGGTACCTACTCGTAGTTGATGTGATGTTATGCTCCTATGTCGACGGCGATGTCGATGACGAAGCGCGCTGATGCAAAAACACAAAACAACCAATTCCAACTGCCACCAATGCATCCACAAATACCTCCTCTCACCTTCCCATTCCACCTCACCTATACACACAAAGGCGATGATGTTGAAACAGTGTTATTTGGTAGAAACTAGAAAACAAGGCCCAAATTGAATTTTCTGAGGATGGATTTTTGCTTTTGTAAGACGATCTTATTAATAAAAGGAAAATTTCCTCTTAGAACATCAATATAACGCATTTCGTTCGTTTTATTGGATGCATGATAGCCAGGACAGGTCTAGTCTAACTATAGGTCTTATGGGTCTTCATATAGACGTATAAGTATACTTGGTGTTTTTGTATGCTTGAGGCCAAAACAAACAGGCAAGACAGAAGACAATGATGCAAATGAAGTTTTGTGATATGCCTCCGGATGGAAGAGTTCTTTGGGTAACCTATTTAATTGTTGTTGGTCATCAGAATACTTTTGAGAGTGACACATAATAAATATTGTTCCTTTTTAAGGAGTTTCAATGAAAAGATGCAAAAGTGTCGAAAGTGTACTTTTTAAAAAAATTATGAACGAAAGTAACAACTACTGAAAGCCTACCTGGAGACATTGTAGAAAATGTAGTGAGAAAACTCGCCATGTTTTCAAAACGATGATGTCTAAAATTATATCGCAAGAAATTTAACAAGAAACACTTTCAGCGGCACGAAATGTCATGAAGAAAGGATCCAAAAACTGTGTTATAAAAGAATACGATAAATCGAAGTAAAACAAAACCTAAAAGCTGAAATTTCAAAAACAAAAACGTTTTAACGAAAATGTAGGCAAAACTTAAATTTTAGCAGAACTTAAGCAAATATATTTTTTGGCTACCTTCTTCTCTAATTCAAAGCTTTTATGGTCGGTTATAGAACTCGAGTTACTTCAAAAAGTCTTAGAAAAAATCAAGTTCAATTGCAGTTCATTTCAATAACCTTTCTGCATTTGTAAGGTGGTTCAACTCAATTCAATTTTATTGAACAATTTCTAATGAAAATTCTCAAAATAGTTGTTGCTACATTTACATATACATAGTCAAATTTCCGAGTCAAAAATACTTAAGTAAATTCTTTGTGAAAATATTCGAATTTTTCTTCTCTTTTTCCAAAGAAGTTTAAAAAAGAATTTTCGTTTGAGACGAAGAAAATTTCAAACTGAAAAAATATTGCAGAATTTTTGAAAGTGCCTGGAAGCTCTGTTCATATTGCTTAAAGTCAGGAATAACTTAATTAGGACGGAACTCAAAGAATGTCAATATTTACTAAGGCTACACCATTAAAAATAATAATTGAAATTAAAAGAAGTGGTCCTAAATAGCTCCCCTTAAGAACACCAAATTTAATAATGAAATCCATAAAGAAAGAGCTTTTGAATTTATTTAACGGTGTTTCGTATTTACTTACCTACTTAGGTTCTCCGACCTAACTACTTCTACGCCCCATCGTGTCAGTTTCCAGGGATGTATTTGAGCTCCCTCCAGCTCTTCCTCAATCTCGCAGATTCCTCCTCAACTGTTCTCCACGTGCTTCTCGTTCTACCAACTCTTCTTCCTTCTTGTGTGAGTCATTACCTTTTCGAAGCGTATGTCCAATCCACTGCCACTTGTGCCTTCGTATAATCTTATCGACGGGTTCCTGACCTGTTCGTCTATAGAAGCCCTCGTTAGAGAAACGATTAGGCCAGAAAACCCGTAAGATGTTTCAACACCTATTAACGAAGGTTTGCAGTTCCCTGTTTCGGTGTTTCGTGATACCTTATATTTGAAATACTAACATTTTTCAAATAATTCAGAATATTAGAAGCTCAACGATTGAATATTATTTGGCCAGAAGCATATATTACTATTTTTAAAAATAAATTGACATTTTTGAAAAAAAAGTAAGACGATATTTATGATATAGAATTTAATAGGAACAAAAATCGTTGGTCAATTAACACTTTTCGAAAAGCTACATCTAAAAAAAAGTGTTGAATTTTAAAAACTTATTTTGTGTTTCATATTTTTCTCAATTAATATTTTTTCCAGATAACAATTCCTCTATAACTTAGAGAGTTCTTAAGCTTCATCAGGACCTTGTTCAAAAGATCTACTTTCGAATGCCCCAATGCCAAAAACTGTACCAGCCGCAATTACCGAAAACGATTTATAAGCTTTAAGGTCCTTCTGTCCTGGTTTTTTGGTTTGTGAAAAAAATGTTGTGCCTAAAAATTCTGAGGTCCAAACAATCTATACTAATATATAAAGCTGAAGAGTTTGTTTGTTTGAACGCGCTAATCTCAGAAACCACTGGTTCGAAACATTCTTTTTGCATTGGATAGTTTATTTATCGGGGAAGACTTTAAGCTATACAAAATTACGGTACGACCAATAGGCGAACTATAGGTCACTGGTCATTATTGGTCTTTGGTCATAAATGGTCTTTGGTCATAAATGGTCTTTGGTCATAAATGGTCTTTGATGAATATGGGTCATTGGTCAATATAGGTCATTGGTCATTGTACCTTTGACCTTTGACATTTGCCCTTTGACCTCTGACCTTTGACCTTTCACCAATGACCTGTACAGGCCAATGACCAATAACCTATAATGACCAATGACCCATATTGACCAATGACCATTTATGACCAAACACCATTTATGACCAAAGACCATTTATGACCAAAGACCATTTATGACCAAAGACCAATAATGACCAGTGACCTATATTGACCAATGACCATTTATGAACGAAGACCAATAATGACCATTCTCCTATAGTGATTCATAACCAATGACCAAAGGAGTCTCTCATTTATCCCGATCGGGACGAGCGCCATGCCATCGCCATTCAGTTGCGCAAAGGATTCGGACGGTTTGGTCTGCGCCGCCGCCGTCCCTCAGAGTAAGGATGGTCTGACACGCTGTCTCTATACCATAAAATGTACTACATAGTACTTTCCGAGGTAGTTCCACTGCTTTCATGCGAGCTAGGTGACCTGCCCTAATTTTGTTTTTGAGTATTATGAGTCATGACCATCACTTTCCAGTATTGTAATTAAAATAAGTGGAAAATGTTGCTTGTTTCAACACCCTGATCTCAGGAACTGCGTGATCGAATTAAAAAAATCTTTCTGCGTTGGATAGCCAATTTGTCGAGGAAGGTTTTAAGCTAATTAAATTATTAATTAATTAAATAATTAAGCTAAAATTACGCTACTATCAATAGGAGCGAAGAATCAGTGGAAAATGTTGCAAAAGGAAAGAAAATTCCGTTCCATTGTCAAAATCGGATTGCAGAGAAAATCCGTATGTTCTTCAGCCATAATAAAATAAAACCTAAATATCCTTTACGAAGTATACTTTAAAATATATATATTTTTTTAAACTTAATCTTAATTTCTATAATAATAAATTGAGGCGGACGAAGTCGAGGGGAACAGCTAGTAAGACAATAAATGTTAACAAAATTCGGTGTCAAAAGAAAGGAGAAATTTAAAAATTGTACCAAGATTTTAAAAGCTACTATAAATCACTTATTAAGCTTATTAAAAAAAGAAAGACTTAAGACAAATTTTTAACGCTCCTTTTTGTACCCAATCCTTAAGGTCAACCTCCGTTATGTATAATTCGGCCAATCAAAGATTTTGCCCAATACCAACTGAACCGTACTAACTCTTATTTTAAACATTGTTAAAAATAAGCATTTTAATTCTAAAACGATTTAATTTATTATAAATTTTATTCTATTTTCCTGGCCCATCCAAAAAAAAAAAAAAGTTACATCCAATTGAACCCAAAACCAGTTCATTGGAAAATCATTGCCATAGAGAAGCTTCCTCATGTATCACTAATAATAAACCACTGAACCATCCAATGATCGATTCTCCAAAATTAGATCCCATCGCCAATCACCTTCACCTGTCCCATAATAAATACATACATACATATACGAGTGTGTGTATGCTCTGTGGGTACTCAAATCCGTGTCAATAAGAGGGTGCTTTGACAATCGAAGCATATGTTTCGCTATTCATAGCCATCGAGGAGTACCTTCTTCCTCATGATGGGCTCGGTTCTGTTTCTGTGGCTCACTTTGTGGTTTATTAAGTTCAAGCTTCCCACTTGAGTTGGCACGCGAACCATATAAACTACCTACTCCATGATGTCCTTATACCCATGCTCAGCCCATTGCACCACCACCATTACACACCGACCGGCCGCCTGGCCGCCCGGCCAGTTCTGGAATCATTCAAGTGACACCAAAGTGGATCATCACATTGTCAAAAGAAAAACTTGTTTATATACACACTTCACTTCAGGACCTCACACACACACGCGCGTATCGCTTCGTTGGTTACATAAAAGTGCTCAATTGAGGGCGAAATCCGGTTTTTCATTATTCACTCAAACTCATTAAGTATTGTTCGATGCCCATCGACAGGAAGGGTTGACGTTGAAGTTGTCGTTGTCGTTGTCGTTATCGTTATCGTTGTCGTTGTCGTTTTCGTCCTTGTCAGATTATATTTACTCGTATCAAGCAGGATCGGATCACCCTCTGCCTGAATGGAGCTTGCGCCAGCGATGAATTTATTATTCTTTGTTCTAATTAATATACGTTGTGTATTTTGAAATTGAAGGTCCTTCCTGGGGATTTAAAACGGGTTCCTGAACTCGTACCCATAATTAGACCAAAAAAGGATTATATCACATCCTCGTCCTTCGTTGTGATATGATGGAGGGATTTTGCAAAGCAAAGGAACCGATGCCGAAAAATAAAACCCATCAATAAGAGGACGAAGTGCGACACAGTTGAGTGGTTGATGTGCGATTGCTAAATGAATTGATTGAATGATTGCTTCATTGTAAAGGATGTTTGGATGCTTGTAGGTATGTGTGTATGTGAGTTTGGTGGTGTAGTTAGGCCACCATCGTGCGTTGGGTGGGTGGACCGAAGGCAAACACACTTCATAAAGTAATAAACCAATGCCGCATCCAATGGCAATTCTGTAATCTTAAACGCTTCAAAAGGATCACTGTCGTGAGATGGTTTTGTACTGTGAGTGGTCCCACAAAATTTACCACTGTATTGAAAAGATTTATATGAAATGAAATGTGAGTGTTATTGAATAGCTTCCACATGAGTGATTCGGTTCATTTATTTATTTCTATAGCCCTATGTATGTATGTGTTTGGATTCAGTTGGACATGATAAAAACTAAGAACCATTCACTTTGGTCATGATGGGTGATGGGATCCAACGTTTGAAGTTATTAAACTTGAAAATTTCAAAAGGCTTAGTTTTAACAGTATGGTATTTAACAATATGATTATTAGTGCTTATCTAAAGTGGAAGAAATCCCCATTCTACTTCGAGTTAGCAAATAAACGGGACCTTGGAGTAAAGGTCCCCCAAGTAACAGGGAATCTGATACATTTTGTATTGAGAAGAATGTTTCACATTGTTGTGAATTTAAAATAAAGGGTTCAAACCCATTTCTTAACAAATGTTTTTTCATTTGTTCTGCAATTATTTTAAAATGTTCTCCAAAACGACTTTAGAGATTTTGATTAAATTCAAAATCAAACAATTGAAAATTATCCTAAAGAAAATGTTTTTTATTGTAACCATATAAAAATTTGAACTATACAAAAGGGCGGGACCCTCCAGTAGCCAATTGCCAAGAATATAAGTGGTGTTTTTTTTAGACGTGTGGTTTTCAAGAAGAAATAAAATGCATATAATTTTATGATATGGTCAAGAATTTAGCTTTTTTATTAATATCAGAGTTTGCCATTATGTTTTAATAATGATTTCGGGCAAGTGACCGCCGCGACTGGCTCAAATAAATTCCAGCCGAGAGACTCAATTTTCGAATTTTTTTTGAGCAATTGGGGCCGTTTTTCATCAGCAAATATTCACTTCCAAGGCGTCAACCGTGTCGGACTTATCTGCGTATACAAGCAAGTAACTTCACATAAAATCACAATGACAAACCAAACTGAACATAAATCAAGTAACAGATATCACAAAAACTAATTCAGAAAAAAAGTTTTGCCAGAATGAAAATCACACGTCTGATAAAAACACCCTTTATTTTTAAGGTAGAAATGTAAGGAAACAATACAAACAGAGTTGACAGCTTTGAAAAAAAAACTTTTCAACTTCTTAGTTGTTTTTGACTGGTGAGTTAACTCTGAGTTAACTCTGAGGTTGTTAATCCTGATCCCAGAGTTAACTCTTGAATAAGTTTTTCAGTGATGAGTTAACTCTATCATCAAAATGTATAAAATATATCATTTGGCATCATTGAAATGTCATTTGTCAGTTGTCATACATTATATACCGGATCTTGCTCTGTATTTGTTGTTTCCATAGTTATTTGTTGTGGTTTTGTGTTTGTTAAAAATATATTCAAAATTTAAAAAAATATCTAAAAGAGGATTTAATTTTTCAACAATTATAGTTGAATGTTCTTCAGCCTGTTAAAAATAGGAAAAAAAAAGAATAGAGTCCAAACAAACAGATCGATTGCTCGAGGAAAAAAATATCTTAACTTCTGAATTATTATTTGCAAAACATTTATTTGTCAAGCTGTCAAAATATTTTTTTTGTACCAGGGTTAACTCACTTAATATCCAGGGGTAACTCTGAGTTAACTTTGGGACTAAATTGAACCGAAAAACTGACATGAAGAGTTAAACCAGAGTTAACTCTTACTCGAGTATGATCTCGAACTGAAAAACTGGACCTTATAAGAATTTATTTTAATAGATCCGATTTATCAAATTGATATTTTTAACAAATCTGGACGTTTGAAGTTCCTTGGAATTTAAATCAATAATTTTTCGAGAGATGTCTGTGATGTGGAGATACTATAATTTTGTTTAATGGAAAATTTGGTTTAGAGACGAATTATGCTTTTGACTTTATGATTTTCAGATATGGTTTATATATTCAAGCTATATGGTATGTACCAACATACTCGAGTGAATTCCTGTTAAATATAGTAAGACTTTAAGAAAAATATATCTTGATTGCGTTAAAAACTTCAATCTACACATGTCCATATAAAAATAAATTTTATTTTATTTTCAAAAGTTCATAAAGTGGAACCTCGGCATCGGAGATTCTCTTCGCGGCCACATTGAAATGTCCATTTTCTACCAGATATCTTGGCCGTGGAATGCTTGGCTTCTTATTACAATACTCAATGAACGCTTTGGACGAGCGTAAATGGGCAATGCCCTTAAAGAGATGTTCCCCACTCCGCAATTCATCGGGGAAGACAGTTTCAATGGACACTTCTTCCTCGTTGCGTACCCATGGTCTGTCCTTATAAGGAATAGTTTTCCCAAATGCCACTGTTCTGGCCTTCTTCGGAGCCGTTTTTAAATTTGAATTTATATATCTTTCATATTTCAATTCAATGGCCATCTGTGAGTGAAATAAGAGAAGTTCTTGTAAAAAATTGTGGTGGTGAGAAAAATAAAAGCACAGAAAAACCTACATCCGGTAGATTCCATCTATCAGCAACAGTTTTAGCAATAGCTTTCACCTCCTTCGGGTCGGTTTGGATAGATGCTAAAAGCTTTGCATTGCCTTCGATGGAGAAAAGCGATTTAAGCTGTTCCTTTGTCATTTCTTTTCCGCTTTTACTGCCAAGGTTGTTTACCCATTCCGTGAACCTTTCGGCAGACTTCAATCATAAAAAATAAGGGAGGACAGAGTAAGCTTGAGGGTTGAAAGTTGTTTATCAAAAAGTGAAAAAGCTTACCGCATCCATGAGTTGTTCAGCCTGCTCGTCCAGGGGCTTTTCCCAGATATTTTTTTCCATTTGGTAGATTTTCGATTTCCATTTCACCCTATCCTTGCGCGGTGCACATATAAAGGACGAATGCCAATTGGGTCGTTGTTTTTCACGTGTTGATTTCTTTTCGAGGACATTTTCCAGATTCAAGTCGAATTTCGGGAATTCTTCTTCCTTTCGCTCAATTATGGAACATGTACTTTCATTGAAGTCGATTTTCTGTCCAAAGAGTGTGTGCAGTTAGAATACTTACAAACACTGAATCCTTGACAAACCTACCTTCTTCGGGGTGACCAGGGATTCCTCGACGGCAGTTATTGATGGTTGATTGGTTAGGGTCTTATGTTGGAGTTTTTGTTCTGGCAATTCATCAGAATAATCCAAAGGGATGATTTTTGCAACCCTTTGTTGCAGTTTCTTGGGTAAAGTTGGATAGAAGTCGTAGTTTTTAATTCGTTCCCTTTTGGATTTCTTGAGGGCGTTTAGTTCAATGTGATTGATGACCATTTTCCAATAATGATTTTGACGCTGTTTTTGTGACAACATCTTGATTATTTTATTTTAATACAAAAATGTCTTAATTTGTGTTTTAATAGAAAATAAGACAGAATTAGTTAAATGTTGACAAGTAATTTTTCGACTTTGACACTATTTACATTTTTCTCTTTATGAATCCCAGGAACAAGTTGTTATATAGGTCGCTGGCATGGTTTCAAGTTTGCAGAAAGCTTTAGGCCAGGGAGGTTCTGGTACTAGGTTGGTTTTAAGTCATTTAAAAAAGCTTAGACTGTAAGCTTAGAGAAATGGAATTCTTGAAACCTGTTGGCTTACTAATATGTAAATAGAAATATAATAGAAATATTCGACTCCATAATTTCAACCTTTATCTCTTGAGCAGCTACTGAATTAAATTTTTTCCAAATTAAAGCCTGAAGTTCATTCTAGTATATTGCTTCAACTTTAACAATTTCATCATCACTCATGGTCATTCCTTGTCACTCATGGTCACTCATGGTCACTCCTTGTCACTCATGGTCACTCATGGTCACTCATGGTCACTCATGGTCACTCATGGTCACTCATAGTCACTCATGGTTACTTATGGTGTCTTATACTCAATCATGCTGACTCATTCTCACTCATAAACTCTCATAGTCAATCCTTGTTACTCACGGTCAATCATGGTCACTCATTGTCACTCACCGTCACTCCTTGTCACTCATGGTTACTCATGGTCACTCAAGGTCACTCATGGTCACTCATGGTCACTTATGGTCACTCATGATAACTCATGGTCACTCATGGTCACTCATGGTCACTCATGGTCACTCATGGTCACTCATGGTCACTCATGGTCACTCATGGTCACTCATGGTCACTCATGGTCACTCATGGTCACTCATGGTCACTCATGGTCACACATAGTCACTCATGGTTACTTATGGTGTCTTATACTCAATCATGCTGACTCATTCTCACTCATGGACTCTCATGGTCACTCCTTGTCACTCATGGTCACTCATGGTCACTCATGGTCACTCATGGTCACTCATGGTCACTCATGGTCACTCCTTGTCACTCCTTGTCACTCATGGTCAATTATGGTCATTCATGGTTATACTCGTTTTTGGTCATTTGAGATTATTTAGAGATATTTATCCACGTCCAGTTGTACTCTACCATTCTCACTCATATTTAAATATACTGACTCATTAATCTTGAACACTAATTCTTACTCATTATTAGTAGACATGAGTAGAAATAAATTAAGATGAGTGAAAGTAAGTGGAATTAATGAAAATAAAGGAGTGATAAGTTTAAATGAGTGCAAAGGGACGTATACATAGATAAAATATTTAAAAATGAATCGAGTTTCGATATACCAAATTATACTTCTTGAAAAAATATGCAAACTGTGGTAAGCCTAAATATTTGCGTTTTTTACACATGTTTCCAAAAATGGTTACAATTTTTCTTTTATCAAGAAATCTTCAAAAGACGCGCCTCATCAAAAGACCATTTTGTCTAAATTATCCAACAATTGACTATGTTTCTGACTCCTGCATTATGCACCCCACTTGCTTTCACAGTCTCTTTGACTTCCAAGGAGGGTTGACAGCGAAGCTTGTCACACTCTATGACAGTTTGATTTATTTATTATTGAAAAAGTTTCGTTTTTATTTAAAAACAATTTTTTCGTTCGTGTGTGTTTGTGTGGGTTAGGGTGTAACTACACCCCTTGAACCAAAAAATGATATCGGATAAAATGTGTAAGTCTGAGGGGAGAACATAAATTATTTCGCTTCCATAGAATCCGTCAAGAATAAGTGGAGAAAATTAATTTTTGATGTCCTGAACCTGAACTTCTGAATCGTGACGCCTTTTTGCAAGGATATACGAGTACCTATACCTAAGATGAGTTCACGAAGAATATCATCTCTTTAAAAAAAATAGGGAAACAAAAAAAAAATCTCGAAGCTATGCGATGAAAGAAAGTAACGAAAATTAATTAAAAAACTTTTCAATCAACCCATAAGTTAGAAATCCTTTCGACTTTTTAACCTCAAAATTTCCCGTCGCATCTGCAATGCATGTAAAAATGCAAGTTGTTCTGATACGGACGGAGAAGGAGTGGGCAAGCCTTACTCATCAATAATTCAGGTGCGTGGTGGATATCAAAAGGAATTTCTAAGTATTTGAACTTAACTCCTCATTGTTAGCAACTAAGCTGGCTGGGGCTGGGAGTCCTTGCACGTCCTTGATAAAATAATATGGATGCCTAGTTTTTGGAAAGTCTTTCAAGTGCACTTTTGAATGTGTATGGATAGAGGTCATGTGTAGGTATTACCAACTCTTTCCGCCGCCGCCGACGACGTTCTGGGCCTCTTTCCTCCCCGAGGAGCATACATGTCCTCACGTGCCATTTCTTCGGAGCGAACGAAACGGAAGGATTTATCCCTTAATTTATTTTTTTTGTCGTTAAGAAAACTTTGTTTTACAAGGAATAACAAATGACACATAATATCCTCTTTGCTTGTTCCTCATCCCGCTTTGGGAACACTCCGCAGCAAAAGGAACACTTTGCTGACTCCTCTAAAGCAACTCATTCATCGAGTCTTATGAGTGCATGTAATACTGTGTGTACGTACATAAACGTAGACCTAAACACCCTGTAAGTCTAGAATGGGTCTACCACTTTGCTGTTTGGGTTGTTGCCACTCATGGAAAAAGGAGGCTTTTATATACCCTGGGTTCTTATACAATAACGCCAACGACAACGACTAGAACGACGACGACGAAGTAAACTTTTAATTTATGTGAAAAAGCTTTGCCAAGAATTTTAATATGGGAACGTTCTCAGAAGTTTACACGGTGTTATGCAAAGTTTTGTCGCTTGATAGGAAATAACTTATGATAAGTAAGTGTGACCACCATAGCAGGGTTCTTAAGAAAGAGAGGAAGTGGTTGGGTTGTTTTTTTTTTTTTTTTGATTTTTTGTTTTTGGGGTGGATGGCACTTTAAGGGTATTATATGAAAAGTTATTGGGGTATCGTATATTATGATGTCTTCTCATGGTTATGGGGGTATGGAAAGGATGCGGCTGATCTGGTCGAGGTATTTCCCCCTGATAATGATGTAACTCTGTCTATCTGTAATAGAAAAATAATTGAGGTCTAAAATGGTTTTTGGGAGTTTTTAACTAATAAATAATTTTCTGATTTTTTTTTAAATCAGTAACGAAAAAGTCAGGATAATATTTTAGGAAAAATCTAAAAAACAAAATACAAAGCATTCAGAATTTTATAGCAGCTAGATTCAACTTCCTTTATTGTTTTAACGACATGAAAATATCTACAGTCAAGATTGACGAAAGCTGTTCAAAAACTCCGGATCAAAGGTTGAGCTTAAAAGTAGAGCCTATACAGGCAACCGCCCTGATTTGAACCTTGACTTAAGTACTCATATATTTAAGGCTAGATTTTAGATTCTTGTAACTGGCCATGAAATTAGATTAATCCTTAATTCAAGTGTCTAGAAGTTTGTATAGTGTGCATATAATTTAGCAGCTTGATTGCTCGGATTGAAAAATACTCTGTCAGACTTGGTGATTAGGTCAACCAGCTTAATTTTATGGAAAAACTAAACTATTGAATCAAACTGAATTTCTTTAAAATTTTAGAAATTTAAAATCATTTGATAGGAGATCCTGAGCTCTGACAGTTGATAGCCGCTAGAACGTTAAATCTGCGACAGTCAAAGTAGTTGCCATTTCTTCGATCTGCTTTGTAAAACTACCATGGACGGAAATGGTATTTAAATAGGGGTTCGAAGTGTTTCGTTCATTTCACTGGATGTAACGTCTTTATCGTAATACCAATAGGACTATTCGATATGTAGAGAATGAATTATGTGCACTAGTTCAACCAACACCAATATTTCGATTGAACTAAAGATCTTCCAAAACCATTGTCACATTTCTTGAATGTGTGTAGTCACATTTGAGGAAGACAATTTGACGAAAGAACTCGGCCTTCGCAGAACAAAATTTGGTGAATTATTAATCGTGATTATGCATCAATTTTAGACATTTAAATTTGGTTGGGTGAATGGGTTCTGGAGCTGTTTTAAGCTGACCTTAATTTTCATCGAAGTATTATCTTCAGCAATGATGACCATTTCAGGATGAAAGGGTATGCGTCAAACAGCAAAATTGTCAAATTTTATTCAGTATCAATCTGTTTGGGGATTTAAGGCGTATTAAATGGAATGACATGTCGACACCAAAAATAGACTAAGCTACGTTCCTCAAAGCTACGGTCACATTGGAAATTCTGCATGAGTTTTTCGAGCTGGTAGACTTTTGCAAGTGAGGCTAGCGCTCCTTAAAGCTAATATAACTAGTGGTATTGACCATGTTTATACTGATTATAAACCAAATTCATGAAAAATTGGATATTTCGACCGAAACTAAAAAAAAATTTCGACTACATTTTCCTTAATGAAATAACCAGGCGATAGAATATATCTACGCTTTTCAAATCTCATCCACCTAAAATCGAAAGGTCGTTGTCCTTAATTTACTTTGTACAAATTCCCACGCAATCTTTTAATAGAATCATTAATTGATTACCAACAAAAAATAGAAAAAAAAAGACTATCAGCCAATCTTGTGGGTGCAGTTCTTGGCCATAGATATACATAGGTAAAACAAAGTTGTTTTTAATGGAACAACAAGAAATACATCAAACAGAACTATAAAAATGTCTCGTGTTAATTGTTTCCATTTATCTTTTTAAGGACATTTTGATAAACATTTTATTTTTCTAGAGTTGTGCTTTAATTTACTTAGTGACCGCACATAACTATTAATTCGTGGTAAACCGCAAAACTACTATCTATAAACGTATACACAGGTTCATCTAATAATAATTTATTAGAACTTCAATTTAATTTGTGCAGATACAATATCTATAGATGTGTTTTATAAAATAACTCCTAAATGACATTGTTGAGATCATAAACTACCGATTGTCACCGCAGACACGATACAAAAACCCACCCTGTTGTCCCTTAAACTATGTATATGTTCTATGTATGTATATGTGTGCACACCTATACACCTTTATTATGTGGTTTTAGCTTTTATTCGAGAATGACAATAATTTTGTTGGTTATGCTTGTCAAGGGGCGAATTAGAGGCATTGTTTATATTGCTAATGGAGCATAAAGGGTTAGTTAGGATTTTATCCACACAATTACATACAAAAACATATAAATTATACATACATACATACATAGGAAAGGTTTAGGTATGTAGGTATTTTGGCAATAGCAAGGTGTCATCTGATTTAGTCATTAAATGGCCCATTGCCAATGAGAATGATTGATTTGGAAAGGTGTGTTGGTTTTTTGTTTTTATAATTTTTCTAATTCAGCTTAACTGGTTTTATAGTATTGTAGAGGAATTTAATACACCGACAAATGATGAATTTGATTAGCAAACGAATATTATTATTTAAGTATGTTGGTATGTGGCTGATTTTGAGATTCTAAACCATATTAGTGTTAGAAAATTGGCATTCAATTTGGACTAAGTACTTGAGTTTTTTTTAAATTATATTTTTGGCAAATTTATACTAAGACGAATAAGGAAAATTGTTTACAACATTATAAAATTCAATTCAAACACAGAAGTCATCTATCAAACAATATTGACCTACTTACAGAAGTTGTGTTTTATTCACTGCTGCATAGCTAGTACAACATTCCAGTGAATTAAACGATCGAAAACATTTCTTATACATCACCAGCACAGGTGTCTTTTTTTTGTCGTGTTCTTTTTCGCCAGCAATGAAATTGTTTTTGTTTGCAAAGGGAAATTTTGCTGCACTAGCTATACGCAGCAGTGAATAAAACACAGCAATAATTAATTACAATAAGTCTGTCTCCCTATGATGTTATAAATTAGCTTAAGGACCTTTTGGCATTGATCAAAAACAAGCTTATGTTAAGATGTGTGAAAAATTAATTTATGTTAGAAAGTACTCATACGTGAACATTTTTGTATCACGTTTTAAGGAAAGAAAAACCAAATACAAGGTAAATGTATGTGGTTTAATTTTATTGCATCAGTAGAAAGCAAACTGTTTGGAATTTTTCAATATCAATATGACTGATCAGATCTCTACCCGATGAAATTGGTCAACTGTAACAGCCGAAAAAAAAGAAGAAGTAATATGCGAGTAATTATTTTACAGGCTTTTAAAAGATTTTAGCTGCTGCTATACAGGGACATAGTTTTGCCTTCTAATCACATTTGAGTTAGAAATTTCGTTGCCTACCAAATGTCACTTGACCTCTTGACTTGTAAACTCGGTTCCTAAGGAAGGACGATATTGTGTCAAAAATTAAGCTTCAGTAGGCTGGTTCTGACTCGGAATGTTCATGGCAAATTACATTTTAGAAACGCTGTGAAACAGACTACTGTATCCTGGTGATTGAGACTTAGTAGCGTTAAACAGATCACCTCTTAATAATCACTCCACATTTAAGAATTAAAATGTATCCTTGTTGCATTACCAAGGCCTTAAATATTTTAACACGTCACCTTTGGAGATTCATAATTAGTTTT